>OX451739.1:1122954814-1123614820 GCA_948472305.1 Vicia faba | reverse complement strand
TTAAATATTTCATTGTTGTATACTCGGACTTAGAATTTGAGCTTGGTCATATTCAGAAGATGCTGTTTTGAAAAAGCATAAGTTACCAGTTACATAACTCAACCCCCCTTCTTGTGTATTTTCTCACTTTCACACTTTTATTAAGGTTGCTTAGATGTCTATCATGTTTAAATATTCAAATGAAGCAACACACCCGATCTTATACTTCCATTTTCCATATTTTTCTCCAGATACAATCATTAATTTCCTGCTCATTAAGGGTATGTTTGGTTCAAATGAGGGGGGATGTGAGAGGAGGGATTTTAATAGAGAGAAGGGAAGGAGAGGGATATTTTTTAATTATAAACATGTTTGATTCAAATGAGGGGAGAGGACATGAATGAAGAGATTTAGATTAAAAAATATGTTTGGTTCACGGGAGAAAGAGAGATACCTTATTGCTAATTTACATTTTTATTCTTATAATTTTATTTAAGTGATATAATATTCAAAGGCGGAAAATTTGTAAATATTTTTTTGAAAATAAAATATGTAATATTGAGTGATTAAAAAATTATAATTTATCACATAATGTTAAAAAAATCGAGTACAATTGATTCATATTATAATCTTCGACACAAAATAAACTATATATTGATAACAGTTTGTAATATAAATTAAACTTTATATATATATATATATATATATATATATATATATATATATATATATATATATATATATATATATATATATATATATATATATATATATATATATATATATATATATATATATATATATATATATATATATATATATATATATATATATATATATATATATATATATATATATATATATATATATATATATATATATATATATATATATATATATATAAAATAAAGAAATGAACGGTTTAAAATTTTATATAAAAGAAAATATAATAGAATACAAAATAAATTTAAAAAATAAATAAATAAACATAAAACTAAAAATTATAAAAAAAATAAAAATATTGTAGTATTATAATTTATATTAAATAAAAATTAAAAAGAAAATTCGAAGGTGGAGAATAATTATAATAAATTGATGAAAATAATAAACACTAATCACACAAAGAGAAGCAAGAACAAGAAAGAAAATAATAATTTTGAAGTAATAAAATAAAATTGAAGATATTTTACTAAATAAATTAATTTATCAAATATAAAAAAATATTTTTCCTCTTCTCCCCTCTAAATTCCTCCAATTTAGAAGGACGCATAAAATGTGATTTGAAAAGATTTTGCTTTCCTTCCCTCCTATCCACATAAAATTGAACCAAACACATTTTCATTAGAAATATTTTTCCCCCTCCCTCCATCTACCTCAAACCAAATACACCCTAATCAAACTTACATACTTATCTTCATAATTTCTTTTTAGTTAAAATAAAATAATTATGTATTAAAAACAAAAAATGTCAAATAATTATGTCATTTTATATTTATCACCTAGTTGAGCTGTTAATTTTATCAAATACTTTAATTAATTTATTAACTATCAATCATCAACTATCAATATAAATTATAAACTATCATCTATCAATCATAAACTATAAACTATAAATTATCAACTAACTTATCAATCAATCACGGTCACCATTTTTATCAAACAGTACCAAAGTCATTTCATCCTAAAAATGAGATGAATGACATGTTGTCTATTATCTAAACGTTCTCCACACAAATTGTGTTATGAACTGTTAGAAAAATCTTCAATGCACTAGATAGAGTTAAGCCATTATCCTTTTTGTATCTTAACTTCAAAAGTTCATTTTGCTTTCTTTAATTTAAAAAAATTAATATTGTTTATTTAACTTTTTAAAATATATCATATTAATCATTTTCGTCTAATTACGACAAAAAAATTTAAAAATAATTGTTAAATTCAATTTTAATTAAACGAAAATTATTAATATAATACGTTTTGATAAATTAAAAGATTAATATAATTTTTTTAAAAATTAAGAAATCAAAATTAACATACGAAACAAAAAAAAACTATTAACCTTTAAATTTAATACGAGAGAATTATGTTGACGATCTCACCATAAAAATTCATTAGGTCCACTTATATGATCCGTTATTTTGACTTTTTTAAAAATAATTTTATAATATTACATAATTTTGTATATAAAACATTAATTCTTTTTTTTTATTTATAAAAACTTCAAATAAATAATTATTTTTAAAACGTTATTTTAGATATTTTTTCATTTGCTGAAAAAAATATTGAATTTTAAAATTTCAAAAAATTACTTTATTTTAAAATTATTTCAAATAATTTTTCAGATTTCAATTATATTTGATCTTTAATAACGTTTTTATGTTTTAGAATATTAAAATTAATTTTTTAATTTATAAATACGAATACAAAAAACTTATAAAATTAAAAAAAAACTGTTTAAAAATCTTTTTAAAATACAAAGAAAAAACTTATTTTTCTAAAGCTAAAACAATTAGGTCCCATATTGAATTGTAGAATTTAACTTTGATATCATACCAACATACTGCTTCATGTTGGATATCAAACCAAATAGGATCCAAATCCCTGCATTAATACCTTTCATTAACTCTGTTTCTTATTTTGCTTAGCTAAAGAGTCCCCTTAAAACTTTCAAGAGTGATGAAACATTCTAGAGAGAAAATAATGGAGGGTGAATACTTTGGCTGGTTATGAAATTTGTTCGTTTTTTTGACATATTTTTTAATAACTATTATGAGAAATCACGGCCTGCTCCAAATAGTTCCAATTAAACATAAGTTTAATACATTTAATGCATTGGACTTAACCAACCGGAGCTGTGCCATCTTCTGCAAGAGCCTCAGCAAGATGAATCATTTGAAAGAGAGATATTCAAAAGAGACCAAGCAAGAGTTTGTTTGAACTCCACGAGACAAGGGTGCGTAGTGCGTACTGGAATTGAATCAGCATCCCTGAAGTTCGAACCAATATAGCACACTGTCGTCAACTAATGCCAACACATAGAATTTCCATCAAATTAAGGAGCAGAGGCAAATTCTGAACAGGACAACCTTTTGTGCAGGGAGGAATTCATTGCGAATGCACTCTTGAGCCAAATAAGCAAATTGATCTTCTCAAGCATTCTTAGGAGATGAATCTCTCACGCCATTGTTTTCTTCCTCCTCATCATCATCATTATCATAGTCGGTGGAAGCAGGTTGTCCATTTAGATCCACATTAATACCATTCAACTTTCTGACAAACTGTCCCCTAACACGAGGCCGCCTTTCTGCAAGTTGTTTTCGATTGACATACCTAATTTTCTTATCAAAGCAGCGCTCTTTTCTTTTCTGTCTAAACTTCATTAATGCTGCTTCTCTCCTATCAACTTTGCTCAACTTTGCTTCACATGGAGTTGAACTTCCTAATGACGGCCATGAATGAGTTGCAGAAACCTGACCAGTTTGTAAACAAATACTCATTGGAAAATACGGGTAGGGTGTCATCCCAGTTGCATGAGGTGGACATTGGGGAAGATGACTGTACTGGGCAATCATAGATGAACTAGTATGATTCTGAAGACCCTGGATATTATTTTGATACAGTTGTGCTGATGACGGCATCATAACATGATTAACAACTCCTGGTATATAATACGGATAAGCATGTTGAGAAGGCATGCTCGGTGGGTTGAGCTCAGAACCATAACTTCCACTTCTTGGATGAACCACACCCTGTGGATGATGTTCTTTCTCGTAATGATTATTTTGTTGTGAAACCTCCATTGATACAGGCGGGGTACACGATCTCTCGATAGAGAAAGAATCAGGTATACTATTGCTTCTGGGTAAGTCATCTTGTGAACAACTTTCAATCATTTCTCCAATTTCATGTCTTTGAAGGTCATTACCCCCTTGTTGAGAATACACTTGATTCATATCTTCCACCCCTTGTGAAGTACTATCATCTTCAACATGCACAATCTCTTCGAAGTTGCTCTTTGTTGTTGTTGCTGCTTTGACATAAGTGAAAAAGGCTGATGACTCTCCAATTCTTAGTTCACTCTTCTTTGGACCTGATAAAAAATGTCCAGCAAAATTATTGTACAATCAGAGATAAAATAATGAAAATGAAAATGGGTTCTCGCATAAGTAAGCCCGTATTCAACTTAAGGAACTCAAATACCCCTTCTAGACTGAAATTGTTTTCATAATTGTAAAAATGAAGCCATAGAAGGAAAAATAAGATGTGCAAACTACCATCAAATCCACCATTCGTAACTTTGTTGCATGGCGGATGCTGTCCTGAAGAACCTGTACAATAAGCAACACCAAAGCATGAACAGACATACTTATTTAATTTTCTTAAAATTGAAGAAAATATATAACCAAGCCAATTTGGCTAACAGAAGGCGAGGAATGATTGAAAAAACCGAAGTTACTAATAAGCTTTCATATTATCTATCATACAAGTTGTCCATAAGAGATGACTAGCTTGGCACTACATTGTATACTTCAAGCATACCTGTTCTTCGATCACTAATTCCTGGTACATCGGGCTGATATTCTGATAGACTAGCATATGGAAGTTCCTCAATAACAGCAGCATCGGTGGCAATGCTATCCTGGAGAAATATAAGATAACATGAGTTATACAATCTCGATCGTACAATCATAATTGCTATCTCTATTTGGAAAGCAATAAATGGAAGTACGAACCGTGCCAATCTCAAAGTTACCACACTGAAAGCTAAAATAATTTGCAGAGCAAGCTTTAACTTCATTTAAAAACACCCCAAAATCTTCATATAATTAATTTAATTTCATGGCACCCCACGGTACAGAACCTCATTTATTTTTTATAATGTTGAACCTATTACTTTCAATTTTTTATTACTTAATAGGTACTCCCTCCATTTTTTATTATAAGTCACTTTGGAAAAAAAATTGTACCACAATATAAGTCACTTTACAATACCAATGAATAATTAATGCTATTTTTCCTATTTTACCCTTAAATATTTATTATCCTCTCTCCTTTCAATTATGTAAATGTATCTTCCCTATGCTATTAATGAAGGACAATTTTGTAAAAAACTTTATAATTTCTCATTTTCATTCAATAATTATTACTTTTCTTAATACGTGTGAAAAGTCCAAAACGACTTATAATAAAAAACGAGGTAGTACCATTTTTCTTACGCTCACCTCGTGTTCTTGTTGGATTGAAATTCCAGGCTCTGGATTAGTGTTTCTTTTGGACCTGTCATCTGTGTCATCAGAGAACAGGGTGGTACTATTTGTATTGGCATCACTTGGGTCTGATGCTACCAGATCAAAATCATAATTCACGATGTTGTTCTCTATAAGTCCAAGCTGTCAGAATAGATATTAAAAAACCCAATTCAATATTCATTTTACAGTGTACGAGCTATAGATTGGAAATCTAAAGAAAAATGTAATGCGGATGTGCGACGGAGATAAGCTAAATGCACATGTAACATAAGATTAAAAGGGGCAAGGTATAACAGACCAAAATGTACAAGAAGACAGGAAAGGATAGGATAAGGAAATGCTCACAAAAATTCAGACCGGAAAAGCCACAATAATGGAGAAACGCAATAGCATATGCACAGTAAATAATCAAACTAGAGTAAAGGAGAGAAACTACCCCAACATTATATATTTCATTTATGGTTAGTAAATTGATTGTGTATAAAATATGCTTTTAATTCAATATGGATTCCTTCCTTCCTATTTTCCATGTTCTTCACATCCGTAAAAGCCGTGTAACATCTTTTCATAATAAGTGAATCTACTAATCAATGTTCGTTAGATGCAAATTATGCAGTGATTGTAAAGTCTATACTTTCATGAACACTTCGATGGGATTTTGATAGTTTATGTGTCAAGACCACGGGTAAAGTTTAAGAACAGATGGAAAAGCAAAAATAGTAAGAAAGTGGCCTACATCCATAAATATGAATGAACTGGGGAAATAAATACATACCATGCGTCTCCTTCTCCACATGTGTGTCCACAAATTTAATAGCTCATTAGTACGTAAAGGCTTTACTAGATAATCTGCTGCTCCAAGCCTCAAGCACTTTACAACAATTGGTACCTCATCTTGTGCAGACATCACTAAACAAAATATAAAAATAATAAAATAACATTGACAAGGAACATAATATACTTACTAGTCTTACTTACAGGATTCTTATGAAAAGAAAGAACCAAAGCTTACTTATAATAGGGATTCGGCGCAATTCTTTATCCCGTGCTATGTACTTCAACATCTTCATTCCCTTTTTTATTGGAAGGTCGACTTCAGCTAGTATGATGTCTATGTATTGCCCTTCTGCATTCAATGCATCAATCACTTGCCTTGCTGATTTTACAGACGTAACTGTGAAGTATGACAAATCCAGTTTATACATCTTAGAGAATATTTGAGGAATTGCAGAAGCATTAAATCATAAGATTCCATCCACATCAGGGAAAGGAAGTACTTAATGAAATCATTACATTTACATGTAAATGTATTTTTCATTCAAGGAAATCGAAAAGAAGGGAGATAAAACTCTACGGGGGGAAATAATGCCCAAGACCACAAGTTCATACTTCTGGGCACATATTCTTAAATATAAAATTGAACCTCAAATTCATGAACGCCGGAGGAAAATTCACACTAGTCGTGTTTCTATATATTGAAATAAGGATGTCCCTTGCATATGTTATTAAGTTAATCCTAGATAATGGAAGTTAAATACTCCTATTGGAATAATGTTTTATTAAGTGCAACAAATGAAAAGAAAAAATAATTGATAATTTGAACCAGACAACAAGCGCATTACTAGGACAGAAAACACAATTTGAGTTTCAGAAATAAATGAAATTATGTAAACAATCTCATCTATAGATAAAAACATCTAAATTAAGCGCCTATCATAAAATAACTTATGCATAATCTATTTGTATAACAAAAGATAGAATAAAGTTAAACTATTTTCATATAAACTATAAGTTGTTTTCGTAAGATATCCTGAAGAGCTTACAGAAATAAAATGAAAACAACTTAAGGACATCTCATCAGTAGTTTCCATAAGCCTTCTCATATGATCTCATAAGTGCTCATATGTTCACATAAGTCAATTGAACCAAACTCTATTTCTATAACAAGACATCAATTTAACTAGACGACAACAACCAAGCCATATCTAACTAAGTGGGCTCGGCTACATGGATCAACTTCCACCATAATGATCTATCCAGAACCACGTCTATATCCAAATCATTAATCTCGAGATCTTTCTTAATAACTTCTCTTAAAGTTTCTCTAGATCTTTCTCTACCTCTAGTTAGATGAAATTTAAATTTGACATACAAAATAACAATTTCGTTTCATATCTTTGCCATCCAATAAGAGTTATTATACTCTTACGAATCTATAAAATTCAAGCTCATACTTCACCTATATAACAAAGCATATCATAATTTAATCTTCATGACACAAGACATGAACAAACAAAGATTGATCAAGTGTTACAAGTTATTCCTTTTAGACTAAAATTCACACAAGGGAAAATTTTCATACCCTGATAAGAGCAATTCAAAAGAAGAGTAAAAACCTCTTCTGAACTCTTGGAATCGTTATCACAAAGCAAAATTCTAACTTTACTCCTGTCAATGAATCCATCACCGCTCTTGCTATCATTCCCACCACAGTTACTCTGGTTGCTGTTCAAATCAATAAGCTCACGTTCCTCAGTCTCCATCTCTCAATCAAACCCTTTGTCCTAAACTACACACAACCCAATAACACTAAAACAACCTAACCTCCATCAAAATCAAAATTTTCACCAAAACCCTAATTAACTAGATGCATAAGCTTCAAAATCTATCATCATCGTCATCATCCACTTAATCCAAAAAAAAAAAAAAGGAAAATCAAAGTGGAGTTGGGAAAATCTAAAGGAGTTAGAAAACTGGAAATAAAAATGGAGTTTGAGTTTGAGTTTGAGCAATTGAAGAAATTGGAATGGAAGGTGGTGGGGACTAACATGCGCTGAAAAAGGAAGAAAGTGGGAGAAGATGGAGGCGTAAGATAGCAAGAGGGAAATGACGTGGAAAAAAGAAAGAAAGAGAAATAGATATTTAGTTGAGTGGGTGTGGGTGTTGGGGGTGGTGTGGATATTTTGTTAATGATAGAAATGTGGCCACGTCACTTGAAGTTGAAGAGATCTTATTCAGACATTCTATGGAGTGGACCCACTGGTCTATTTAACCAAAATATCTCAAAATATCTAGGAGGGACATGGATTGTCGGAATTAGAAAACATTCAGTGTCGTCCGGTTCAATTCAACTAATCTACATCGCTTATGTTAAATAAGGCTACTCACATCATAAATCTCTCCAACTGATTTTTTACCTTTGCGATTAATTTTTCTTTTTTAAACATCCTAACTTAGAAAAATTAAAAGAATCATGCATATATATATATATATATATATATATATATATATATATATATATATATATATATATATATATATATATATATATATATATATATATATATATATATATATATATATATATATATATATATATATATATATATATATATATATATATATATATATATATATATATATTCGGTAAGTTCAGCCGGCTCTTAGCTTTGACTCATACAACCTCTTTTGATCTCTTAAATCCGTCCAATTAAGGAGCCTTGAGTTTAGTAAACTTACAAGCTTAATCTATTGGCTCGATCCAAAATAAATAGATAGAGATTATTCAAAACAAGATGCTTGAGTTTAGTAAATCTATAAGCTTAATTGATTGTTTGTGTTGTGATTTACGACAAGGTTTAATATTAATTTGTGAGATAAATAATGACACTAAGAATCAAAATAAATGGTATATAGTAATAATTATCAATATATAAATAATATAATAGAATAAGACGAGAAACAGATGAATATTTGGTTATTCAGTTCGATCTAACGATTTATTCTAGAGGGGAGAATAACTCTCAGCTAAGTTGAAACTCTAATCAATAACCATGATCAAATTCAAGCAACATTTGAATCTTGATCTCACCACTTGCATCCACTTATTTCTAATTACCCTTTTCCAATTACGCGAAATCTTCAACACTCCATGTTCAATTTTAGTGCAATAGCCTAGATCATCAAACATATTTATAGATAACAAATTTCGCTTGAGTTTAGGAATATACCTCACATTGTGAATAAGAAGTTCACGATCATCAAATATTATAAGTCTGGCCGTACCAATATCATGAACCTTGCAAGCCTTATTATCACCGAGACGAACTACTCCACCTTGCACCATCTTCAAAGTTTCAAAATATGTTATTCTTGGACACATGTGATAAGAGCAACCTGAATCAATAACTCAACTATCTTTAGTTTCCAAACTCGATATTATTAGTGCACCGACATCCTCATAACCTTCCTCATCCAAGACAACTGCAACTTGAACAGAATCTTTATTGACCTTTACCTTAGGACAATCCCTTTTAAAGTGATAGGTTTTCTGACAATTAAAATATTTTACTTTTGATTTAAACATTCCTTTACGCTCACTGTCATACCCCAAAATTGTCTTACTAATATTACTAAATCAATCTATTCTTTTTGTCGCTAATTTAAGCACTATTATATTTTTTTTGAAATAATGGGGGGTTTAAAATCTAAAACAGGGTGTGTTTATCTTTTGTCAAAGAGTGTCTATTATTATAAGTTGAATCAGACGACCTGTTAAGATTTTTAGAGGCCCATAGTTAGCTCATGGCCCAGTTGACTAAAGCCAACTCCTTAATTTTTGGTTATTCAATTATATTTTAGTCAATTAATTTTTATTATTCAACTACTATTTTTGTTCAAATTTTTATTATTAGTATTAGTTATTATTGCAATTATTATTAGTACTATCTTATTATCAGCATTATTGGTTAGTATATTTATCAATAATTATTTTATTTTATTTATTATTATTTTATACTTATTTCTACTATCATAATTATATTATAATCTATTATATATTTATTATCAATGTTATCGTTATTATTTAAAATTATTATTATGTTGAAATATGTTGACCAAGTCAAAATCAAGACTAGGGTTTCCACCCTCCTTCACTCAACAACGCAGCAGTCGTACTCATCTTCTTCGTTAGGTGAACAAAAAGTCCAGGAACGCAATTGAATCGAATCTTTCATAAAACAAATCAAATCAAATATTGCACAAAATCAAATTGAATCTACAAATACAAAATCAGTCCAATAAAGTCTCAACCAATACAAATCGTTTACAATCTCGATTTACAAACAGAATCAAAACAAATCAAAAAATACATTTATAAATCAATTGCAATCTAATTTAATCCCTAATTTCTTCAATCAACAAATTATAACGACAATTACAAATTATTTCCTAACTTATCTAAATCTAAAACCTATAAATAAGAATCATAATTCTAAATTGAAAGGGAGGGGGAAAAGTTCCAAAGAAGGGAGAAAAAAGAAGCAGAAGAAGCAGAAGCCGCAAATCAACCTTCTTGCTTGAGATATGGGTTTCAATTTCTGAAACCCTAGATCTGTGTTACATCACTGTCGCCTTCAAGCCATCACCATCGTCGCACCATCATCGCAGGCACCTGCAATAGAAGAAAAAGAAAATGATTAGACTGAGGGAGAAAGAACCAGAAGGAAATTCACATAAATATTCACTTCAACAGACGATAACCCTCAATACTTAGCTTTTAGGGCTTGACTAATTATTGTGATTGGTGGTTTGATTGTGTGATTTTGGTTTGAGTTGGGGTTTCAGGGTTTGATTTAGGATTAGGGTTCATTAGGATTCTTGTTTAGGGTTAGAGTTCATCAGGGTTAGGTTAGGGTTCTAATAATTTTTTCTTTATGGGTTTTGGGTTAGGTCAGAGTTCTAACGATTTTTGGTTTCTGGGTTTTGGGTTAGGTTAGAGTTCTTAGGATTCATACATGAACCTTAGGGTTTGTAGGTTTCTGGGTTAGACTGCTTCGTGTTTCTGGGTTCTGCATGAAGAATGTTTGAATGTTCATAAATTTTTGGGTTTCATATGAACCCAGACAGTGGTTTTGTTTGAATGTGGTGGTACCTTGGAGCAGCCGCCAGCGAAAGCGATTTTTGGCCGGTGGCGTCCAAGGCGAAGGAGATTTCTAATGACGGAAATCTAGAGAGAAGCTCCAGCTGGAGCTTCTCTCTCTAACCTCCAACAAACGTTTGTTTGATTTTGTGAGAAGAGAGAGAACGAGAGCGAAAAAATGAGCCCTTAGCTTAGGAACTCACTTTTATAAAAAACTATTTGTATCATGTATGTTACTCCTATCGTGCACCCTCATCCCACGCCTTCTGATTTTAGTCAAGTGTTCATAAATCGCGCGTCCACTGCAACTCTCTAATCTCGTCCACACTCCATCTAACATATCAAACAAAATTGTTTTAGGCCAGGCCCGTTCTATTAACACTCGTCAAATTGCTTCCCTGACGTAAAACAACACCCCTTCTGCGCTATTGGGCCAAGTCCAACATCTGGACTCGGCCCCTTACTCCCGAACCCCCTAGTTTTTACTATCCAGTTCAAATTCACACCCCCTGTGCTTTGGGCCTAAATCCAATATCTAGATTTAGGGTCTTACTATTCATACCCCCCAGCCTTTTACTAGCCAACTAATTTTACACCCGCTGTATTTTTTTTAATTAAAATCAATTTTTTTATAACTTTATTTATTTATCTTCTATTATTTTGCATAATTAATATTTAAATATTTAATATATTTATAGTAAGTTCTAAATTTGTTTATTTATTAATTCCAATTCTTTTTTTAATACTAACCCATTTACTTTATGCTTTAATTGCATTAAAATTGTTTTCTTCATGCATTAAAAATATTTATTTTCCTCATATTATACAATACATTCGAAAATATCTAACCGACAAATACTAACAATTTTTCACTAACTTAATTCAAACATGTATACATTTTCAAAAAGGATTATGAAAATATTTCCTATCGATTGCAAATTTCGTCTAACAACTCCGCAATTTACAAACCCAGACTTGGTTCAAGGAGAATTCGAGATATTTTTATAATCTATAAAAACAACTAACCAAACAACTATGAACTACGAATTGGGACTCTGATTCCTCATAAGAGGATACGTAGGCATACAACTTTAAAAAATTGTGGCGAGTTCCCCTAATTAAAATTAAAACCATATTCTTGAATTGTAAATCTAAACCCTAGTATCCTTGTGAACAAGGTAGATGAGGGGTGCCTAACACTTTCCCTTCGTCTAAAACGAGTCAACAACTTAGAATCTCTGACCAAATTAGGGTTATCTGTTATATACCCTTCCCTGGGATAAAAATTAATGGTGGCGAATCTCATTTTTAAACCGGTTATTACAGTTGACGACTCTGCTAGAGACTCAACCCTGGGGTTTAGAAGCCTCTCCTTTTGGTTTTAGGGTTTTTATTATTTTGGTATATTTCTATATTTTATTTATTTATTTATTTATTTACTCTTGTCTATTGTTATATTATTATTGTCATTTACTTGTTGGCGGGATTTTATTTCAAAAAAAGTGTTTTCAAAACCTTAGAAAGAAGGTTCGTCAATTGGCTAAAGGGATACATCATCTCTATGAGTTTTTGTGACGACTTCTCCTAGAGCTAGTGGAATTCCAAAAAATAAATATGTCTCAAGAGATATCCTCTTGGATGATAGGACTTTGGAATGAAACCTATGACTCTTTTTATAATCCTAAATCAAAATCTCATGGTGAGACCTTTTATGATCTTAGAGACGAAAGTTTCAGTCTACAAAGAGGCTCCGCTTAAGGGAGGCACTTGTGCCTTTCCCTCTAGTATTATCCATGAAACCCTTAAGGAAACCACTTTATGGGGAGGGTAGAATATTTGTAGGTCGAAACTAGGAACCTACCAACTAAGGATACGTGTCATAAACCCCATCACTGTGTTGCATCATCATGCATTCATACATCTCACATATTCATCATTTTCCACTCTCTTTGTTTGTCTTATTCGCGGGATTTAAAAATAATCAAAGGTTTTTGGTGAGTGTCTTAAAAATGGATTCCATAGGGAAATAATTTGTCTGTGTTAGTGTTGTCAAGTCAGATATGACAAAGATAATAATCATCAAGGAGAAACTGCCTAAAAGAGCCATGAAGATGTTAGTGCTTCTAATAGTTGCTTTTTGGTTCGAATATTTTTTAATATCTGAATTATATTCCATTTTGAGGATGATTATTATTAATGAAAGTATTTTTGTTTCCATATTCTAATTGCGTATTCATTTCAAGATGCTCACCAATAAAAAAGCAAAACCTAGAAAAAATATATAAAGGAATCCAACGTGAATAAGACAAAGGTCAAAAACTTTTAGCATATTCATACGCATTCATGCATAAGCATCACATTTCACATTTCATAACAAAAAAAACTCATTATTTTTCAAAATCATATCCAGTTAAACCATTGTTAAAAAAGCACCACCTCACCGACCGCCATATCAAACAAGAGCCCATCAAAAGAAAGTGATGGAATAGATCGAAGAGAACCAAGCCGCATTCAAGGAATATTTAGTGCAGGTGAAAGGCAACATTGACTCGATGAAGGGAGATATGAGCCAAGTTTTTCTAGACTTGAAGAATATCATCGAGAGGCAAGAACAGATTCTTATGGTAGCTTTTGAAGAGGTATCCCAAACTATTGGTGCATCAAGCGGTCACCAACCAAGAAGGGAACCCGAATCAGGACCTCAAAAGTCAACTATAGCACAACAAGAGGAGAGGCAAGATAATACTGAAGGGTTGGTCCCACCACCACTAAATTTAGGGGAATCTCATACCTTGTAAATTACAGTCAACAACGTGGACAACTACATAGACTTGCAGTATGGAAACCATGACTTAGAAGATGTCAATCAAGCACCTCAAAGGATAACCCATACTCATGTCACTGAAAATCCCTTGGCGCTCAATCAGTATAAAGCTCTTGAAGAATGGTTGAAGGCTGTTGAGGGTTACAATGCTTTCAATGTCGATGCTCTCGAAATGGGCCTAGTTCCAGATGTGGTGATCCCTCAAAAATTCAAAGTACCTAACTTTGGGAAATATAAGGGACTTACATGCCCGAGGAACCATTTACGCATGTATTGTAGAAAAATTCATGCTTATGCTCAAGATAAAAAGCTGATGATCCATTGCTTCCAAGACAACCTAAGTAGGGCATCTTTAGATTGGTACATGCAATTGGAGAAGGTTCATATCCAGACATGGGAAGATCTTGCCAACGCTTTCCTGAGACAATACAAATATAATTTGGATATGGCGCCTAACCGCATACAGCTCCAAAACTTGTCTCAGAAGAAGGAGGAGTCTTTCAAGGAGTATGCTCAAAGATGGAGAGAAATGACATCCAATGTACAACCACCACTCTTGGAGAAAGAATTAGTCGATATGTTCATGGGCACTTTATAAGGGTTGTACTATGATAAAATGGTAGGGAGTGTCTCTTCTAGATTTTCTGATTTGGTGACTATTGATGAAATAATTGAAGCGGGTATAAAGAGTGGGAAGATACAAGGGGCATCATATAGTACCCCTTAAAATTCAAAGAGACATGTTCCTAACTTCTCGAAAAAGAAGGAAGGAGAAATTAATGTTGTCGCGTCGCATCCAAGAACATAACAACCATTGTTAATTCCACGAGAATAACAACATAGAAGGTTTGAAAGGCCCCTGAGAAGATTTGATCCTTTCCCCATGTCATACAGTCAATTACTGCAACATCTACTTAAAGCATCTTTGGTAGAGCATAAGCTTCTAGCTCCTCCAATTGAGGCACTTCCACCAAAGTACGATGTGAACGCAGGGTGCGAGTATCACACAAATTCTCCAAGGCATACCATAGAGAAATGTTGGGCCTTCAGACATAAGGTTCAATATCTGTTGGACTCTTAGGATATCACTTTTGATAAGCCAAACACCAAGACAAATCTCATGCCTCCGCATAGTGGACCAGCGGTGAATGCAATTGAGGTGGTCACTGACTTTGGGGCAGCCAGACAAATGAAGGCCCCAATAAACCTTTTGAAAGAATATTTGTTGGAGTGTGGATTCCACATGGAACACAGTGAAGCTTTTAAGAAGACATTACAAAAATGGGTGAATCATAAGATAGTCCAATTCGGGCAATACCCTAAAGAAGAATACATAGCTGCGATCAATGGAAGTACGAAGTGAAGGTGTGAATAAAACGTAAGAAATAGGGGGGGTTTGAATTAGGTTTTCCTTTATTTTAAAACTTTTTCTTCTAAGCTTTATTCGTTGAAAAATGCTTCTAATTGTTGCTTCTAATTAGTGCTTCTAATTCGGTTCAGAAAACATAAACTCTAAAGCATAAGCAAAAGTAAAGAACACGCGATATATCCTGGTTCACTTGAGAAACCCCCAAACTAATCTAGTCCACCCTTCCGAGGTGATTTTGCCTCACTTAATCGAGGACTTAATCCACTATAACCAAACTGATTACAATTGCACGGGCTACCACCGGTAACTAACATCCAATGAAACGTTTAGGGATCCAAACCGGATATAACATTCATTGACCCAACAAAATTCGGTTCTCCAGAATCTCCTATCAGGATTTCCTTCCAATGATATCCATCATTGATCTCAAAAGGTTGGAATTCACTCAGTCCCCCTTAAGATATGACTACCATTGACCCAATAGAATCCACTACCAGTATTTCATCTACGATGGCCGCAACCAAAGTCTTATCAAGTCTTATGATCTTCACTCGATCACTTAAGGTGCCAACAAATTCTAAAAAGAATGGTTTTTCTGGAGCTTAGATGAGTGCTTCTTATCAAACAGATTACTCCTAATTTAAGTATATATTTTTTGGCACAATTCTGAGCAACAACTCTTGTGTACAAACAATTTACATGAAGATCTTAAGAAATAACACAATCTGAGCAACAACTCTTGTGTTTTACATATTTCTACAAAGATGAATCTAATTTAAATTAAGTGTAACATCTTGTAGTCTTCTTGTCTTCATCTTCTTTGTTGAGAAAGCTATGAGCAATAACTCATTGCTGCTTCATAATTCTGTCAAGATGTATATGATTGATGACTTTAATGTCATCTTGAAGAATTCTTCATCTTTATCTTCTTTCTTTATTAAGAAAGATACAAGCAACAACTCCTTGCTTTTTCACGATTCTTTAGGATATATATGATTGGTAAATTGAATAACATCTTGTAGAGTTCTTCATATTTTTATAGTGGATGATAACTTTGTTTTGGTTGTGTTATAATAATGACAACCTTTCTTTTGAACATCAACAACTTGTGACTTGAAATTTGTAGCTTTTAGCACCCAACCAAGCAACTTATGGCAAGCTCATCAATGTTTAGCTCGTTTGGCATCATGTGTTAAGCAACCAGCTAACCAATCAACCAACACACCAACCAACCAACTATTTTAAACATATTATTCTCTTCTTATGTATCCAAGCAAAATAGAACCGTTGGATATTTGAAAAAGAGTCATTACAAATAGTACCACGACGTCCTTATCTCTTCCACACTTCAAGTTAGTGGAGAGATAGTGGCATAAAGCTTTTTGTAATGTGTACTATTATACTGTGTGTTGTAAATAGATTTTAAATCGAGTCGCCACTACTAGTTTTTATCCTAAGGAAGGGAATCTAGTAGGAAATCCTAAATTTATACACAGATATTCTAGGTTCTCACTTCGTTTAGACGGAGGAAAGGTGTTAGGCACCCCTCATTTACCTTGTTCGCAAGGATACCAGGGTTTAGGTTTTAAAGGTTTAGGGTAAGGGTTTTAATATTTTATTAGGAGAACTCGCCATGATTTTTATGTCGTATGACTACGTATCCTCTTATGTGGAATCAGAGTCCCAATTAGTAGTTTGTATGAGTTTGTATTTTTTAGGATTACACAGATATTTTAATTCCCTTGTACTTAGTCTAGGTGTGTGAATAGAGGAGATTTTGGACCAAGCGCGCAGTTAATTAGAATATATTCGTAACTCTTTTTGAAAATTAATTATTGAGTTAATTTAATTATGAAAAATAATTTGGTGTTGGTTAAATGTTTTTTATGTATTAATTGTAGAAAATATCTTATTTTAAATGCATGATTAAAAAATAATTTAATGCAATAAATAAAATATATTTGAATGAGTTGAAAAAAATAATATTTGATTTAATAATATTAAATCTATAAATATATTAAATAGAAAATATAAAAATATAAAAAAATAATAAAGAAAATAAATTAAAACGCAAGGGAGTGTGAATTTAGTTTAGGAGTAAAAATGGGAGGTGTTAACAACATGGGTCCTGAATTCAGACCCAAAAGGCAGGGGGTGCATGTTAGAACTAGGCAACAAAATAGGGGATGTAGGGAGTCAGGGCCTAAGTCCATATTTTGGACTGGGCCCAATAAGCCAGGGGGTGGTTTTCTATGCTGAAACAAAAAACAGAGGGGTTGTTTTAGTAATGGGCCAAGCCCAAAATGACAATGGGAGGAGGTCCGTTTGACCAAGGCGCGGAGGGGGGAGGGGTGGCATACTGTAACCCGGTAGACACACATTTCAGGATCGTCTGATAAGGATCAGTCGGTGTGATTGAGGGAACACGACAATTAATCGTAGGGCGACATGTACTGAATCATTGGAAATAATATATTTTATTTTTTTATAGATAATGTTTCATTTCATTGTTCCCTTATCTCTCTCTTTCTAATGTGTCCTTCTTCACTCTCTCCTCTCTCTCTCGTTTAACCAAAAACCCTAACAATGAATCCTAACCCGCTGCTTCTCCCACAACCTCCAATCGGCGGCGACTTCTCAAATTTCAACCCCATTTCCTTACCCCAAACCAAACCTTACTAACCTAAATCGCGAAAAGAAACAAAAAACACAAAATCTAAGTTTTTTGGGGGTTTTACCTCTATTTTATCCGCGTCTGTTCATATTAGTGCTTTGTGCTAATCTCCTTTGTTTGTTTGGCAGGTAACGGTGACGACAATAGTGACACAACGACGGTACCCCAACGATCGGATGTAGGGTTTCAGATGTTGAAACTCTAGGCGATGGTGAACAAGGGTTTGATGGAGGCGTTATAAAGCTCCTTTCTTCCCTCAGGATCTGTTAAACTTTAAGTAATAATAATTTTTTTCTCCTCCCTTTCGTCTTAGTAATTTTAGGTTTTTATAGTGTTTAAGACTTAGTGATTTAGGAAAGTTTTAGGTGATTTGTCGTTATTTTTCTTGATTGATTATAAGATTAGGGATTCTAGTTTCTAATTTGATTCTGTTATAATTGTAATTGATGCAAATTTGTACGAATTTGATATGATATGATTTGATAAGATTTGTTTTAGTTTTGATTCTTTTGATTCGTTTTTGTTTTAGTTAAGATCCGATTTAGTTTTTTTTTTGTATTTGATTTTGTTCTATTTGAATAAGGAAAAAAAGATTTGATTTTGTTCCCGTTTTTGTCTTTACAAGCGATGTCTTTCCCAATGATTTGCATAGTAATTATTTTCTCATTAAAACGAGTGTTTCTATTTCCATGATTCAAACAATGCGTGTTTTTTTATTCAACTAATCAGTACAGTAAGTGTTTCAATTTTTGGACCATGCGTTTTCTTTTATTTATTTATTTGGGCTTGAATTGGGCCCATGATGGCCTCTTTAACCAGACGTTTTTTTTATAATAAATATAATTTCAATAATAACAATGTTAATAATACTGTAATAATACTAATAATAATCAACCATTATAATAATGATAATAATAGTTAATTATAAAATAATAGTAATATTAATAATAATAAAATTGTAATAATGTTTTCAATAAAACTTTTTCTTTTCAAAACAAACAAAAAGACCGATCGGGCCACCCTGTTTCAGTTTATTGGGCCTCCAACAAATGAATCACTTACACACCCCTTTGATTAAAACATGCACCCTTCACTTTTAATTAAAAAACCTCCTAACTTTCTAATGGGCTAGTCTAATTAGTTACTAGACCCCCTTAAGTGACAACATACCCCTCCTTCTTTATATGCGAAAATGGGCCTCCTGATTTAACTATACCGGGCTCTAAATAAAATGAATGGTTTATACACCCACAAACTTATCCGAAACCTAAATGGGCATAATAAAACTTAACTAACAAACCCCATTTTTTTGTAAGATAAACCAAGTGGCCTTTCAATTCCATATGTGCCTTTCTGATTTAGAAAGGTCCAAGAGCCCTTGATAAAGTAAAACCGTCAAGATTCGAAATTTACATGGGCTTTTCTGACTTAGAAAAGCCCATTAATTCTCTAATAGGAAAATGATAAGAATTTGATAAAAGAAAAATGATTGGAAATTCGTAGGACAAATTTGGGGTATGACAGCTGCCCTTATTTAATTATCTTTCGATTGAATAATTCGAGAATACGCAGGTCTCGCATGTTCTAATCAGAAGTTTATTAAATATTGGAAGACCCCAAAATTTATCTGACTGATTATGGGGATACACTGTATAGTGTTCCCATGAGTACAAAGAGTAGGCCTAGATGATGATGTATCATCTTACCAACATTTGAACCAAAGTTTGTTTTAATTTAGACATGACAATGCAGATAACTTGTCAATATCTAAAAGAGATTGCATATTTACCGTAATCTAGGAGGTAAATGATACAAGTTTTGAAAAAGTTGACTTACTAATGCTTGGAGACTAATATAGTAAGTTTTGGTTTGATTTTGTATATTCATCACAATCCATGGGATGAATAATATAGAGCTTGATAATACATTGTTGCACATTGAATTATGTTGCCCGGAAAGATAAATTATTGCTGCTTCGAGACTAATGCAGTGAGCCAAAGATTTTTCCGTATACCTACCACATCCTAGAGGATAGATAATAAGAGCTTGAAACCAGATATTTGGAAATTGGAAAGACAATCTCGGTTGTGTCAGCCCTCAACCAAGACTCGATAACCAAATGAAATATGCTAGGTTTGAAGTGATGAACCCCAAAATTCCCTGATGCTATCGGTTGTGTCATCCTCAACCATGACTATCAACATGAAGAAAATAAACCCCAAAATTCATCGATGATGTCAGTTGTGTCGTTCTCAACCATGACTATCAACATGAAGAAAATAAACCCCAAAATTCATCGATGATGTCGGTTGTAACGTCCTCAACCATGACTATCAACATGAAGAAAATAAACCCTAAAATTCATTGATGATGTCGGTTCTGTCATCCTTAACCTTGACTATCAACATGAAGAAAATAAACCCAAAAATTCATCGCTGATGTCGGTTGTGTCGTCCTCAACCATGACTATCAACATGAAGAAAATAAACCCCAAATCGCTTAAAGTTTGAACTATTTAGTTCACCCAGATAAGCTTGCTAATGACGGACCCAATAAAATTCGTATATTAACCAAAGTAGTTTTGCAAAATGCCATGCAATATGCATATGTATAATACCCTAAACTGATGTGTTACCCAAGGGTGATGTATGCCCCAAATGTTTCATTATATGCTTACACACCAAATGTTTATGTGTGTATATGCCTCAAACATCTACATATGTACCAAATGTGTATATGCCCCAAGTGTTTAATATGTGTATGCCCCAAGTATTTTGCAAATGTTTTTGATAATTCTCCTTTGTTAAACTGTCGGGTTCTTGTAGTCACCAACTTCCCGACGTTGTTTTTTGCTAGTTGTTGTATCTCCAAGTTGATTTGATAAAGTGTGGTGAATGGTGTTAACGTGTCATAGGTAATTTTTATTGTAGGTGTAGGTATGGACATAGACGTGGATTTTCTTTCGACGTTTTTCTAACCAAAATGCTTTTTGATGCTTTTATCAAATGCTTTTATTTGTATGTCAATTCCCCAAAATGATTTTAATGCAATATTCACAAGAAATAATCACGGTATTTTGTAAACAAGTCTGAAAAAGGAAAAACACAATTTGAAAATTGAAAAAAAAAGTAAATGTTTTATTGATTTGCCTCTGAATAGGCGAGAGTACAAGATGTAATTCCTTGAAAGAGGTAATTACATAAAGTTTTAATAAAAACTGTAAATGGAAATGAAATTGATAATTGCTACTGTTGTTTCTCCAAAGTCCTTTTGATAGCTCCAATCTCCTTTGCTTTCCGAGTCAAATGATTCCGACCCATTTCTCTCCTTAGTGGTCGTTTTCATGGTTTATAGATCGTAGTCCTTTTGTTCTTTATTTCTTTGAATAAGATCCCTAACATTTACCTCGACTGCTCTTTCGGGTTTTCAGTCCACTGGGATAATTTTTTGTGTGTATGTCCCTAATTTTTACCTGGATCGCCCTTTAGGGTTTTCAATCCATCGAGATGCTCCTTTTTTCCTAAATCGCCCGTTTAAGGTTCGAACTTAGCGAGCTTTCTTATACATCATATCTTTTGACTGTGTCTGCATTTTTCAAATGTGGTAGTTCTTCCCCATCCATTGTTGTGAGGATGAGACCACCACTGGAGAATGCTATTTTTACCATTGTTGGGTGTCCATTTACCATGTGAATTGAGGCAAGGTAGCAGAATCTTATTGAGTACCAAATCTCCTTCTTTGAACACTCGAGGGCGGAATTTCTTGTTGAAGGCTTTCTTCATCCGCTTCTGATATAATTGACTGTGGCAGAAAGCTGTTAAAAGTTTCTCTTCAATGAGGTTAAGCTGATCAAGTCGTGTCTGAACCCACTCTGCTTCTTCAAGCTTTGTTTCCCTTATAAATCAAAGTGATGGAATCTCTATTTCAACTAGGAGTACTGCCTCCGTTTAATATACTAGAGATAAAGGAGTTTCACCTGTTGATGTGCCCACAGAAGTACGATAGCCATGTAGAGAAAAGGGAAGCATTTCATGCCAATCTTTATATGTCTTCACCATTTTCTGAATGATTTTCTTGATATTTTTATTGGCGGCTTCGACGGCCCCATTCATCTTGGGTCAATATGGTGAGGAGTTACGATGCTCGATCTTGAAATTATCGCATAGCTCCTTCATCATTTTATTGTTCATATTGGACCCATTATCCATAATGATTGCTTGGGACCCCATATCTGCATATGAGATTTTGTTTGATGAATCGAGTAACCACTTAATTTGTCACATTCACGTAGGATGCCTCTTCTACCCATTTGGTGAAGTAATTAATGGCAACCAATATAAACCGGTGTCTGTTAGATGCTTTTGGTTCGATCATACCTATCATGTAAATTCCCTACATAAAAAATGGCCAAGGAGAGCTCATGACATTCAGAGGAGTTGGTGGAACGTTCATTTTGTCGGTGTAGATTTGGCACTTGTGACATGCCTTCATATAATGGTAGCAATCAACTTCCATTGTCAACCAATAATAACCTACTCACAGGATCTTTCTTGCCATGGCATGCCCATTTGTATGAGTTCCAAAGGTACATTCATGGATTTCTCTCATAAGCATATTCGCCTCCTGTTTCTCCACACACCTGAGTAGCACCATATTGTAGTTTCTTGTGTACAAGACATTACCATTTAGGAAGAATTTTGAGGCTAGCTTCCGCAAAGTTCGTTTGTCAACGACAGAGGAATTTTCTGGATATTCTTGCTTTTCAAGGTACCTCTTGATGTCATAAAACCAAGGCTTGTTATCCAGTCCCTCTTCAATAGCAAGGTAGTGTGCAGGATCTTCAAAATGTATGATTGTGATGCATGGTTTGTGGTTCGGCCAAGTTACTTTGAACACGGTTGATAGAGTTTCTAAGGCGTCTGCCATCTAATTTTGTCCTTATGGGATATGAGTGAAGGTGATCTCAGTGAATTCTGCAGCTAGCTTTAGAACATGATCCCGATATGGAATCAATTTGGGATGTTTCCCATTTTACCGTTGACTTGGTACATGACTAGTGATAATTCTCCAAATACTCCAAGATGTTTGATTCTTAGATCGATGGAAGCTTCTAGACCCAGGATACAAGCTTCATATTCGGTGATATTGTTGGTGCAATCAAAACATAACCTTGCAGTATAAGGTTTGTGATAATTCTTCGGAGAAGTCAAAGCTTCCCCAATGTCGTGCCCAATGCATTTGAGGCTCTATCAAATATGAATGTCCAACGTGCCCCTGGTTCAGGTCCTTCATCGGGCCCTGGTATTTCATAGTCACCTATAACCATGACATCTTCGTCTGGAAAGTTGAACTTCATTGGTTGATATTCTGGTAATGGCTGATGAGCTAGGTGGTCAGCTAGTACATTACCTTTGATGGCCTTTTAAGTAACATATTGAATGTCATATTCTGATAGTAACATTTGCCATTGGGAAATCCTTCCCGTAAGAGCCGATTTTTCGAACACATACTTTAAAGGACCCATTCTTGCTATTAACCATGTGGTGTGAGTTAACATATATTGCCTCAATCTTTTAGTATCCCAAGCCAATGCATAACAAGTTTTCTCGAGAAGCGAGTACCTGGTTTCATAGTCAGTGAACTTCTTGCTGAGGTAGTAGATTACATGTTCTTTTCTACCCATTTCGTCGTGTTGTCCCAATACACATCCCATTGATCCTTCAAGTATTGTCAGATACACGATGAGTGGTCTTCCAGGGACTATTGGCATTAATATCGGTGGCTCTTGTAAATATTGTTGTATTGTCTTGAAGGTTGTTTGACAATCATCATTCTATACCACTTTCTGATCTTTTTGTAGTAATTTGAATATAGGCTCACATGTAGCAGTTAGGTGCAATATGAACCTTGGAATGCAGTTCAATTGTCCTAAGAAACCACATAACTCTTTCTCTATCCTCGGAGCTGACATTTCTTGTATGGCGTTTACTTTGTCGGGATCCACTTTAATATCATGGTGACTTACAATGAAACCCAATAATTTGCCTGATCTGACACCAAATGTACATTTATTTGGATTCAACCTTAGTTTTAACCTTCGCAGACGATCAAATAACTTTTGTAAATGTATGATGTGATCCTCCTCCGTATGGGATTTGGCAATCATATCATCTATGTATACTTTAACCTCTTTGTGAATCATATCATGGAATAGTGTGACCATAGCCCGTTGATAAGTTGCCCCTGCATTCTTTAGAATGAACAAAATTACTTTGTAGCAGAAAGTGCCCCAAGGTGTCATGAAAGTAGTCTTTTCTATATCTTTGGGTGCCATTTTGATTTGATTATAGCCTGAGAAACCTTCCATGAACGAGAATACCGAAACTTGATCCGTGTTGTCCACCAAAACGTATATGTGAGTGTTTACCATGAAAATTGGTAAACAACCGCTGATCTTCCAAAAAGGGTAATTTTTGGTTACTTGCAGGATCGATCAGTTTGATCCTAGTACATATGCTAAATATTTGTGTTGTTTTGATAAAAATGCTAATTTTAAGAAAGAACACATTCGACTGAGAAAGGTAGAGGTTTGAGATAAGTTTAAGTGTAGAAATTTGGTAAAAAGTGCAAGTAAAATGCAAGGGAAAATAAACTTTGCAAGTAAGATAAAAGGCTGTAAGCAAGAATGGCGAGGAATGTAAAAAGGAATGTAAAAGACTTTGATTATAAAATGTGGTGTTTCAAACATACATTCTCAGTATTCTTTCTCATGCAGCGGGTAATCGAATAGTATTGAGTGACTTGTATAATTAGTTGAACACACGGAAATCTACATAAACTTCCTATATTTATATTAGTAAAAAGTAACTGCTAGACGATTACTTCGATCCAGGATTAGGACAAGTGTCCTTTACATGTTCTTCGATCTCCAACTTCATGCCACGTTGCTTTCCTCAACTGCCAAGTGAACTGCCTTTCCCTCTTTTATTCAAATTCGAATTCAAATTGTTGTTGATACGAACACTTCCAGGTCGAAGGCTCTTACAAGATCGAAGCCTCTGGGTCGAAGACCGTTTCTAACTTAGAGAATTATCTAAGTGTTTTCTCCTTGTTAATAAGGATGACTTCGATAGGCCTTTTCAAAGGCTCTCAATTTGAAGTATCTTCGAATTAGACTATGCTTCCAAATAGAAGGGTCTTTAATATAGACTTATTCAATCTCTTAGATTTCTTCAATCTATTTTTAGCCACTAAGGCTAATATGTTTGGGTGTCGAATTTAAGAGCTAACAAATTGCCCCCCAAGAATTTCAATTTCGACGCCAGAAGAAATGGTCATTCTTTGATATTCCCATTGGACACCTGTCTTCTTTTTGGCCACAAAAGTCAATCGTGCGCTTTTCGCCTTCTACCAACCACTGCTGGTATTCAAAGTCATCATTACCCTTTTCTCATGACGTCACTATCAGTCAGCTGTTTTCACGCTGCCATGATGGCCATTATCCCTACAACCTAGGAAAGTATGGCAAACATTTCCATCACCTGTACGATAACTGCCTCAACATTCGCCACGTGCCCCACTAACTCTGCCACATTAAATGGTTTTGAGGGAAAACACTTTTCCCTGGACACTATAAATAGCCACAAATTCTCTTCTTTGGAATTTTTTACAACTCCTAAGATTCCTTATTTCCTTGCAAAAAGAAATCTTAAGAACTTCATCTTCTTCGTTCTTTCACTACCCTCAACCATGTCTTTCCTTTCAAATGCACCAAACAATCCCAAAACCAAGAACGTTTCTGACTTACAACAACAACCAGAAATCTTTTCCACTAGTTCTGTTCCTGCTTCGACTGGGGAGCAAAGGGTTGTTTCTGAACCCATGACTAGAGAACGGCGTGAAGCTTACGATTCTCAGGTACTTATTACCGTTAGGTACTCTGGGCATATGTACGCCATGTCTGGTCCACTGTCTGCATGCGTTGAGAATCCCAAGCAGAATAATGCCTTCTTCCCAACTCACCCTAGGCTCAAGCCCATAGGTTGTGCAAAGAAACCCAAGAATGACCCTTAGGATGCTACTCCTGCTAACCAAAAACACTCTCAAACGAAGGAAGACATAAACCTTCAGTTTATGAACAAGGGGAATAGGATCTTTCGATCTTGCCCTAGCCTTGCCTCAAAGTATTCAGAATGGCTAAGTAAGATGGAAACAGCGCAGACCCAAATCTGGAAAGATATGGGGATTTATGACTTGGTCATGTTATTGAAGATTGGGTTACCTTATTGCCCTCTTATGTTGGCATCTTCATTGTACTTCTGGGATAACACGCATTTCACTTTCCATTTACCCTGTGGAATGGTGACTCCAACTCTTTTCGACATAACAACCATTACTGGTCTTCGACCAACTGGTGACTATTTCGACCCTAAAGATTTATCTGAAGATACTATTGGGTTTTCAGCCACGAAACCCACATACACTATATTCATCAACCACTTTCATGACAAGTCTAGCAACACTGTCTCTAAATTGGAACGTATATCTTTTCTAGCTTTGTGGTTGTCTCGCTTCGTTTTCTGTACCAAGTCACTTCAAGTGACTAAGAATATGCTCACCCTTGCGATGCAGCTTCATCATGGCTACAACCTTTGTTTGGCTGAATTAATTTTGGCCAACCTGTATGAGTCCATCAACAATGGTGTGACTCAGCTTAAAGTTATTGGAGATAAGGCTAGTTTTCTCCTTTCTGGTTCCTTTAACTTTGGCTCAACGCCACTTTTGAATCTTTTCTTCCTCATAAGAACAAGATTAATGAGAAGGCCCCATAAATCTTAAACAGAAGGGTCGAAGGCACTAGATTAGTCCCATTGACTCCAACTGATGAGGGTCAACACTTCCAGAAAGTGTTTACTAGCTTTGTAATGATGTTTGAAAAGTGTGAGGAATTTGTTTCGACTATGGCTCCCTTTGCCAGTTGAAAGGTTGGTCCGAAATGGTTTATTCGACCATATCCCTCATCTGATGAAGAGGACCAAGTGGAGGAGTATGTGGCTATCCGGGAATCATTTCTCCGCCCAATAATTATGCCACTGAGATTCAAGAGTTCTAAGAATCAACTTAGTTTGATTTCTTATCAACCGAATCTTGTCTCTCGCCAATTTAGCATCATCCAATCACTCCCTTCTCCAATCTATCCCTGAGAAAAGTCTCTGCTGTTTTATAATGCAGACTATTCAGAGGATGCTGCTACCTAGCATATTGGTAGGTACA
Organism: Vicia faba; assembly: GCA_948472305.1. Taxonomy (NCBI): domain Eukaryota; kingdom Viridiplantae; phylum Streptophyta; class Magnoliopsida; order Fabales; family Fabaceae; genus Vicia; species Vicia faba. The sequence continues at coordinate 1,123,587,535 of OX451739.1, read as the reverse complement.
TTGTCCGAACCATATTGACTTTGTTCGACTTAAAACTCAACTTTCTGTGTTCGCCTATATTTGAAGACTGGTGGAAGCAGTACTATGACGAAGAATTCTTTGATGCAAAAGACTTTTCTGACCGTCTTCAAGAGGCATTTATACTAGTCTCTGACAAGATCAAAAAGGGTAATCTTTCTTTTTAAAGCAAATGCCTTATTTTCTTCGATTTAATCATTCGACATCTAGCTTATACTTGTTTATTTTCTAGCCGTCAAGAGAACCATTACCAAGAAAGTCGCTGAAAGCACAAAGGGAGGAGACCTTTATGTAAAACCTCCATCATAGGTAAATACTTTCTGCTATAATTTTCTTTTCAACATATTAATATTGATGTTGATGCTTTCGACTCCTTTCTTTTCTGGGTATTAAGAAAACTACTCCAAAGAAAAGGAAAGTTCAAGAAATTGAAATTTCCAGTGATGAAGAAGAAGAATCTCCTCCTGTCCTTCTTAAGAGGCAAAAATTAAAGAAACCAGCTCCTCTTTCTGAACCTCGTCCGAAAACCAAGATCAAGGTTATGGCTACTAAGTCGAGGCCTCCTCCTGTCATCATCAAAGAGCCAACAGAATGAGAAATAGCTGCTAGACTGAATAATCCCAGTGAAAGTGATAATTCAAGTCCTGGTGCTGAAGTTCCACCCGGGTAACAACTTCGACCATCTAAAACCCTTCTTTGAATTATTTTACAATAATTCTAATAATACTCTTTTGATCCTCAAGACACTGTTGGCACTTCCAAACAGGCTCCTACACCTGTAGAAGAATCTGTCACTTTAATAAATAGTGAGAGTGATCCCACTTATAGGCCTCCTTCAGTAAAGGGATCCTTTGTGAGCTTAGCCAGTGAGGTGAACCAAACCTCTGAGCATCAAGTTGCAACTATTGGGGAGCAGAATAAAGAAATCCCTAGTGAAGAGAATTCAGACCTGTCACACACTACTCTCAGAACCTCACTAGCCACTGATGATGAACAAGAAGAGGAAGAGGAAGTTGTTGATGATGCAGTCGAACCGGAGAGGAAGGGCATACCAGAGGGAAAGAATCAAAATGAGGATATTCCGGCGAATGATGGGAGAGAGAACTCTACAGGGGGAGCAAGAAACCCTGCAAATGTTGAAGGTGCCCATGTCCCGATACATGATTTATCTGTCGGAGAAAATGTGGCTCGTGTCACCAATGAGAGAGTCACTTCGACAGGGTCCCGTACTAAGGAGGATTTGGAATTACTAAAATAGAATAATCCTCTTGGCTACTTGAATGCCATACTCAAGGGCAGAGAAAGTTCTCCTGACCAAAGTCACAATGCTTCGACTACGTCTGGCAAATCTACTTCAACATCTCCTCTTGAGGAGGCACTTTAGAAAGTCACGACACAACTTTTTAAAATAGATTTAATGCTGACCTTAGAGGGAGAACTAACTACTCCTTCCTTTCTGAAGACTACTTTAAGAGTTGTCGACCTTCTTGCTGCCTCTCCTGACATCGCCAATGTTATTTTGGATTTGACTTCGATCGTCGATCAGGTCTCAGCTGATTACAATCGCCGAAGGACTCTCAATCGCGAGATTGAAGAGGCCAATGGCCATGTAGCCGCTGCCACTGAATCAACTTCAAGGCTAAAGGAGCTGTCAAAGGAACAAGAGGCTATGCATAAATAAGTCGAAGAAATCGACCAAAATACAGCCAACATGAAGGCTCAGATCAGAGAATTGGAGGCTAAGATTGCCGCAAATAATAAACGAAAAGAATAACTTCTTGCTATCAACACTGATTCTGAGAGCCAAGAGGAACTCAACGATGGATTAAAATATGCTGATCAAGCCCAAGCATTAGATGCTAAAATCGAAGCTCTTCATCAGTCAAAGGCTTTGTGTGAAAGACGTTTGGAGCTGTAGAAGATCAAATATCTCCAAATAAAACCCAACCTCCCATTTTGATTTTGACTTTTTATTTGTATAATTATGTTTTTGTAATGACTTATAGCCATGTTGGCTGCTTAATGCATTTTCCATTTTGGCTCTTTACTTCGACTGAGATTAAACCTTGGTTATTTTAACCTCCTGAAGTACAGGACTATACTTTTTCAAGTATTTACGATTTACTCTCAAGAGCCTTTGATCTTCATTTAACTCTTCGATCTCATAGGCACCACCAGACAATGTTTGGATAATATTAAAAGGTCCTTCCCATTTAGGAGACCATTTTCCCATATTTCTATCCTTTCGATCCATTGGGAGAATTACCTTCCATACCAGATCCTCAGGCAAGAATGTCTTGGGTTTTACTCTTTTATTGTAAGATTTTTCCACTCTTTTCTTCTGTATCCTTAAGAGATCTAAAGCTCTCAGTCTTTCTTTGTCCAAATCAACCAATTCGTCTAACATCATATTCCAATAAGCTTCGGAAGGGATATCTTGATGTTTCTGAATTCTTGTTGACTACAGACAAATTTCTACTGGCAATACTGCGTCATGGCCATAGGTTAATCAAAATGCTGTCGTTCTGGTAGCTTCCTTAGGAGAACTTCGACATGCCCATAAGATTTGGTCTAACGTTTTATGCCAATTATTTGGATTTTTTCCTACATGCTTCTTTATTAAGCCAATTACTACCTTATTTGCCGCTTTAACTTGTCCATTAGCTTGTGCATAGTAAGGCGTAGATGTTAACAATTTGAATCCCATTTCCGTGGCGAACTCCTGCATTTTTCGACCAGTAAATACTGATCCTTAGTCAGTTGTTATTGTCTCATGGATTCCAAACATATATATATATATATATATATATATATATATATATATATATATATATATATATATATATATATATATATATATATATATATATATATATATATATATATATATATATATATATATATATATATATATAATGTTCTTTTGAATAAATTCAATGACATTCTCTTGGTATACATTGACTAAAGGAATTGCTTCAATCCACTTAGTGAAATAGTCAATACCCACCAATATATATTTATGGCTTTTAGATGATGCTGGTCGAATCTCCCCAATGAGATCCAAAGCCCATCCTCTAAAAGGCCAAGGTTTCACAATTAAGTGAAGTTCGCTTGCAGGTACATGCTGGATGCCTGTATGTATTTGACATTATTGGCAGCCTTTTGCAAACTCCACGAAATCTTTCAGCATAGTAGGCCAATATAATCCTTGTCGAAACAACAACCATTTCATTTTATGGCCTACTTGATGTGCCCCACATTCCCTAGCATGTGTAGTTGAAAGGGCTATGTATGCCTCTGTTTCACTTAGGCATTTCAGTAGTACTCCTTCAGGCATCTTTTTAAATAACTCATTTCCCATTAGAATATAACTTAGCGCCATGTACTTTGTTTTTCGTTCTGTCGAAACCATTGGATTTTACAAATAATCTACTATAGGATTTCTCCAATCTTATTCTGTTAGATTGTCTATGAACGAAATTTTGAAGTTTTCTTGGTCAACATGCCCTAGTTTTGTTGTTTCCAAATCTGTTGGAGACAACTTGGTTGATGTTACTCTTCCTCTAACTTCGATTGCTTGTTGTAATTTTTCTTTCAAAATTTTATACCCAGATGCAATCTGTGCTAAGTCATTAGCCACTTAATTTTCCAATCTTGGTATATGTCGAATGTTGATCACTTCAAAGTTTTTCAACAAACGATTGGCTATTACAAAATACATGATAAGATTTTCTCTTATACATTTGTATTCTTTCGTAACTTGCCTTATGACTAACTCTGAGTCTCCCATTATTTCAACTCGAGTTGCCTCCAATTCCAACAAGATTTCAAGGCCTACGATTAGAGCTTCGTACTCAGCCTCATTGTTCGAACAAGAACCTTCGATCTTGTACTTGAATGTTGTTAGAGCTTTATTTAGAGAAATAATAAGAACTCCTACTCCAGTTCCATCTTTATGACTGGAACTGTCTAAGTATAACTTCCAGGGTTCGATCTCCAAGTAGTTTAATGATTCTTCATTTATTGAGTGGTCAACTATAAAGTCTGCTACCACTTGACCTTTTGCGGCCTTGAGCGGCATAAAGGTTAATGAATACTCAGTTAATGCAAGTGCCCATTTGCCTATTCGACTGTGTAAAATAGGTTTCGACAACATATATTTGAAAACATCAAAATGAGACGAAACGTAAAGATCAACTGGTTTAATATATCGCTTGAGTTTTGTACATGAGAAATAAATACATAAACATAGTTTTTCAACTTCGCTATATATAGTTTTTGCATCATTTAAAACTCTACTGAGGTAGTAGATGGGTCTTTCGACACCATTTTCATCCTCTTAAGCCAACATGCTCCCTAGGGTTTTATCAGATACAACTATGTACAATCTCATACTCCTATTTCTACAAGGAGGTACCAGAATAAGTGGCTTGGTGAGGCACCTTTGATCTTGTCGAAGGCCTCTTGTTGTTCTTTCCCCCACTCGAATCCTCCTTTGTTGAGTCGAAGTAGTGGTGAGGAGGCTTATGTTTTTCCACTTAAGTTGGATATAAATCTCCTCAGGAAATTTATCTTGCCAAGTAGAGATTGCAACTCCTTCTTGCTAGTTGGCGCATTCGCTTCCAAAATGGCTTTGGTCTTTTTCTGGTTTATTTTGATTCCATTTTTGTAGACCACAAAGCCTAAGAAGTCCCCTGATTTGACGCAGAAAACACACTTTAGAGGATTCATCTTTAGACCATAGCTTCTCATCCTTTCGAAGGACTGTCGAAGGTGGTCTATGTGATTCTTCCCTGAAACAGATTTGACAATAATATCATCAATATAAATCTGCATAAAAGTTTCAATAAAATCATGGAAGATGGAATTCATTGCCCTTTGATATGTTTCCCCTGCATGTTTTAGGCCAAAGGGCATGACTACCCATTCATAAGTACCTAAGCTCTAAGGCATCAAAATGCTATTTTCGAAACATCCTCTTCAACAATGAAAATTTGATTATACCCAGAGTATCCATCAAGCATACTCATGTATTCAAAGCCAGCGGCAGAATCGACAAGCATTTCCGCCACAAGCATTGGATATTCATCTTTGGGTGCTGCAGTATTTAAATCTCTAAAGTTAATTCACACCCTTAAGGTACCATTTTTATTTATAACATGTACTATATTTGCAATCCATTTGACATACTTGGTTGTTTGGATGGACTTGTATTTCAGCAGTCTTTCGACTTCCGTCTTGATCCGACAAGATCTCTGGTGCAAAACACCTTGGAGTTTGCTTCACGGGCTTTTTTCCAAGATTTATTGGTAGTTGAAGCTCCACCAATCTTCTGTCGAGACCAGGAATTTCGTTATAATCCCATGCAAATCAGTCTTTAAACTCCTTCAACAATTGGATTATTTCGACCCTGAGCATTGGATCTATCTTCGCACTGATGTATGTTGGTCTTTTCACCAAACCTTTGCCCTGGTATATTTCTTCCAGAGGATCTTGTGCTAGCATTTTAATATTGGCTGCCAACAGATCCTTTTCAAAACCCAAAGGCTCATCATCATAGATGGAATCTAGCTTCTGGCTTCTTTCTTCCTCCCTTCTTAAGTCAGTCGGTTCTGGTTCGAAGTCTTTCCCAGGACCTTCTGGAAGAAACACTTGCTCATTGGCTTCGAAAGCCATATACTTGACTTCAGCCTCTAAGGCCGCTATCATTCTACTTTCGGCTACATATACCGAAATCTTTTATAAAGCTTGTGATTCAGTCATCATCACTGAATTCACTTCCCTGGCCTGTTGGCCGTATGTCATCAACTCCTCCATAGTCAATGTTTGATAAATCTTCTCTATCCCACTGGAACCCATGGTTAGAGTATAGGTAGAGGGAGCAAAAGGCATTTGGTGCCGGTGCCAAATCAAAGTCTGGAGGATTGCATGGCTCTATGTGAGCCAGAATTCTGTCGAAGTTTGTTCTATCGACATTATTAGCTTCGACCATATAGTAGCTTTGATCTGCTTCAATATTTTCCACTATACCATATGGGCGCCAAATGGTAACACGTTGGTGCATTGATGATGGCACTGCTCCTATGCCATGTATCCACTCTCTACCTAAGAGTAGATTATAGTTGGGCTTCACTGAAATGACCATAAATATAGTTGGTCTAAGTATTGTTCCTACCTTGAGGTCTAATTGTATCACCCCTATAGTAGTTCCAATACCTCTCTCATAGTTCGATATAACCATGTTGTGGGGTTTGATATCTTCATCCCCTTTACCTAGTTTCCTTAGCATACCTTAGGGAATTATATTTATTGTAGCCCCATAATCAACCAGAATTTTATTGATGGTTGCTTCCCCTACTTTTGCTCTGATGAACAATGGTTTGAGGTGATTCTTCATCGCCTCAGTGGGGCGTTCGAAGAAAGCATTCTACTCTTCGACACAGCCATTATTCATAATGTAATAACAAACTGGCCTATGTTTGGCCATCTCTTGTTCGACCTCCCAGTTATTCTCTTCGACTTCAACTTGGCGGTCATATTCCCTAGGTAGTATTGACACTACATTCACCATAATATCCAAAGTAGCATCAGATTCAGAATTACCTTCGCCATTTGATTCACCTTGTTCTGGTCACACCAATCTTCTAGCAATTGGTTTTCTTTCCAAAGGCTTTCTTTGTTTTCATTTTTCCTTTCTTTGTGGCACATTGGTGCTTGATTCTGGTTGAGTCTCCTCTATAGCCTCTCTTTCGTATTTTCGCCGTCTTTGATATCTCCTCCACTGGGAGCGCGACATGGGGTTTTTCCCTTGTAGTTGCTCGACACATGAGCCACTTTGTTTGTTGTTGTAGTTTGGAATTCCTTCCTATAGGCCAAGGATTATCCTCTTGGCACATCGAATGTTCGCCATTTCTCCTTACTCGAACTTTTTCTGCTTGCTGTTTTCAGCCAAGTGTCCACAGGGACATTTGTTGGAGGCCTGAAAGTTGATGGCCTCTTCACCTGGTTCATTGGACCCTTATGATATCCTCTTCTGGGATCATATCTGACCTCGGGATCCATGTTGGGTTGGGAATTGGTGCCCCGTTTCTCCTTTGCTGCCCTTACACCCTGTATGTGTTCTGCAGCCTTTTTGTCGAAGATGGAGCTGCATCTTGGACACAACATGACTTCAGACTTCTTTTTCTGGCATCGTTGCAGAAAATCTTCCTGATTCTCATTCTCTTTAGGAAATGCAGTTTTATTGACTTCCTCTTGTCTGATGGCATCTTCTGAAGCTTTCGCTTCAGATACTTCAACCATATTGACTTCTACATTGTTCTTGGCAGCGAGATTCATCCTTTGCATATTGGCTCCTAGGTCCTCTGTTGAACCCGTGACGGCAACCAAATAAGAACCTGCAGTAGTCTCTTTGTTTGAGCCTTTAGTAGCTCCTTTTCTTAGGCCTTCAATAGCCTTTCTCACCCCTTCGACAGTCTTTCTGGAGATGTTCCCAGTGAAACTGCCAAAAACAGGCTTATTGACGAAGTCTTCTGAAACTTCGACCATGTGGGTGCCTGATGGTTCAACATAGTGGGCATTGTCTTGCAATGGGTTTGCATCGATTTTCATCGGAGGTTTGTCAGCAAACTTGAGTCTACCTTCTTTGATTGCTCCTTGAATGAGATCCCTGAAAAGAAAACATTGTGAAGTTTTATGGCCCAAAAAATTATGATACTTACAAAAACCTCTTTTCTTTCTTTGTTCTAAAGGAGGCATTTTTGCCCCTGGGGGCACTATCATTTGGCCATCTTTAACTAACAAGTTAAATATCTCATCACATTTTGTGACGTCGAAACTATATGTTTTCTTTGGGATCTATCACTGTTCTTTTCAGACTCAGTAGGATTCTTCCCATTTGAGGGCATTAGTAATCTGCAAGAGTACGGTGGCCCTTGCTTTAATTCTGCTAAATATATTTCTCTTTCTTTGACATCTATAGGATCATTAGATGTCTCTATCATCCATTTAGACATAGGCTACCCTTTCTCTTCGATGAGTCTTAGTTGCTTTAGCTTTTTCAGCTTTAAGACGTTCTACCTGTCGAACTCTATCGGCCAATTGGGCCATATCCCTCAGGTATTGGGTATCTAATTTTTTCCTAATAGAATAATCTAGCCCCCCTGCTGCCATTTCGACCAACTCATGCTCAAGAACTTGTGTAAAGCATCTGGCTTTGAGCAATCAAAATATATTTAGATATTCATCTATTGGCTCAGTGAATTTCCTTTTCACATTATCCAGTTCTTTCAGACTTATTTTGGTTTGTCCCATGTAAAATTGTTCATGGAACAATCTCTCCAATTGATTCCAATTATGGACCGAATTGGATGGGAGGGTGGTAAACCAAGTAAAAGAATTTTTAGTTAGGGAACTTGGGAAGTACTTAATCCTAAGGCTCTCGTTATTTGATATTTCCCCAGCTTCTATCAAATATCTCGCCACATGTTCAACCGTAGATTCTGTTGTATCCCTGGAAAATTTGGTGAACTTTGGAACTTTCCACCTAGGGGGTAAATCTGTTTGGAAGATATACTCTGACAATGGGGATTCAAATTTTGGCCTATGAATTCCAATGTTCATTCCATTCTGTATCATGATTCTTTCGATCATGGTTGTCAAATTATTATTTGTTCCATAATTATGATGTCGAACCTGTTGTATCACTTCATCAACATTTTGGTTTCTATTTACCACAATTACACCATGATTAACATCTTTAGGGATCTGTGGGGGAACTCTGGGTATTTTGACCCTAGGTTGTTCCATCTCTATTATATGGTTCATTTCAACTAGCTGTAGATTTTGGTTAATGGTCACATCTTCCTCTAAGACTATACCCTAATTCCCTCTTATTGGCGCTCTTTGGGGTTGTCAAATAGGTTGGGGAACCCCAAAAAATTCAGCTATGCGCGTCATTTGAGCTGTCATTTGCTGATTCGACTGGGTGGTATTTTGTATTAGAGGGTTCAGCACTGTACTCAAAGTTTGTGCCAACATTTGTACCATATCATGGTTACTTTCGTTCATTTATTGCCTTAAAATTAACGTAGAAGCATTTATGAGGCTTGGTATTGCATGGGATGCCCCTCCTAAGAGTTGGTTTCTACCCAAATTCGCCATACCGATTCCAGATCCCTGTAATGGCGAAGACGCACTTACCAAAGCTTCTGAAAATGTGGACGCAACGTTCATAAGACTAGCCATTTCAGTAGTTGGCATGCCATAAGGCTGGTCTTGAGCCATCCAGGCTGTCGAAAATCCTGGGGGAACATAGGGTCGAGATCCTGGATTTACCCTTGGTGGGGGTGTTCCTAATGGACCTCTGGGACCTACATATGAAAGTATTGGTCCCGTTTGTGCTATTGTCAATGTTAGTGCCGAACCAACGGTTGATGGGATAGTTTCACTAACGGTTGGTATAACCGTTGTTTCCGTATTAATTGGTGGAGGTATTTCTCCATTATTTGGCTGATTAGCCATTTCACTATTTCTTCTCCTAGTTGTACACTCGTTGGTGGTTAATTTACCCCTTCCTAATAACATACAACACTTTGTAAAAGAAAAGAAATTATGTAAAGTATTTATGTTAATATAAACAAGCAAACAAAAATTAGCAACGTCCCACTGGGCATGCCAATTTGTTTACCGTTAAAATTGGTAAACAACTGCTGATCTTCGAAAAAGGGTAATTTTTGGTTACTTGCATGATCGATCAGTTTGATCCTAAGACATATGCTAAATATTTGTGTTGTTTTGATAAAAATACTAATTTTAATAAAGAACATATTCGACTGAGAAAGGTAGAGGTTTGAGATAAGTTTAAGTGTAGAAATCTGGTAAAAAGTGCAAGTAAAATGCAAGGGGAAATAAACTTTGCAAGTAAGATAAAAGGCTATAAGCAAGAATGGCGAGGAATGTAAAAGACTTTGACTATAAAATGTGGTATTTCAAACGTACATTCTCAGTATTCTTTCTCACGTAGCGGGTACTCGAATAGTATTGAGTGACTTGTACAATTAGTTGAACACACGAAAATCTACATAAGCTTCCTATATTTATACTAGTAAAAAGTAACTGCTAGATGGTTACTTTGATCCAGGATTAGGACAAGTGTCCTTTGCTTGTTCTTCGATCTCCAACTTCATGTCACGTTGCTTTCCTCAACTGCCAAGTGAACTGCCTTTCCCTCTTTTATTCAAATTCGAATTCAAATTGTTGTTGATACGAACGCTTCCAGGTCGAAGGCTCTTACAAGATTGAAGCCTCTGGGTCGAAGAACATTTCTAACTTAGAGAATTATCTAAGTGTTTTCTCCTCCTTAACAAGGATGACTTTGATAGGCCTTCTCTAAGGCTCTCAATTCGAAGTATCTTCGAATTAGACTATGCTTCCAAATCAAAGGGTCTTTAATTTAGACTTCTTAAATCTCTTAGATTTCTTCAATCTATTTTTAGCCACTAAGGCCAATGTGTCTGGGTGTCGAATTTATGAGCTAACAGTGAGGTAACAGGAAATCATCTTTGGGACTTCTTTTGTTCAAATCCCAATAATCCACACACATGCGTACTTTACCATCCTTCTTGGGTACTGGCACGATGTTAGCTATCCAAGGTGGATAATCTACCTTCGCTTAGAACCCTGCATCAAATTGTTTAAGGACCTCTTCTCAAATTTTGTCGGACATGTCTGGATGAGTTCTCCTGAGCTCCTTCCTAACTAGAGAGCAACCTTCTTTAAGAGGTAATCTATGCACCATAATGTTTGTATCCAATCTTAGCATATCTCTGTAAGAACAGGCAAATATATCCATGTACTCATGTAACAACTTCTTCAGCCTTTCTTTGACCCTCTTCTCCAATGTTTCCCCTAGCTTTATCTCTTTTGGATGTGCCAAGGTTAATGGTCTCAATAGATTCCTCGTATGGTTGTATATTGTCAGCTTTTTGCTCTACCTCTCCCGCCAATTCTTCAAAAAGTTCAAGATCTTCATCACCTTCTTCTTCAGCTTGATTGATGGGTGCATTAAAATTATATTAGATAACAGTATTAACATTATCGATGATTTTAGGCATGGATCTTCACATTTATCATGTTTTGGTGCAGCTTTTAGCATGTGAATTTGGAAAATGCATATGAAGAAATTATCTTCATTTTAAATGTAAGAGATAAATGCAAGAGAAAACATGGATCTTAATTGAATGCGAAATATAACATTTATTAATCGTGAATATTGTCTGAAACAAAACAGGGACCCTTACAAGCAACCCATATGCCTCGGGCTTGACATAGGTTCCTTCAAAAACAAGAAAAATTACTTTGGAAAAAAAAAATCTCTGAAATTTCCACAGTCGTCCAATTATTGAGTTCTTCGCCTAGGGCGCATTTGTGGATAAAATCAAATTCCCCTTTGATGTTGTCTTTGTTGGATATCATTGCCACCTTTCCGCCATGCTCCACTCCTTTGTTGACGAAAGTCTCCTGGATTGAAGGAAATCGTGCTTTGCCCTTCAGAGCAGCCTTTGATAATTCATAACCCAAACCAAAGAGATTCTTCTTCTCAGGTATTTCTAGGAATTTTACCCAACCCTTTGAGGCACCACTTTCCACTGCTGTTTGCAAATCTCTCCATGAAGTCACAATAGGTTTCTTGATGTTTCCACTGGTAAGGTTACCATCGAGGAAACCTCCAAAACATGAAATGTTGTGGCTACGTAGTCTTCATCAGCACTGATATACCTGTAGGGCTCTATGTGACTTGCAAAGATGTCCTCTTCCCCATAAATTATGACCAATCTTCCCTCAATGAAGAAATTCAATTTCTGATGTAAAGTTGAAGTGACTGCCCCTGCTGCATGAATCCAAGGTTTCCCGAGTAAACATGCATACGCCGGTTCTATATCCATGACTTGGAAAGTGATGTAGAACATATGTGAGCCGATCTTGACAGGAAGGTCCACTTCTCCAAATATTGTACTTTGAGAACCTTTGAAAGCTTTAACTATTGTAGAACTTGGTTGTTGTACCCCAAAATTTTCCCTCTCATTTTACTCAAAACATACTCCTAGAGGTCCTCAATTTGCTCAAGGTTGCCCAAGAGTTGACAAGACAAACTCTCACCTAAGACAATGTATTTTAAATTAGGGTTTCCATTTTCATCAAGATGGTTGAACTCCAAAGACTTAATATGCACTCCATGGCCCTAATATGTTCTCAAGACCCTCCATGTCAAATTTCAAGCCTTGCACAAGAAGTTTTCTCAGTCAACTGCTCAGATGCTTGAGAATCGACTATACTAGGTCAAAAGTCAACTGTGGCCCACATATAGTCAAACTTCAAGATTTTGGTCAAAATCAACAATTTGAAGTTATATCCATCATTTTATCAAGGGTTGATCATGATTCCTCAAGGAATGCCCCAAATTCCTCAAAACCCAAAAGTTGTTAAATTAGGGTTTCTTAGGAAAAGTCAACCAAACTTTGACCAAGCATAACTTCTTCACAATTTATCAGAAAGTTTCCATCCAAGGCTCATTTTGAAGAATATGCAATTCCCTACAATTCATATTCATCCCCCAAGTTTAAAATATGCACTCACAAACAGATATGAATTTCCATATTATAGGTCCTTTTGAAAAGTCAACAAAAACACTTTTTGGGTCAAAGCCTCTTACATGAACATGGAAGACCCAATTGAGATAAGACCAAAAGGGTTGTTTTGGAGACATCCTAATATTTCTAAAAAGTCCAAGAACACCTCTCTAGGGTTAAAATTGGAAGAGATACGCCTTGTCAAAGTTGGCCATTTTTGTAAAATTGCCAAAAGTCAAATGTGCTTAAAATTGCATTTTTTGCCAAATGGGCCTAACTTTTTATGCTTGCACCTCACTCATAACATGGTCCACGACCCAAATATTCACTCACATGCTATTTGCTTCATTATTTATTTTATTTTGATTTTTTATTAATTAAAAATTGAATTAAATCAAATAAATGGTAAATAATAGCAAAGATTTGTTTTGATTGGATTTTTGGACAGAATCACAAGCTCATTATGCTGGAATAGTAGAATTAAATCAAATCAAATCTAATTGGCACAAGAATGGCATGATTAGGCCAAATTTGGAAGGATATCATACCACATGAAAACCAAATCAAATCTTCAAAAATTGCAAAGATACTAGTGGTTTCTATAACCCTAATTCGTTCAAGGATATACAATGAACAAAGCCAGGCACAAAAACAAGAGGTTGCAGTCGTGAAGAACCCTAGAACAAACTCAAAACTTTGGCAAGAAGTGGTGATCTGATCTCTACCATAGAGGACAATTCAAGGCCTTCCAACGTTCCCAAACGATTCCTGGACCTCCCCAGAAGCTAACCCAATTGATTGCAGGTCCTTTCACGCTCAGAAACGCTCGCTACATCTCATACGGCTTGCCTACTTTTTTCAAATCGATTACAATCATTCTCACATCATTAGCATGATTTAATGATATATTTGTGATCATGGATGTATTTCTAACATGTCTGGATTGCTTAATTGGATTTTTGATGCACATATTGATGTTTGCCATTGTTAGGGTTTACTTGGTCATTTTAGGTTTTTTTCATACAGGTAAAATTGGCCACAAAAAAAGGTACTAAGATGCTCGTGGCATCAAGACGGTTTGATCCATGTAACTGGAATTTATTTATCATGCATTGTGTTGATTTTTAAAGGTTACAAGTTTTTAGCTATGGAGTCTGTCTGTGGGTATAAGTCCTACCCCTAAGACGACGGTCTTAATGAAGGAGACCATGATTTGTCACCATGCCATTGGCCATTTTGAATTTTGCGCGGATTTGTGATTCAGTTGCCATATTTTATATATTATATATTGTTGCTATTATATTGACAAGCAAAACAGGTAGCGCAACTAGCAAGCGTGTACGTTGGAAAGGGTAGAGGACCTGGGTTCGATCCCAGGTCCCAACAAGTTTCTTATTTTATTTTCCTTTAACAGATCCCATGCGCCTCTCACTCAAGCGCTCATCATGAACCTCCATCATCCAACCACAAGATCTCATCACATGCATGATCAACCAGATCCAACGCCTCCACCTGCCAGGGACCATGTTGTACCATCAGGAAGCCCCCCCACTGGATCACGCGCTGATTGGGCTTCAACTTGGCGGGCCTGGATATTTTCAGCAACAAACCCCCTCCATTTGCTATACAGGCCCAATTTAATTTTTGTTATTTCCTTTATTTATTTTTTATTTGTTTAATTATTTGTTTTCACAAATTAATTCTTTGTTTAATTAATCACAAAAACACCAAAAAATATTTTTTTCATAAGAATATTTATTTTCTTTAATTAATTAATTAAATTAAAAATTAGGTTAATTTAACTCCTTTTTATAATTAAAATCAATTAGAAATTAGGGTTTGATTTTTTGTAAATAATTAAGTTTTTCTTCAAAAATAACTTAAATATTTTTTTCCTCAAATAGATTTTAGGTTTTCTAATCGTCCTCACATTTAACTTATCGTGCATTTTAATTACCTTTTTTTTTAAATTATTTTTGTAATTGCTTTGAGGTTGTAATAGCTTTAATTAGGTTTTAATTTCGCATTTTAATTTCAGTCAAAATTCTGTATCTGCAAAAGCCATGTAATAGTTAGGATTTCTATTCTTGCACTTTAATTTCCGCAATTATAAACTGTTAGATGTATGCTAATAGGATTGTATGGCAAGAATATTTGAAAATTAAAATAATAGATAACCTAAATGTGCAAAGACAGATTAACTGAAAAAATTCACTCACACATGCTCACTCCTAGGGTTTATTCCACTTCGGTTGCCTTCGGTTAAGCGATCATGAAGTATAGGGTCTGTTAGTGGTCGCCCTCTAGCCCCGAAAGATGTCAAATGACCCATTCAAATGTTGCCTCGGAAACAGATCTTTAAGGCTTTAGGATGATTACTAACACCTCCTAACATTTCTTTTATGATCGTATCTGTCCTTTCGAACGTCCCTAAAAAATTCCAACGACGGTGCTACCTATTCCTTAATAATGGGATAACGTTGTCTAAAGGAAAACGAACAGTCTTTTTCAAGTAGTTAAAGAAACTCTTAAGTACTTGCTCAAACAAATAAACTTTTCACACCAACACTTTTCAAAACAATTTTCCAAACAACTTCGTCACATCTTTGAGGACTGATACAAGGGTTATCACGAAGTAAACTATTTTCAAAACAAGCACACACACACAAGCGATTTTAAAATGAGCAAGTACCTAAGAGCCCATGGAAAACCATGGATAGAAAGGGTGCTAACACCTTCCCTTTCTATAATCTACCCCCCGTACTCAGAAACATCTTGAAAAATGTTTTTTCTGTTCTTTTTTCCTTTTCCTTTGTTGGATGAAATAAAAGTTGGTGGCGACTCTTGCTTACCGCAACATTTGCAAACAAAAAACTCATACCTGTATAACAGTCGGTTCTGCCACCGTATCACAGAACTGGCGACTCTGCTGGGGATTGAATAAGTGGGGTATACCTTAGGATCTAGGTCATTTCTAAAAAATCGCTTTCTTGTTTGTTTTGTCTGCTTTATTCTTAAAGGGTTTTGCTTGGGTTACTATAGATCCTACACCTGGATCTGGGGGCACTTATTAGGTAAACAACAATAGATCGTGGAGACTGTATGGCGTAGACCGATATGGTTTAAGTGATGGCTGTGTTGGTGTGGCACTTTTGTTGGTACCAGTATCCTTCATGGGGAAACAAGGAGAATACGGGGCCGTCGCGTGGTGTCGTGAAGCACTAACGGACCTTAGAACCTTAGTTGAACAAACTTGGCCATTAGAAAGTAGTTAGATAGCCGACCTTGGTATAGAGCTGAGGATTGGTTGATACTCGATGCTACACTCATTGAGATCAGACTTTCGGGATATTTCAGCCGCAAGAAAAGATTACTTGAGCTGAGACAATGCCCAATAAAGGATGGTCAGTGATATTGAGAATCTTTAGAACCTGGTTACTTTTTAAGAGAGGTTTGAAACCAACTAAACTTCAAGAGGGTATGACCTTTAACCTCAAGCAGGCCTTAAACCTAAGGACTTGGTGTGATTTGTCTGTGTTTGCTATACCTGTGGTTTATCATGACATCATGCATCATACCATAGAATCCATTCTTATTGCACTAACCATTTCAAGGACCAATGGAATTTATCTTTTTTCTGTTTTACAGATCATGGCTCCCGTTCGTAAAAACACTATCCGAATCAACTTTGTGAAGATACCTTCCCAACTCAAAGAGCTTGTATCAAAGGTTTCCGAAGCTTTTGCGTTCACTAAGAGACATGGTCGACTTCTCAACCTGGTTACTTCAAACTTTGATGAAAATATGATGAGTGTACTCTTTCAGTTCTTTGATCCCAAGCACCACTGCTTCACCTTCCCAGACTATCAGTTGGTTTCTACCATGGAAGAATTCTCTCAGATATTGGATATACCCATTCTTGAACAGTTGCCCTTCACAGGTCTGGAAGAAGTTCCTAAGCCAGAAGTCATTGCCGTAGCTTTGCATCTGAAACAGGCCGACGTGGTATCCAATTAGGAAACAAGAAGCGGAGTCAAGGGTTTTCTAGCCAAGTTCCTGATAGACAAGGCCCAGTTGTTTTGGGATGATATGGATTTTCAGGCTTTTGAGGAGGTCTTGGCTCTTCTAGTCTATGGGTTGGTACTATTCCCTAATCCAGACTCATTCATATATGTGAATGCTATCAAGATCTTCCTCTCTCGCAACCCTGTGCCTACCTTACTCAGAGATCTTTGCACACTCTCCATACTCGTACAATGAAGAGAAGAGGGGTTCTTATGTGTTGCATGCCATTGCTGTCGAGGTGGTTTATTTCTCACCTCCCTAAGTCCATACTGAAGAATGAAGAAGGTTTGGGTTGGTCACAAAGGATAATGTCACTCGCTCACATGGATATTCTCCGGTGTTCCCGAGCTATGGAAAACACTGCTATTATTGACCGCTGTGGGGAGTACCCTAATGTCCCATTACTTGGCATCAGAGGGGGTATAACCTACAATCCTTGTTTAGCTCTATGGAAATTTGGTTACGCTCGAAGAGATAGTCCCCATGAGTTACTCATCGAGGGAATTGTATTCAACTATGAGGATGATGTTCACGAGTATCGCCGGAGATTCATATGAGCTTGGGGCATGGTAAACCGATCTGGCACCAGGGCTTTAGGGCCAAAGGCTTCCATTCCTATGGAACCTTACCTCCAATGGGTACGAGCTCGCACCCATAAACTTATGATGCCTTATATGGCCGTTCTACCAGTGATTATGGAGCCCACTACTGAAGGGGGTGTTCCTTACACGGTTCTCTATCCTTATATGCCCACTGATCTTGGAGAATTACAGAGGTCTTGGATTCAGTTGAAGAAGGAGCATGATACTTACAGGGATCAGTTCTATGCTCAGGAGAGAAAGGTTTTGGAACTCACAAAGCAGCTCCATGAGGAAAAAGGACTCAATGTCTATCTCGGTACAAAGAAGAAGCATCCATGGGAATTTTGATTTCTTTTCTAGTTTTAGATTTGTTTTTAATTGTAACGCCTAAAAGGCATTTGAACTTTGAATTCAGCTAATAAAATATTTGTTTTATTTTGGTTCGCAAATTTAAATTTCCCAAAGTCTTTGAAATCCTTGCATGCGCATCCCATTCATAGCATTGCATGTACAAGTACCATTACAGATTTCTCATCTTCTTCGCTATTTTTTTCAGCAGAAATGTCTTCCGAACAAAGCATCAAGGACCTTCAGGCACAAAACGTCCAGTTCCAACAAATGTTCATAAGTCTAGAAAAAGGGAAGGAGGATCTGAAAGCCCTCATCCTGAAAGAGAAAAAGAGAAGAAGGCTGCTGGTATTTTGAATACGGGCAGAAGGTTTGGAGAGCGGTTGAAGCGACAAGTCGATCTGACCTCTTCATCCAAAGAAGGGGAAAATCAAGAAAAAGAAACAAGGGAGAAGGATCCCAGTCCTGAAGTTTCTGACAATGATACCGACTACAATGATGAGAAGTATCCTCCTGATGAGGATAGATACAAGCAGTTGGAAGATTGCTCGAGTGCCATGGAAGTCCAGAGGATACCTGGGTTGGATTTAGAAGAATTGGGATTGGTGTCGGGAGTGGTCATCCCGCAGAAGTTCAAAGCTCCAATTTTTGCTAAGTATGATGAGGTGTCTTGCCCAAAACTCCATCTCGGCTCTTATGTCAGAAAAATCCAGCCCCACGCTACTGATAGAAATTTGTGGGTTCATTTCTTTCAAGATAGTCTGTTAGGGACTCAACTTGAATGGTTCTATCAACTGGAGAGAGCTGATGTCCGAAATTGGGAAGATTTGGCTGCTGCTTTCTATAAGCAGTATCAATACAACACCGACCTTGCTCCTACTCGTACTTAACTCCAGAGTATGTCCATGGGTGCAAGTGAAGGCTTTAAATACTATAAGAAGAAATGGAGAGACTTGGCTGGAAGATTTCAACCCCCGTTTTCTGATAGGGAGTTGGTTGATATGTTTCTGGGGACGCTATCTGGTGTATTATTCAATCATTTGATCGGCATCTCGTCAGATGGTTTCACCGAGTTGATTTTGACTGGAGAGAGAATAGAAGCTGGGATTCGGAGCGACAAAATACAGAAGGATACCTCTTCGAGTTTGGTAAAGATGCCTTTCGCTGGTAAGAAGGAAGCCGGTGCCATCTACAGCTCGAGGGGCCAAAACAGGGTTGAACATCGTCAGACAGTAAGTACCGTAATGATACCTAGGCTTGTAGTTGCTCCACAACGCAACAATCAACAAATGGCGGAAATACCACAACGGCAGTTTACCCGAATCAATATGACATTGGCTGAAGTTCTACCTCATTTGTTGAGATCCAACTTGGCAACCTTGAAAGAGGCTCCCAAAAATCCAAATACCACATCTCCACGATATAATCCAAATGCTCGGTGTGCCTATCATTCTGAGAGTCCTGGCCACGATACCAATGACTGCTGGGCTCTAAGAAATAAGGTACAAGATCTGATTGAAGCCAAGGAAATTGAGTTCAACACTCCGGAGAAGCCCAATGTCATAATTGCTCCCATGCCTAAGCACGGTCGTGGAGTTAATGCTATTGATACCGACTTGTTTGTGACTTTGGTGGATGAAGTTTCTACTCCTCTCATGACTGTGAAGAAGAATTTGCTGTTGGCCGGTTTATTTCTAGGTTGCGGTGAAGGTTGCCACATGTGTTCATTTCTGCCTTCCGGTTGCCATTTGCTGAAGACAGGTGTTCAACGCCTGATGGACAACAAAGAAATTTTGTTCGAGAAAACTTTGGTTGCCGTTGTTCCATTTGATGACATTTCCATTATAACCATTTCCGCAAATCCTTCCAAGGTCTCCTCGAGAAGACCTGTTAGGATTACATCTTCTCTAAGAATCGCTCCGCTGGTAATCACTGTTCCTGGTCCTGTCCCATATGTCTCGGACAAAGTTGTCCCCTGGCATTATGGTGTCGATGTGTACTATCATGGCATCAAACAAGATTTGAAAGATGAAGAGGTTGATCCTGATATTGATAATATTGTCGGAACCAGCAAGATTACCCGAAGTGGAAGGGTCTTTTCTCCCGAGATTTCCCCTAAGACTGTCAACAGGCCTATTGTCATTCCATCTGCTGTTCCTGCTAGTACATCAACTGCTGCTCCCGTTCTTACTCCAATTATTACCCCTACCGACGAATCATCTGATACCCGTGAAAAAGAAGTTATAGGTGAGCCTGCCCGAACGGAGGCACCTAGAAAAATTGTTGTGGAAGCCTCTAAGCAAGAAGTAGAGGAAATACTGAAAATAATTAAGAAGAGCGACTACAATGTGGTCGAGTAGCTGGGGCAGACCCCCTCGAAGATATCCATGTTATCCCTGCTGTTGTGCTCCGAGGCCCATGCGAAGGCTTTGATTACATTCCTCAAAACTGCACATGTGCCACAAGAGACTTCAGCTGATCAATTTAAAGATTGCATGGCCAGCCTGACTGCTGACAACGGGCTGAGTTTTTCAGATGCAGACTTGACACCAAAGGGAAGGAAGCATAATGATGCTCTGCATGTCTCGATTGAATGTAGGGGCACCACTATGGCTCATGTGTTGGTAGATACTGGGTCTTCGCTGAATGTTCTGCCGAAGAAGGCGTTGGATTGCGAGGGTTTGACTTTAAAGCCTAATAACATTGTGGTAAGGGCTTTTGATGGATCGAAGAGAATGGTGCACGGGGAGGTGGACATCCCTGTCAAAGTGGGTTCTCAGACTTTTGGGTCCACCTTCTATGTGATGGATATCAGGCCATCGTTTTCTTATTTGTTGGGTCATCCTTGGATCCACGAGGCTGGGGCAGTTACTTCCACACTACACCAAATGCTGAAGTATCCGGTAAAAGGGAAGATTGTTACTGTGCGGGGTGAAGAGGAGTATATGGTGAGCCACCTCAATTCCTTCCGCTACGTAGAGATGGACGAGGAATTCATAGAGACTCCTTGTCAGAACTTTGAAGAGGTCCCTCATATCTTGGCATCGACTGAAACTACTACCAGCAGCAAACCTCCTCTAAAGATGGCTTCTCTCAAGGACGCCAGGGCCATGGTTGAAGAAGGTGGGTGTACCAATTGGGGTCAGCTCCCTGACTTCACTCACAAAAATGACAAATTTGGTTTGGGATTTGCTACAGGGGCTCAAAGGGATGTTCGACGCGCTCAGGCTGGAGGACCTCCCCTACGCATCAGTAATCGTAGGGTTAATGCCATTGAAGAAAACAAGGAAGACTCAGACATTGACAGCTGGATCTACCCAACTACCAACGATGGACCAAGCAACTGGACGGCTAGGGACTTTATACAAGTTTCTTTTATTCCGCAGTAACTGTCTTACTTGTTTTGAGATTTGTAATAAACAATTTAAAATTTTACGGCCTTGTGCCTTGCCCGAGGCTCATTGGTTTTACTTGTGAGGGCTATTATTTGTCATTTTATATATCAATAATAAAGCATTGGACATTTCGTGCATACAAATTTTGTGCTCTCTGTTCTTTCTTTTCTGTTTTCACTTTATCAAAACAACTATTCTCTTACACACACTTACGTATCATACTACAGATCCATATCCATTCTGGATCCCATTGATAATAGCTCTGCTATTGCCAGTTATGACTTTGAAAGTCCGATCAACCAAGCTGGAGACGAAGGTGAGGATGATTGTGAGGTGCCTAGAGAACTTGATAGACTATTACAGCAGGAAGAAAGGGCCATACAACCTCATGAAGAGTCGGTTGAGATAGTGGACTTGGGTACAGAGGAAGATAGAAAAGAGGTTAATATTGGTGCAAATTTGGAAGTTAAGGTCAAACAGCAGTTGATACAAATGTTGCACGACTATGTTGAGATCTTCGCCTGGTCCTATGAAGACATGCCTGGTTTGGACACTGATATCGTGGTACATCGCCTGTCGACTAAAGAAGACTGTCCTCCGGTTAAACCGAAGGTCCGCCGTATGCGTCCTGAAATGTCAGAAAAGATCAAGGTAGAGGTCATGAAACAGTTCGATGCAGGATTCTTAGCTGTCACTTCGTATCCACAGTGGGTTGCTAACATCATTCCGGTACCTAA
This sequence comes from Vicia faba, assembly GCA_948472305.1. Lineage (NCBI taxonomy): Eukaryota > Viridiplantae > Streptophyta > Magnoliopsida > Fabales > Fabaceae > Vicia > Vicia faba. The sequence continues at coordinate 1,123,565,762 of OX451739.1, read as the reverse complement.
GAAGGACAGTAAGGTACGGATGTGTGTGGATTACAGAGATATGAACAGGGCAAGCCCCAAGGATGACTTCCCTCTTCCTCACATTGATGTTCTGGTCGACAACACCGTGCAACACAAAATATTTTCCTTCATGGATGGATTCTCTGGATACAACCAGATCAATATGGCTCCTGAAGACATGGAGAAGACAACCTTCGTCACACAGTGGGGCACCTTATGCTACAAGGTGATGCCTTTTAGGTTGAAGAATGCTGGGGCAACTTATCAACGCGCCATGGTCGCTTTATTCCATGATATGATTCACCATGAGATCAAAGTTTATGTTGATGACATGATAGCCAGGTCTCAGACTGAGGAAGAGCACCTTGATCATCTACAAAAGTTGTTCGACAGGTTGAAGATATACAAGTTTAGGTTGAACCCGAACAAGTGCACCTTTGGGGTAAGGTCTGGTAAACTTTTGGGTTTCATTGTCAGCGACAAAGGCATCCAAGTAGATCCTGTAAAGGTAAAAGCTATACAAGAAATGCCAGCTCCCCATATAGAGAAGGAAGTTAGAGGTTTCTTGGGACGCCTGAATTATATCTCCAGGTTCATTTCACATCTGACTGCCACTTGTGAGCCCATCTTCAAGCTTCTGAAGATAGATCAAGTGGTAAAGTGGAATGATGAATGCCATACCTCTTTCGAAAGAATCAAGGAGTACCTTCAAGAACCACCAATTCTGATGCCTTCAGTTGGAGGAATACCTTTGATATTGTACTTGACAGTGCTAGACAATTCAATGGGGTGTGTGTTGGGGCAGCATGACGAGTCTGGTCGAAAAGAGCATGCAATATACTACCTTAGCAAAAAGTTTACCGACTGTGAGACAAGATACACACTGCTCAAGAAAACTTGTTGCGCTTTGGCATGGGCTGCTCGCCGACTGAGACAGTATATGTTGACTCACACTACCTTGTTGATATCGAAGATGGATCTAATCAAGTACTTTTTGAGAAGCCTACACTCTCCGGAAGAATAGTAAGATGGCAGATGATCCTAACCGAAAACGACATCCAATACACAACCCGAAAAGCAATCAAGGGAAGTGTATTGGCTGATCATTTAGCTCATCAGGCCTTGGATGACTACCAGTCCATGAATTTTGAGTTCCTGGATGAGAACATTATGTTGGTGACTGACTATGAAGAACCTGGACCGGATGAAGGACCCGAGGGGGATCCCGATGGTCTATTTATTTTGATGGAGCCTCAAACGCACTGGGTAATGGTATTGGCACCGTAATCATATCTCCCGAGGGATGTCATACTCCGTTCACTGCCCGATTATGTTTCTACTGTACCAACAACATGGCAGAGTATGAAGCATGTATCATGGGTCTTAGGGCTGCTATTGACCTAAGGATCAAGTTCTTGAGTGTATTCTGGGATTCTGCTTTGGTGATAAGTCAGATCAAAGGTGAATGGGATACGAAGCATCCGGATCTCACCCCATATAAAGAGTACATGTTGACATTGCTCCCATACTTTGAGGAGGTAACTTTTGAACATTCCCACGAGAGGAGAACTAGTTAGAGGATGCACTAGCTACCATGTCTTCTATGTTCAAAGTTAGGTGGGACAATGAAGCTCCCGAAATCACCATTGAGAGGCTGGATGAACCAACACACTGCTGTGAAATCGATACCAAAGAAGTGGCAGACAAACCTTGGTTTCATGAGGTGAAAAGGTATCTCAAGGCTCAAGAGTATCCTGAAGGGGCATCTGTCAATGATAAGAAGTTTCTGAGAAGGTTCGCTGCAAAGTTCTTCCTCAGTAATGAAATCCTCTATAAACGCAACTATGACTCCACACTACTACAGTGTGTAGACAAGAGCGAAGCAGAGAGGATCATGACAGATCTACATGAAGGCGCCTTCAGAACCCATTCTAGTGGACATACCATGGCTAAGAAGATCCTACGGGCAGGATACTACTGGTCCACTATGGAAGCCGATTGTTATCAGCACTCTTGAACTTGTCATAAGTACCAAATCTATGCTGATAAGGTGCATGTACCTCCGGTCCCTTTAAACGTCTTGACAGCTCCGTATCCCTTTGCAATGTGGGGCATCGACATGATTGGAGAAATCAGGCCCACCGCTTCTAATGGACATTGCTTCATCCTAGTAGCCATTGATTACTTCACGAAGTGGGTTGAGGCAACCTCTTTTGCTACAGTAACCAAGAATGTCATGGCGCGGTTTATCCGACATAATCTGATCTGTCGATATGGTGTGCCAGAGAGAATTATCACTGGAAATGGTACGAATCTCAACAACACAATGATCACCGAGCTCTATAAACAGTTCAAGATACAACATCATAATTCTTCTCCCTACCAGACAAAGATGAATGGCGCTGTTAAAGCAGCTAACGAGAACATCAAGAATATTGTACATAAGATGATGGTGACATACAAAGACTGACATGAGATGTTACCATTTGCTCTTCATGGGTACCGTACCTCAGCGCAGACGTTGACAAGGGAAACACCCTACTCTCTGGTATATGACATGGAGGCAATCCTACCCATCAAAGTCTAGATACCTTCTCTCAGGATTATGAAGGATGCGAGTTTGAACGAAGACGACTGGATCCGAACCCGACTTGATCAGTTAAATCTAATCGATGAAAAGAGACTTACTGCTATCTTCCATGGTCAGACGTATCAAAAGCGAATGATCAAGGCTTTTAATAAGAAAGTCAGGCATCAAGAATATCAAGTCGGGGATATAGTGATCAAACGCATCATACTGCCGCAAGGTGATCCCAGGGGAAAATGGACTCCCACGTACGAAGGGCCATTTGTGGTTAAGAATATTTTTTTGGGTGGAGCTATGATTCTAACCACCATGGATGGTGACGGCCTTCCTCACCCTATCAATGCAGACATAGTGAAAAGATACTACGGCTGATTAAAGGACCCGCTAGGTTGACTGGCCTAGGAAAAAATAAGGGCTTCCCGACGAACCAAAAGGGTTCAGGCAAAAGTAAGGGATGAAAATGAAAAAATCTGTACGCCCGATAAGTGGAAAACCCGAAAGGACGGCTTGGGCAAAAAAGGGTATTCCGGTGGACTGAAAACCCGAAAGGGCGGTCCAGGAAAAAGTTAGGGATATAAAGCATACCACTATGTCTCATTAGATCATCTTGCGACCAGACTTCAGTATCGACTATCAAGCTCGGACGACACCAATCAATCTGATCAACTCTCGGCCAAGAAGCAAAGTGATGAGACGCTTGAAGATATAAAGGCAATAGCAGAATTGGAACCCAATGGGGTTGTTTCACATAACTATTTTTTTCTTTCTTTTACACAAATTGTATAGATTCTATCTTTCGGCGGCGTTCTCTTACTAGAGCGTCAGCCTCCTTGTACAAAAATGCCTATTACAGGCCAACTTCAAAAATCAATACAAATCATTTTCACAAGAAGCTTCAATCTGTTTTTCTTTTACTGTTTTGTTTTGCAAGAATGTCAAATGACTTATTTTTGATATATGCATTTGAAAATGATTGATGCTCATAAACCTTTACATAAGAAACAAAAGACAATTACTCGTAATTCCAGAGAAGAAAAAAGACAAGAAGTGCCAAACTCGATGGTTACTTCACCCAACAGGTATCAGGATAGAGTCAGATTTAGAACACAATCAAGGGTACATGCACTCCCCACAGAGTAAAAGTATTCAAAAACATTGATGTCAGCCTTCCCGAAACAGGACGTAACCTCCCCAGCCAAGATTATTCTGAAACCTGACAACTATATACCCCAACCGAATTCCATAATCACGAGCGAGTCAGTAAATGTCATCCCCAAGCAGAGTTTATTTCTCTAGATACAGAGGCTCAATCCCCGACAGAGTTCAGCACTTCAGCTACTAAAATTCACTTCCTAAGTTTGTTCTCCGCAGAGCTATTCTCAAGATAGGATATTCATAAATCTCCAACAATAGTCAGGGATTTATTTTCCCAGACGCGTACATATCCCGATAGCATTTCGTGGACATACATCATGACTTACGCATACATACCATATACAGCATAATCTCATTTATTTTGAGAACATCATCTCACCCCGCATTTCATGCATCGCATATAACTAACCCTGATATCTTTTCAGGAAAAAAACATTAGCTTCAACAAATCCAACAGTTATACATATCACGTATACAAACGGATAATGGAAACTCAGTTCCCGAAACCAAACAGGTCAACTGTAACACCCTCTAAAACCCGCATATAATTTTCGCAAATATTAGAAATTATAAACTCAGAGTACATGTAATAATCGAGGAATGCTACAATTCTCTTTTAATAAAATAAATTCCTGTCATGCATAATTTTAGTGGTAACTCATACATGTCTACACAGCGGAATAATTTATTTAATAAATCAAATGTTATAATATTTTTCCAAAATCATCAGGGATTAACACCTGGAAAAGTCAACGTCATATTATAACAATTAACAGAAAATAAACGAGTCTGACTAAAGCAGCTCGACAACCAAACGTTCCCGGAGTTACAACTATCAGAGCATGACCCGGACATACTAAAACGAAACTAAACTAGACACGATAAGCCTTCGCCAAGCACCTGAGCGAAGCTCCTCAATCTGAAATATTCAACAGTAAGGGTGAGCTTCTCAAATATACATTTGGTTATACATTCATAACAATCAATTCACGAAATCATAAGCATCACCCAATAATTAGCATATTTCATAGTTTACAAAACCTTTACAATTCATATATCCATGACATATTGCCTTTCATATTTGCAAATATTCATCAAACATCATCAACCATTTATCAATCATACGTGCATACAAACAATCAAATACAACATTGGAAAAATCATCCATTCATGTTATATTCGAGTAATGCAACACACCCATGCATGTGGTACCACTTCACCGCCCCATTAAATCTCGGGTCACGGATAACTCACCGTTCCATTATATCGCGGACACGGCTACCACCTCAACGTTCCATTAAATCGCGGACACGTATATTGGCCACCATGTTAATTCCACACAATGGGAATTAACAAATGCAACATGATATGTAAGTATGTAACACTCAGCATACTATGAACATCGATCAACATATCATGCACATCAACAATATCAGCATAACATGATATGAATAGCATGTAACCACTCAGCATACTATTTAAACATCAATCATATCAAGTTACGAATAGCATGTAATCACTCAGCATACTATTCAAACATCAACCAATCACATCAATTATATCATAATTCATGCTCGATAACATATCTAAAAGCATGGCAATAAAAATCCAACATCAAAACACTGAAACCAAAAATTCAGAAAATCATCACAGCAGAGCAACACGGGTGCCCGTGTTGTGCAACACGGCCCGTGTTGTGCAGCACGTCCAGAAAAACGCACATTTTATTTTTATCAGTACAGGGGATCTGACACGGGTACCCGTGTTGTGCAACACGGCCCGTGTCGTGCAACCAGAAGCACACCCTCTTCCAACACAGAAGAGCAACACGGGCACCCGTGTTGTGCAACACGGCCCGTGTTGCTGAGCGCGTACAGGATTTTCCTGAACCTGCAGCAGCTCAGAAACAGCAGTCCAAACGCGGGAAAACGTCCGCCAAAACGCGCATTTCAGTACCTAACGCATCGAGTTTGTACAATTCACAACAACACCACAATATCCAAGTTACCAACGATTATTATAATAACCTTAATCGGGGATTAACCGTCCTTTTGGGGAATTCTACTGACACTGAGGTTATCCCTACAACTTCCAAGGTAAATTCACGATCATGATATATACTCCCAATTCCTCATTTGGGACCTAAAACTCTTAATCGATTCATAAAATTTGGGAACCTAACCCTTTTCTAACAAGGTTCAGTCCTACGGTTATCGATCCCTAGAAACATCTAACAATTGGGATTTTCCTACAATTACCCGAATCAACCGTACATAAACCCATAAACAAATATAAATCGAGTATAAACCCCCCTTACCTTATCAATTAGCAGCTTTGAGTTCTTGGGCGGTGTTCTTCGTTCTCCGTTCCTCGTACCTTCAGAGCTCTATTTTCCCAAATTCCAACTTCTGTGTTAACGTGAATAATGAGAAAATGGCCTAAGTCCCAAACATAACTTTATTTCTATGCACCCCCACTCTTTACTAACAACATCTAAGCCCAATGACTCAAAAATCTCAATATTTCTTATTTCTTTTATTTTCTTCAAATATTCCAAAATAAATAATTCCTTTTTATTTTATTAATTCCAATAAAATAATTTTCCAATTAAATAAATCAAATAATAGAAACTGGGGTGTTACATCAACTAATCTACACTATCGTTTCGAAGTAACCCTACTATCCAGGTTCCTTCTCACAGCCCTGCTATCCAGGCTTTCATTTCGAAGTAACCCTACTATCCAGGTTCCTTCTCATAGCACTACTATCCAGGATTTCATTTCGCAGTAACCCTACTATCCAGGTTCCTTCTCGTAGCCCTACTATCCAGGCTTCCATTTTGAAGTAACCCTACTACCCAGGTTCCTTCTCACAACCCTACTATCCAGGCTTTCATTTCAAAGTAACCCTACTAACCAGGTTCCTTCTCATAACCCTACTATCCAGGCTTTCATTTCGAAGTAACCCTACTACCCAGGTTCCTTCTCACAACCCTACTATCCAGGCTTTCATTTCAAAGCAACCCTACTATCCAAGTTCCTTCTCACAACCCTACTATCCAAGCTTTCATTTCGAAGTAACCCTACTATCCAGGTTCCTTCTCACAACCCTAATATCCATGCTTTTATCCCGAAGCAACCCTACTATCCAGGTTCCTTCTCACAGCCCTATTATCCAGGATTTAATTTCGAAGTAACCCTACGACCCAGGTTCCTTCTCACAGCCCTACTATCCAGGCTTTCATTTTGAAGTAACCCTACTGTGATCGGTGGATCTAGAACTGACTGTTTAACGCTGGTTTCCCGAAATATCGTAGAAGCAAGAGTCGCCACCATCTTTTATTTTCTCCAAGATGGACAGGACAAAAGCACAGCAAAATTCCTTATGAGATAGTTCTCGGTTCGGGAGGTAGATTTATAGAAAGGGAAGGTGTTAGCACCCTTTCTATCCATGGTTATCCATGGGCTCTTAGATACTTGCTCATTTGTGTTTTCAAAAGATGTTTGCTTTTCAAGTGTGAGTGGGTTTGAAGAAGTTTCGTTTAAAGATTTCAGATCGACTCTTGTATCAGTCCTCAAGAGTGTTTGAAAAATTGTTTTGAAAGCTTTTTGAAAGTGTCGGTGTGAAAAGATTTTTTGATTTGTTTTTTTTTATAAATAGAGCAAGTATCCATGAGTCATCTACCTACCCTAAGGAATTAAGCTGTGTAAATGTCCTTAAGGTAGTACCATCCCACCATTGAGAGATAGGTAGCACTACCGTTGGAGGTGTTCGGGTCAATTCGTTTGTAGGGACAGTGTGGTCACCAGAGCAACAGTAGGACACCTTAGAAGCTACCCTTATGCCATTGATCCTTTTTAATTCCGAGGCAACCGTTTCGAGGCAACTGGATCATGTTATGGACATAAGGACTTACTAAAACGTCCTATACTCGACGACCACGTTTCGAAGGCAAGGCAACAGTGAGGCGTACCCTAAGAGTGGTGTGTGAATTTGTGTGTTATTTTCATGTTATGTTTTATCTTGCACATGCATCATGGTGATCTACGATTGTTTTTAATTTAGGCCATACATTCTTTCATGCAAAGTTTAATAGTTTTAAGAGTGCGGAAATTTAAATGCGGAAAGTAAAGTCCTACGCTATTACAAGGCGCGGGTCTATACATCGCCAAATTAACAAAGACCCGTTTTAAAAAATGCGGAAAATAAATAAATTCCTAATTACTATTACATGACTTGAGCAATTACATAATATCCACAAGAAAATAAAATATCGTGCGAAAAGAATAAAAATTGAATATTCGAGGGCGTTGGACCCTTTTTGAAATTAAATTGAATTAAAAGTTAATTAGTTATTAAATTAAGAAAAGGAATGTTTTTTATGTTTTTGGTATTTATGAGATAAAGAAATTAAAATTAAAAGAAACCCTAATTCTAAGTTGTTTTTAATTATTAATGAAAAATATTAAAGTTTAACCTAATTTACTAAATAATTAATGTACATGTTTATTTACAAAAATATTTAATAATTAATAGTAATAATAATGAGAGAAAAATTTAATTAAGAAAAAAAAATGAAAAAAAGTTAAAAACCCTAATTTCTACACATTTTAATTTATTAAGAAAAATATTAAAGTTTTGAAACCTAAGTTAATCTAATTAATGGTTTGACATTTATTTACAAAAATAATAATGAATTAAATATTAATTAAACATATTTTTAGTTTTTTTGATTTTTCTGTATTTTATATTTATTATGAAAATTATTTTATGGAATTAAAAGAAAACAATTAAAAAAAAACAATTAAAAGAATAAAAAGGAAAAAAACAAATAAAAGCTAAAAATTGAGCAAACCATGAGGGTGTCTGGACCCAAATGGAGGTTTTTTTGAAGTATTCTGGCCCATTAGACAAAAAGCCTTGTTTGACTTTCTGGCATCACGTGTGTGTTCATTGACTCCTGAGTATCGTGGTCTGCATTCTTTGGCCATTGGATTGGGCTTCATGGCCATTTGTGTTCTGGCTGTTGGCCATTTGTGTTCTGGCCTCAACGTTCCTTAATCCTCTCAGGATGTTTGTCTCGTCATGCATAAGTTGTTCTACTTTGGCCATTTGGCTTTATGCTTTTGGCCATTTGTATTTTGGCTTTTGGCCATTTGTATTTTGGCCTCAACGTTCCTTAATAAACCCGCATGGGATCCTGTCTAAAATCTGCAGTGTTGAATCTCATGAACCCATTAAATAAAATCATAAAATGCGAATAAAGTCAACATATGAAGAAATTTAATGTTTAGGCACAATATGGCATGTATGAATGATTATACCCTTTTGATCATGGAGATCAAATCAATCTTACCCTTACTGGAAAATTAGTGACCTGAATGCTTTTATGCCCTTTGGATCATGGAGACCAAGCCAGCCTTATCCTTACTGAAGAAGTAGTGAGGTGTTGGTTTGTAACTGTGATGACTTGTTTGTAGTGAGAGAGGGATTTGTAATAAGGATTTCAAGGTTTTAGGGTTCTTGAAAGAATTTGATATTCTAACCGTGTTGTGGCAATGTTTTTTCTCTTTTTTCTCCTCTCTTTTGTTTGTGCGAAAAGAAGGTGATTATATAATGGAAATTAGGGTAAAGAAAATGGGCTTTGAATGTGCAATTGGGCCTCCAATGTTCACTTGAGTTCGTCACTTTACAGGCTAAATCGCAAGGACTTAAGTGCAATTTTTGAAGTTGAAATGTGAAAACAAAATGTAGCCGACATCGATAACTAACTCCTGTCCGAAAATCGGCTCAATCAGATAAACGGTGAATTAGTTATGAATTTTTGAAGTTTCAGCTCAGACAAACTTATTTTGGGCTCCAGTGTCGACTCTGACACGTTCTTCAATAAAAAACTGGTATTGATCGGAGCATAATCCGGTCTCGACTTTTGAAGCAAAGTTGTAGATCTATGAGTCAGGGACCTTGTGTAAAAATATGAGCCCAATCCGATAAAAATTGATCGAGTTATGAATTTTCGAAGTTTCGGCCCAGATGAAATAATATTCAGCATTCAGGATTTTCAGCGTGTCACGCACTCTGAGCAAAAAACAAAGGTCTTTTGAATACCGTTTGAACTCAATACCTTCTGTGAAAATGTAGCCAACTCAATTTGTGAAATTTTGGCGCCGGAACCAGCTCGATACGATGAAAATCGACCAAGTTATGATTTTCTGAACATGACGCAAATAAACTTCTGTCACAAATTTTCTGTATGAAAATACTTGATAAATCCACATTTTTGAAGACCTTCTGATTGAAATTGGATTCCAGACGTGAGAGATGAAAATGTAGATAATGTCAAGACGGAATTTTGGCCACTGGAACGGGTTCAAAACGAGCCACGATCTTCAAGTTATGAATTTTTTAGCGTGTAAAAACTGCACTTTCAACACACTTTTTCACCATATTTCTTCAAGAAAACTTACACATTCAGATACCTTCTTTAAAGAATTATCTCTTGAGCCGAACCTGAATTTGAGAATACGTTATCAGAGATATCTTAGGGAAAGAACACCTGAATATGACGCGCCGGGTTGGACTTGTGAATTTTTCTTGAGATGTTTTGAGAAATATGGGAGGGCAAATTTTGGGGTACAACAGTTGCCCCTGTTCAATCTTCTTAAACCTGAGGATATAGATTGGCTTTCGGGCCTTTCGTGATCCGAAGGTGGAAGATGATTGAACACTAGAGTGCCCAGAAATTTGCACTCGCATAGTGGAGTATCAACAATGTGATGTCGGGAATGGGCTTACAGATGCCATTTGGAAAGATGATGGATATGAGGATGGGCTTATAGATGCCATCTGGAAGTGTGACAGAACCTTGTTGGGAATGGGCTTATAGACACCATTCGGAGGCTGTTGGTATGTGGATGGGCTTACAGATGCCATCTAGGTGTCGATCGCATAAGAGATTCCTTAGCGAGAACTTGCGTACTTGAGAAAAGAAAGATAATTACCTGGCCTGTTACAGGAGTTGATCTTCAATTTCTTTATGTAGATGTGCCCTGGCTGGTTACAGGAACCGAATCTTTAAACTCTTCAGACGTGCCCTAGCAAGATACAGGAATCGAGTCCGGAGAATATAGTCGTCAACAGATACACCCTGGCGAGATACAGGAATCGGATCTTCGAACTCTTCAGACGTGCCATGGCAAGATACAGGAATCGAGTCTGGTAATGTTAGTCGTTAACAAATACACCCTGGCAAGATACAGGAATTGGATCTTCGAACTCTTCAGACGTGCCCTGGCCGGATACAGGAATCGAGTCTGGAATTCAGAAAGGTTGGTGAGTTGTCTCTACTGACAGGTTATTTCCATGGACGGGTGGTCTTTATCAACGGGTGTCTATAACGACGAGTGTCTATAACGACGAGTGTCTATAACGACGAGTGTCTATGACGACGAGTGTCTATAACGACGAGTGTCTATAACGACGGGTGTCTATAACGACGGGTGTCTATAACGACGAGTGTCTATAACGATGAGTGTCTATAACGACGTGTGCCTATAACGACGAGTGTCTATAACGACGAGTGTCTATGAAGACGGGTGTCTATAACGACGGTGTCTATAACGACGAGTGTCTATAACGACGAGTGTCTATAACGACGAGTGTCTATAACGACGAGTGTCTATAACGACGAGTGTCTATAACGACGAGTGTCTATAACGACGAGTGTCTATAACGACGAGTGTCTATAACGACGAGTGTCTATAACGACGAGTGTCTATAACGATGAGTGTCTATAACGACGAGTTGTATCAGAGAAATCTTTAGGCATTGATTTAACTGGATTTGTATTCTTTGACTGGGTTGGTCTCTTTTGACTGTATTCGTCTACATAGATGATCTTTTAACTGTATCCTTCTTGAAAGGTAAAGGTCAGTCATATGCAATGCATGATATGGATCAAGCAATAATATTTTTCAACACATGAGATTGTATGATATGATGCGTATATGCATGTATCATGATGTATAACAATGTGATGTTTATGAATGTATCTGCGTCTAGGAAAATAGATCCTTGACGGATGCCGGGAAGTCAAATCCTGGGCTGATGTTGAAGAGTGAGATTCTTCGTTTCCGTTGGGGATGATCATTGCAAGAATACCGGTCGGAGAAGATAACTCCATTGGGGAATAAACTTGGCGAAGAGATTACTCTGCGGGGAATTACTCTGTGGGAAGAGATACTTCGCTGAGATTTGATGATAACTCCGCTGGGGATTTCGTTGTTGTGCTCTGTTGGAAGTTTTGATGAACTCCGCTGGGGAATAAGAAGAACTTTGCCGAGGACGATCTTTCCGTGGCTTTTAGCTGAGGATAATCCAGTTATAAGCTCTGGTGGAGAAATAACCTTTGAATAAAACCGGGGAGACGCGTTCGCTCTGCAGGGAGTGAAGGTATCTTGGTCGCATTCTTTAGCTGAACTTACCTTGGCACTTCGGTGGACAGGGCAACCGGATCATTTAGACAACTCATTATTGCCCCAGTTTCTGTTGGAGAAGAAGGTACCTGTGAAGGTGTTTGATGACTGCCGTTTGACAAATCTTCTTCTGGTAGGCAAGTGACGAGATACCGGGACGTAGTCGTACGCTTCGATCCCTAATTTTTGCCTGGACCGCCCTTTCGGGTTTTCAGTCCACCGGGATACCCATTTTTACCCAAGTCGCCTTTTCAGGTTTTCGACTTGCCGGGTGTACAGATTTTTTTCATTTCATCCCTTATTTTTGCCCGAACCCTTTTGGTTCGCCGGGAAACCCTTATTTTTTCCTAGGTGTGTCAACCTAGCGGGTCTTTGATTTTGCATAGTATTTTTTCGACTATGTCCATGTTCTCAGAATGTAGGGAGGTGCCCCTGTTGTTGGGTTGCCATGCCACCAGAAGATCTTCGTTTGATCGTCTAATGCCCCAAGTGACTTAGACGAAGATTTGCCCCAGGCTATTTGGTATTTTGAGAGATTCTCTGGATCTTGACTTAACTGCCCCTGGTGATGGACAATGATCATGTCATGCCCCTTGTTTGGGAGTGTCTTTGTTCACTAGATATTCTTCGTGCGAATTTCTCTGCTGTTCGAACAAAAAGTCATATGCAAACAAAGTTATGTTAAAAATGTAAAGCTTATGTCTGTTCTGAAGTTTTTGAAAATGCATCCTCTTTTAGTAAAAACAAGTGAATTTTGTAAAACTGTGATGTCAACTCGTTATTTTACCATAAGCCTTAAGGAGTCAGGATACCTTTGGTAACAATATGCTTTCGAACTAACCCATGCTTCAGCTAGGACTTTTAAGGGTTGTAGCGTGGCCTGGTTCACGGTTTAAGAAACAAAGGATAAAGGCTCAAATTATTTGTACCCACCCGTTCTTCGTGATGTTCTTCAAACCTAAGCTCAGTTGATCGTGCGTTAGACCTTGTTTGAGTCTTTGTCCTGATGTTCCAATGATGGTTCAGATATTGATGATTTATTCTGAATAGGCAGTTATTTTTTTGTTTTTGTTGAGGGTTTGTATGACCTCTTTCTTTTTGATTTCGCTATCCCTAAATTTTGCCTGAACTGTTTCTTTTGTGATTACAGTCAGCGGGATGCCCCAGTTTTGTAAGTCTCCTTCATAGGTTTTGACTTATTGGGTTTTTATTTTTGAGATATAATGACTGCCTATCCTTATGATTATTCGGAATCATCACTGTCTTTTTTTTGTTTTTGTAAGGACCTCTTTGGTGCCATTTGTTATGCACTTGGATCAACTAAGAGAACTACCCTGCCCCAGGTTATGATTAAGGGTTTTAAATTTCGAAAAGAAAAACTCCTACTTCTTTGGCTCAGAGGGGTTGACGAGGGATTATCTTCCTTATAACTCCAGTGTTTAGGAATTGAAACAATGCCTGTACCTCATCAGCAGGGTCTGTTCAAAAGCATACTGTAAAGATCGTGGTATCGTTTTCGTCATCCTCCCTCAAGAGGCTTAGAATTTTTAATCAAGAGTTTGATCATCACAAAAATATGAAAACAGTTTGCATATAGTGAATACGAAATAATTACTTCAAAACAGACATGTGTAATGCATTAATTAAATAACCAAGTTTGACATGAAATAAAATGTTTGAACAACCAAAGAAAATTACAATCTGAACATTCAAATGAACAAAAGTTTCCAATCCTAGCCATGTTTGGGCAGGGGAGCAGTGGTCACATTGGGAGCCTTTGGAGAGTCGAGCTGGACTTCCTTTGCGTCAATCAGATCCTGAACCTTGTTTCTCAAAGTCCAACAATCATCTGTAGCATGCCCTGGGCTGTCAGAATGATAAGCGCAGCGAACATTGGGGTTATACCTTGAAGGTGTCCTATTGGGATTCTTTGGAGGGTCCATGAGAGTTACCAACTTGGTTTCCAGCAACTGTGGCAATATCTGTGACAAGGTCATGCCGAGGGGAGTAAATTGCCTTTTAGGTCTCTCTTCCCTTTGTTGATTGTGACGCTGAGGAGCACCGATCGGCTTTGCAATAGCTACCGCGTTGACAGCACTAGATTCTCTCTTGGATGGTTTCTTCTCAATGTTTGAGGAATCACCATTATGTATTTTCCCCGCCTTGATGCCAGCTTCTATTCTTTCCCCGGTCAAGATCAGATCTGTAAACCCAGCAGCAGAATTCCCAATCAGGTGGTTGAAGAATGGACCAGACAGGGTCCCCAAGAACATGTCGACGAGCTCGCGGTCAGTCAGAGGTGGTTGTACCCTTCCAGCAAGGTCCCTCCATTTTTGAGCATATTCTTTGAAACCTTCACCTGCACCCATAGACATTCCCTAAAGCTGAGTGCGCGTGGGAGCAAGGTCGGCATTGTACTGGTACTGCTTGTAGAATGCAGTGGCCAAATCCTCCCAGCTGCGAATGTCAGCTCCATTCAGTTGATAGAACCAGTCAAGTTGGGTTCCCGACAGACTATCCTGAAAAAAGTGAATCCACAAATTCTTGTCAGCCGTGTAGGGCTGGATCCTCCTTGTGTAAGACCTGAGATGCAACTTAGGACAGGATGCTCCGTCGTACTTGGCAAAGACAGGTGCCTTGAATTTGTGCGGGATTACTACCCCAGAAGACATACCTAGATCCTCGAAGTCCAGGCCGGGCACTTTTTGTATCTCCATGGCACTTAGCCGATCTTCCAACTGTTTATACCTGTCCTCAGCTGGAGGGTATTGCTCATCATTGAACTCTGTCTCGTTGTCGGAGACCACTGGACTAGGAACCTCCCTTTCTTGGGGATTGTCTTTCCCAACAGATGGGGTAGTCTGCTCAACTTCATTTCGTGATCCATTCCCAGATTTGCGTCTAGGGTTGAACATCACCGTCCTCTTCTTCTTCTTTTTCAAAAGCAGGGTCTTTAGATCTTGTTGCCCCTGGGCTAGACTCATGATCAACTCTTGGAACTGGGCGTTCTGAGCCTGGAGAGCCTTGATGGATTGCTCAGTAGATGATTCAGGATTCATGACGATCGACTGAAATAAACAGCGAAGAAGGTAAGCAACCTGTAAAAAGGGATACCTGTAATGCAATGATATGTATATATGCATGCAATGTTTTCAAGGATCTCGCGGGGTAAACAAGAAAATTGTTAGAATTTGGGATCCAGTAGCTTGATTGAAGGAACTTCATGTTTGTTGAGAGTCCTTCTTTAAGAGTCAAGGCTCACCATATCGAGTGGGTCATAGCCCCTGACTTAAGTTATCAACCTTGGTTAGAGGAAAATAAATCCCCTTTGCCCCTTGCTAGACATTTGGCTCATTATGACCTGCATCACAGACCCTTGAGATCCTTGAAATGGATTAGTCCTTATGCAGGATGTATGCAATGGTATGATGGCATGATGTTATGCTATGCGTGGAATAATGTAGGTAAACCCTGTAATGAGTCCCAATTAAGGACTATAAACAAAACCTGCAACAAACTCATGGGTCAGATAACAAGCATGCAAGTAGTCAAGTTTTAAGGCACACAAGTCACACAAGACAACCCTTTAGAGTTTAGGCCAGCATGGGGTCTAGGTATTACCCTCTTTCAGTTTGTTGGTTAAGACCTGTCCTATCAGAAGTAACCGGGTTCTAGAGGATCCCAATATCACTTACTATCCTCAATCGGTCATAACTCCAGCATCGCAATCTTTTCTTGCGGCCAGAACCATCACGAGAGTTTAGCCTCAATGGGTGTAGCATACTACTACTGTTCTATGGCCAAGTTGGGTCAATTTAGGGTTCTAAGGTCGGTTGGTGCTTAATGACTCCTCAGAAGACCCATATTCTCCTCGTTGCGACACAAGGGATATCGGTACAGACCAAGGTGCCACACCAACGTAGCCACTGCTTCACCCATGTCAGTCTACGCCGGACAGGTCCCTCACAGCTTATGCTACCTAACAGGGTATCCCCAGATCCGAGTTAGGATCTATGTAACTCCGATGCAGCCCACAATAATAAAGCAAACAAACACATCAATTGAAAACACAAGTGATCTTAGTCCTAAGGTACACCTCACTTTATAAGAAGTCCCCAGCAGAGTCGCCAGTTCTGTGATCGGTGGATCTGGAACTGACTGTTTAACGCTGGTTTCGTGAAATGTCGCGGAAGCAAGAGTCGCCACCGTCTTTTATTTTCTCCAACATGGACAGGACAAAAGCACAACAAAATTCCTTATGAGATAGTTCTCGGTTCGGGAGATAGATTTATAGAAAGGGAAGGTGTTAACACCCTTTCTATCCAAGGTTATCCATGGGCTCTTAGATACTTGCTCATTTGTGTTTTCAAAAGATGTTTGCTTTTCAAGTGTGAGTGGGTTTGAAGAAGTTTCGTTTAAAGATTTCAGATCGACTCTTGTATCAGTCCTCAAGAGTGTTTGAAAAATTGTTTTGAAAGCTTTTTGAAAGTGTCGGTGTGAAAAGAGTTTTTGATTTGTTTTTTTTTTGAAATAGAGCAAGTATCCATGAGTCATCTACCTACCCTAAGGAATTAAGCTGTGTAAATGTCCTTAAGGTAGTACCATCCCACCATTGAGAGATAGGTAGCACCACCGTTGGAGGTGTTCGGGTCAATTCGTTTGTAGGGACAGTGTGGTCACCAGAGCAACAGTAGGACACCTTAGAAGCTACCCTTATGCCATTGATCCTTTTTAATTCCGAGGCAACCGTTTCGAGGCAACTGGATCATGTTATGGACATAAGGACTTACTAAAACGTCCTATACTCGACGACCACGTTTCGAAGGCAAGGTAACAGTGAGGCGTACCCTAAGAGTGGTGTGTGAATTTGTGTGTTATTTTCATGTTATGTTTTATCTTGCACATGCATCATGGTGATCTACGATTGTTTTTAATTTAGGCCATACATTCTTTCATGCAAAGTTTAATAGTTTTAAGAGTGCGGAAATTTAAATGCGGAAAGTAAAGTCCTACGCTATTACAAGGCGCGGGTCTATACATCGCCAAATTAACAAAGACCCGTTTTAAAAAATGCGGAAAATAAATAAATTCCTAATTACTATTACATGACTTGAGCAATTACATAATATCCACAAGAAAATAAAATATCGTGCGAAAAGAATAAAAATTGAATGTTCGAGGGCGTTGGACCCTTTTTGAAATTAAATTGAATTAAAAGTTAATTAATTATTAAATTAAGAAAAGGAATGTTTTTTATGTTTTTGGTATTTATGAGATAAAGAAATTAAAATTAAAAGAAACCCTAATTCTAAGTTGTTTTTAATTATTAATGAAAAATATTAAAGTTTAACCTAATTTACTAAATAATTAATGTACATGTTTATTTACAAAAATATTTAATAATTAATAGTAATAATAATGAGAGAAAAATTTAATTAAGAAAAAAAAATGAAAAAAAGTTAAAAACCCTAATTTCTACACATTTTAATTTATTAAGAAAAATATTAAAGTTTTGAAACCTAAGTTAATCTAATTAATGGTTTGACATTTATTTACAAAAATAATAATGAATTAAATATTAATTAAACATATTTTTAGTTTTTTTGATTTTTCTGTATTTTATATTTATTATGAAAATTATTTTATGGAATTAAAAGAAAACAATTAAAAAAAACAATTAAAAGAATAAAAAGGAAAAAAACAAATAAAAGCTAAAAATTGAGCAAACCATGAGGGTGTCTGGACCCAAATGGAGGTTTTTTTGAAGTATTCTGGCCCATTAGACAAAAAACCTTGTTTGACTTTCTGGCATCACGTGTGTGTTCATTGACTCTTGAGTACCGTGGTCTGCATTCTTTGGCCATTGGATTGGGCTTCATGGCCATTTGTGTTCTGGCTGTTGGCCATTTGTGTTCTGGCCTCAACGTTCCTTAATCCTCTCAGGATGTCTGTCTCGTCATGCATAAGTTGTTCTACTTTGGCCATTTGGCTTTTGGCTTTTGGCCATTTGTATTTTGGCCTCAACATTCCTTAATGAACCCGCATGGGATCCTGTCTAAAATCTGCAGTGTTGAATCTCATGAACCCATTAAATAAAATCATAAAATGCGAATAAAGTCAATATATGAAGAAATTTAATGTTTAGGCACAATATGGCATGTATGAATGATTATACCCTTTTGATCACGGAGATCAAATCAATCTTACCCTTACTGGAAAATTAGTGACCTGAATGCTTTTATGCCCTTTGGATCATGGAGACCAAGCCAGCCTTATCCTTACTGAAGAAGTAGTGAAGTGTTGGTTTGTAACTGTGATGGCTTGTTTGTAGTGAGAGAGGGATTTGTAATAAGGATTTCAAGGTTTTAGGATTCTTGAAAGAATTTGATATTCTAACCGTGTTGTGGCAAGGTTTTTTCTCTCTTTTTTCTCCTCTCTTTTGTTTGTGTGAAAAGAAGGTGATTATATAATGGAAATTAGGGTAAAGAAAACGGGCTTTGAATGTGTAATTGGGCCTCCAATGTTCACTTGAGTTCGTCACTTTCCAGGCTAAATCGCAGGGACTTAAGTGCAATTTTTGAAGTTGAAATGAGAAAACAAAATGTAGCCGACATCGATAACTAACTCCTGTCCAAAAATCGGCTCAATCGGATAAACGGTGAATTAGTTATGAATTTTTGAAGTTTCAGCTCAGACAAACTTATTTTGGGCTCCAGTGTCGACTCTGACACGTTCTTCAATAAAAAACTGGTATTGATCGGAGCATAATCCGGTCTCGAATTTTAAAGCAAAGTTGTAGATCTATGAGTCAGGGACCTTGTGTAAAAATATGAGCCCAATCCGATAAAAATTGACCGAGTTATGAATTTTCGAAGTTTCGGCCCAGATGAAATAATATTCAGCATTCAGGATTTTTAGCGTGTCACGCACTCTGAGCAAAAAACGAAGGCCTTTTGTATACCGTTTGAACTCAATACCTTCTGTGAAAATGTATCCAACTCAATTTGTGAAATTTTGGCGCCGGAACCATCTCGATACGATGAAAATCGACCAAGTTATGATTTTCTGAACATGACGCAAATAAACTTCTGTCACAAATTTTCTGTATGAAAATACTTGATAAATCCACATTTTTGAAGACCTTCTGATCGAAATTGGCTTCCAACCGTGAGAGATGAAAACGTAGATAATGTCAAGACGGAATTTTGGCCACTGGAACGGGTTCAAAACGAGCCACGATCTTCAAGTTATGAATTTTTTAGCGTGTAAAAACTGCACTTTCAGCACACTTTTTCACCATATTTCTTCAAGAAAACTTACACATTCGGATACCTTCTTTAAAGAATTATCTCTTGAGCCGAACCTGAATTTGAGAATACGTTATCAAAGATATCTTGGGGAAAGAACACCTGAATATGACGCGCCGGGTTGGACTTGTGAATTTTTCTTGAGATGTTTTGAGAAATATGGGAGGGCAAATTTTGGGGTACAACACCTACTATCTAGGTTCCTCCCCACAACCCTACTATCCAGACTTTTCATCCCGAAGCAACCCTACTATCCAGGTTCCTTCTCACAGCCCTACTATCCAGGCTTTCATTTCAAAGTAACCCCACTATCAAGGTTCCTTCTCACAACCCTACTATCCCGACTTTCATTTCGAAGTAACCCTACGAACCAGGTTCCTTCTCACAGCCCTACTATCTAGGCTTTTATTTCGAAGTAACCATACTATCCAGGTTCCTTCTCACAACCCTACTATCCAGGATTTTTATCCCGAAGCAACCCTACTATCCAAGTTCCTTCTCACAACCCTACTATCCAGACTTTCATTTCGAAGTAACCCCATTATCCAGGTTCCTTCTCACAGCCCTACTATCCTGGATTTCATTTCGAAGTAACCCTATGACCCAGGTTCCTTCTCACAGCCCTACTATCCAGGCTTTCATTTCAAAGTAACCTTACTATCCAGGTTCCTTCTCACAGCCCTACTATCCAGGCTTTTTATCCCGAAGCAACCCTACTATCCAGGTTCCTTCTCACAGCCCTACTATCCAGGCTTTTTATCCCGAAGCAACCCTACTATCCAGGTTCCTTCTCACATCCCTACTATCCAGGATTTCATTTCGAAGTGACCCTACTATCCAGGTTCCTTCTCACAGCCCTACTATCCAGGCTTTCATTTCGAAGTAACCCTACGACCCAGGTTCCTTCTCATAGCCCTACTATCCAGGCTTTCATTTCGAAGTAACCCTACTACCCAGGTTCCTTCTCATAACCTTACCATCCAGGTTTCTTCTCTCATATCTCCAGACAACAGTTCACAATACTTTAAGATCTGGACCCAACTAGTTTCGATCAATTTCATCTTTCCCCAGTAGAGTAACGGACAATTGAAGCTCTTAAGATTCTATTTCTCCCAAGACAGATACCAATATTCCTCAGCAGATTCCTCCTCAACGACAGGAACATGAATTCTCATCAAAGGAATATCTCAGGAAATCAACATCCTCTAGATGGCATCTTTAAGCCCATCTCTGACGATTCTCCGTCACATCCTTTAGATGGCATCTTTAAGCCCATCTCTGACGGTTCTCCGTCACATCCTGGATGACATCTTTAAGCCCATCCCCGATGATTCTCTGTCAACTTCCAAATGGCATTTGTAATCCCATTCCCGATATCACCAAATCAAGCATCACTTCATGCGAGTGCAAATTTCTGGGCACTCTAGTGTTTAATCATCTTCCACCTTCAGATCACGAAAGGCAGACAAGCCAATCTACAGCCTCAGGTTTAAGAAGATTGAACAGGGGCAGATGTTGTACCCCAAAATTTTCCCTCTCATTTTACTCAAAACATACTCCTAGAGGTCCTCAATTTGCTCAAGGTTGCCCAAGAGTTGACCAGACAAACTCTCACCTAAGGAAATGTATTTTAAATTAGGGTTTCCATTTTCATCAAGATGGTTGAACTCTAAAGACTTGATATGCCCTCCATGCTCCTAATATGTTCTCAAGACCTTCCATGTCAAATTTCAAGCCTTGCACAAGAAGTTTGCTCAGTCAACTGCTCAGATGCTTGAGAATCGACTGTACTAGGTCAAAAGTCAACTACGGCCCACACATAGTCAAACTTCAAGATTTTTGGTCAACATCAAAATTTTTAAGTTATATCCATCATTTGATCAAGGGTTGATCATGATTCATCAAGGAATGCCCCAAATTCCTCAAAAACCAAAAGTTGCTAAATTAGGGTTTCTTAGGAAAAGTCAACCAAACTTTGACCAAGCATAACTTATTCAAACTTTATCAGAAATTTTCCATCCAAGGCTCATTTGAAGAAGATGAAATTCCGTACAATTCATCTTCAGCCCTCAAGTTCAAAATATGCACTCACAAAAAGATATGAATTTCCACATTATAGGTCCTTTTGAAAAGTCAACAAAAAAACTTTTTGGGTCAAAGCCTCTTACATGAACATGGAAGACCCAATTGATATGAGACCAAAAGGGTTGTTTAGGGGACATCCTAAGATTTCTAAAAAGTCCAAGAACACCTCTCTAGGGTTAAAATTGGAAGAGATATGCCTTGTCAAAGTTGACCATTTTTGCAAAATTGCCAAAAGTCAAATGTGCTCAAAATTGCATTTTTTGCCAAATGGGCCTAACTTTTTATGCTTGCACCTCACTCATAACATGGTCCACGACCCAAATATTCACTCACATGTTATTTTCTTCATTATTTATTTTATTTTGATTTTTTATTAATTAAAAATTGAATTAAATCAAATAAATGGTAAGTAATAACAAAGATTTGTTTTGATTGGATTTTTGGATAGAATCACAAGCTCATTATGCTGGCATAGTAGAATCAAATCGAATCAAAGCTAATTGGCAAAAGAATGGCACGATTAGGCCAAATTTGGAAGGATATCATACCACATGAAAACCAAATCAAATCTTCAAAAATTGCAAAGATATTAGTGGTTTTTATAACCCTAATTCGTTCAAGAATATATAATGAACAAAGCCAGGCACAAAAACAAGAGGTTGCAGTCGTGAAGAACCCTAGAACAACCTCAAAATTTTGGCAAGAAGTGGTGATCTGATCTCTACCCTAGAGGACAATTCAAGGCATTCCAACATTCCCAAACGACTCCTGGACCTTCCCAGAAGCTAACCCAATCGACTGCAGGTCCTTTCTCGCTCAGAAACGCTCGCTACATCTCATACGGTTTGCCTACTTTTTTCAAATCGATTACAATCATTCTCGCATCATTAGCATGATTTAATGATATATTTATGGTCATTGATGTATTTCTAACATGTTTGGATTGCTTAATTGGATTTTTGATGCACATATTGATGTTTGCCATTGTTAGGGTTTACTTGGTCTTTTTAGGTTTTTTTCATACAGGTAAAATTGGCCACAGAAAAGGGTACTAAGATGCTCGTGGCATCAAGACGGTTTGATCCATGTAACTGGAATTTATTTATCATGCGCTGTGTTGATTTTTGAAGGTTACAGGTTTTTAGCTATGGAGTCTGTCTGTGGGTATAAGTCCTACCCCTAAGACGACAGTCTCAATGAAGGAGACGATGATTTGTCTTCATGCCATTGGCCATTTTGAATTCCGCGCGCATTTGTGATTCAGTTGCCATATTTTATATATTATATATTGTTGCAATTATATTGACAAGCAAAATAGGTAGCGCAGATGGCAAGCGTGTACGTTGGAAAGGGTAGAGGACCTGGGTTCGATCCCCGGTCCCAGCAAGTTTCTTATTTTATTTTCCTTTAACAGATCCCATGCGCCTCTTACTCAAGCGCTCATCATGCACCTCCATAATCCAACCACAGGATCTCATCACATGCATGATCAACCAGATCCAATGCCTCCACCTTCCAGGGACCATGGTGTACCATCAGGAAGCCCCCCCACTGGATCACGTGCTGACTGGGCTTCAGCTTGGTGGGCTTGGATATTTTCAGCAACACACCCCCTCCATTTTCTATACAGGCCCAATTTAATTTTTGTTATTTCCTTTATTTATTTTTATTTGTTTAATTATTTGTTTTCACAAATTAATTCTTTGTTTAATTAATCACAAAAACACCAAAAAAAGCTTTTTTTCATAAGATTATTTATTTTCTTTAATTAATTAATTTAATTAAAAATTAGGTTAATTTAACTCCTTTTTATAATTAAAATTAATTAAAAATTAGGGTTTGATTTTTTAAATAATTAAGTTTTTCTTCAAAAATAACTTAAATATTTTTCTCCTCAAATATATTTTAGGTTTTCTAATCGTCCTCGCATTTAATTTGTCGCGCGTTTTAATTACCTTTTTTTAAATTATTTTTTTAATTGCTCCGAGGTTGTAATAGCTATAATTAGATTTTAATTTCACATTTTAATTTCAGTCAAAATTCTGTATCTGCAAAAGCCATGTAATAGTTAGGATTTCTATTCCCGCACTTTAATTTCCGCAATTATAAACTGTTAGATGTATGCTAATAGGATTGTATGGCAAAAATATTTGAAAATTAAAATAATAGATAACCTAAATGTGCAAAGACAGATTAACTGAAAAAATTCACTCGCACATGCTCACTCCTAGGGTTTATTCCACTTCAGTTGCCTTCGGTTAAGCGATCATGAAGTATAGGGTCTGTTAGTGGTCGTCCTCTAGCCCTGAAAGATCTCAAATGACCAATTCGGATGTTGCCTCAGAAGAAGATCTTTAAGGCTTTAGGATGATTACTAACACCTCCTAACACTTCTTTTATGACCGTATCTGTCCCTTCGAACGTCCCTAAAAAACTCCAACGACGGTGCTACCTATTCCTTAATAATGGGATAACGCTGTCTAAAGGAAAACGACCCGTCTTTTTCGAGTAGGTAGAGAAACTCTTAAGTACTTGCTCAAACAAATAAACTTTTCACACCAACACTTTTCAAAATAATTTTCCAAACAACTTCGTCACATCCTTGAGGACTGATACAAGGGTTATCACGAAGTAAACTCTTTTCAAAACAAGCACACACACACACACACAAGCGATTTTAAAATGAGCGAGTACCTAATAGCCCATGGAAAACCATGGATATAAAGGGTGCTAATACCTTCCCTTTCTATAATCTACCCCCCGTACTCAGAAACATCTCGAAAAAGGTTTTTTCTATTCTTTTTTCCTTTTCCTTTGTTGGATGAAATAAAAGTTGGTGGCGACTCTTGCTTACCATAACATTTGCGAACAAAAAATGCAAACCAGTATAACAGTCGGTTCTACCACCGTATCACATTGGTCTTATCACAACACCATATACTGTCAACTTCATCAAACTAGATTTTGGTAACATGTTGAGAGCGGAACCAGTATCGGTGAGTACCCTAGACATGCTTGTAGTACCTATATGAATGGAGATGTGCAATTCTTTATTGTGAGCTCGGCCTTGTGGAGGTAACTCACTGTCATTGAAACCCATATATGATCCAGACGTCAGATTTGCCACAACATTATCAAATTGATTCACAGTAATTTCTTATGCGACATGGGAAGAACTTAGAACCTTCATTAATGAATCTCGATGTGCTTCTGAATTAATGAGAAACGAGAGTATATAAATTTTGGCTGGGGTTTGGTGAAGCTGATCCACCACCCTATAATCACTCCTCTTGATTATCTTCAGAAATTCACCGGCCTCTTTATCAATGAAGTTTTTGCACGAAGGCTCTTGTTCTTGACTTGCTTCCACCACTGTTTTCCCCTTGTCTTTCACCAATATATCATTTTTATTTTTCACCATATTATCATTATTCTTTGGTGGTTTAGATCCGAATACTCGACCACTACGTGTCATGCCTCTTGTCTCTGCTATATTTGAGATTGCAGGTCCTTGACTTGATGATGGCTCACATTCTTGTTTTAAACCATCGACGTATACGGTCGAATCATAACTCCATGGTACTGCTTTGTCACTTTTGTAGGGGGTAGGAGATGGCCCCCTAATCACCATTGTAGTCTTTGGAGCTACTGGTATCCTCAGAGTTTGTTTTGGTGTCATTTTTGGTGTCTCAGTTGAATCTCCCCACAGAATCACAACAATCTTCTTATTACGGTTCGACCCTTAGAAAGGAATTACCAAGGACTTCTTTGTGCTTCATTCAATTACTGCTACATATTCACCTTCAGAGTATGATCCGAATTGGACTATCCTTTGGTCCACCAATTGTTATAATGTCCTCTCGAAAGCTTCATTATGTTCCAAAAGGAACCCACACTTCAACATATATTCTTTCAACAAATTTATTGCTGCTTTTACTCGTCGGGCTTCCCTAAAGTCAGTGACTACTTAGATTGCATTTATTGATGGTCCACCATGCAGAGGCATGGGGTTTGACTTGATATTCGGCTTATCAAAGGTGATATATTGGGCATCCAACAGATCTTGAACCTTATATCTGAAAGCCTAACATTTTTCTATGGTGTAACCTGGAGAATTTGCACGGTATTTGCACCTGGAATTGGCATCGTACCTTGGTGGGAGTTCCCCAACTGGAGGAGCTAGAGGTTTTAGCTCTACCAAAGATGCCTTGACTAAGTGTTATAATAATTGATTGTGCGACATGGGGAGAGGATCAAATTTTCTTGGAGGCCTCTCAAACCTGTTCTGTTGTTGTTCTCGTGGAATCAACAATGGTTGTTATGCTCTTGGATGTGATGTCGTGACATTAATTTCTTCTTCCTTATTTTTCGAGAAGTTAGGAACATGTCTTTTTGAATTATAAGGGGTATTAGATGATGCCCCTTGTATCATTCCATTTTTCACACATGCTTCTATCCTTTTACCAATGGTTACCAAATTAGAAAATCCAGATGAGACACTTCCGACCATCTTTTCGTAGTATACTCCTTGCAAGGTTCCCATGAACATATCCACTAGTTCTTTTTCTAGAAGTGGTAGTTGAACTCAGGACGCCATTTCTCTCCACCTTTGCGCATACTCCTTGAAGGATCCCTCTTTCTTCTGAGATAGGTTCTAAAGTTACATGCGGGTAGGTTCCATGTCCAAGTTATATTTGTACTATTTCAAGAAGGCATTGGTAAGATCTGCCCATGTCTGGATATGGACCCGCTCCAACTGCATATATCAATCTAAAGACACCCCACTTAGACTGTCTTGAAAATAATGAATCATCAACTTATGGTCATGAGCATAGGCATGCATCTTCCTGCAATATATACATAGATGGTTCCTTGGGTAGGTGAGCCCCTTGTACTTCCCAAAGTCAGGTACTTTGAATTTTGGCGTAATCACCACATCAGGAACTAGACCCATTTCGAGGGCATCTACATAGAAAGCATCATAACCCTCCACAACTTTTAATATTTCCTCCAGAGCTTTGTACTCACTAAACACCAAGGGATTCTCAGTAGTATGATTATGGGTTGTTCTCTGAGGCACTTGATTAACATCCTCTAATTCGTGGTCTTTATACTGCAAGTCCATGTAGTTATCTATGTTATTGATCGAAATCTGTAGGTTATGAGATGCCCCTGCTTTGAGTGGAGGTGGGACAAACCCTTCAATATCAGTGTATCTTGTTGGGCCATAGTTGACTTTTGAGATCCTGCCTCTGGTTCTCTCCTCGGTTGGTGACCGCTCGATACACCAATAGTCTGGGCTATTTCTTCAAAGGCCACCCTAGGAATTTGCTCTTGTCTATCAATGATGTTCTTCAAGGCTAGAAGAATTTGACTCATATCTCCTCTCATGGAGTCGACGTTTCTTTTTACTTGTTC
This sequence comes from Vicia faba, assembly GCA_948472305.1. Taxonomy (NCBI): domain Eukaryota; kingdom Viridiplantae; phylum Streptophyta; class Magnoliopsida; order Fabales; family Fabaceae; genus Vicia; species Vicia faba. The sequence goes on along the minus strand of OX451739.1, from coordinate 1,123,538,736 downwards.
CAAATATTCTTTGAATGTTTCTTGATTCTCTTCAATTTTTTCCATCACTCTGAGTTGATGAGCTCTTGTTTGGTACGATGGTCAGAGAGGTGGTGTTTTTCGTCTACCAATGATTTAACTGGAGAATTTTGAGAAAGATGATTTTTTGTATGAAATGCAAATGTTTGTGAATGCATGGATGTGTATGAATATGTATGAACATGCTAAGATTTTTTTTGAATGTCTTATCCACTTGGATATATATTTTTCTTATATTTTTTAGGTTTCACTTTTTTTCTTGGTGAGTATCTGTGATCGGTGGATCTGGAACTGACTGTTTAACGCTGGTTCGCGAAATGTCGCGGAAGCAAGAGTCGCCACCGTCTTTTATTTTCTCCAAATGGAAAGGACAAAAGCACAGAAAAATTCCTTAAAGAGATTGCTCTCGGTTCGGGAGGTAGGTTATAGAAAGGGAAGGTGTTAGCACCCTTTCTATCCATGGTTATCCATGGGCTCTTAGATACTTGCTCATTGTGTTTTCAAAAATGGTTTGTTTGCTTTTCAACTGTGGGTTTAAAAAAGTTTCTTTGAAAATTCCAGTTCGACTCTTGTATCAGTCCTCAAGAGTGTTTGAAAAATTGCTTTCGAAAGCTTTTTGAAAATGTGTTGGTGTGAAAAGTATTTTGTTTTGTTTTGAAATTTAGAGCAAGTATCTAGAGTCGTCTACCTACCCTAAGGATTTCGTCTGTGTAAATGTCCTTTAAAGTAGTGCCATCCCACCACTGAGAGGTAGGTAGCACCACCGTTGGAGGTGTTCGGGTCAATTCGAGGTTCGGGACATGGTGATCACCAGAGCAATGGGAAGACACCTTAGAAGCTACCCTCATGCCAGGTTCCCGGATCATGAGGACTTACTAAGACATCCTCTACTCGACGATCACCTTTCGAGGCAAGGCAACAGTGAGGCATACCCTAGGGGTGGTGTGTGATTTGTGTGTCAGATTCATTTATTTTTGTCTTGTCATGTTATTAGTGATCTATGCGCTTGTTTTTATTTTTTTCCATTCATTCTTGCATGCATTTGTTAACAGTTAAAGATTGCGAGAAAGATAAAATTCTAAGCTATTACAAAAGGCGCGGGTTCACATCGCCAAAATTTCCAGGACCCGATTTGACAGAAAAATAAAGAAATAATGAAAAGTAAAGTGCGAGAGAATATAAAATGTCCGAGTTACAAGGCTTTGGGAGAGATACATAAATATTAAAAGAAAACGAAATAAATATGCGAATTGAATTAAAGTTGAAACGAGGGCGTTGGACCCTTTTTAATTAAATTAAATTAAACGATTATTAAATTAATAAAATTAAAGAAAAGAAATTGTTTTTGGTATTTTTGTATTTTAAGATTTTAATGAAAAAAGAATTAAATGAAATTAAAAGATTAACCCTAATTCTAATTGTTTTAATTTATTAAGAAAGTATTAAATTTTAACCTAAACTTAATCTAATTATTTACATGCGATTTAATTATAAAAATAATAATAGGAAATATTTAGTTATTATGAAAGAAAAGAAAAAAAGGATAAAAAATTATTACAAACCCTAATTCTACCGATTTTAGGTTTTTATTGAAAATATTAGAATTAAACCTAATTTAATAACTAAAATTAATGAATAATATTTATTTACAAAAAATATATTAATTAAATAAAATACTTATTTTTGTCTCTTTTCTGATTTTTTATTATTTTTTATATTTTTTTATGAAAATAATTAAATTAAAGAATTAATTAAAATAAAGACAATTATTGAAATAATACCAAAATAATGAAAAGAAATAATGCAAACCTAGGGGGTTCTGCCCCTAATTTGGAGGTGTATATCAGCATTTTTTAGGCCCAATAAGTTCTGGCCTCGTTGACTTCTATGCCAGCGTGTATGTGTGTTGACCAACGATCATGGTATGCTTCCAACGACAGCCCTTGGATTGATCTCATCATGTGCGTGAAAGGCTTGATTTTGAGGACGTATGGTACACCTTAGCGCTGAAACTGCATATGAACGTTATATGAAAAATAATATGAAAGGGGGGTGAGGACCTGGGGTTCGAACCCAGGTCCTGTGGTTTACCAAGCGTCTTCCCTACCACTCAAGCCAACGCGTTTATTCTTTAATCTGATGGACACTAAATAATATAATAAGAAAACAATGGATTAGTGGACAAAATAAAAAGACGCGCTAATTATTTGAATCACCCAATGGTATTCTTCCACGCATCATCTTCTTCTTCTTCGTTTATTTCCTGAAACACAAAAAACATAGGCAACGGTTTTGTAAACGTTCCAAAATGTGCCCTTTTGGAAAATAGCGATTAACTAGTCTTGGCATATAAATAGGGCGCGACCCCATCAATGGATTGGTTGGAAGCTTCTGAATCTGATGGTGCCATTATCGTGTCCCAATTGTTCCTTGAACGCAAAGCCCTAAATCAGAATCCCTGTAACCCTAAAACGCGATAATGGTGGTTTCGCATACAGTGTATAAAAATCCAATCAAAGTATATGGTTAGCTTTAAAATACATCACTTAGTATGAATCTACAAATAAAATGCCATGAAAATGCCTAGAACTCAGAATACGAATATGCATTTATATGGAAAAAATTCGATTTCTATACACTGATTCAAGGCGTTAGGGACGTGGAAACCTATTCAGGCACGTTGCTTAAGGTCTCAGGAAGGTGATGAGATGATTATCTCATCTTAAATCGCCCTGGAAAACGGTTTTCAGATTTGAGTTTTCAAGCAAAAAATTCAAGTTGGTTTCTTGGTATATGGCGCAACTTTTTGGTAATGGGCACGAGGGTTTGCTTCTGTATGTATAGGTGAATGATTAGGTCAAAGAAAATTGATCCAAAATCCATGAATTGATGAATAGGATATTTGATTTTCAAGCCATGATTTTCCAATGTTTTTCAAACATTTTTGATACAAATCATGTCTAATTCCATTGATTCTTTTTATATTTGGTTAGGCACGAAATCTTGGAGATATTATATGCATAAAAAGATTGAAAAACCTAGGTTTAGTATTTTTCATGTATTTTAATTAATTAAATGAATTATTAATAATAAAAATCCAAATAAATAAAAAATGATAAAAACTTCCCTTTGGACCAAATGGTCGTGCACAGGCCTTGGATGATGAATTGTGGAAGAAAAAGAGGCCCATTAGCAATTTTAGGTCATTTGAATCAATGTTGACTTTTCAAAATATCCAAAAATTTCCCAACTTCTACAAGGCATAACTTGCTCAATTTTTAAGCTTTGCTCATGTTCTTGGACATTTTGGAAAGGTCTTTGAATCCTCTAACCAATGCCTTTGGTCCCATGTCATTTTGATTTACCAATCTCAAGTTATGGCCTTTGACTTAAAGTCCCTTTTTGTTGACTTTTGAAAATGACCTATAATGTTGAAATTGATAACTTTTTGTGAGAGCATTTCTTGGACTTGAAGTGTTAAGAGGAGTTGTAGGAAATGTCTTTATCTTCAAAATGAGCTTTGGATGGAATTTTTCTGATAATCCATGTGAAAGTTATGCCCTGGTCAATTTACAGTTGACTTTTTCAACTGTCCAAATATGGAAACTTTTGCATCTTGATGATTTTTGAGCCAAGATTTGAGAATCATGATCAAGAATTGATCAAATGATGTTTGTGGCTTCAAAATGAGATGTTGACCAAAAATTTGAACTTTTGACTGTCAAATGACCATTTTTCCCCTACAGTTGACTGTAGTGCAATTAGGGTTTTGACTGTGCAATTTTGTGCTGAAAGTCTTGAAACTTGGTATGAGGATGCTTGACCATGTTTATAAGCATATGAGACTTGATTGGACCCTTGGAAACTTCATTTTCTTGATCAGAACCAAAACCCTAATTTTGACTGTTTAGGAGGCCCTTACACTGTGCAACCCTTAGGGAATTTTGAAGCATGCTTTTGACAAATCTCGAAGAATATGGGAGGGCAAATTTTGGGGTACAACAGTATCTAAAAAAAATAAATACGTAAACGAGATACATAAACAAAAATGCCTTTATTGAAAGTAATACTTTTCTTTAAAAGAGAACATAATTCAGATATCGAAAAATATTACAACTTTAAAACAATAAACTTGCTGAAAGAAAATAAACAAAGGGAAACAACCTTCTAAGTGCACATGCGGATGTCTGCTCTGAAACGATTGACCATTGTTCGGCAAAACTTGAGAAAGTCTTCAACATCTTTTAGAAGAGGAACCATCAAATTTTCTGCGTCTCTCAACCTTCTAGGGATATCGTCGATGAGATTGTTGGCTAAGAAGGCGAGCCTGACGTGCTTGTCTTTGTAGTATTGGTTTTCACGATAAAGGTCGGGAATTATCTTATGATTATTCTTTCCCGCTTCGGCGATCTTCCCATACTACTCTTCCCAATGTAACTTCTCAGCCTTCATCTCTGTATAAAGCCTCCTTTGTATTAGGAAATCTTTTCAGAGACCTTCTAGTTCAAGGCACACTTGCTCATATTCCTCGGTCTTTTGGGTGAGCAGCCTTTCCACCAATATCCTTTTGAGTTGTTCCCCCACTTCCAATTCTTGGCTATCTCGGAGTCTGGTAGTGAGGTACTGCATTTGCTCTTCTTGGTCTAGAGAGGCTTGTGCCAAACTTTGAATTTGGGTTCTCAAACTCTCCTATATTTCCTTTTTATCCTACATTTCTATTTCATATCACCTGTTCAATCTCCCTATTTCATTAGCAGCATCCTTTAAGTGTTGATTTTGAGAATCAAAGTTGAAAGTAGCACTTAACAACCCTTCAGGTGAACACTTCCGTTTAAGGCTTTCCTTTTCAAATGCTTCACGTTCTCTCCGAATCTGTTGATCTTTTGACTCAAGGATATGTTGCATTTGTCTTTTCTCCTTAGCTAAGTTATGGAGGTTAAGCTCCAATTCTTCCTTTTCCCTTTGAGCTTGCTTCTTTAGATTGTCTATCTCTTCCAAGGACATAGGCGGAGCCTCTGGGACCTCTGGCTTTTATTCAGGATCTATGTCAAATGGTATCTTAACAATTTTTACTCTATCCAAAACCCATCGAGTGTAGGGCTCTTTTGCCACATCATTCCTCTTTTCAGCTTTTCTTTTATTAACCTTATTCCAATCCTGGATGACTTTATTGAGAAACTCTTGGTCCTTTTTACCCATGTCATGAATGATTAATTGTTGAAGTTGTTCGTCTAAGGGTTTATCTTCCAGAGGATACCCTAGTTGTCGTAGGGCCAAGATAGGGTTGTAATTAATGCAACCTCGTGATCCGATCAATGGAACATTAGGAAAGTCCACATAGCTATAAACAATATCACCAATGTCCATCTTCCTTGCATACCATAATACAAATTAGCAGTAAGAGACCTTAATTTTTGAGGCCACTCATATCTTGTCAGATTTGGAATCATGGAGTCCTCTTTGTAGAGATGAGTCATAAACTAAGAATACAATAATGGAATGCAACAATTTAGAGTACCCCTTCTTTTTTTGTATCGCATATGAAGTGTATAATAAATGTCAGCAAGCAAAGCGGGAGTTGGATTCGTATTAAAAGCTTTTGCGCCCCAAAACACGCTGATAGCCGTAGGGTCAATATAGTCTAAAGTTCGTGGAAATAAAATTACACCAAATACAAGCAGTCCTAAACAATCGATATAAGACTCCCATTCTTTGTTATTAGCAAAATCCAAAATCTTAGTATCCAAGTAGCATCTCTTAATCCCTCGTACGTCACCTTCTTTCTTGTAATTAAGTGACAATTCGGGATAAGGGATCCCTAAACCTCCTGCCAAGATTTTGATGTCAATAGTCTGTCCTATACCCATATAAGCTTTCCCTTTAGAAAACTTTATATTTTTATCAAATTCTTTCAGAGTCGGTGCTAGCTGAAAGTCTTGAAATGAGAAGCATCTCAGTGGATGGTCGTAGAACTAAATTAGGGAAGATACATCATCCAATTGCACTTCTACTTTAGTCAAGTCAAGGGTATCTCCATAACGACGAGTGAAGAATTTTAGAGCCCTTTCAGAAAGTTTCCCTTTTATAGCCTTGATTTTTGACATATCCAGCTTGATGGCATTGGTGTAGATGAGTTGTTTCCCTTTGGTATTCATTTTTCAAGACACTCACTAAAAACCTTTTGTTATTACTTATTTAACCCTGTGGGTAAGAGAAACAAAAGAAAATAGAGGATAATGAATATATGAAATGTAAAAAATGCATGAATGCATGAATGTAGGGCTTAGTGACGAGATTTTATGAATGATACCCTTAGTAGGTAGGCTCTTAGTTTTGGCCTACGGATATTCTACCCTTCCCATAAGGTGGTTTCCTTAAGGGTATCATGAATAACACTAGAGAGAAAGGCACAAGGGCCTCCCTTAAGTGAAGCCTCTTTAGAAACTGAAACTTTCGTCTCTAGGTCATGAAAGGTCTCATCATGAGATTTTGGTTTAAAGATCGTACAAAGAGTCATAGGTTTCATTCCAAAGTCATACTTCCCAAGAAGATGTCTCTTGAGACATATTCCATTAAGGGAATTCCACCGACTCTAGGCAAAGTCGTCATATAAACTCATAGGGCTGATGTAACCCCTTGGCTAATAGATGAACCTTCTTTCTAAGGTTTTTTTTAAAAATATTTTTGCGATAATAAAAACCCCAACATGAATAAATATTAGAATAAATAAGTAAATTTAATAAATAAACCAAAATAAATAAAATAAGAACATAAATAAAAAACACCAAAACCCTAGATTTAAAGTCCTCAGCAGAGTCTCCAGTTGTTGTAACTGGATTTAAATCGAGTCGCCACTACTAGTTTTTATCTTAAGGAAGGGAATCTAATAGGAAACCCTAATTTTGTACACATAGATTCTAGGTTCTCACTTTGTTTAGACGAAGGGAAGCTGTTAGGAACCCCTCACCTACCTTGTTCGCAAGGATACCAGGGTTTAGGTTTTAAAGGTTTAAGGTAAGGATTTTAATTATTTATTAGGGGAACTCGCCACGATTTTTATGTCGTATGCCTACGTATCCTCTTATGAGGAATCAAAGTCCCAATTTGTAGTTCGTATGGGTTTATGTTTTTTTATGGATTACGCAGATATTTTAATTCCCTTGTACTTAGTCTGGGGGTGTGAATAGAAAAGATTTTGGACCAAGCGCGCAGTTAATTAAAATATATTCGTAACTGTGATGCGGTGGGAGAACTGACTTGAGGTTTTGCGTTTGTGTTCGCAAATGTTGCGGTTTAGCAAGAGTCGCAACCGACTTTTATTTTATCCAAAAGGAAAGGTAAAAAAGCACAGGAAAGACCTTTGAGATTGTTTTTGGGTTCGGGGGGTAGATTATGAAAAGGGAAGGTGCTAGCACCCTTTTCATCCATGGTTTTCCATGGGCTATTAGTTACTTATTTTAGATCACTTGCTTTTCTTTTTCAATTGTTTGAAATGGTGCTTTGTGTGGTTTTGAAAGTATTTTGAAAAGAGGCCTTTGTTTAGGCAATCTTTTTAACGATTCTTGTTTGTAAGAATGTATACAAAGATGTTTGTCTTTTGAAAAATGTTTCAATGTTTTGAAAGTTGTTTGGAAATGTTTTGAAATATGTGTGTGTTTGTTTGAAAATAGCAAGGATTGTTTTTGAAATGATCAAGTAACTAGAAGCATCTACCTACTCAAAAGTCTTTCTTATACCTTTTCATTCCTTTGATATTGTTAACCTACCATTGTTTTGGTAGATAACCCTATCTTTGGATGTTAAACGGGACGGACGTGGGTCATCGTATGGCCATGATAACAATATTGCCAAGTATCTTTAGCAAGTTTTGAGGGACTGAGATCATTTGTTTTAGGCAACCAAGATAGCGTCATCGAGAGACTATGATCTTTTGTTTTGTATTGTTTTGCCAAGATACCTAGCATGCATACCATGGCCATTTTGTAAGGCAACCAGGTGGGTGAAACCCTTGAGGTGTTTGTGTGCAAGGTGTTGTCATTTTTCATGCATCTTTGTCTTGAATTAGGTCATGCTATTTGTTTGATTTTTGTCTTATCATACAAACCCTAATTTAATAAACATGCATATAATGCGATAAATTGCGTAAAGTAAATCTAAACTATTACAACAATATTATGGGAAGGGGGATACAAGTTTTGAATGGGGGATATTGCTCAAAATGAAACCCTAATTCACTATTACAACCTAATTGAATTTATTGTACAATAAATAAATAAACAATATTTAAATATGCAATAAAAATCTAAATATGCAAAAATGTTTTTGTAATTGTTTTATGTATGAGAAAAATAATTATTTAAACCCTAGAAAATAAGAGAAAAAATAATATTATTTTTGAAAGGGGTAAAACCCTAATTTTGATTTAATAGAAAATATTGTTTTCCAATATTTATTTGTCCATTTTTGTTCAAGAAAAATAATAATAATAAATATTAAAAATTAAAATATGTGAGAAAATAATATTTTATGTATATAATATAATAAAATAAAATATTTAAGTATTTTAATATTATTTACAAGTTTATTTAAGAAAATAAATTCTATTTAACATAATAAACTATTTTTATGCCATAAAAATAATAAAAATAAATATGCAAAAAATTAAGAAAATATTTTTGGGATTGTTTAATGTTCATAAAAAAAATAATAAAGTCAAAAATCAAAAAAGAAATAAAAAATATGCAAAAATATAAAAAATATAAAATAACAAGTCAGGGGGTGTAAAAGCAAAATGGGGGGTGTGAATAGTAGCAGGCCCAAGCGCCAAGCCCAAGCCAGCTTCACCCCTGACCTCCAGCCAACATACGCGCGCGTTGTACTTCAAATCCTATTCTTGCTATTCTTTGCATAAAATCAAAAACTTATAACATGAAAAGTGTAGCTCATGATCTCACGATTCCAATGATATAAAAAACATGACCTAACTCTAAAAGACCAAGGAGAATTTTAATGGCCCTAATTTCTGACCTAGTTTTTTCAGCATGTTCAACATCCAAATACTCTTAGCTCAGTTAATATAAATGGAATCTATGCATATGTACAGTTCAAGCATGTTAAGGACTACATCTTTGCTTCACAAACCCAAGCTTAAAGATGCCTAAATAGAGAGATAGAAACTTGATAAATACCTTGTTCAGTTGAGTTTGGATATGGCAATGTGAGAAATTTGAGTGAGGCCTGAAGTTCTTGTGAGCTTCCTTGGAGTTCCCTCAAGCTTCTCCAATGCCCAGCTTGCCTTGTAGATGCCTGAATCTTGCTGCACGAGTCAACCTGCAAACCTTCAAAATTAAAATGGTGAAGCTTGAAACAGGGGTTACAGTTGCAAGACAAAGGCCTGGATAGTTTAGGTAGGAGGTATGGAATGTGTTTGAAGTGATTCAAAGCAAAACGCACGAGGCAATATGGAAATGGCTTGTGATTTGCAGAGACTGCCCTATTTGGGCAGAAAATAGTGTTTTTTGTGTTTGAGAGAGTTTCAAATGCTATGAGCTCGTGTATTGGCTTGTTACAAGGTTTTGAGGTTGTTTGAAATGTTACAAAGTCTTTCCTTTATCAGATGGATTAGTTCTATTGACTTTTGCAAGTTTCTTGCTTTTGAAGAAAAGTTGGAAGTGACAATGCCAAAGCCTGTACAAGCTTGCTTGCTAGCTGCACATAGTTGGTACAAGTTGCCTGATATTTGTGGATATTGTTTGCAGAAAAAGATTAGGTCCATGGCTCAAGATTTGCAAAGTTGCATAAAGCATGCTTTATCAAAGTAGCAATGTGAACTTTATGCCATTTTTGGATTAATTCATTGTGCAAAGCTTCAAAGATCAGAATAAAGCCAAAATCCAATGTGTTTGCATTTAATTAATTAGTGTAGAAGGGATTAGGACCTGTAAAACCAAGTACAAGCATGTTTGAAACTGATTTGCAACTTGTAACATTGAGAAAATGCCTTGCACAAAAGTGATAATTTGCCATTTTCATTTCTTCGATTCTCCCTAACCATAAATGATTTTGTAGAGTTCTTGGACATTTTGGAAAGGGTGTAACATGCTCTACAATCCATCTTTGAAATGCATTTTGAGATTCCTCTTGGAACTAGGTGAAAAGTTGCCATGAAGTTAGGTAAAAAATCTGCCTAAACTAGGGCAAAATTTCACTAAGTTAAAAAGTTTTTGGACCCCTATTCACAAAATCATAACTTGAGATCCAAGCATATTTTGGGAAAACTTTGTGAATCAAAGTTGTATATTTCATGGAGGAATACAACTTTCATGTTGGAATTTTTCTTTGAATCCAATTGCATCATGGTGAAAAAGTTGTGGAAAGTTGGGAAAAATAAGAAATTTTCATAACTTAGAAAAATTCTAAGTTATGAAAAATTTCAAATTAAAACCCTAATTTTCAATTTTAGGTTTCTTGGTCAACAAGTTTCACATTTTGAGATATCTTGATGAATTATGACCCTTTGCACTTGATTTTGACCAAAAAGTCAAAGTTTGACTTTTCAGTGTACAATTGATTTTTGATCAGTTGACTGGAAAATTCATCTGTCAATCCAATGCTTTTGAGATCTTTTGAACTATGTGATTAGGTCAAGATGATGCCATTGAGTCATTGAAATCATGATTGAACCAAATTGGTCATTGGTTAGGTTAAAAATCAGAAATTGCCCTTTCTCAATCAAAACCCTAATTTTGACCATTTTGCCCTTTTGATGATTTGATCAAATTTCTTGAGGAGTTGTGGTCCAAACTTGATCAAATGGTACATATGAGCCTAGAATGATGTTTTTTATAAAAAATTATGAAGTTTGACTGTAAATTGGCCATGATTGACTTTTTCCCCAATACAGCTGATTTTTAGGTCAACTGTCCTATTGACTGGGCAAAAATATGATTCAAGGCTTGAAACTTGGTATGAGCAATCTTAGGGGTCCAAGATGGTGTATGAAAGTCACATGAAGCATTGATGGTCCAAAATTCCTTGTGCAAACTCAAACCCTAATTTCAGGTCATCAGTACAAGAGGAGGTCTTGAGCTGAGCAAACCCTAATCCTGTCTGGAGTTCAAGAAGTCTGGTGAGGAAAAATCTTGATAAATGAGAGGGAAAATTTTGGGGTACAACAGCTGCCCCTTTTCAATCTTCTTGAACCTGAAGAGTTAGATTGGCGAGCTTTGCCGTTCGTGACTCGAAGGTAAAAGATGATTGGACACTAGAGTGCCCATAAATTTGCACTCGACGAAGTGTAGTTGAGGGAATGGGCTTAAAGATTCCATTTGGAGAGGTGATAGAATCTTTTTGGAGATGGGCTTGTAGATGCCATCCAAGAATGTTTGCTTAATTATAAGTGTGAGTCAGAAGAATAAGTATTAGAATGGTATCCGTGTCTGGAACGTGTCTGTACTGTATCTGGGGACTGAATCTGAATGAGAAAAGGAATTGCATCTGTGTATGGAGCGTATCCAAGCTGTATCTGAACTTTGTATTTGAATAAGTAATAGAATAGCATCCGTGTCTGGAGCGTCTATGAGCTGGGAAAATCACAATAAGTAACAGAATGGCGACCGTGTTTGGAGCGTATCTGGACTGGAGTCTGAAGTTTGAATCTGAATGAGTGACATAATGGATTCCGTGTCTGAAGCGTATCTGTACCATATCTGAATCGGGGAACTGAATAAGGGTCAGAATGGCATCCGTGTCTGGAGCGTATATGAACTAGAATCTGAATAAGTGACAGGATGACTTCCGTGTCTGGAGTGTATCTGAACTTGAAATTGATAGTTGAATCTGAATGAGAAATAGAATGGCTTTCGTGTATGGAGCGTATCTGAACTGCATCTGAAATCTAAATTTGAATGAGAAACAAGATGGAATCCGTGTCTGGAGCGTATCTGAACTGTCTCTGAAATCTGAATCTGAATGAGCAACAAAATGACTTCCTTGTCTAGAGTGTATCTGTACTGTATCATGATTGTATACCGTTAATGGTAGCCTGTTAATCTTATCCTGGAAAGGGTAAAATGTTAGCTGAAACACAAAGTTATGTTGCATGAAATGTATGATGCAATAAATGTGTTTTTATCAATGTTTATGATATATGGATGTAATGTATGCGCATGTAAGCTGATTTGCTGTATTGCGGAGGAAAATAAATCCTTGACGGCTGGGGATAAAAACTCTTGGCTGCTGCCGAGGAAAATAATCCTTGACCGCTGCTGGAATTCAAAATCTTTGATTGTTGAGGATGAGAAATCCTTGGTGACTGTTGGGATAGAACAATCCTTAACAACTTCTGGGGGATGTGAGGATCCTTCATGTCTTGAAGTCGGAGTATTGACAAAAATCTGTTGTGAGAGTAATGCCAAACTGCTTGAGAAATTTGCTTGGAGAATCCAGAGAATTTTGATGACTTCTACTGGGGGTAATACAATGAGAATCCTTACTCGGCTGGGGAATAGGGAAAACTCTGATGATTTCTGCGGGGAATTAAGAATGATAATCTTCACTCCGTTGAGGATAAATAAAACACTGGTGACTTCACTGGGGAAATGAGAATGAGAATCTTCAATCTGCAGGGGAGTAAAAATTCTGACAAATTCATGCTGGGGAGTAATGAAGACGCTGGCAACTTCACTGGGGAATCAAGAATGAGAATCTTCATTCTGTTGGGGAGTAAGAATTCTGCGGGGGAGAAGGCTTACTGCTGGAGAATAAATTCAGGAGTTTTTGGTCATCTGCCACTTTACTGGGAAGTTATCCTAGGTTGGGGAGAGACAAAAGTTAACTGTTATCTGGTTGGTTTCCAGGTTTCAAGATAACTTGCTGGGGAAATTGGATTAACCAGATGGTTTCTGCTGTGGATTAGAAGTCTTGACTCGATTGGGGAAGAAGGTTTCATCTCTGCTGGGGATCTGTAACTCAAAGTTTTTGGCTCCGCTGGGGATTGGGAGTTTGAAGTTTTACTTTTGATGGGAATTAAGGGTTTGAAATTTTGCTCCGCTGGGGATACGTATTTCAAGGTTTTAGCTCCGCTGGGGATCTAGATGATTACTGTAGGGATTGCTCATGGAATAGCCTAAAGACATTTTCCTATCCTTTCAGTTTGTCAGTAATTGTTCTTTTCCATCCTATTTATTTGTAAACAGTAATTAGTTTCAAATGCATATGTTCATCAATGAATCATTGGACGTTTTTGCAAATAAAAACACAAGTGTAAATAAAAAGACAAATAGTTTTCTGTACTTTGAAAGAGATATCATTGTATTTACTTTGAATAAGTGTTTTGTACAAAGGAGACAGACATCCTAGTAAGGGGATGGTGTCATAAAAGTAAGAAAATTTTATACAAAGAAAGATAGCTATGTGTGAAAAAATCCCATGGGGTTCCCATTCCGCTACAGCCTTCGTAACTCCGAATATCTTGTCCATCCGCTGCTTCGTCCGAAGATGATTGGATTGATCAGAAGTTCCAGGTTTATTAGTGAAGAGATTGTCCATAAAGTGATCCGACGAGACATAGTCATACGCTTTAATTCCCTAACTTTTTCCTGGACCGCCCTTTCGTGTTTTCAGTCCACCGGGAAACCCTTTTTTGCCCAAGTCGCCCTTTCGGGTTTTCAACTTGCCGGGTGTACAGATTTTTTTGTTTATCCCTAATTTTTGCCTGAACCGCCCTTTCGGGTTTTCGATTCATCGGGATGCCCTTTTTTTGCCTAGGTGTGTCAACCTAGCGGGTCATTTATGCGTAGTATCTTTTGAATATGTATGCGTTCGCAGGGTGCGGCAGGTCGTCACCGTCCATGGTGGTTAATATCATTGCCCCACCAGAAAAGATGTTCTTGATTACAAATGGTCCTTCGTAGGTAGGATTCCATTTGCCCATGGGATCACTTTGCGGCAAGATGATGCACTTGATTACAAGATCCCCGACTTGATATGTCTGGCATCTGACTTTCTTGTTGAAAGCCTTAATCATCCGTTTTTGATACATCTGACCATGACAAACAGCAGTAAGTTGCTTCTCATCAATCAAGTTAAGTTGATCAAGCCGGGTTTGAATCCAATCGTCTTCACTCAAACCAGCATCCTTCATGATTCTCAAGGAGGGAATCTGAATCTCGATAGGCAAAACAACCTCCATGCCATATACCAAGGAATAAGGTGTTGCCCCAATTAATGTGCGTGCCGTGCTACGGTACCCGTGAAGAGCAAATGGTAGCATTTCATGCCAGTCCTTGTAGGTGACTGTCATCTTTTGTATGATCTTCTTGATATTTTTGTTCGCAGCTTCGACAACACCGTTCATGTTTGGCCGATAGGGATATGAATTGTGATGTTGAATCTTGAACTGCTCGCACAAAGCGGTGATCATAGTATTGTTAAGGTTTGTACCGTTGTCAGTGATGATCCTTTCGGGGATACCGTACCGGCAAATCAGATTCTGTTTGATGAAGCGGGCAACAACATTCTTTGTAACGGATGTGAAGGAAGCTGCTTCGACCCACTTGGTGAAGCAGTCAATGGCCACCAGAATGAAATGGTGTCCATTGGATGTTGTAGGCTTAATCTCTCCAATCATGTCGATTCCCCACATAGCGAATGGCCAAGGAGCTGTTAAGACATTTAGGGGGACATGAGGCACGTGCGCCTTGTCTGCATAGATTTGACATTTGTGACAAGTACAGGAATGTTGATAACAGTCAACTTCTATGGTAGACCAGTAATAGCCAGCCCTTAGAATCTTCTTAGCCATCATATGCCCGCTAGAGTGAGTGTCGAAGGTACCTTCATGCAATTCAGCCATAATCCTTTCAGCTTCAACTTTGTCCATACAACGGAGTAGAATAGAATCATGATTACGCTTGTACAGGATGCCATTGCTCAAGAAGAACTTTGCCGAGAATCTCCTTAAGAACGTTTTTTCATTGACTGAAGCTCCTTCAGGGTATTCTTGAGCCTCTAGATACCTTTTGACTTCATAAAACCACTGCCGGTCCACTACTTCTTCGGTATTAATCTCATGACAATGTGTCAGTTCGTCCATCCGCTCAATGGTGATTTGGGGGGCCTCATTATCCCAGTTAAGTTTAAACATGGATGACATTGTAGCTAGAGCATCTGCTAGCTGATTTTCTTCTCGCGGGAAGTGCTCGAAGGTAATCTGCTCGAAATGTGGTAACAATGTCAGGACATTTTCTTTGTAAGGGATGAGGTTTGGATGTTTAGTATCCTACTCTCCTTTGATCTGACTGATGACCAAAGCCGAGTCCCCAAACACAATCAAGGTTTTGATTCCCAAGTCTATGGCAGCCTTGAGTCCAAAGATGCAAGCTTCATACTCTGCCATGTTGTTTGTATAGTTGAAGCAAAGTCTGGCTGTGAAAGGAGTATGGCAACCTTCTGGAGAGATGAGTATCGCGTCGATACCGTTGCCAAGTGCATTGGAGGCCACATCAAAATACAGGGTCCATCAGGATCCTTTTTCAGGTCCGTCATATGGTCTGAAACCTTCAACATTGTCCAATGTCATGATGTCTTTGTTGGGGAAGTCGAACCTCATGGATTGGTAATCTTCGACAGCTTGATGAGCCAAATGGTCAGCTAGAACACTCCCCTTTATAGCTTTTTGGGTCGTGTACTGTATGTCGTATTCCGTTAGGATCATCTGCCATCTAGCTATTCTTCCAGACAAAGCAGGCTTCTCAAAGATGTACTTGATCAGATCCATCTTAGATATCAGCAGAGTGGTATGAGTCAACATGTACTGCCTTAGCCGATGAGCAGCCCACACCAAAGCGCAGCAAGTTTTCTCGAGCAGTGAGTATCAGGTCTCACAGTCGGTAAATGTTTTGCTAAGGTAATAAATGGCATGCTCTTTTCGGCCAGACTCGTCATATTGGCCTAGTACGCACCCATTGAATTCTCTAAGACAGCCAGATACATGATTAGCGGTCTTCTTTCGACGGGTGGCATCAAGATAAGATGTTCTAGCAAATACTCCTTGATTTTATCGAAAGAAATTTGACAGTCATCATTCCATTTAACTACCTGATCTTTCTTCAACAACTTGAAGATTGGTTCACAGGTAGATGTTAGGTGAGAAATGAACCTTGCAATGTAGTTTAGGCGTCCCAAGAAACCTCTAACCTCCTCTTCAGAGCAAGGGGAAGGCATTTCTTGTATAGCTTTGACTTTGGCAAGATCAACCTCGATGCCTTTGTTGCTGACAATGAAACCTAAGAGTTTACCGGACCGGACTCCGAATGTACACTTGTTCGGATTCAATCTGAGCTTGTACTCTTTCAACCTGACAAACAACTTTTGCAAGTGATCAAGGTGTTCTTCTTCAATTTGTGATCGGGCTATCATGTCATCTACGTAGACCACTATCTCATGATGTATCATATCATGAAACAAAGCTACCATGGCGCGTTGATAGGTTTCCACGACATTCTTCAGTCCGAATGGCATCACTTTGTAGCAGAACGTACCCCACTGTGTAACAAAAGTAGTTTTCTCCATGTCCTCAGGGGCCATTTTAATCTGGTTATAGTCTGAGAATCCATCCATGAAAGAAAATACTTTGTGCTGAGCTGTGTTGTCAACCAGGATGTCAATGTGCGGAAGTGGAAAGTCATCTTTAGGGTTGGCCCTGTTTAAATCTCTGTAATCCATGCACATTCTGACTTTGCCATCTTTCTTAGGCACGGGCACAATGTTAGCAACCCATTGTGGATAGGAAGTAACAGCCAGAAATCCAGCATTGAACTGCTTCATAACTTTTGCTTTGATCTTCTCGGACATGTCAGGTCTCATGCGGCGGACCTTCTATTTCACTGGTGGACAATCTTCTCTTGTGGGGAGACAGTGTACCACAATGTCTGTATCGAGCCCCATCATGTCTTTATATGACCAGGCGAAGATCTCAACATAATCATGCAGTAGCTGAATTAGGCGCTCCTTGACACTCGGCTCTAGGTTGGCACCTATCTTGATTTCCTTTTTGTCATCCTCAGTTCCCAAGTTGATCGTATCCAACTGCTCTTCATGAGGCTGAATTGCTCTTTCCTCTTGCTGTAGAAGTCTGGCCAATTCCCCTGGCACCTCACAATCTTCCTCACCTTCGTATTCGGCTTGGTTGATCAGATCTTCAGAGTCACTGAAGGCTATAGCAGTATCGTTACCCATGGGTTCCGGAATGGAAGGGTACCTGCATTTGTGAGTGTGGGTGTCTGTAATGGCATAGCCATCTTAAAACAACAAAATGTAAAAGAAAGAAAATGAGCAAAAAGGTTTAAATATGAAAAGCGTCCATGATTCATTAAAATGACATATGAAATGAAAATAAGAACCCTTACAAATGGACCTATGTGCCTCGGGTAAGACACACGGTTGAAAAAGTACGAATTGTTTATGAATTTACAGTCCAACAGAAACGGAAAAGATAAATTACTGATTTATGAAAGTAATCGGAACAAAGTCTTTTGCTTCCCAGTTGCACAGCCCTCCGTCAATAATAGGGAAAATCCAGTCTTCCAAGTTGCCATCTTCTTCACTGTCCTCTAGTGCATTAACCCATCGGTGGCTGATCTTCACAGGTGGCCCTCCGGCATGGGAGCGGTGCACAGCCCTCTGACTAGCTGAAGTAAATCCCAAGCCGAATTTGTCTGCTTTGAAAGGAAAGTCAGGAAGCTGCCCCCAGATTGTGGATCCGCCTTCTTCCACAACTGCTCTAGCATCCTTGAGAGACGACATCCGAGGCAGAGGTCTGGTAACTGTGGGTACAGAGGACACTGTCTTGGTCGCCGCTGTCTCTTCAGAGAACTCTTCGAAGTGTTGGAAAGGGGTTTCTATGAATTTTCCATCTAATTCTACATAACAGAAAGAATTAAGATGACTGATCATGTATCCCTCTTCACCATGAACAATTATAATTTTCCCCTGGACAGGGTACTTGAGTTTTTGATGCAGAGTAGAAGTGACAACTCCGGCATGGTGGATCCAAGGTCTTCCCAATAGGCAAGAGTAGGAAGGATGGATGTCCATCACGTAGAATGTTGAATTGAACGTCTGGGTACCCACCTTGATCGGGATGTCCACCTCTCCATGGACCATCCTCTTAGAACCATCAAAGGCTCTGACAATGATATTGCTGGGTTTCAGGGTTAGGCCTTCACAATCTAGTCTATCCAAGGCTTTCTTCGGCAAGACGTTTAAAGACGATCCAGTATCAACCAAAACATGAGCTAGGATGGTTCCCCTACACTCCACCGAGACATGTAGCGCGTCATTATGTTTTCTCCCTTTGGAGGTCAAGTCTGCATCGGAGAATCCCAGGCCATTGTCAGCTGTTAAGCTGGCCACACATTCCTGGAATTAATCAGCGGAGGTTTCTTGTGGCACGTGGGCCATCTTCAAAAATTTGATCAAAGCTTTAACATGTGCCTTAGAGCACAACAACAGGGCTAACATAGAGATTTTGGAGGGGGTCTGCCTCAGCTGCTCAACAACATTATAATCACTTTTCTTAATGATCCTCAGAATTTTTTCCATCTCTTTCTAGGATGTTTCAGGAATAACAAGCGACTGAGCCTTCGTCAAGACAGGCTCCTCTCGAGCATTCTTTCCTTTTTTCTCAGCATCGGAAACAGGGATGGGAATTGTATTGTCATTGTTGGCGGGTACACTTGTAGGTACAATCACAGGGGTAATCTTCGGGATGACCGCGGGTCCAAAGACTGATGTTGAAGGAACAATCTCTGGAGAAAAGATTCTTCCACTATGGGTAACTTTGCTTGTTCTGGCAATGTTACTGATGTCGGGATTATCTTCCTCATAGCTTTCTTCTTCAATGGTCTGTTCAATCTGTTTGACACCATGGTAGTAGATTTCTCCACCATAGTTCCATGGTACCATTTTATCGGATTTGTATGTGGTTGGTCCGGGCATTGTTATCTTCAACGGAGTAGTTATAGGAGCATATGTAATCCTAACGGGTTTTTTAGGAACCCTGGAAGGATTGGCGTATATGGTTATTATAGAAACTTCTGGAACTAGAATGGGTGAGACAGGAGCCTTTTCAAACAAAATTTCCTTGTTATCAATCAGTTCTTGGATTCCTTTCTTTAAAAGAGGACAGTCAAATGGGGAGGATAGGCAAGTATGGCAATTTTTGTCACATCCTGGGAATACCCCAGCCTTCAACAAATTCAACTTGATGGTTAGGAGAGGAGTTGACATTTCATCCACAGCAGAAACGAACAGATCTTCTTCAACAGCATTGGCATTGTGCCCATGCCTCGGCATTGGTGCGGAGATAACATTCGGCTTTTCAGGAGCTTCAAATTAAACTTCCTTTGCGTTAATTAGATCCTGAATCTTATTCTTCAGGGCCCAACAGTTGTTGGTGTCGTGCCCTGGACTTTCCGAGTGGTACGCACATCGGGCGTTGGGATGGTAATATGGAGATGAAGTGTTAGGATTTTTAGGGGCTTCCTTTAGCATGGCTAGGTTCAACTTCAAGAGATGTGGTAAGACTTGAGCAGGAGTCATGTTTATCTTGGTGAATTGCCTTACAGGCCTTTCCACCCTTTTCAGGTTATTCCTCGGCTGATCATTTCTCGACTGATTGTTTCTCGGTTACCCTGATGCAAACTTCTGAATCATAATGGCCCCCACAGTCGGTCGTCTTTCAATTCTTCCCTGATTTCTCTGGGCATAGACAGTAGACACTTCCTTCTTTCCAGTGAAGGGCTTTTTTGCAGCAACAGAGGTAGATGCATCTTTCTGAATTTTTCCGCTTTTAATATCGGCTTCCACCCTCTCGCCAGTTAGAATTAACTTAGTGAAACCTGCAGAGGAGCTTCCAATCAGGTGATTAAATAAAGGACCTGACAGAGTCCCCAAGAACATGTCCACTAGCTCTCTTTCAGATAAAGGTGGTTGCACCCTTCCGACCAAATCCCTCCATTTTTGGGCGTAGTCTTTAAAACCCTCGTTGGTAGCCATGGCCATACTCTGTAGCTGAGTACGGGTTGGCGCCAAGTCGGTGTTATATCGATACTATTTATAGAATGCGGCCGCCAAATCTTCCCAATTATGCACATCAGACCTCTCCAACTGGTAGAACCAATCCAGCTGCGTCCCCGATAAACTGTCCTGGAAAAAGTGGACCCATAGGTCTTTGTCAAAAGAATGTGGTTGAATTTTCCTGACATAAGATCGTAGGTGCATCTTAGGACAAGACACCCCGTCGTACTTAGCAAACAGAGGTACTTTAAACTTAGGAGGGATTACAATTCCAGAAACCAACCGTAACTCCTCAAAGTCCAGCTCGGGTACTCTTTGTATCTCCATAGCAGCTAGACGCTCTTCCAAGTTCTTGATACTGTTGTTCAGAGTAGTCCTCATCTTCCTCTTCTTCCGCTTCTTCCTCAGAATCAGATGGTACTGCTGTTTATTTTCCCTTTCTTACCCCTTCATCAGATGTTGAGGGGAATTCCAAAGTCCGTCTGGCTTGTCCTTTAAACCTTCTTCCCATGAGAACCACACCAGCCCGCTTCTTCTTCTTTTTCTCTTTTTCCTTCTCTAGCAGAGTCTTGAGCTCCTCCTGCCCCTTGTCCAAGGTCAAGAGTAGCTGTTGAAATTGTGAATTCTGAGCTTGCAAATCTTTGACTGTTTGTTCAATATCCATCTTGCTGAAATAAACAGCAGAGAGATGAGGAAACTTGGTGTGAAGACCTGCTTATGCATATGATGAATGATATGTATTCATGTAATGCTTTCAAGGATTCAAAAGTTCAAATTTGTTTTAAACAAAAAAGAAACACACGTCATATTAATAAGATAGAATTTGTTAGTACATTAATGCCCCATGGGCAAAATAATACAAAATTCTAAGGTAAAAAGACGTTGCACATCCTTTTTGGTGCAATGTAGGTGTTGAGAGTCTGCTCTTCGTGAAGTTGACGAGTGAGTTCCAAAATCTTTTTCTCGCTTGCGTAGAATTGGGCTTCGAAAGTATCGCGCTCTCCCTTGAGCTGTATCCAACTCCTTTGTAAATCTTCGAGTGATGTTGGCATGTCAGGATGTAGGAGGGTGTATGGAACCTCTCCTTCCGTAACAGGCTCTATAATCACAGGGAGAATGTAGGGGTAAGGCATCATAAGAGTTTAGGCGAGGGTTCGTACCCACTTGAGGTAAGGCTCAAGAGGGATGGAATTCTTGTGTCCCGAGGTCTTACTGTCCACCTTGTTGGGCATCCTCCAAGCTCGGATGAATCTTTGTCGGAGTCCTTGGTTGTCGTTGTCGAAGTAGAAAACCAAACCTTGAATCAGCAAGTCATGTGGGCCATACCTTTGGGCATAACCAAACTGTCTCAGAGCCAAGCAAGGGTTGTAGGTGATGCCTCCCATAATTCCAAGTAGAGGGACATTAGGGAATTCCCCACAATGGTCAATGACAATGACATTCTCTCTGGATCGAGAACACCAATGAATATCTGAATGTGTAAGAGTCATCAATCGTCGTGACCACCTCAAACCTTGCTCATTCTTCAAAACTGATTGGGGAAGATGAGAAATAAACCATCTTGCCAGTAGAGGAGTTCAACACATGAGAACACCTCTTTTCCTCATTGTACGAGTGTGAAAAGAGTGGAGGATATCCCCAAGCAAAGTAGGAACCGAGTTGCGAGTCATGAAGATTTTGACAGCACTCACATCTATGAGTTAGTCAGGATTAAGGAACAAGACCATCCCATAGATTAGAAGAGCTACAATCTCCTTAAAAGCTTGCAAGTCTAGAGAATTCCAACAGCTTTGGGCCTTCTTAAATAAGAACTTTGATAAGAAACCTTTAACACCACTTCTAGTTTCCCAATGTGTTGTGACATCATACGAGTGCAAGTGTAAGGCTTGAGCAATCTCTTTTGGATTTGGATCTCTTTACGTACCGTTAAAGGGTAGTCGATTGAGAATAGGAATCCCCAGGAGTTGAGAAAATTCCTCCAAAGTAGGCACAAGTTGATAGTCAGGAAATGTGAAGCAATGATGCAAAGGGTCAAAGAACTGGAACATAACTTTCAGCATATCCTCCTCAGTGTTGGCAGTGACTAAGTTGAGTAGAAGACCATGCCTCTCGGTTAATGGAGAATTATCAGGAATCCTTGAAGCTAGCTTCTTGAGTTGATGAGGAATTCTTACAAGGTTGATTTGGATTGTTTTCCTACGGAGTGAATCCATAACCTACAAAACAGGAACAAAGATGAAAATCCAAAATCCTTGAAATGGTTAGTGGATGCATATGATGCTTCATGATGTTCATGATGTTATGCACAAGTATATGTACAAGCAAATCACACAAGTTCCTAGTTTAGGCTTGCATGGGGTTTCATAGGTAAGTACCCTCTTGAAGTTTAGTTGGCTCAACCTGTCCTAGAAATAGTAACCGGGTTCTAAGGAGCTCGATATCACTGGATTGTTTCCTTGTTCATTGTTTCAATTCAGCCTATTTACTGGCTACCGAAATATTCCAAGGAACCAACTCTCAATGAGTGTAGTATCGAGTATCTACCAACTTCGGACTGCACCAAAGTCGATCATCTCACTACATCCTAAAAGGTCAAGTTGGTCAAGTAAAGGTTCTAAAAGTTCATTAGTACTTCATGATATCACTCAGCGGCCCCGTATTCTCTTTGATTGACTCAAAGGCTACCGATACCCACAAATATGTCGCACTAATATAGCTATTGCTTAGACCATGTCGGTATACCCCGCATAATTTCCATAACATAGTTCTATTTACCTATGAATGTTTCCCAAATCTGGGTAGAGGATTCAAACCCAAACAATAGAACCAAAGTGTAAAGCAAACAAGTCAAGCAAGATAAGCATGTAAAGGTGATCTAAAACCCTAAGGTAACCCCACTTTTATAATGATCCCCATCAGAGTCGCCAGTTCTATGATACAATGGGAGAACTGACTTGAGGTTTTGCGTTTGTGTTCGCAAATGTTGCGGTTTAGCAAGAGTCGCCACCGACTTTTATTTTATCCAAAAGGAAAGGTAAAAAAGCACAGGAAAGACCTTTGGGATTGTTTTTGGGTTCGGGGGGTAGATTATGAAAAGGGAAGGTGCTAGCACCCTTTTCATCCATGGTTTTCCATGGGCTCTTAGTTACTTGTTTTAGATCACTTGCTTTGCTTTTTCAATTGTTTGAAATGGTGCTTTGTGTGGTTTTGAAAGTATTTTGAAAAGAGGCCTTTGTTTAGGCAATCTTTGTAATGATTCTTGTTTGTAAGAATGTATACAAAGATGTTTGTCTTTTGAAAAATGTTTCAATGTTTTGAAAGTTGTTTAGAAATGTTTTGAAATATGCGTGTGTTTGTTTGAAAATAGCAAGGATTGTTTTTGAAATAATCAAGTAACTAGAAGCATCTACCTACTCAAAAGTCTTTCTTATACCTTTTCATTCCTTTGATATTGTTAACCTACCATTGTTTTGGTAGATAACCATATCTTTGGATGTTAAACGGGACGGGCGTGGGTCATCGTATGACCATGATAACAATATTGCCAAGTATCTTTAGCAAGTTTTGAGGGACTAGGATCATTTGTTTTAGGCAACCAAGATAGCGTCATCGAGGGACTATGATCTTTTGTTTTGTATTGTTTTGCCAAGATACCTAGCATGCATACCATGGCCATTTTGTAAGGCAACCAGGTGGGTGAAACCCTAGAGGTGTTTGTGTGCAAGGTGTTGTCATTTTTCGTGCATCTTTGTCTTGAATTAGGTCATGCTATTTGTTTGATTTTTGTCTTATCATACAAACCCTAATTTACTAAACATGCATATAATGCGATAAATTGCGTAAAGTAAATCTAAACTATTACAACAATATTATGGGAAGGGGGATACAAGTTTTGAATGGGGGATATTGCTCAAAATGAAACCCTAATTCACTATTACAACCCAATTGAATTTATTGTACAATAAATAAATAAACAATATTTAAATATGCAATAAAAATGTAAATATGCAAAAATGTTTTTGTAATTGTTTTATGTATGAGAAAATTAATTATTTAAACCCTAGAAAATAAGAGAAAAAATAATATTATTTTTGAAAGGGGTAAAACCCTAATTTTGATTTAATAGAAAATATTGTTTTCCAATATTTATTTGTCCATTTTTGTTCAAGAAAAATAATAATAATAAATATTAAAAATTAAAATATGTGAGAAAATAATATTTTATGTATATAATATAATAAAATAAAATATTTAAGTATTTTAATATTATTTACAAGTTTATTTAAGAAAATAAATTCTATTTAACCTAATAAACTATTTTTATGCCATAAAAATAATAAAAAAAAATGCAAAAAATTAAGAAAATATTTTTGGGATTTTTTAATTTTCAGAAAAAAAATAGTAAAGTCAAAAATCAAAAAAGAAATAAAAAATATGCAAAAATATAAAAAATATAAAATAACAAGTCAAGGGGGTGTAAAAGCAAAATGGGGGGTGTGAATAGTAGCAGGCCCAAGCGCCAAGCCCAAGCCAGCTTCATCCCTGACCTCCAGCCAACATACGCGCGTGCTGTACTTCAAATCCTGTTCTTGCTATTCTTTGCATAAAATAAAAAACTTATAACATGAAAAGTGTAGTTCATGATCTCACGATTCCAATGATATAAAAAACACGACCTAACTCTAAAAGACCAAGGAGAATTTTAATGACCCTAATTTCTGACCTAGTTTTTTCAGCATGTTCAACATCCAAATACTCTTAGCTCAGTTAATATAAATGGAATCTATTCATATGTACAATTCAAGCATGTTAAGGACTACATCTTTGCTTCACAAACCTAAGCTTAAAGATGCCTAAATAGAGATATAGAAACTTGACAAATACCTTGTTCAGTTGAGTTTGAATATGGCAATGTGGGAACTTTGAGTGAGGCCTGAAGTTCTTGTGAGCTTCCTTGAAGTTCCCTCAAGCTTCTCCAATGCTCAGCTTACCTTGTAGATGCCTGAATCTTGCTGCACGAGTCAACCTGCAAACCTTCAAAATGAAAATGGTGAAGCTTGAAACAGGGTTACAGTTGCAAGACAAAGGCCTAGATAGTTTAGGTAGGAGGTATGGAATGTGTTTGAAGTGATTCAAAGCAAAACGCACGAGGCAATATGGAAATGGCTTGTGATTTGCAGAGACTGCCCTGTTTGGGCAGAAAATAGTGTTTTTTGTGTTTGAGAGAGTTTCAAATGCTATGAGCTCGTGTATTGGCTTGTTACAAGGTTCTGAGGTTGTTTGAAATGTTACCAAGTCTTGCCTTTATCAGATGGATCAGTTCTATTGACTTTTGCAAGTTTCTTACTTTTGAAGAAAAGTTGGAAGTGACAATGCCAAAGCTTGTACAGGCTTGCTTGCTAGCTGCACATAGTTGGTACAAGTTTCCTGATATTTGTGGATGTTGTTTGCAGTAAAAGATTAGGTCCATGGCTCAAGATTTGCAAAGTTGCATAAAGCATGCTTTATCAAAGTAGCAATGTGAACTTTATGCCATTTTTGGATTAATTCATTGTGCAAAGCTTCAAAGATCAGAATAAAGCCAAAATCCAATGTGTTTGCATTTAATTAATGAGTGTAGAAGGGATTAGGACCTGTCAAACCAAGTACAAGCATGTTTGAAACTGATTTGTAACTTGTAACATTGAGAAAATGCCTTGCACAAAAGTGATAATTTTCCATTTTCATTTCTTCTATTCTCTCTAACCATAAATGATTTTGGAGAGTTCTTGGACATTTTGGAAAGCTTGTAACATGCTCTACAATCCATATTTGAAATGCGTTCGGAGATTCTTCTTGGAACTAGGTGAAAAGTTGCCATGAAGTTAGGTCAAAAATCTGCCTAAACTAGGGCAAAATTTCACTAAGTTAAAAAGTTTATGGACCCCTATTCACAAAATCATAACTTGAGATCCAAACATCTTTTGGGAAAACTTTGTGAATCAAAGTTGTATATTTCTTGTAGGAATACAACTTTCATGTTGGAAGTTTTCTTTGAATCCAATTGCATCATGGTGAAAAAGTTGTGGAAAGTTGGGAAAAAATAAGAAATTTTCATAACTTAGAAAAATTCTAAGTTATGAAAATTTTTAAATTAAAACCCTAATTTTCAATTTTAGGTTTCTTGGTCTACAAGTTTCACATTTTGACATATCTTGATGAATTATGACCCTTGGCACTTGATTTTGACCAAAAAGTCAAAGTTTGACTTTTCAGTGTATAGTTGATTTTTGATTAGTTGACTGGAAAATTCATCCGTCAATCCAATGCTTTTGAGATCTTTTGAACTATGTGATTAGGTAAAGATGATGCCATTGAGTCCTTGAAATCATGCTTGAACCCAATTGGTCATTGGTTAGGTTAAAAATCAGAAATTGCCCTTTCTCAGTCAAAACCCTAATTTTGACCATTTTGCCCTTTTGATGATTTGATCAAATTTCTTGAGGAGTTGTGGTCCAAACTTGATAAAATGTTACATAGGAGCCTAGAATGTTGTTGTGGATCAAAAATTATGAAGTTTTACTATAAATTGGCCATGATTGACTTTTTCCCCAATACAGCTGATTTTTAGGTCAACTGTCCAATTGACTGGGCAAAAATGTGATTCAAGGCTTGAAACTTGGTATGAGCAATCTTAGGGGTCCAAGATGGTGTATGAAAGTCACATTAAGCATTGATGGTCCAAAATTCCTTGTGCAAACTCAAACCCTAATTTCAGGTCATCAGTGCAAGAGGAGGTCTTGAGCTGAGCAAACCCTAATCCTGTCTGGAGTTCAAGAAGTTTGGTGAGGAAAAATCTTGATAAATGAGAGGGAAAAGTTTGGGGTACAACAGTAACTCTTTTCAAAAATTAATTGTTGAGTTAATTTAATTAGGAAAAATAATTTGGTGTTGGTTAAATATTTTTTATGTATTAATTGTAGAAAATATCTTATTTTAAATGCATGATTAAAAAATAATTGAATGCAATAAATAAAATATATTTGAATGAATTTAAAAAAATAATATTTGATTTAATAATATTAAATCTATAAACATATTAAATATAAAATATAAAAATATAATAAAATATTAAAAAAATAAATTAAAATGCAGGGGGTGTAAATTTAGTTTAGGAGTAAAAATGGGAGGTGTTAACAACATGGGCCATGAATTCAGATATTGAATCAGACCCAAAAGGTAGGGGGAATGTTAGAACTAGGTAGAAAAATAGGGGTGTAGGGAGTCAGGGCCCAAGCCCAGAATTTGGACTGGGCCCAATAAGCCAGGGGGTGGTTCTCTGCGCTGAAACAAAAAACAACGGGTGTTGTCTTAGTAATGGGCCAAGCCCAAAATAACAATGGGGAGGAGGTCCATTTGACCAAGGTGCGGGGGGGGGGGGGGGCATGCTGTAACCCGGTGGGTACGCGTTTCAGGATCGTCTGATAAGGATCATACGGTGTGATTGAGGGAACACGATAATTAATCATATGGAGGAATGTACTAGATCATTGGAAATAATATATTTTGTTTTTTATAGATAAAATTTCATTTCATTATTCCCTTATCTCTCTCTCTTTCTAACCCGTCCTTCTTCAATCGCTCTTCTCTCTCTCTCTCTCTCTCTCTCTCTCTCTCTCTCTCTCTCTCTCTCTCTCTCTCTCTCTCTCTCTCTCTCTCTCTCTCTCTCTCTCTCTCTCTCTCTCTCATTTAACCACAAACCCTAACAACGAACCCTAATTCACCACCGCTCCCACAACCTCTAATTGGGGGTGGCTTCTCAAATTTCAACCCTTTCTCCTTACCCTAAACCAAACCTTACTAACCCAAATCGCGAAAAGAGATGACAAACACAAAAGCTAAGTTTTTGGGGTTTTTATCTCTGTTTTACCTGCATCTATTCTGATTAGTGCTTTGTGCTAACCTCCTTTGTCTGTTTGGCCGGTGACAGCGGCGACGATGGTGACGCAACAGTGACGCTCTAACGATCGGATCTAGGGTTTCAGATGTTGAAACCCTAGGTGATGGTGAACAAGGGTTTGACGGCGGCGTAATAGAGCTCCCTTCTTCCCTCAGGAACTATTAAACTTTCAGTAATAATAATTTTTTTCTCCTCCCTTCTGTCTTAGTAATTTTAGGTTTATATATTGTTTAGGACTTAGTGATTTAGGAAAGTTTTAGGTGATTTATCGTTATTTTTCTTGATTGATTTGCAGCTTAGGGATTTCTAGTTTGTAATTTGATT
Organism: Vicia faba; assembly: GCA_948472305.1. NCBI lineage: Eukaryota > Viridiplantae > Streptophyta > Magnoliopsida > Fabales > Fabaceae > Vicia > Vicia faba. Next base: position 1,123,510,376 of record OX451739.1, on the reverse strand, counting down.
CTATTATAATTGTAATTGATACAAATTTGTACGAATTTGATATGATTTGATAAGATTTGTTTTAGTTTTGATTCTTTTGATTCAGTTCTGTTTAAGTTAAGATCTGATTTAATTTTTTGTTTGTATTTGATTTTGTTCTATTTGAATAAGGAAAAAAAGGATTTGATTTTGTTCCCGTTTTTGGCTTTACAATCGTTGCTTCTCCCAATGATTTGCACAATAATTGTTTTCTCATTAAAAGGAGTGTTTCTATTTCAATGATTCAAATAATGCGTGTTTTTTTTATTCAATTACTCAGTACAGTAAGTGTTTCAATTTTTGGACCATGAGTTTTCTTTTTTTGATTTGGGCCCATGATATGGCCTCTATAGTTAGACGTTTTTTTAATAATAAATATAATTTCAATAATAACAATGTTAATAATACTAATAATAATCAACCATTATAATAATAATAATAGTTAATTATAAAATAATAGTAATGTTAATAATAATAAAATTGTAATAATGTTTGCAATAAAACTTTTTCTTTTCAAAACAAACAAAAAGGCCGATCAAGCCACCTTGTTTCAATTTATTGGGCCTCCAACAAATGAATCACTTACATACCCATTTGATTAAAACATGCAACCTTCACCTTTAATTAAAAAACCTCCCAACTTTCTAATGGGCCAGTCCAATTAGTTACTACACCCCTTAAGTGACAACATACCCCTCCTTCTTTCTATGCGCAAATGGGCCTTCTGATTTTACTATATTGGGCTATAAATAAAATGAATGGTTTATACACCCTCAAACTTATCCAAAACCTAAATGGGCCCAAAAAAAACTTAACTAACAAACCCCTTTTTTTATAAGAGAAACCGAGTGGCCTTTCAATTCCATATGGGCCTTTCCAATTTAGAAAGGTCCAAGAGCCCTTGATAAAGTAAAACCTTAAAGATTTGAAATTTTACATGGGCTTTTTTGACCAAGAAAATCCCATTAATTCTCTAATAGGAAAATGATAAGAATTTGATAAAATAAAAATGATTGGAAATCCGTAGGGCAAATTAGGGGTATGACACTGTGTTACCGTTATATTCTTTCCTTCTGCACTTCAGAGGCTTCTGCGAGCATGAGATTAGAAGCGGGAACATAACATAAGGTCTTCATAACTTCAAGTCTTCAGAGTCTTCAGAACTGCGTCTTCAGAGTCTTCAGCACTTGGTCGTAAGAACTCGTTGTAGCGAACCTTTAGATTAGAAGAGCTTCAAGTCTTGAGAGTCTTAAGAACTGCGTCTTTAGAGTCTTCAACACTTGGTCTTCAGAACCTATTTGTAGATAACCTTGGACCTTTAGAACTCTAAGTCTTTAGAATCTTCAGACCTTTTGTCTTTATAATCTTTAGCACTTGGTTCTTTAAGAATCCTTATCTTCAGAACCTTGTTATTAGAAACACAAAGTCTTCAGCATGTGGACAACAGTTAGAAACATTGTCTTCAGATCTTTTAAATTTGTATTCTTTGGAACAAGTTATCTTTTAGAAAATAATTTTTTTAGCATATGAACTTCAGTAAAAACTTCGTCTTCAGATCTTCTAACTTTGTTTCTTGAAACACACTGTCTTTTAGAAACATGAGTCTTCAACATCTAGATGTAAGTAACAACTTTTGTCTTTAGATCTTGTGACTGGTTTCTTTAGAACATGTTGTCTTTAGAAGCTTGAGTCTTCTGCATCTGGATATAAGTAACAACTTCTGTACTCAGATCTTTTGACTAGTTTCTTCAGATAAATATCTGAGTTTATACTTCAAAGTCTTCTGGAGTGTCTTGCTACTGCTCAACACAACTTGTGTAGCATAGAAGCAGAATCATTTCTCTTCTAATGTCTTGGCCACACCATCCATCAGAAGCATAACCTGTTTGTTGAGTACTCAATAATAACAAATATTAGTACAACAAAATTGTTCACACCATCATACTCATTTGTTATCATCAAAACTCAGAGATAGTGTTGTAGAACCAAATCTTGTTCTTACAATCTCCCCCTTTTTGATGATGACAAAACTATGTATTTTGATGAAACAATTTTGTACATATAATCATAATCAGTGAAATTTAGAAGGGTAAGAAATACTTATCCTTTTTCTGATACTCCCCCTGAGTCAATGACTTGATGAAGATCGAATATCCTCACCCTGAACCATTAGATTAAGAACTCCCCTGGTTCCAATAGATCAGATATCGAAATCTTGAAAGTCTTGACTTTAGGAATTTCATACAGTCTTTAACTTCTGATTTTCTCTATTCTTCTGGAAGACATATGCTTCTGCTTTTGATTCTTGTGTTCTAATTATTACATTCTCAGACATGATACATCTTCTGAACATTATAATATCAAAATTGAGATAACTTTAACTTTCAGAAAGTTCTCAACTTCTGAACAATATTGGGTCTATCTGATTCTTGAACATATGTTCAAAGTGTATACATATTCTAATATATGAACAATCAGTTCTTAAGAAATTTAACAGAGTTCTTTCATTTTGACCTGTCTTAGAATGCCCAGTGAACTTATTCAGAGCTCCTCAGTTAATTATTAAATAGACAAGCACATGTTAGTGGTTAAATGCATATCATTTCATATCATTCTATTATTATGATGAGTGTTTGCATTTTTTGGTTCATCAAAATTATTATACTTTCTCCCCCTTTTTGTTATCATCAAAAAGATAATTATGTATTTTATATCGAATAGAAGAAAACTTCAGAGTACATTAAGACAAAAGAAAAACAAACATAAGAAAACTTAAAATTTTCTAAACCAGTACGGACAAGATTTCATTTATCAAAATCTTGAATAATATCAATCTTAGAACAATATTCTTCAACCAATATGTTATCCGGTCCATTTTTCTTTATCAACTCCCATACCCTTTCTTGGATTATTATTTGAGATATTATTCTTCCATAAGGAATATAGGATTGAATATGAGTTCTTAATATTTCAATGGAGTGTTTCAGATGATTAAATATGGTTTTGGGAATGTTGATCTTGAAGTGATTGATCAAGAGGAAAACAAAAATTCTGTCATGAGACAGAGTGCTTCTTGCTGTGGCTCGAGGATGGAGGTTGGAAAGGGAGAACTTGAACCAATTTTTAGCTAAAGGAAGAAGGGTTTCAGGATTTGTTGGTTCATATGGTAATGAAATGTCATGAAGAACCCTAAATCTTTCAACAAAACTTAGGTCAAATTGATAGTCATCAATGGTGACTCCAAATGAGACACACCCAGTGAATCTTACAATGGAAGATATGGTGACAGAAATGGGAAGTCTGAAGATTTCAGACAAAATAGTATTACCATCATCACTGATTTTGGCATACTTCCAGAATTCCTTCACAAGGACAAGGATGATGGAACCTATAAGCTGAGTAAAGTAGCCTGTCCAAGATTGGATTTGTATACTTCTTATTAGGTCCAAACCGTGGTGTTTGACTCTGGGAAGATTGGATCATTTTTCTTGAATAATTTCAAGAGTTTCCTCATTTCCATGAAAAGTTATAGCAGACATTGTAAAAACAGGCAAAGGAAAAATTAAAAGGGTTTTCTATTTGGACTGAGGGTGATGAAAAGTGAAAAAGGAGACATCTACTATTTATAGAAACTGATAAAGAACCTAAGTCTGACATCCATTAGATATGATATAATTCTCTAGGTGAAGACTAGAAAACCTATACATATTGGGAAGGACAATGAGTAATTAATCTTATTTATGAGGAGAATTTTAAACGAAAAGAAGTTTGACTGTTACCCTTTAATCTATGAGAAAGGTAACTGACACATACCAAAGATGTTTTAGACCTATTTATACGTATAACATAGTATGTTGTCTTGACACATGTCATATCATAATAGTCCATAGTTAACAACAACAAATTAACACAAAATAAAAACTTCATTAATTTAGGCACTTCAACAGATACAAATTTTTAAATTTGAAAAACTGAACAAATGATATGGAAAATGATCCTTCTTTTGAAGAGACAAGTCATATTTTCCTAGCTAATGAAAATCTCAAACTTAGATTTTAACAAGCAATCTTCAGGACAGTTTTATGGACCAACTTTTGCTATCATTTCTTTGAACATGTCCATTATTCCCTCTTGGAAAATAATTTCAGACAAAACTCATCCATAAGGAATATAAGACATTATGTGATTCCTGGACTCAGAAATAGATTTCCAAAGACAAATGAAGATTGACTGTGGCAAGCTTACACGATTATTATTCATCAGAAGATAGATGAGTGCTTGGTCATCATACTTCATAAGGTCTTGATTATCCCCTCTAGGAAGAAAGTTGGATAAAACAAGCTTGAACCAAGCCTTGGGATTGGGAAGTAGATTTTTAGGATTGATAGGTTCATATCCTGATGACATGTTATGAAGAGAATCAAATTTGTCAGACATCACAAACCTATACTTGACATAGTCAACCGTGACACCTATATTCTCACATCCAGTGGCAAGAACGATTGAGAAGGGAGTAATAACAATGTGAATTTCAAATATGTAGGAGTAAATGAAACCATTCTCATAGTTAAGATAAGCATGCTTCCAGAATTCTTTAACAAGATTTACGTAAACAAGTTTCTTCAGCATGCTGAAGTATCTTGTCCATTGCTAAAAATAGCACACATCTGAGATGCTGGAAGTAATGTTACTTTCAAGAGAGGAGATTTCAACTTTTTTTCGATGGTGATTTCAAGAAGATCTTAATTTCCAAGAAAGGTTGGTTGAGGCATGATGAATCAGATGAGAGAAAGAATCTTGATAGGAATTAATTTATGAGAGAATAAGATAAATATGATGAATCACTGTTGGGATATATATATATATATATATATATATATATATATATATATATATATATATATATATATATATATATATATATATATATATATATATATATATATATATATATATATATATATATATACGAGGGTGAAAGAATTTGTACTAATCTGCAAGAATGACATAGATCACTGACACATGATAAGAATTTCAAGGAAAGGGAATGAAGTGAATAAGTCTTTATAAAGATGAATTACCATACAGGTTCTATATAAGGACTTTGAGTGAATTAGCATTAAGGGGTGACGTACTGGAGTAGAGATAGCAGAACTTAGACATAGCTGCTAAGAAGAGAATCAATTAAAGGGTCTTTCTCTTAGAAGAGAGAATGTTCCAGATCATGAAATTTTCACTTAATCATAACATTCACAATTTTGAGTTGCATTTAACATTTGAAATGCTTCTATTAAAAAAAATCTTCTAACTTGTAAAAATATTTTTATCAGAAGTTCTAATTAGTTATATAGAAAAGAAAACGTACCTTTTGAGATTCTGAAATCTTTATAATGATTATTTCATTTGAGTGCTCTCCATTATGGTTTTGACTTTAGCTTGTCCTTGATAGAGCTTCTGATTAACTTGTCATGTCTTTGAAGATTTTCCATCTGTCTTTAACCTTTTCTTTAACTTAGGATTTTCTCTTAAATATTGCTTCTGCTTTACTTCTTTCTTCTTATGCTTTCTTTAGAGCAGTCTTTCAGAGGTTCTGAATTATCTTTATATTGATTTCTCTTATTCTCAGTTTTGTAATTTGAGAAGAGTAACCTTCTTCTAAATTTTAATGTCTAATCAGAGAACTAGAATCAGAGTCTTCACTTCAGACAATCTTGTCATTCTTTTATTTAAAATCATCCGTCTGACCTTTTTGAGAGAATTCTAAGAGCAAAGTTATTCTGATATTTTATTATCAGAACATCCATCTGTTTGTTAAGGTTTTTTTGAACAAAAGCTTATTTTCAGAAGATCAATATTTCATTAACTTCTGAGAAGCTATGTGATAGAGAGAATTAGCTATCATTTCTTAGTGTCTTCTAAGATCTCTGTTTCCTTGAACGAATTGCAGAATCTGTTCTAACCAAAACTTTGACATCTCTGATTAACAATATTGTTCTTTCAATGTTGAGCTAACTTTCTTAGAGTTAGTCTTTGACCATACTTCTGATACGTCAATGATCATTCTTTCCTCAACAATGTCTTGACTTCTGCAAAGTCTCTTTCGACAGAACCAATGATTAGATCTTCACAAGATCTTCTGTCTGCTTGAGTAGACAATTTTATCATGAGATTCTTTTGTATCATAAGATAACAACCTTCTTATTTTGAAGAGATTCCTAATGAGGTCTTATGAGAAAGCCAAGGATGGACTAATCAGTTTCTTGAAAACATCTCATATTTCTCAATGGAACTTAGTCAAAAGAATTCAACAAATATAACTTCTTATCTGATGAATCTTTTCCTGTTAACTTGTTCTTCAATTTTCTGGATTTAGACAATAGTTGAAAATTGAATAACTATCACCTTAGATTATTTCTTCACAAAGCATCTGGATCTTGATCTGACACTGTTAGGTGTTTCATATCCATCAATAACAGAACCGAGCTCTGATACCAATTGAAGGTGTGAATAAAATGCAATAAATATGGGCTCGAATTGTGGTTTCCTTTCTTTTAAAACTTTCGCTTCTAAGCATTATTCGTTGAACAATGCTTCAGATTTATGCTTCTAATTAATGCTTCTAATTTGGTTCAGAAAACATAAACTCTAAAGCATAAGAAAAAGTAAAGAACGTGCGATATATCCTAGTTCACTTGAGAAACCCCCAAGATAATCCAGCCCACCCTTCCGAGGTGATTTCGCTTCACATAATCGAGGAATTAATCTACTATAACGAAACTGGTTACGATTGCACGGGAAACCGCCGATGAATAACATCCAATGAAATGTTCAGGGATCCAAATGCGATATAACATTCATTGATCCAACAGAATCTAATTCTCTAGAATCTCCTATCAGGATTTCCTTCCAATGATATCAATTAGTGATCTCAGAAGGCCGACCTTCACTTAGTCCCCTTTGAGATATGACTACCATTGACCCAATAGAATCCACTACCAGAATTTCATCTATGATGGCTGCAACCAAAGTCTTCTCAAGTCTTATGATCTTCACTCGATCACTTGAGGTGCCAACCAATTCTAAACATAATTGTTTTTCTGGAGATTACATGAGTGCTTCTTATCAAGCAGATTACTCCTAATTTAAGTACATATTGTTTGACATAATTCTGAGCAACAACTCTTGTGTACAAACAATTTACATGAAGATCTTAAGAAATAACACAATCTGAGCAACAACTATTGTGTTTTTCATATTTCTACAAAGATGAATCTAATCTAAATTAAGTGCAACATCTTGTAGTCTTCTTGTCTTCATCTTCTTTGTTGAGCAAGCTATGAGCAACAAATCCTTGCTTCTTCATAATTCTATCAAGATGTATATGATTGATGATTTAAATTTCATTTTGAAGAATTCTTCATCTTTATCTTCTTTCTTTATTAAGCAAGATACGAGCAACAACTTCTTGCTTTTTCATGTTTCTTCCAAGATGTATATGATTGGTAAATTGAATAACATCTTGTAGAGTTCTTCATATTTTTATAGTGGATGATAACTTTGTTTTAGTTGTGTTCTAATAATGATAGCTTTTATTTTGAACATAAACAACTTGTGACTTGCAATTTGCAGCTTTTAGCACCCATCCAAGCAGCTTATGGCAAGCTCATCAATGTTTAGCTCGTTCGACATCATGTGTTAAGAAACCAGCTAACCAGTCAACCAACACACCAACCAACCAACTATTTTAAACATACGATTCTTTTCTTATATAACCAAGCAAAATAGAGTCTTTGAGCTATTTGAAAAAGAGTCGTTACAAATAGTACTACAACGTCATTATCTCTTCCACACTTTAAGTTAGTGGAGAGGTAGTGGCATAAGGATTTTCGTACTGTGTACTATTGTATTGTGTTACCGTTATATTATTTCCTTCTACACTTCATAGGCTTCTGCGAGCATGATATTAGAAGCGGGAATATAACATAAGGTCTTCAGAACTTCAAGTCTTCAGAGTCTTCAGAATTGCATCTTCAGAGTCTTCAACACTTGGCCGTGAGAACTCGTTGTAGCGAACCTTTAGATCAGAAGAGCTTCAAGTCTTCAGAGTCTTAGGAACTCCGTCTTTAGAGTCTTTATCACTTGGTCTTTAGAACCTGTTTGTATATAACCTTGGACCTTTAGAACTTCAAGTCTTTGGAATCTTCAGACCTTCTGTCTTTAGAATCTTTAGCACTTGGTTCTTTAAGAATCCTTATCTTTAGAACCTTTTTATTAGAAACATAAAGTCTTCAGCATATGGACTACAATTAGAAACGTTGTCTTCAAATATTTTAACTTTGTCTTCTTTGGAATAAGTTGTCTTTTAGAAACTAAGTTTTTAGAATCTGGACTTCAGTAGAAACTTCGTCTTCATATCTTCTAACTTTGTTTCTTGAAACACACTATCTTTTAGAAACACGAGTCTTCAGCATTTAGATATAAGTAACAACTTCTGTCTTCAGATCTTCTGACTGGTTTCTTTAGAATATGTTGTCTTTAGAAGCTTTAGTCTTCAGCATCTGGATATAAGTAACAACTTCTATCTTCAGATCTTTTGATTAATTTCTTCAGACAAATATTAGAGTTTACACTTCAGAGTCTTCTGAAGTGTCTTGCTATTATTCAAAAAAACTTGTGTAGCATAGAAGCAAAATCATTTCTCTTCTAATGTCTTAGCCACGACATCCATCAGAAGCAGAACCTATTTATTAAGTACTCAACAATAACAAACATTAGTACAAAAAAATTGTTCATACCATCATGCTCATTTATTATCATCAAAATTCATAGATAGTGTCGCAGAACAAAATTTTGTTCTTACACGAAGAATCCATTGGTTATTATTTGCCAAGGACCAAACCCTAATAAGAAGACTCTTGTGATTCCATTGGGAGAGTCAACAGAAGCACCCGTGATGTTACCTCTCCAGACTCTGAGAATTCCAATAGTTCCAAAGACTACAACGGTGATTAGAAGGTCATCTCCTACCCCTTACAAAAGCAACAAAGTGGCACCATAGAGTTATGATTCTAATGTCAATGTTAATGGTTTAAAGCAAGAATGTGATCCATTGACAAGTCAAGGACCTTCAATCACAAATATAGCTAGAACAGGGGGCATGACTCATAATGGTCGAATCTATAGTCTCGAACCACTGAAGAAAAATGATTCTATAGGGTGGTGGATCAGCTACACCAAACCCCGACCAAGATTTCAATACTCTTGTTACTCCTCAATTTAGAAGTGCATTAAGACTCTCTAATGAAGGTTCTATGTTCTGTTCATGTTGCAGACGAGATTACAGTAAATCAGTTTGACAATGTTTTAGCAAATCTGACATCTGGATCATACCTAGGTTTTAATGACAGTGAGTTGCCTCCACAAGGTAGATCTCACAACAAGGCCTTGCACATTTCTATTTAGATATGTACTACAAGCATGTCCAGGGTACTCACTGATACTGGTTCTACTCTCAATATGTTACCAAAATCTAGCTTGATGAAGTTAACATTGGATGGTGTTGTAATAAGGCCAAGTTCTACGATAGTCAAAGCTTTCGATGGTTCTCAAAGTACATTGTTTGGAGAAGTGGATCTTCCTATCAAGATCGGCCCGCACATGTTTTATATCACTTTCCAAGTAATGAATATAGAACTAGTGTATACATGTTTGCTTGGACGATCTTGGATCCATGCAGCAGGGACTGTTACTTCAACCTTACATAAAAAATTGAAGTTCTTCGTTGAAGTAAATTAGTTATAATTGACACTGAAGAGGACATATTTGTGAGTCACATAGAGTCCTATAGATATATCAGTGTGGATGAGGAATGTATAAGAACACCATTTCAAGTCTTAGAAGTTGCTTCAATGGTAACCCTATTGGTGGAGAAAATCAAGAAACCTATTGTGACTTCATGGAGAGTTTACAAACAGCTGTGGAAGATGGTGTAGCGGTAGAAATGTTGAGACTAAGCCATTGGATTGACTTAACTTGCACATATCAAATTAAAAATCGGTATCGTGCTTTATTGTTTCCAAAGGAATTGGAAAAGTGCGAATAACCCAAAAAGAGGGGGAAAGAATCTAAGTTCAGGGGTTGGTTATGAAAAGGGAAGGTATTAACACCCTAAACATCTACGGTACTCTGCAGGAACCTCTTTGAAAATCTGCGTATTTTTGGCTATAAATGTTGTATATAAAAAATAGATTGTGGGGATAAGAAAAGAAGTATTTTTTTATACAATTTTTGCACCCTCCGCGGTTGCGAACCTTTAGTGCCTATCCACCACCTTCCATGAAATAGGGGATCAGGGTACTCTTAGTTCACCTTTAAATTTTAAAAAAAAGTGTGGGTTAATTTTAAGGGACGAGACATCATCGTCTTATCCGAGTGGAAGAGCATACTTACTACCCACGATTATGAGAAAGGAGAATTTACATCATCTCAAAGTGGAGGATATGGCTTGGATTTTAAAATCAATAAAGCCTCACTCAACACCCAAGTGGAAAATATCTCACTTCACTACAAGGATTGATAAGAGCCTAATCTTTTGAGAAAATTTTAAAGATAAAAAGCCATAGTGGAAAAATAATTTGAATGAGATTGATTGACTTTTAGTCTTCTCATAAAAAAAATGTAAAAGAATTATTAAGTTGGCTAAATTTTGATTAAGAAAATATTTTTGAAAATGCATGGACATAAATCCAAGTTTATTGTGAAAGTGGTTCAAGTTTAGAAGACAAGAATAGTTTTGAAAAGGAGGGAGAAGATTTTGAAATTAAAGAAGTTATGAGGAGATGAAGGGACTATCCTAAAGCATAAGTTAAAAGCTAGGGAAAAGAACCGTCTAACCAACAAGAGACCAACACTTGACACAATGAGTCAATGTAGAATTCTCATCCTTTGGATTGAACCAGAACAAGCAAAGATAATAAACCTCTTAAGAAAACCAAACTTCAATTGCAATAAGTCTTCAGAGAAATTGGGCAAAGTAGCAGCTGTATACAGATGAATTCCTGATCACAGACAAAACATGTAATCAAAATAACCTGCATGCAAAGCAAACACACAACCCAATGTATTGGGGGTAAAATCCAAGTACTCTAGACAAAATAGCAATAGAGATCATAAGGTCTCAAGGTAGGTCAAAGTCTCTAATCCTAAGTCCAAGAAGTCCATCACTCCATAATGCCAAGGATAGTGACCAAATAGTCCAAGTAACATTAAAGTTTTTTATGGTTCAAGTTGATTATTAGGTATCTTCAAAAAGAAATGAAAAGCTCAAGTGAGTAAAATAAAATGACATAAAAGTAAATGCTCAAGTGAGCAAAGATGAAAATAACATGAAATGTAAATGCTAAAATAAATGTGATTAAAGTAAAGAGCATAAAGTGAAGGCATAAAATAAAGTCAATTGTTAGAAATTAGAGGTTATTTGAATGACCATCTTGAAACTTGCATTTGAAACTCATTAGAGGATTGATAAAATCAAAGTCTCTCAACAACAAGTTTCATTTGCTTTTTGTCAAGTATATCATTCATTTCAAAATCTCAAGACAACAATAAATGATCAATGATGTTTAAGTGATTCACTTTGACCAAAGTTTATGAGGATTCATTAGAGGATTGATAAGACTAAAGCCTCCTAACAATGAATCACAATATTGTTGGATCAAAGGTTTGAAATTAACACACTTGGGCATGCAAACATAGGTTTGGGCCACGAATAATCAATTCTCGAATTGAGACAAAATTTAGCATAATGTTAAGCAATCGTAAGTGGACTTATATAGAATTCGCACCTATTTTGAGGTCGATCAATAGAAATCTATGTACCATATGTTTAAAGAAATGATATGTAAATTATTCTCCAACAACATGTAGTACAAGCAAGAAGGGGATAAGATGAAGAAGGAAGGGATAAGAATTAAACCACATTTGAACCAAAAATTTAATCAAGCTATCATTAAAATCATTCATCTATTTTGGTGGAGTTAAACTCAACACCCAAGATCCAATGATGTTAATGAAGCTCATGATCAAAATTTCATAGTTCAAGATCAGCCAAAATATATACAAAAATAAAATTATATTTAAAAATAAAGAAAAAGATTTTTGAAAATGGTTTTAAATGAAAATAAAAGGGGAAAATAGCAACTATATTCAAAACATCCATGAAAAATTCAATGAGACCATAGAAAAATTAGAAATGAGCTCAGATATTTTTATAAAAATTTTGGTAATTTTTTAAAGTCAGAAACTATTCTTAAAATTAAAAGAAATAGGCAAAATAAACCAAAAATTGTCAAAAATAGTAAAGTCACAAATAAAAATAAAATGAAGTCACCAATATTTGTCAAGAGGTCATTGAATCCTTCCACATTTTTTTCAAAATTAAAAAATTAAGAAAAGTATTTTTAAACATTTAAAACAACTCAAATAAAGTGAAAAATTTTAAAAATATATCAAAACACAAAATAAAATTGGGAAAAAATGATAACCAAAAAGAGAAAAATCAAAAGTATTTTTATGAAATTTTTTCAGATTTTTTGAAGTAAAATGAATTTTTTTATGAATTTTCGAAGTTTAAAACAAATAAAATATAAAATCAGAAAATAAAATAAAAACCAAAAAGATTTAGACCATTGGATCAATGTCAAAACACGTTAGTAATCAGATCCAAGGGATCTGGCGCACTGTACATATCATGGACATTAATGAATAAAACACTGAATCATTTATTAAAATCAGAATTAAAAAAAAGTGGCATGATATCATTGGTTGAGAGATGACACGTTGGTCATCTTCAACCTCCAACCACGCGAATTACAGGTCTATGAAATGGAAAAATTAGAGCTCGAGACCGGTACCATTCTCTTCGTCTCTTCAAGACGATTCCAATGGTACCCTAGCAAAAAATTTATGTAAGGTGTAGCTAAGTCGTTTTGGAAGGAAATATTTGAAAAGGGATTTGAAAATTCATGGCCAAAACTCACTTCTAGATGAAAACAAATGTTGCGACTAGAATTAGAATTATGAGAGCTATATTACAGTACCAAAGTTTGAGAGAATTGGTGAAGGAATCTACCTATTGAAGTTCAAATTCAGAGCTCTGAAACTTGACTTGGCTAACACGATTTAGGAAGTATTAGAGCTTGGTTCTTCTTCTGTTAGCTTCAGTGAAGTTCAAGGATGAGGAATTGACAAAGGAAATGGATTGAGGAAAGCTGTAAAACCAAATTCGAAGTTGCAGAAAAGTGGGCTCAAGAGAAGGCTTGGCAAGGTGATTCTGGCTATCTAAGCTTGCAAAAATGAATGGGACAGAGCTTGTATTTATAGGAGAAGTTAATGCAATCAAGATGAGAGGTGAATGATTCAATTTGAATGGAAATCATGCACACCTATTTTCATGAAATAAGTGTGATCACATGTGCATCAAAATTCATCCAAATGATGCATTTTGACACTCTAAATCATCCACACGCTTATGCTAATCATGTTTAAGTAGAAAACACACACATGTTTGGTGATTAAAAGTCAAATTATGGAAATTGCATTCTGACTGTTTGAGAAACTTCAGTTCCAAGGTACCAACTTTGAAATCATGGTGTGCATAATTCAGGAAGCTTTATGACTTAATTCTTGATGTGATGGAAATATGAGATCACAAACTTTACAATGTGCGAAGAATGGAATCAAATGGATGTTTGAGCTGAGAGTTGTGATGAGTTAAAGTTGAGAAAAAGATGCTGACTTTTTGTACTTAGAAAAATTCTAAGTTTTTCTTCAAAAATGACCTATAATGTCTTGCATCCAAACATGGTCTTCCATTTAAAATTTGCTCTTGACCAAAGAAGACGGAATGAATTATATCCCTTGAATGACATTTTAAGACTTGAAACATTTAAAATCTCCAAGAAATGAGAAAGTTATGACTTGGTGAAGTTGGTGAAAATTCATGAGATGACCTATAATATTTTGAGTTTTTAAGACATTTTCCATCCATTTTCAAGCTTTGCGCATAAAAGAAGGGTTGAAGTTCACATATTTAAGATCATTATGGAAAAAGAATGGGCTCAAGGAGATAAAAATTGACCAAGTTATGATCTTTTGAAGTCTCATAAGGGAATTTGATAGCCTATCTAGATGACTTATAATCTTTCTCAATCATTAGGCATCTTCCACATGAAATTTTCTTGAAACTTTTGAAGTGATTTGTTGATAAGCCTCTAAAGAGGATCATGTCTTTGGAATCACTCAAAAATACCAAAAGATGAGCAAGATATAGCCCTTATAAGTTCAAAACCCTATCTCCCGGAGCAACAAAATATCTTGGAAAACCTTTTCAATTTTGACAAACTTTCTTGCACAAATACTTTTGTCATGTAAATAGAAGTTGATGAGGATGATAATAAGGAACCATAGCAACCATAACCATTTCCCAAATATTGAGAATTGAGGAAAATATGCACATGTGATCAAGAAATCAAGAACTTATCCAATTAGTTCAAAATTTCTTCAACCAACCCTTACATCTTTGAACTATCTTTGAAAACTTGAGGCATGATAAATCATAATATACTTTGTCATGATATTACTTCAAAGCATATTAAATGATGAAGCTTGAATCTCAATGAAGCGTTGTTGAAGAAGGCATGGAAATAAACTCATGAACCTATAGATCAATTTGATGGAATATGTTGTGCTTTCACCTATAATATCATACATTAGGGAAAACATTTATTGTAGTTATTAGTTAGAAGTTAATCAATAAAAAACATAGATGATCACAAAATACAAATCAAGGTGCTTGGTGATTCCCCATGAGCAAAGCTAAAGATAAGGAGAATAACCAAACCCTAGTGTGATCTTGTTGTGATTGAGTTGATATGAGATGATAGTGAAGAATGGAAAAACACAAGAAAAATGGGTTTGAATTATGATTTTTAAAACTTAAAGAAAAGAACAGGTTAGTTATCCTAGTTCGTTTGAACTCAAACTACTCCAGTCCCCCCGTCAAGGTGATTTCGCCTCTCTCAACGAGGTCTTAATCCACTAATCAATCTTGATTACAAATCTACTTTGACAACCGTCAAAGTCTTCTTGAGTATAAACCACAAACCGATTTTCTCAAGGAATTTCACTAAACAATATATAATAAAAGTATACAAGAATGTTTCTAATAAAATAGTATCATAAGACAAGTGATTGTTTACATAGTTTGAATGTTTAATGTTTGAGGATGATAGAGATAGCCGCGTTACTGTGCGTGTGAAAATCGTGAATGGTTTATCCTTCAAACTTTGTTTAAATAGGTGAAGCATGTATGGGTTTTTGGAACGTTGATCAATGACAATTAAGGAGATTTCCAAAAACAAATATCCTTGTTCCCTTCCAGCCGATACTTTTGAAATGGAAATAATTTATTTGTAATGCTTCAGAACATGCTTGCTTCAGAAGATGAAAGTATCTGTTGCTTCTTTCCAGGGCTTTGTAGACCAGAAACATGGAATTTTGTTTGCAGCGTTAGAACTTCTTTAAGAGTTGTTTATAATTAAAGTTGAAATAGCTTTATAACTCATATTCTGATGTTCTTCCATCAGAACTTCTCTGCAAAACAAAATATAAATTTAGGGAGCATAATTGTTCTTTGTGTTTGTTATCATCAAAACTCTTACAAGGGTTGTAGAATCAAACTATGTTCTAACAATCTCCCCCTTTTTGATGATGATAAAAACTAGGATATTTAAATAGAAACAGAAAGAACATAAAGCATTTTAAGGTCTCCCCTTGAATTGAATACTCATATAGAGAAGAAATACTTCCCTGAAGTTTATTCTGATCAGAGTTTTTGATACATCTACTTCTGTCTTCACCAGGGTTTTATTCCTGTTTTGCTTTCAGAAAAAAATGAGAGTTATGATATTCAAAATGTTTGAGCCTGCGTCTCGATACTGTTATTAGAAATATCTTACGTTCTCCCCCTTTTTTTCAAGAATCAAAAAGCAATATAAACACTTTTAATAAATAAAAGATGAGTTGTATTAATAAGCATTGCAATAACACATTCAGAAGAAAAAACACCAAAAAAATTGGACACAGTAAAGAAAACAATTTTCAAAACTAAGATTGAGGTGGAGGAAGTCATGTGAACAGGGCTTCCAATAAATTCTTAATCTGAGTGTTTGACTCTTCTTGTTTTCCCAGCATCCCTTTAATTTCCTTGCACGTGTCATCTTGCTTGTCTAGTCTCTCCTTGATCACTGCATTTTCTTTCTTCAACTCCTACAGAGTTTGCAGAACCAGAGATGAAGAAGGTATATCAGCAGAAGGTGCCACCTTTTCAGAGCAGGCTACAGAAGATTCTAACTCAGTAGCTTCTTTAATTTCCCTGCCTTTGTCTTGAACCATAACCAGAAGCAAAGTATTAGAGCAAGGTTCATCAACTTCTGAAGGCTGGTGATCTTCCCAGGGGGCATTGTCCAGCAGAAGAAGAGGTTCCTTTTCCCAGTGGCACAAAACTTGATCCTTGAAAACATTCAGCTGATCACAGAAGTTCTGTTGAGCCATTTCATAACTCAACTCCTTGAGTTTCTGGGATTCAGAATTGAACCATTTTCTGAACTTGTTCCAGTGTGAATCAGAAGCAGCATGATTTAGATTCTCTAAGCAGGCCAGCTTCAGAGAGTTAAACCATTCAAGTATCTCTGTTTAAAAAATCAGCAAATTTTTACCAACATCTGCCTTGGTGATATTTGATTTTGGTTTTGGGATGGCAATTTTGTGAGAGCTAGAGGCAAGGTTGTCCACTGCTTCTAAGTCTATTACTGTACGAAGGTGATCTTCTGGAGGGTTGATAGGAGAGGGAGAATCAGAAATAACAATGGGTGAATGAGGGATGTTTGGTGGAGTGGAATGATATGGAGATGGAATTTCTGGAATATCATGGATTGTGATTGGTTGTTGGACCATGAGAGGGCATGTTATTCCAGGAATGGGTGAAGTGTTATCAGAGTCAATATTTGAATTTTTTGGTTGGGGAGCATGAAAGTTTGGATTTTCAGAGTGGGGAGCTTGAGAGTTTGGATTTTATGAGTGGGAAGCTTGGAACACCGGATCAAATTGATCAATATCAGAAAGAACTTGAGCAAGTTCTGGCTGATTTTGGTCAAGATGGGTAGTAGAAGGTGGTTCGTCCAGAATTTTTTCTAAAGTAAGTGAAGGGTCAAACTCAATATCAAAATCATCAAAGGTTTATGGTGAAGGGTCTTCTGTGGGTTTTAGAGAGGAGGGGATTTCAGATGTTGATAAAAGAACTGATTCCACAACAGAAATAAAAGAAGAATTACCTTTCTTCTTAGCATCCTTGGGAACCTTCTGAGAAGATCCTTCTCCAGCAACTTTCATTTTCCTTGATTTCTTGAGGGCAACCTCTGGATCCTATTGTCACAGATCACAAATGTTCACTTCTGGAATAGTCACATCTATTTTGCAAGCTTCCAGATATTTGACAATAATTTCTGGAGAAGCATCTGTTTGAGACAAAAGAGGGAAATCCTTCAGAGGAACTCTTCTTGTTGTAATGACCTCCTTTGTTGTTAATGTTGGATCCTTCTTGATGGTTTCAATTATTTTCATTTTCTTCAGACTCTTCGCATTCATAGGTTTTTCAGCACATGCTTCCAGAGTGCTGACCTATTGAGCCTCAGTCAGATATTCTACCAATTTGTTTTCCGTCAGAATATTTGATATGAGCCTGCCCAGAGGTATCCAATCCCTCTTAGTCCTTTCTTCTTCTCTAGTCTCTTTGACCCTTGTCTTCAGATGATTAAACATCAGACGAGGAAGATTTACCTTTGCCTTGGTTGCGATGAAGTACAAAAAAAATTGCTGATCAATGTTGATATAGTCTGGAGAGCTTGTGGGTTTTCTGTAGTTGATGCAACCCAAGATGATTTTTGACCAAATTCTGAAGTAGTCTTTCAGATCTTTGATTTTGTTTTAAGGTTGGACAGAAGAAAAGATCTCTTTTGAAATCGTTGTTAGGTCAGAACATTTTTCTGCCATGTCGCTGCAATGAATGCCTCCACCGTCATGACCTATCAAACGTGCAATAAGATCTTCAGAAATTACTATTTTCTTTCTTATCACAAAAGAAGTAACTTGATGGTTTGAAGCAGTAGCGTGAATCCAGAATTCTTTAACTAATCTTGGAAATATTGGACCCAGAAGACGATCAAAATACTTGGTCCACCCTTGAAGTTCAACATCAGGAGTAACGTCGTAACTGTTTTCCTTCATGCTGACGAAGTCCACAATGAGTTCACAAAGAACTTCTAGCGAATCAATGGGAGTCAGGAGTGTTCTTGAAGGTTCTTCATACCTTTCTACTATTGAAGAAGAAGATCCAGGAACACTTTGAGAGCTTTGAGCACTTTGAGCACTTTGAGAAGAAGCCATTGTTCACACAGTCTTTTTGAAGGTTTAAGAAAGAAAATTGCATACAAAAAGTAGAGAAAATAGTAGAGAGAAGAAGTGAGAGTGAAAAAGTGAAAGTGAAAGTGAGCGGTGTATTTATAAAGAAATAGAAAACTTAATTAACAAGAAAAGAGTGAAAAGAAATGATTACATAACATTAATGATTCCTGAAAATAGGGAGATGGAGGAGATATAAAATAGTTACCGATACAACACGAGTCTCAGCGCATCCAATCATGCTTTGGTCTCTTCAGTATTTGAACATGTGTTCAACCTTAGATGAAACTCTTGTGAGATAATGACAAATGTTGATGTTGTGTATTGCATGCTTCTATCTTTGAAATGAACTGTTTGGGAACTGTTCAAATATTCTTAGATAGATCCTGATATAATTGTCCTTCTAACTTTTGAAGAATTATTGATCAGATGTTCACCAAAAAAAACATAAAATTCTGAGGGTTAAAGAATACATAAATAAAACTCTTATTCTGGACATAATTTCATGCTGAGATGTTTCAGAATGAAATTAAACCTATCTTAAGAAAGGGGTTTAGTGAAGACATCAACCCATTGATGGTCTGTGTCAATGAATTTTAATGAAAGAATTTCTTTCTGAATATAGTCCCTAATGAAGTGATGTTTTATTTCTATATGCTTAGCCCTAGAATTTAAAATAGGATTTCTAGATAAACAAATGGCAGAAGTATTGTCACAGAGTATAAGAATGTTATCTTAAATATATTGAAGTCTTCAAGATAACTTTTCATCCAGAGCATCGGTGTGCTGCATCCAACTGCTGCTATATATTCAGCTTCAGCGGTTGATAATGCAATTGTGGATTGTCTCTTGCTGGACCATGAGATCAGATTTTCTCCCAAAAATTGGCAGCTTCCAGAAGTACTTTTTCTTTCTATTCTGTCTCCAGCGAAGTTAGCATCACAGTACCCTACTAATTTGCATTCTTTGGTTTTTCTATAAAACAAACCAAGATTAGTAGTACCTTTCAGATACATGAAAATTCGCTTAACAACTGTTAAATGAGATTCTCTAGAATCTGATTATAATCTAGCACATAGACATACACTATACAAAATATCAAGTCTTGAAGCTTTAAGATATAAGAGAGAACCAATCATACCTCTGTAGATCTTCTGTTCTACCTTTTTACTTACCTCTTCTTTTCCAGAATGCATGTAGGATGCATTGGATTTTTGGCTGGCTTACATTCTGATAGGTCAAATTTCTAGAAGTTCTTTGACGTACTTGCTTTGGTGTATGTATGTTCCTTATGGAGTTTGATTGATCTGGATGCCTAGAAAGAACTTGAGTTCTCTCATCAAGCTCATTTCAAACTCTACCTGCATAGACTTAGCAAATTCTCTTCCCATAGAGGCTTTAGTAGATCCAAAAATAATATCATCTACATAAATTTGATAAACTAGAATGTCATTTTTAAATGGCTTACAAAATAAAGTTGTGTCCACCTTCCCTCTGGTAAAATCATTTTCTAACAGAAAGTTACTTAGTCTTTCATACCAAGCTCTGGGAGCTTGTTTCAGATCATATAGTGATTTCTTTAGTTTAAAGATATATTTTGGATGTTTTGAATTTTAGAAACCAGGGGGTTGGTGCACATAAACTTCTTCATCAATGTACCCATTTAAGAATGCACTTTTGACATCCATCTGATAGAGAGTGATGCCATCATTTATAGTAAAAGAAATTAAAAGTCTGATAGATTCTAACCTGGCGACTGGAGCAAAGGTTTATGTATAGTCTATCCCCTCTTGCTGACTATAACCTTATGCTACTGGTCGTGCTTTATTTCTGATGATTTCTCCTTGTTCATTTAGTTTGTTTCTGTATACCCATTTGGTTCCAATAATGTTGAACCCTTTTGGTTTGGGAACCAGACCCCGCATATTGTTTCTGGTGATTTGGTTTAATTCTTCCGGCATTGCAAGTATCCAATCATTGTTCAGAAGAGTTTTGTTAATGGAAGTTGGCTTAATCAGAGACACTAATCCCATGAGATATTCTTCAGAGTTTCTGAATGTGGATCTTGTTCTGATTGGGTCTTCTTTCTTTCCCAGAATTTTGTCTTCCGGATGAGCTAAGCTGCTTCTGGATTTTATTTTCTAGAGAGGCTCTTCAGATGTTGCTGTAATATTTGTGACATTATCTTCTGTAGTTGTTTGTGATTCTTTGTGAGAAACTTTTGATGTAATGTCTTCAGTACCTATAAATTGGACTTTTATATCTGCAAAAGATTTATCTTACTTTGACTTTTGAGAGCCAAGCTTATCATCAAATCTGATACTGATTGACTCTTCTACAATCCATGTTTCTGTGTTGTATACTCTATAGCCTCTTGAGCGTTCAGAGTATCCTAACATAATACACTTTTGCGCTTTAGAGTCAAACTTGTTCAGATGTTCTTTAGTGTTCAGAATAAAACAGGTACATCCAAATGGATGGAAGTACGAAATGTTGGGCTTTCTGTTCTTCCATAGTTCATATGGAGTCCTGTCCAGAATATGTCTTATGGAGATTCTATTCTGAATGTAACACGCTGTGTTAAGTGCTTCTTCCCATAAGTTCTTAGCAATGTTAGTCTCGTTAATCATGGTTCTGGCCATTTCTTGTAAAGTTCTGTTCTTTCGTTCTACAACTCTGTTTTGTTGGGGAGTTCTAGGACAAGAGAAATCATGAGAGATGCCATTCTCATTAAAAAATAGTTCAAAATTTTTTGTTTTCAAATTCTCCACTATGATCATTTCTGACTTTAACAATTCTAAGATCTTTTTCATTTTGGACTTGGTTACAGAAGGCAAAAAACACAGAGTGTGACTCGTTCTTGTATCTTAAGAACTTTACCCATGTCCATCTGCTATAATCATCTACGATCACTAATCCATACTTCTTTCCAATAATGGATACATTTTTCACTGCTCCAACTAGATCTCTATGCAGAAGTTCTAATGGTCTAGAGGTAGAAACAACATTTTTTGCTTTAAAAGAGGGTTTTGTAAACTTGCCTTTTTGAAATGCTTCACACAGAGCAATTGAGCTGAACTTCAGGTTAGGAAGTCCTCTAACCATATTGAGTTTGTTAATCTGAAATATTCTTCTCATACTAACATTCCCCAATCTTCTGTGCCAGACCCATTGCTCATCGTTAACAGACAATATGCATTTTACATTCTGACTTTTCAGTTCAGAAATTTTTATTTTGTAATTGTTGTTCTTTCTCTTTCCATTAAAAATGATAGATCCATCTTTCTGACTAACTGCTTTACAGGACTTTTGATTGAAAATTATATCATAACCTTTATCACTTAATTGACTTATGGATAACAAGTTATGCATTAATCCATCTACTAACAGAACATTAGTTATAGAGGGAAGATTACCGATACTAATAGTTCCAGAGCCAATGATCTTCCCCTTCTGATTGCCTCTGAAACCTACGTAGCCTCCAGATTTAAGCTCCAAGCTTTGGAACATATGCTTTCTTCCCGTCAATTGTCGAGAGCATCCAGAGTCCAAGTAACATATTGGTGTTTCAGTCTTGCTGTTAAAGATACATGCAACATAGATAATTTTATCCTTAGGTACCCATATTTTTTTGGGTCCTTGTTTGTTAGAGTTACCAAAATTCTGTTAGAAATTTGGTTTAGAGAAAAAAGTATTACTAGTGTACTTTAAGTCATGTGTGTTCCCATAGGTAAAGTGAGAATTCAGAGGAGTGCATTTAATTACCGAATCCTTAACTTTCTTAGGTTGAGATGCTTTACCGTTGTATCCTATTCCTTTTCTGCCATTTCTGCTAACTCCATAGATCATTGAATCCATCTTGCTTCTATCTATGTTTTTAGTGAGAAATTTCTGAAAGCTATGATCATATTCCTTTATGATCTTATCAGGGTTACTAGGAACTTCTGAGATAGTTTCCTTCTGAGTATTTTGTAATTCATTTTCAAGTTTTGAAATTTTTTCTTTCAGCTCAGAGTTGTTCGATCTCAGTTTCTTAGTTTCTTCAGAGTCAGAAACTAGATCCTTTTTCAGGTTCTTGTTTAAGACTCAAAGTTTATAATACCTTTCTATAATTTCTGACAGACTCTCTTCTAATTGAGATCTAAAAAAGTTAAAAAAAATACCTCTTCTACCTCTGAGTCTGATTCTGGTTCAGATGATTCAGTATCATCGATATGTTGGCCATAAGAAATGTTGGCTCTTTCATCTTCTGATTCTGTGTCTGCTTCAGAAGAGTACGAGTCATCCCATGTTTCCATGAGACTTTTCTTCTTCTCCTTAAAGAACTTCTTTTTAGGCTTCTCCTTTTGCAACTTTGGTTCAGACGATGGTTCAGACTGATTCCACGTTCTTCTGGAATTTCTGAACTTTCATTGCATGTGCTTCCACAGCTGATTGAATCTTCTAGAGAGAAGAGACAATTCATCTTCTTCTAACGAGGATCCACCAGAGTATTCTTCTATTTCCTGCAAAACTTTAGATTCATATTTTTTGTTAGATTTAAGGGCTAAAGACATACCTTGCTTCTGGGGCTCATCATCTTCTAACTCTATCTCATGACTTTTGAGAGAACTAACAAGTTCTTCTAGAGAGATTTTGTTCACATCTTTGGCCAGTTTGAGAGCAGTGACCATGGGTCTCCATTTCTTTGGTAAACTTCTGATGATCTTCTTTACATGATCAGCAGTTGAGTACCCTTTATCCAGAACTTTTAGCCCAACAACTAGAATTTGAAACCTTGAGAACATTGTTTGAATGGTTTCATCTTCTTCCATTTTGAAGGCTTCATACTTCTGAATGAGCGCAAGAGCTTTGGTTTCTTTGACTTACGTGTTGCCTTCATGCGTCATTCTCAAGGAATCAAACATGTGCTTTGTTGACTCTCTGTTTGTGATAGCAACTAGTTTTAAAATCAAGAGCCGCCACTATTAGTTTTTATCCTAGGGAAGGGAACCTTACAAAAAACCCTAATTCGCAGACAGAGATTCTAGGTTTCGGGCTCAATTAGAAGAAAAGAAGGTGTTAGGCACCTTTCATCCACCTTGTTCACAAGGATATTAGACTCTAGGTTTATGTTTGGGGTAAACTGGATTTTAAGTTTTAATCAGAAAGACTTGCCACGATTTTTGATCATATGCCTACGTATCCTCTTATGAGGAATCAGAGTCCCAATTCGTAGTTCGTATGAGTTAGTGTTTTTTAGGGGTTTTCAAACATATTTTGAATCACTTCGCACTCAGTCGGGAGTAGTGATTGCAAAGATTTTGACTGAGTGCGCAGTAAGTTAAAACTAGTTTGAAACCTTTTTGCAAAAAAAAGACAGTTGATTAGCTTAGTTTATTGCGAAAAATGGATTTAAGATTTGTTGATGTCTTTTAATCGTATTATTTGCGAAGATATTGATTAATGCATGATTAGAAAATATTTAATACAAATATGTATAAAAATATCTTCATGAGTTTTTAAACATAATTTATTTATGATAATAAGTAATATTGACATATAATAAATAATAATACTATAAATAAAAATTACTAGTAATAATAATAATAATTATAACTAATAATAATAAAAATAATAAATAAAAAAAGATAATAATATAATATAATAATAATAATAAGAAAATAATAATTATATAGAAAAATGTAAAATAAGGGGGTGTATTTTTTAGTTATTAAGTAAAACGATGGGGTGTTATAAGTAGAGCTGCGCTAGGCCCATTTGTTTATTCAGATAGGGGGTGTAGTTCATTTGGCATTTTAACAATCCAGGGGAAGGGTGGTGTAAAGAGTAGCGGGCTAGGCCCAACTGCAGATTATAGTGAAGCCAGATTGATTGGGTGTTGCCAAAGAGTATGGGAGTACCGTAGGGACTTGGCCTACGGCCGTCTGTTATGATCTAATGGATATATATTGAGAGAGCATGTTAGTTACGATGCACGCATGTATAAAATCAGAACGAAGCATAACTTATTGTTTTTTTTTCATTTTACCATTTCATGTTTTACAGTAACCTCCCTTTCTATCTCGCTTACGCTTTCTTCATCCCCTCAACCCCCTAAACCCTAACAACGACCATGGCGGTGCCCTTGCGCAAACGTAACCTCTCCCTATCCTAAACTAAACCCACAAACAATAATAGAAAAAGAGAAAAGCTGAGTCGTTAGCCCTTGGCGATTTCGTATTCTAGTTTCGAGTTCTCGATCGGTTTGATTCTAATCTTTCTCCCTTTCACTTGTTCGCAAATCTCAGTGTGGCTTTGAGAGGGATGCAACGGTGGCTGATGGCGGTGGTACTTGAAGACGACGATAATGGTTGAATATGCGATTAGGGTTTCAGACAATGAAACCCTAATCGCTCCTTGCTCCGGCTTTCTACAACGACTTGGGTTTGTTCTTCATTCTTTTCTCGTTTTCTCCCAAAAATCCTCTATTTCAAAATTTCCGTCCCCTGCTTCTGTCTTTGTTTCTAGTACTTATAGGGTTTGATTTGTACATTGTTACAATTACTTATATTTAGGACTATTAGATCAATTAGGGATTTACCATTCAATGTAATTGATTTTCTGGGACTTGATTTGCTGTAATCTTAGATTGAAATTAATTTTTTTGATTCTGTCATTTCAGGACTGTGTAATAGAGATTTGATTCATTGATTTTGTTTTACTGTAATCTTAGATTTTATTGTAATAAAGATTTTAGATTTGGATTATAATATATTATTTGCTGTAATACGCGATGAAGATTTGTTTTTATGTTTAATTGAATATAATTCTAAGATTGATCTTCTGTATATTGATTTCTGGAGATTTGAATGAAGATTTGTTCTTACGTTTTGTGCTGTAAAAAAGGGCATTCTAGATTAGTTTTGATTTGAACAGTGTTAGTTCGCAAAAAAACGTGCGCTTTTTTTGTGTTGATTGGCATCATAATTGTTAATTGCACAGGCTTTGCGTTATGGTCCAGCTTGCGTAAAGAAAATTAGGCCCTTTGGACCAGATCAACATATTATTGCTTTTTTATTGCGACATCATTATCCCTCTCTGATACGATACTTGGCCTAGCATGGTTTAGTCCAACATTTTTCCAATCAAAAACTCTTTGTTACAAAAAAAGTTAATTTAATAACCGTAAATTTAATAACCAGCTTTCTTAAAGCTTAATGGGCCTTCTACTGTAAAATAATTTTTATGTCCACAACCAAACATTCTCTTCGGACTGGGCCTAATTGGCTTTAGTAATCTGATCCAATAGGTTTTTCCCTTTAAAATAAAAAAACTTTAAAAAAATGTTTAATATAAGTCATCACTATGTAAAAACCCTTTAATCAATTAGAAGATAATTCAACCAGTAATAATAAAAATATAATTCATAAAGAAATATATGATTTTGATAATGAAGAAGTTTAAATAATAATATCCTTTTTATAAAACAGTAATAATGCAAAACCACAAAATGCCTTAGTTTTATTAAAAATCTTAATGGGCCTATACATTGATAAGCATACCCTCTCTTTACTGTTTAACCCCACATAAAATGGGCTTAACAATTTTTTTTTAAAAAATTTTTAACCTCTCTTTTAAACTAATAGCAACTATTAATAATAAGAGCTTAATAATTATTCGAGTAATTTTATTTTCGAATCGCATGGGCCATTGGCCAATATGCCACACGAATGGATAGACGAGTCTTTCTGATTTTAGCAAGCCCCACTCTCCTGAATTTAAGGTTCCCCCCTAGTTGGATAAAGATGAGCCATCAGATACTCATGTACCATATTTAATTAAATGTTTCCTCTATTTTAATCTCGAAGAATGGAATTATCGAGGTAGGACAAATTTGGGGTAAGACAGTATGAGATAGCACACAAGAGAATAGTTATGGCCTTGTGATGATTTCTGAAGTCTCGCTTTTGATGATCTGACATTCTTTTTCTATCAATCTTCTAACCGCTTTCATCAACATGATATATGTACCCATTAGTCACCATATCCCATAGATCAACGTCATGAGCCAGAAAGAAACTTTCAATTATGTCTTTCCAGTAATCAAAGTTCTCTCCATCATAGATTGAAGGTTTGTCGCTGATTCTGTATTTCTCATCATGGTAGTCATTGCTGATGTTTTGACTTGGTCCCACCATAGTGTTTTTCTTATCTTGAATCTTTTACTGACATGGTTAAGTGCTTCTACTCAGAACCAGACGCTATGATGCCAATTGAAGAATGGAAAAACACAAGAAATGGGAGTTTGAATTGGGATTTTTAAAACTTAAAGAAAAGAAAACGTTGGTTATCCTGGTTCGTTTGAACTCAAACTACCCCAGTCCACCCGCCAAGGTGATTTCTCCTCTCTCAACGAGGTCTTAATCCACTAATCAATCTTGATTACAAATCTGCTTTGACAACCGTCAAAGTCTTCTTGAGTATAAACCACAAACCAGTTTTCTCAAGGAATTTCACTAAATAATATATAATAAAAGTGTACACGAATGTTTCTAATAAAACAATATCACAAGACAAGTGATGTTTTACACAGTTTAAATGTTTAACATTTAAGGATGATAGAGATAGCTGCATTACTGTGCGTGTGAAAATCGTGAATGATTTATCCTTCAAACTTTGTTTAAATAGGCGAAGCATGTAGGAGTTTTTGGAATGTTGATCAATGACAATTAAGGAGCTTTCCAAATATAAAGATCCTTGTTCCCTTCCAGCTGTTACTTTTGAAATGGAAATAATTTATTTGTAACACTTCAGAATATTCTTGCTTCAAAAGATGGAAGTATCTGTTGCTTCTTTCTAGAGCTTTGTAGATCAGAAACACCGAATACTGTTTGCAGCGTTAGAACTTCTTTAAGAGATGTTTATAATCAGAGTTGAAAAAACTTTGTAACTCATCTTTTGATCTTATTCCATCAGAACTTCTCTGCAAAACAGAATATAAATTTAGGGATCATAATTGTTCTCTGTGTTTGTTATCATCAAAACTCTTACAAGGATTGTAGAATCAAACTATGTTCTAACAGATAGAGGGATCTTAGGGGGGAAAATTGGGGTACAACAACTGCCCTTATTTAAGCGTCTTCTATCCAGAGATATGAAGGTTTAAATCTTCGTATCGACGCGATTGGAGATACTTAAATATAAAACAAACACTATTTTTGACCCTAAGATGACATGCAATGTTTATTATTGTGCATGCAAATGAACAAATCCAAGGGTGATACAATATACCATTGGGGATATAAAGAATAAAAGATCAAAAGAAGATTAGACCAGGAAAATAAATCAGTGGTAGACAAAAGACTCGACTCCACCGGGATAAAGCCAAAGGAGGAGACAATCATAACATCAACTCAAACATTGAGGAGAGAAAAAGGATAACAGTGATCAACTGATAACGGCAAACTATCCAATCTCAGAGAAGATAGAAAAAAAGGTAATGTCGATCCACTAGGGAGAAAAAGGTAGTAGGATAATACCAGAAAACATCAATATTAGGGGTGGTAACAAGTGATTGGCGTCAGTACGTATGACCAGAAACAAACAAAATTCTTCAGAGTAATGCAAATCTCAACGACGAACTATCTCCCATAATGAAGAGACTACCATCCATCGGAAAAATATCTTAACAATGAACTATCTCCCATAATAACGAGACTACCATTCATTGGAGTAACAAATCTCAACAACGAACTATCTCCCACAATGACGAGACTACCATTCATTGGAGTAACAAATCTCAACAACAAACTATCTCCCATAATGATAGGATTACCATTCATTGGAGTAATAAATCTCAACAATGAACATTCTCCCATAATGACGAGACTACCATTCATTGGAGTAACAAATCAACAATGAACTATCTTCAATAATGATGATACTACCATTCATTGGAGTAACAAATCAACAACAAACTATCTCCCATGATGACGAGACTACCATTCATTGGAGTAACAAGTCTCAACAACAGACTATCTCCTATAATGATGAGACTATCATTTATTGGAGTAACAAATCTCAACAATGAACTATCTCCCATAATTAGGAGACTACCATTCATTGGAGTAACAAATCAACAACGAACTATCTCCCATAACGATGAGACTACCATTCATTGGAGTAACAAATATCAACAATGAACTATCTCCCATAATGACGAGACTACCATTCATTGGAGTAACAAATCTCAACAATGAACTATCTCCCATAATGACGAGACTACCATTCATTGGAGTAACAAATCTCAACAACGAACTATCTCCCATAATGACGAGACTACCATTCATTGGAGTAACAAATCTCAATAATGAACTATCTCCCATAATGACAAGACTACCATTCATTGGAAAAAGATCTCAATAATGAACTATCTCCCATAATGACAAGACTACCCTTGAATAAGCATCTCATGTGGACCATCCCTTCGGGCGTAACCAAACTATCGTAAGGCTAAGCAGGGGTTGTAAGTAATACCTCCCTTAATGCAAAGTAAGGGGACATTAGGGAATTCTCCACAATGGTCGATGATAATAACATTCTCCACAGATCAAGAACACCAATGAATGTCTGAATGTCTGAGCGTCATCAACCTATGTGACAACCTTAAACCTTGCTCTTTTTTCAATTCAAATTGGGGAAGATGCGAAATAAACCATCTTGCAAAGAGAGGAGTACAACACATAAGAATACCTCTTTTCCTCATAGTACGAGTGTGAAAAGAATGTAGGATGTCTCCTAACAAAGTAGGCACCGGGTTATGAGACATAAAGATTTTGACGGTGTTTACATTTATGAGTTGGTCAGGATTTGGAAACAAAACCATCCCATAGATAAGGAGAGCCACAATTTCCTCAAAAGCTTGCAAGTCCAAGGAGTTCCAACAGTTTTGAGCTTTCTCAAACAAGAACTTGGCTAAGAAACCTTTGACACCACTCCTTGTTTCCCAATTAGTTGTGATATCAGATGGTTGCAAGTGTAGGGATTGAGCAATCTCTTTTGGTTTTGGATCTCTTTCCGTACCACTGAAGGGATGTTGATTGAGAATGGGCATCCTCAAGAGTTGGGATAATTCTTCCAAAGTTGGAACAAGTTGATAATCGGGAAATGTGAAGCAATGGTATAGAGGATCAAAGAACTGGAAGAGCACCTTCATCATGTCCTCATAAGTGTTGGAGGTAACCAAGTTTAGGAGGCGACCATGTCTTTCGGTAAATGGAGAATTTTAGGGAACCCTTGATGCTAACTCCTTAAGTTGAGGAGGGATCCTTACAAGATTGACTTGAATGGTTTTCCTGCGAATAGAATCCACGTCCTATAAAACATAACAAAGATAAATCCCAAAAATCCTTGAAATGGTTAGTGAGTATGAGTATGATGTTATGATGTTTACGATGTTATGTATAAGTAACTATATACAAACAAAACAAACAAATCCTTAGGTTTAGTCTTGCATGGAGTCTCATAGCTAAGTACCCTCTTGAAGTCTAGTTGGCTCAAACCTGTCCTAGCAATAGTATCCGGGTTCTAAGGGAGCTCAATATCACTGGTTTGTTTCCTCAGGAATTGTTTCAGTGCAAGCCTCTTTAATGGCGACCAAAATATCCCAAAAAACAAAACCTCAATGAGTGTAGTATCGAGTATCTACCAACTTCGGACTACACTAAAGCCGGTCATCTCACTATGTCCTAATGGCCAAGTTGGTCAAGTAAAGGTTCTAAAAGTTAGTTAGTGCTTCATGACATCACTCAGCGGCCCCTTATTCTCCTTGACTACTCAAGGGCTACCGGTACCCATAAATATGTCACACTAACGTAGCTATTTCTTAGACCATGTCGGTATACCCCGCACAGTTTCCACAACATATTTCTACTTACCTATAAGGTATCCCAAACCCGGGTAGAGGATTAAAACCCAAACAAAGAACCAAAATGTAAAGTAAACAAGTCAAACAATGAAATCAAATAAATGTGATCTAGCCCTAAGGTAACCCCACATTAAAAAATTTCCCCAGCAGAGTCGCCAGTTCTGTAACACGGTGAGAGAACTGACTTGGTTGTTTTGCGTTTTATCACAAATGTTGCGGTTTAGCAAGAGTCGCCACCGACTTTTCTTTTATCCAAAAGGAAAGGCTGAAAAGAACAGGAAAGACCTTTGAGATGTTTTCTTAAGTTCGGGAGGTAGATTATGAAAAGGGAAGGTATTAACACCCTTTCCATTCATGGTTTTCCATGGGCTCTTAGTTGCTTGCTAGATCACTTGCTTTTGTTTTAAAATGTGCTTTGTGTGGTTTTTGAAAGTATTTTGTAAAAGGCGCCATCGTTTAGGCAAACCTTGTAATGATTATCATTCGTAAGATTCTATACAAAGTGTTGATCCTTTGAAAATGTTTTCAAGTTTGAAAGTTGTTTTTGAAAGTGTTGGTGTTTGTTTTGAAAATAGAAAGGAGGTTTGAAAAATGAGCAAGCAACTTAGGAACATTCTACCTACTCAAAAGTCTTTCATGTTTGTTTCCTCTTTCCTTTGACATTATTATCTTACTATTGATTTGGTAAGTAACCTTATATTTGGATGTAAAAGGGACGGGCAAGGGTCATCGTGTAACCATGATTAGCAATATTGTAAGATATCTTAGCATTTTCTTTAAGGGACTAAGATCATTTTTGAAAGGCAACTTTGATAGCGTCATCGAGGGACTATGATCTTGTATTTTTGCTTGTTTTTGCTAAGATAACTCACATGCATAATATGGCTATTTTATAAGGCAACAAAGTGGGTTTACCCTAAGGGTGTAAGTGTGCAAGTGTATTAATTTACATGCGTTGTTTTGTCTTTGAATTAAAGTTTTCTAAGTATTGATTTTAATCTTTCCATACAAAACCTAATTACTAGCATTTGTATATAAAGCATTAAATTGCGGAAAATAAAAATACTAAGCTATTTCATCATTAGGGGAGGGGGTGTACAAATTACAAATGGAGAATTGCAAGATATTAAAACACTAATTATCTATTACAACCATATTGAATTTGAATAAATGTACAAGAAATGAAACGAATATAATGTACAAGTATGGATAAGGAATGTATTTTTGTATTAAAGGTTTTGACCTAATTAAATTAAGATAATTGACTAGAATATAAAAAATAAAATTAAGTTAATAAAATAAATTAATTTATTAAAGAAAACAAGTTTTTTTAGGGTTTTTTTGTGAATTTAATTAAACTAGTAAATAAAATTAATCAAATAAAAGTCCTAAGTTCTAAATTGATTTTAATTTACAAGAAAAATAATATAATATAATAATTAAACCTAAATATTAATTATTAAGAAAAAAATTAATTTATTAAGAAATGTTTTTGTTCTTTTGATTTTTTTATAAAACAAAATAAACAAAATAAATTTAAAAATAATAAACAAAATATTTTTTGGGATTTTATTAATAAAAATAAAAATAATAAAAATAAAATAAAAATAAAATATAAAGAAAAAGAAAAAATATAATAAAATATAAAAGTCAGGGGGGGGGGGGTTGGAAATGGTTAAAGGGGTTAGAAAGTTAAAAAGAAACAAAGGCCCAATGTTCTGCTGGCCCTGGCGCTGCAAAAAATCAAAAAAAGTGTAAAATGTGAAAAAAAGCAAAATGCAGCGCGCTGGGTGTTGAACCCACGCTCTCTTGGTTACCAGCGTGCTGTCTTACCATTGGGGTGGCTATACACTCGTTGATATAACTGAAACAGTAAATACATAACATAAAACAAGTTCCACAAATGAACTTCATCTTCAACCTCCAACCATAGGTCCTGTAACTTGCTCATTTCTCAACAAAAATAAAAGATGCAAACATGAAAGTTGCTTCATTTTTCCATACGAATCCAACCATATAAATATCATGAGATATAAATCAAAGAAGAATGAGAATTTATAAAAGTACCAAATTCTGACCTAAATATTTTCAGAGATTCAAACCTAAAATTCTCTAAGCTCAATCAACATAAATGAAATCTATGGATATGTACAGTTTCAGGGAAATGATGTCTACATTTTATCTTCCCAAATGCAAGCCTAACAAGGCCTAAGTAATAAGATAGAAGTTCAAGAAAAATACCTTAAAACTGGAAGTCGTGAAATGCAAGTGAGCTTGATTCAAGGTGCTGCGATGATCAGGTTAGCTTCCTCAAGTTCCCAGGAAGCTAATGCAATGATTAGCTTGAGCAATGGATGGCTGAAATGGTCTGGAGAAGTCAACTTACAGAGCTCTGTTTTTGGTTATGGAGGTTGATGAAGATGGAGTTACAGTTATGAAACAGGGTCAGGGATATGTTATATTTGATGTGTAGGAGCTTTGTGATTGATTAGGAAGGAAATAGCACGAGGGAATGAGAGATATAAGTTTAAGGTCAGAACTGTGCATCAATGGAGTTTCTTGTGAAAATTCTGGCTTGAGGGAGTTTTGGCGTGTTTCAGGATGCTTAAGCTCATGTTCTAGCTCACAAATAGTGCCCCTATTTATAAGCAACAAGTTTGGAAGCTTGTTGTTGATCAGAATTCAAAATCACAAGTTTAAGCATAACCTGTGATTTTTGAGAAATCCAAGTTTTAAAGTCTTGTGTACTTGCTAAGATAGAGTGGTTATGCTTTAAACACACTTGCTTCTGAATTTGTGGATGAAGTGTACTTAAAGAGAACAATTTAGGAGCTCAAGAAGCTGACTTTGTGCATAAAGCTTGCTTTACGAGAATGGAAATGGTGACTTTCTCCCTAAATGGCAAAATGCTTTGGACAATGTTTGAATCAATTGAACAATTGATCAATCAGTTGTGTAAACATTAAATTAAGGAGTGACAAACAAGTTTGAGGCCTACAAAGTGAAGATTATGCAGCATGGCTATGGATTTGGTTCATGTTGCATCACAAATTTTGCCTTGCAAAACAACTTGAAACCCTAACTTCTGGCCTTCGATTCTCCTTGCTCACAAATGATCTCAAGGAGTTCTTGGAAATTTTGGAAAGCTTGTAATCTGCTCTACAACCCCTATTTGAATCACTTTTGCAAATTAAAAATGGAACTCTATTAAACTTGGCCCAGAAGTTAGGTCAAAATCCTGACCAAAAATGCTCAAAATTTCACTAAGTGTTTTAGTTTCATGACCATGACTTCATGGATTAATAACTTGAGATCCAAGAATTTATAGGAGAAGTTGTGTAAAGCAATGTTTTAGATCTTATGAATATCTACAAATTTCATTTTAAAAGTTTCTTTTGAATCATCTTGCATCATGGTGAAAAATTGGCTCAAAGTTGTGAAAAAATATGAAGTTTTCAACACTTAGAAAAATTTCTAAGTTTGGAAACTTTGACTTTTCAAAGTGAAATATTGACTTTTTGTTTTCTTGATGAAATTTTTTTATATTTTGACATGTTTTGATGAATTGTGATCTTTGATACTTGATTTTGACAAAAAAAATCAAAGTTTGACTTTTCAGTGTATAGTTGACTTTTGATCAGTTGACTGAAAATAAACTATCAATCAAATGACCTTGAGCAATGTTTTGAGTCATGCCATTAGGTCAAAATGATGCAATTGAACCCTTGAGATCATGCCTTAAACCAATTAACCATTTTCTAGGTAAAAAATCAGAGATTGCCCTTTCTCAGTCAAAACCCTAATTTTGACCATTTTGCCCTTTTGATGATCTGATCAAATTTCTTGAGGAATTGTGGTCCAAACTTGATAAAATGATACATATGAGTTTATAATGTTGATATGGATAAAAAATTATGAAGTTTGACTGTAAATTTGCCACAATTGACTTTTTCCCCAATACAGTTAATTTTTAGGTCAACTGCTCAATTGACTGAGCAAAAATGTGATCCAAGACTTGAAACTTGACAGAGTAATCTTGAGGGCCTACAATGACCCATGAAAGTAATATGAGGCATTAAAATTTCAATTATCCTTGTGAAATCTCAAACCCTAATTTCAGTCATCAATGCTTAAGGAGGTGTCTTGAGCTGATCAACCCTTGTGCAGTCTTGAACCAAAGGAGATCTTGTGAGAAAATACTTGATAAATAAGAGGGAAAATTTTGGGGTAGAACAGCTGACCCTGTTCAATCTTCTTAAACCTGGAGAGTTTGATTGGCGGATCCGCCATTCGTGACTTGAAGGTGGAAGATGATTGGACACTAGAGTGCCCAGAAATTTGCACTCGAAGATGAATTGTGAATGGGCTTATAGATGCCATTTGGATGAATGGTGGAGATTTGTTGGAGATGGGCTTGTAGATGCCATCCAAGGGTTACTGTTGACAGAAAATGGACTAAGTCTGAACTTGATTTCAACTGGAAAAGAATCATAATAAATCTTTGGAGCGACTTATCTGAACCAGAAGAAGTCTTGTATGTTGTTTGACTAGGAAGAAGCAGAATAAAGCTTGGAGCGATTTATCTGAACCAGAAGTACTCCTTTGGAAAGTATCAGGATAAACCGTTGAGGGGTTTAAACTGAACCAAAAGAGATCCTGAATATTCTTTAACCGGAAAGAATCGTAGTAAATCTTCGAGCGATTTACCTAAACTAGAGAAAGCGTCAGCGGGAAAGAATTAGAATAAACGTTGAGAGATTTAAACTGAACCGGCAGGGATCTGGAGAAGAATCAGAATAAATTATTGAGAGATTTTTCTGAACCAGAGAAAGCGTCCACGGGAAATAATCCGAATAAACCATTGAGAGATCTAAACTGAAATGGCAGGGATCTGGAGAAGAATCAGAATAAATCGTTGAGAGATTTATCTGAACCAGAGAAGACGTCTGCGGAAAGTATCAGAATAAATCGTTGAGGGATTTAAACTGAACCGGCAGGGATCTGGAGAAGAATCAGAACAAATCATTGAGATATTTATCTGAACCAGAGAAGACATCTGCGACAAAGAATCAGAATAAACCATTGAGAGATTTAAGCTGAACCGGCAGGGATCTGGAGAAGAATCAGAATAAATCCTTGGGAGATTCATCTGAACCAGAGGAAACATATGCGAGAAAGAATCAGAATAAATCGTTGAGAGGTTTAAACTGAACTGGCAGGGATCTGGAGAAGAATCAGAATAAATCATTGGGAGATTTATCTGAACCAGAGGAAACATCTGCTGAAAAGAATCAGAATAAACCATTGAGAGGTTTAAACTGAACCGGAATGGATCTGGAGAAGAATCAGAATAAATCATTGAGAGATTTATCTGAACCAGAGGAAACATCTGCGAGAAAGAATCAGAATAAACTGTTGAGAGGTTTAAACTGAACCGGCAGGGGTCTGGAAGAAATATCTGTTATGTAGATGGTTGACCAATCCTTTCTTGGGAATTGATCTGTATTTGACTTGCTGAAAATTTGATGATAATTTTCTGTTGATTGATCTTTCCTGAAAAAGATGAAAGGTTAGCAGCATGCAATGTCATGATGTATGAAATTCATGGTGTAATGATGTTCTCAAAATAAATGAGATTGTATCATATGTATTTGTGCTGTCAATGCTATGACGTATGGATGTAATGTATGGACACATTAATTGTTATGCCGCAGTGTTGCTGGAGTCAGGGAAAACAAATCCCCGAGAATTTCTAAGAATGAGGAGTGAAAATCTTCATGTTTCAAAGTGTTGATGAGTTTCCATTTTTTAGAGACATAAACTCTATTGTGTTAAGGGAAACGCCGTGTATTGCTTGTAGACCTCGTGAAATCCTGTTGGGGAATCCTGAGAAATTAGGCGACTTTCACTGGGGAATCTTAGGAGCGGTAACTGGAAGTTTTGTTCTATTTGGGATGTGAGAGAGCTTGATATCATTAATATGCATACTGGAGATACGTTAGCAATCCTGTAGTGGGATGTCCCGTTTTCTACTCTTGCTGGAAAAGTATCTGCGGGGGACTTTATGGAATAGTCTAAAGATGTTATCCTATTTCTTAGAGCCATTAGTGATTGTCTTTCTATTTTCTGTTCCTATTTTTTGTTCATTTGTAAACAGTAGTCATGTTCAAATTCATATGTTTAAAAATAATCATTGGACATTTTCGCAAATAAAACACGGAAAAAAGAAAAAACAGATAGTTTTGCACATTCAAAGGGATATCTTTGTATTAACTTGAATAAGTATTTTTTTACAATGAGACGAA
Organism: Vicia faba; assembly: GCA_948472305.1. NCBI lineage: Eukaryota > Viridiplantae > Streptophyta > Magnoliopsida > Fabales > Fabaceae > Vicia > Vicia faba. The sequence continues at coordinate 1,123,473,629 of OX451739.1, read as the reverse complement.
CATTCTAGTAAGAGAATGTCATCGTAAAAAAATGAATATTGATACAAAGAAAATATATCTATGTGAAATAATCCCATGGGGTTCCCATTCTGCTATAGCCTTCGTGTCTCTGAGCGTCTCATCCACTTGCTGCCTTGTTCGAAGCTGATTGGATTGATTAGAACCGTTTGAGCTTTTCAGTCGATGCTAAAGGTTGTCCGTAAGGTGATCCAACGAGACATAGTCATACACTTTAATTCCCTAACTTTTTCCTGGACCGACTTTTGGGTTTTCAGCCCACCAAGATACCTTTTTTTGCCAATCCGCCTTTTCAGGTTTTCAGCTTGCCGGGTGTACAGATTTTTTTTTGTATTTTATCCCTAATTTTTGCCCGAACCTTTATGGTTCGCCGGGATGCCCTTGTTTTTGCCTAGGTGTGTTAACCTAGCGGGTCTCTTATGCGTAGTATCTTTTAACTATGTCCGCGTTCACAGGGTGCGGAAGGTCGTCGCCATCCATAGTGGTTAGGATCATTGCTCCACCAGAGAATATGCGTTTGATCACAAATGGTCCCTCGTATGTAGGAGTCCATTTTCCCTTGGGATCACCTTATGGTAATATGATACGCTTGATTACCAAGTCACCAACCTAATATACCTGACGTCTGACCTTTTTGTTAAAAGCTTTGATCATATGTTTTTGGCACATCTGGTCATCACAGACAACCATAAGCCTCTTCTCATAAATTAGGTTCAACTGGTCAAGTCGATTTTGGATCCAATCATCTTCATTCAGCCCTGCATCCTTTATGATTCTCAGAGAAGGTATTTGGACTTCAATTGGTAGAACACCTTCCATGCCGTATACCAAGGAAAATAGAGTTTCCCCTGTTGATGTGCGAGCCGTGGTACGATAACCGTGGAGAGCAAATGGTAACATCTCATGCCATTCTTTGTAAGTCACTGTCATTTTTTGTATGATCTTATTGATGTTTTTATTTGCGGCTTCGATAACACCATTCATCTTTGGCTGGTAAGGAGAAGAATTATGGTGCTGGATCTTGAATTGCACACATAGTGCGATGATCATAGTATTATTGAGATTCATACCATTTCCTATGATGATTCTCTCTGGGATACCATACCGACAAATGAGATTCTGTTTGATGAACCGGGATACAAAATTCTTGGTAACGGAAGCGAAAGAAGCTACCTCAACCCATTTTGTGAAGTAGTCAATGGCCACTAAGATGAAGCGGTGCCCATTAGAAGCTGGAGGTTTGACTTCTCCAATCATATCGATGCCCCACATCGCGAATGGCCAGGGAGCAGTCAGGACATTTAGAGGCACTGGAGGTATATGCACTTTGTCAGCATAGATCTGACACATGTGACAGGTTTGTGAATGCTGATAGCAATCTGCTTCCATGGTAGACCAGTAGTACCCCGCTCGTAGGATCTTTTTAGCCATCGTATGCCCACTAGAATGGGTGCCAAAAGTGACTTCATGTAGATCATCCATGATCTTTTCTTCCTCATCCTTGTCTATGCAACGAAGCAAAACAGAGTCGTGGTTGCGTTTGTAGAGAATGCCATTACTATGGAAGAACTTAGAAGAGAGCCTTCTCAAGAACTTCTTATCATTGACTGAAGCTCCTTCCGGATACTCTTGAGCCTCGAGATACCTCTTAACTTCATGGAACCAAGGCTGGTCCACTACTTCTTCAGTATCGATCTCATGATAGTAAGCTGGTTCGTCCATCCGTTCAATGGTGATCTGGGGAGCCTCGTTACCCCACTTGATTTAAAACATGGATGACATAGTGGCCATCGCGTCTGCTTGTTGATTTTCCTCTCGTGGAAAATGCTCAAAGGTAATTTCCTTGAAATGTGGGATTAATGTCAACACATGTTCTTTGTAGGGGATGAGATTAGGGTGCTTCGTGTCCCATTCTCCTTTGATCTGACTGATGACTAAGGCTGAATCTCCAAATACACTTAAGGATTTGATTCCCAAATCTATGGCAGCTTTGAGACCAAAAATACACGCTTTGTATTCTTCCATGTTATTAGTATAGTTGAAACAAAGTCTTGCAGTGAAGGGAGTATGACATCCTTCAAGGGATATGATTACAACACCTATGCCATTGTCGAGTGCGTTGGAGGCTCCATCAAAAACCAAGGTCCATCGGGATCCTTGTCCAGGTCCATCAATGATCTGAGTTCTTCACAATTATTTACCATCATGATGTCTTCATCTGGGAACTCGAATTTCATGGACTGATAGTCATCCACAGCCTGATGAGCAAGGTGACCGGATAGCACACTGCCCTTTATTGCTTTTTGGTTAGTGTACTGAATGTCGTATTCAGTCAGAATCATCTGCCATCTTGCTATTCTCTCAGAGAGGGCAGGCTTCTCGAATATGTATTTAATTGGATCCATCTTGGATATCAATAAGGTAGTATGGGTCATCATATACTGTCTCAGCCGGCGAGTAGCCCATGCCAGAGCGCAGCAAGTTTTCTTGAGCAGTGAATATCTTGTTTCGCAGTCGGTAAACTTTTTGCTCAGGTAGTAAATAGCATGTTCCTTTCGGCCAGACTCGTCATGCTGCCCCAACACACACCCCATTGAATTCTCCAAGACAGTTAGATACATGATTAAAGGTCTTCCCTCGACCGGCAGCATCAAAACAGGAGGCTCTTGAAGGTACTCCTTGATCTTGTCGAAGGAAGCTTGGAACTCATCATTCCATTTGACTACTTGATCTTTCTTCAGTAATTTGAAGATTGGTTCACAAGTAGCAGTTAGGTGATAAATGAATCCGGCGATGTAGTTAAGTCGTCCTAAGAATCCTCTGACTTCCTTATCGGTGCGAGGAGCAGGCATTTCTTGTATTGCTTTCACCTTGGCAGGGTCCACTTCGATACCTTTACCGATGACGATGAAGCCTAGGAGTTTACCGGACCTCACCCCAAATGTGCATTTATTAGGGTTCAACCTTAGCTTGTATTTCTTTAGCCTTTCAAACAGTTTCTGCAGATGGTCAAGATGTTCCTCTTCAGTTTGAGATCTGGCTATCATGTCATCCACATAGACCTCTATTTCGTGATGGATCATGTCGTGAAATAGAGCTACTATGGCGCGTTGATAAGTTTCCCCAGCGTTCTTCAACCCGAATGGCATAACCTTGTAACAGAAAGTGCCCCACTATGTGACGAAGGTTGTTTTCTCCATGTCCTCAAGTGCCATTTTGATTTAATTGTAACCTAGGAAACCATCCATGAATGAGAACATTTTATGCTGTGCGGTATTGTGAACCAGAATATCGATATGGGGAAGTGGGAAATCATCCTTAGGACTTGCCCTGTTTAAATCTCGGCGATTCACACACATGTGTACTTTTACGTCCTTTTTAGGAACTGGAACAACATTGGAGACCCATTATGGATAGGAGGTGACAGCTAAGAATCCGAAGTTGAATTGTTTCATGACTTCAGTCTTGATCTTCTCTGACATGTCTGGCCGCATGCGAAGGACTTTCTATTTTACCGGAGGGCAGTCTTCTTTTGTCGGTAGACGATGGACCATGATATCAGCATCAAGTCCTGGCATGTCTTCGTATGACCAAGCAAAGACCTCAACATAGTAATGTAGTAATTGAGTTAAGCTTTTCTTGACACTAGGTTCCAGATCGGGTCCTACCTTGACTTCTTTCTTGTCTTCTTCGGTACCTAGGTTAACTGTGTCCGCTGGTTCTTCGTGGGGTTGTATGGTCCTTTCTTCCTGTTGTAGTAACTTGGCTAGTTCCTCTGGCACTTCACAATCTTCCTCACCTTCGTCTTCGGCTTGGTAGATTAGATTTTCAAAGTCACAAAAGGCCATAGCAGAATCATTACCCATGGGATCCTGAGTGGGTGTAGATCTGCATTTTGATATGTGAGTGTGTGTAAGAGCATAGCTATTTTTTGAAAGAAATAAAAATGTAGAAAAAGAAAGACAAAGAGCATAAAGTTTTCATGCAAAAACGTCCATGATTCATTAATGACATATGAAAATGAAGTAACAACCCTTACAAATGGACCGTTGTGCCTCGGGTAAGACACAAGGTTTTAAAAGTATGAATTGTTTAATTATTACAAGTTCGATAAAAATTTAAAGACAATTACTGTTGGATAAAAGTAATTGGGACAAAATATTTAGCTTCTAAGTTATTGAGTCCTCCATTAATAGTTGAGAAAATCCATTCTTCCAGGTCACTACTGTCATCACTATCCTCCACTACGTTGACTCCATGGCTGCTGATCCGCAAAGGCGATCCCCCGACACGAGCACGACGAATAGCTTTCTGGGCTCCTGAAGTGAAACCCAAACCAAATTTATCAGATTTGTAAGGGATATCCGGGAGTTGGCCCCAAATAGTACACCCACCTTCTTCGACCACTGCCTTGGCATCTTTCAGAGAAGACATCTTTAACGGAGGTCTGGTAATCTTTGGGACTTAGGAAACAGTCTTAGTTGCTGCCACTGTTTGTGGGACTTCCTCGAAATGCTGACACAGAGTTTTGATGAATTCACCATCCAATTCCACGTATTTGAAGGAGTTCAGGCAACTGACGATATATTCCTCTTCTCCATGAACAGTGATGATTTTCCCTTGATTGGGTATTTCAGCATCTGATGTAATATAGAGGTGACGACACCAGTGTCATGAATCCAAAGTCGGCCCAATAAACAGGAATAGGAAGGGTGAATGCCCATTACATAGAAAGTTGAATCAAAGGTTTGAATTCCAACTTTTATGGGGAGGTCTACTTCTCTATGCACCATTCTTTTTGAACCGTCGAAGGCCCTTACCACTATGTTGCTAGGTTTTAAGGTCAAACCTTCACAGTCGAGTCTATCCAGAGCTTTCTTAGGCAACACATTCAAAGATGAACCTGTATCAACCAGGACATGAGCCAAAGTTGTGCCCCTGCATTCGACAGAGACATGCAACACCTCGTTATGTTTCCTTCCTCTAGGTGTCAGGTTAGCATCAGAAAATCCTAAACCGTTGTCAGCTGTTAAACTGGCCAGACAGTCTTGGAATTGGTCAGCAGAGGTTTCCTGTGGCACATGGGCAGTTTTAAGAAATTTCACCAAGGCCTTCTGTTGTACCCCAAAATTTGCCCTCCCATATTCTCCAAAGATTTGCCAAAGATCAAGGTTCAAAGGCCACTCAAGGGTTGCACAGTCCAGTGGCCTCCTAACAGTCAAAATTAGGGTTTTGGTTCTGACAAAGAAGTTGAGGTTTCCAAGGGTCCAAACAAGTCCCACATGCCTATAAACATTGTCAAGCATCCAGATGCAAGGTTTCAAGACTCACAACACCAAGTTGCACTATCAAAAACCCTAATTGCTCCACAGTCAACTGCAGGGGCAAAATGGTCATTTGATAGTCAAAAGTCAAAATTTTTGGTCAACATCTTATTTTGAAGCCACAAACATCATTTGATCAATTCTTGATCATGATTCTCAAAGCATGGCTCAAAAAGTCTCAAGATGCAAAAGTTTCTATTTTTGGACAGCTGAAAAAGTCAACTGCAAATTGACCAAGGCATAACTTCCACATGGTTTATACGAAAAATTCCATCCAAAGCTCATTTTGAAGATAATGACATTTCCTACAACTCATCTTCACACTTCAAGTCCAAGAAATGCTCTCACAAAAAGTTATCAATTTCAACATTATAGGTCATTTTCAAAAGTCAACAAAAAGGGACTTTAAGTCAAAGACCATAACTTGAGATTGGTAAATCAAATGGACATGTGACCAAAGGCATTGTTTAGAGGACTTCAAGACCTTTCCAAAATGTCCAAGAACATGATCAAAGCTTAAAAATTGAGCAAGATATGCCTTGTGGAAGTTGGGAAATTTTTGGGAATTTTGAAAAGTCAACTTTACTTCAAATACCTCAAAATTGCTAATGGGCCTCAATTTCTTCCAAGAATCATCACCCAAAAGCTATGCACGACCCATTGACCCAAAGGGGAGTTATTTTCCTATTTTTAATTAATTAATTGAATATTTAATCTATTTAATTCATTTAATTAAAATTAATTATAAGAAAAATACTAATCCATGCTTTTCAAATCTTTTTGTGCATAGAATTCACTCAAGATTTTGTGCACTATTCAATAAGGAAAGAATCAAGGTGATTGGCAATGATTGGCATCAAAAGGACATGAAAAAGATTGAAAAAGATTCATGAAAATCACAAATTTGAAAAGCATTAAAACATGGATTTTTGGGGTTTGTTTGTGACCTAATTCATTGACATACATATACACAATGCAACCCTAATGCTAGACACAAGAAAGTTGCGCCCAAGAACACCAAACAACTTTGCATTATTTTCATAAAAAAACTCAAAACTGTTTTCACAGTTCCAGTGCAATTCAAAGCAAAAGAACCATCCCACAAGCTTGCCAAGGTTACCAGGAATCTATCCCAATCAAAATCACGCTTCCATACTCAAAGAATTGGTAGATAGAAGCTGGACTTTCTTCTAAAATTTGCATATTCGTATTTTGATTTACACGCATTATCCATGCATTTTTCTTGTTGATTTGTACTAACATTACTGCTCTGAAGCTAATGGTACCGCCCAATTGAAGAATGGCCGCCTGTACCATAATCCACCATGAACGCACGTTAGGGTTCCAGAAACCTTGATTTAGGGTTTTTCACGTAAAGGAAAATTGGACCATCAAATTAATACAGGCAAATTCGTCAGAACAAGACGAAACGATTGATGTCATCGCGCCTTTTTTATATTGATTACACAGCTATTCGCTATTTTCACGTTTTCAGTTTGTGGGGGTTTAAAACCCCCGCTATTTAATTGCTTTTTGTTTCAGAACAATGGAAGAAGATGATGCGTGGAGGGACATGAATGGTGCGTTCAAATAATTGGCGCGAGTTTTCTTTTGTTCCAGAATATTGGCACTTTTTGTATATAATAATTATGTTCCACTATGCTTATGAATGAATGCGTTGGCTCAGTTGGTGGAAAGGAGTGTTTACAAGCATTGGGACCTGGGTTCGATTCCCAGGTCCCCTATACTCTTAATATTTTTTCTTGCAATATGTTCAGGTACACTGGCCGTCCTACAGTTCACCATACGCCCCAACGCATATGCTTGCCATGTGTCCCTGAGACCAATCCAAGAGCCAGGATGTGAGTTCCATCATGCACTTTAGTCAAGGGGTCTACACGTGACCATCAAAAGTCAAACAAGGCCTGGGATTGAGTGGGCCTGATTGCTTGCATACACCTCCTACTGGGCCAGAAAACCCCCCATGTTTGTATATTTATTTTCTTTCTAATTTTCCTCTTTAATTTTAATTCTTCTCAATTTGTTTTAAATTCATAAAAATAATTCCTTATAACATAAAAATCAGAAAATCATTAAACAATAAAAAATATGTTTTGTTAATATTAATTTCTATTAATTTTGTAAATAAGTTTTAATAACCAAATTAGTTTAATTTTAGGCTTAATTTTAATATTTTTCTTAATAACCAATAAAAACATAAAAATTAGGGTTTCGAGCTTTTTTACTCTTTTTTTTTCAATAATTAAAATTTCTTCTTATTATTATTAATAATAAATTATTTTGTAAATAAATATGCCATTTAAATAATTAGGTTAAATTAGGTCAAACTTAAACATTTTTCTTTAATAAATTAAAAACAATTTAGAACTAGGTTTTTATATTTAACTTTTAATTCCAATTAATTCTCTTTAATTTCATAAATCCAAAAACATAAAAAATAAGTTCTTTTTCTCATTTAATAATTAGATCAATCTTCAATTTCAATTTAGTTTCTTTAAAGGGTCCAACGCCCTCGCATTCGATTATAATTTCTTTTCGCGCATTGATTTTATTTCTTTTATGAATGTAATGTATTTTCCCCAAAGCCTTGTAATAGATAATAGGACATTTATTTTCCGTACTGTTATTCAAATCGGGTCTTGGTTTAATTTGGCGTTGTAGACCCGCGCCTTTGTAATAGCGTAGGACTTTTATCTTCCCGCACCTTTTAACTGCTAATAATTTGCATGAAAGAATGAATGGCCAAAAAATAAAATCAAAGCGTAGAACACCCGATGCATGACAAGACAAATAATAAACTGAAAATGACACACAAATCACACACCACTCCTAGAGTACACCTCACTGTTGCCTTGCCCCTCGAAACGTGGTCGTCGAGTAGAGGATGTTTTAGTAAGTCCTCATGTCCATGAACATGGCATGGGGGTAGCTTCTAAGGTGTCTTCCTATTGCTCTGGTGACCACACTGTCCCTAATCCTCGAATTGACCCGAACACCTCCAACGGTGGTGCTACCTACCTCTCAATGGTGGGATGGCACTACCTTAAGGACATTTACACAGACTAATTCCTTAGGGTAGGTAGATGTCTCGTAGATACTTGCTCTAATTCAAAAACAAATCAAAAACTTCTTTTCACACCGACACTTTGCAAAAAGATTTCAAAAACAACTTTTCAAACACTCTTGAGGACTGATACAAGAGTCGAACTGAAATTTTAAACGAAACTTTTTCAAACCCACTCACCTTGAAAAGCAAACAAACACTTTTGAAAACACAATGAGCAAGTATCTAAGAGCCCATGGATAACCATGGATAGAAAGGGTGCTAACACCTTCCCTCTCTATAAATCTACCTCCCGAACCGAGAACTAATCTCAATAAGGAATTTTTCTGTGCTTTTGTCCTTTCCATGTTAGAGAAAATAAAAGACGGTGACGACTCTTGCTTACCGCGACATTTCGCGAACCAGCGTTAAACAGTCAGTTCCAGATCCACCGATCACACCTTCACATAAGCCCCAGAGCACAACAGTAAAGCTAGCATAGAAATCTTTTACATAGTCAGCCCTAGCTGTTCGACTACGTTGTAGTCGCTTCTCTTTATAATTTTCAAAATTTCTTCCATCTCCTTTTTGGAGGCTTATGGAATAGATACTGGTTGCGCCTTCATCTGGACAGGCTCAACCAGAATGCCTTTGCCCCGAGTCTCGGTTGACTCGGTGATAGGGGTGTTAGTAGGGGTAACCACGGGAATTATAGTAGTAGGAATAAAAGCAGGGATGATCACAGGATCGATAGCAATTTTCGAAGGAGCAATCTTAGAGGATAATACTCTTCCACTTCGGGTTATTTTGATGGTTCCCATAATGTTGCCGATATCGGGGTCAGCCTTCTCAAAAACCGAGTCTTCATCAGCCAGCCAATCCTGCTTGACACCGTGATAGTAGACGTCACCCCCATAGTTCCTGATGACAGTTTTATCTGAGGAGTACGGGATCGGCCCTGGCATAGTAATTATCAGTGGAGTCACCTTAGGAACAGATGTAATCCTAACGGGTCTTTTGGTGGAGACCCTGGAAGGATTGGCAGACATGGTTACTATTGAAACATCTTTGTAAGAAATGGTTGGAACGGGAGTCTTCTCAAACAAAATCTCTTTATCATCCATTAGGCGCTGGACACCTGCTTTCAATAAATGATAACCAGTTGGTAGGGATAAACAGAGGTGGCAGCCTTCGCCATAAACCGAAAATAAACCGCCCTTTAACAGGTTCCTCTTGACAGTCAGGAGAGGAGTAACAAGTTCATCAACAACAGTAACAAACACATCATCTTCAACAGCGCTAACATCACAGCCGTGCTTGGGTGTAGGAGTGGTGATAACATTTGGGATCTCAGGAGCATCAAATTCAATTTATTTTGCTTCGAGAAGGTCTTGCACCTTGTTTTTCAAAGCCCAGCAGTTGTTGGTATCGTGGCATGGACTTTCTGAATGGTAAGCACAACAAGCATTAGGGTTGTAATGAGGAGAGACGGTGTTGGGATTTTTCGGGGCTTCCTTCAAAGTTACCAAACTAGATGTCAATAAATGTGGCAGTACTTGAGACAGCTTCATATTTATCCGGGTAAATTATCTTACCGATCTTTCTGTTCTAGGCTGGTTATTCCTTTGTTGAGTAGGTGCAGGCTTAGGGATTATGACGACCCCTATGTTGAACGGTGTTCAGTTCTGTCCTGATTCCTTTGAGAGTATACATAACCAACTTCTTTCTTCCCAATAAATGGTTTTCTCACGGCACTAGAGGATGCGTCCTTTTGGATCTTACCACTCTTAATCCCAGCTTCCACTCTTTCCCCGGTCAAGATTAATTCAGTGAAGCCTGCTAAGGAGCTTCCAATTAGATGATTTAAAGAAAAGACCGGACAGGGTACCCAGAAACATGTCCACTAACTCTCTGTCAAATAGGGGAGGTTGGACTCTTCCTGCTAAGTCCTTCCATTTCTGAGTGTAGTCTTTGAAACCTTCGCTTGAAACCATAGCCATACTATGGAGTTTAGTACGGGTGGGAGCAAGGTCTGCGTTGTATTGATACTGTTTATAAAAAGCAGTGGTCAGGTCTTCCCATTTTTGGATATTGGCCCTCTCCAGTTGATAGAACCAATCTAGCTGAGTCCCAGATAGACTATCCTGAAAGAAGTGGACCCATAAATGAGGCTGCATCTTCCTCATATAAGATAGGAGGTACATCTTGGGACATGAAACCCCGTCGTACTTAGCAAACACTGGTTCCTTGAAATTTGGTGGAATAACAATCCCAGACACCAAACCCAACTCTTCAAAGTCCAGCCCGAGCACTTTCTGAATCTCCATTGCACTTAGACCCTCTTCCAGATGTTTGTACTTATCATCAGCTGGAGGATACTTCTCTTCAGAGTAATCATCATCTTCTTCCTCTTCAGATTCTGGATGGGCAATCACTTCCTTGTTTTTCCCTTCTTGATTATCTTTTTCACCAAATGATGTTGCGAAGTCTAGGGTCCGTCTGGCTGGCCCTGGGAACCTTCTTCCTAGATTTAAAATATCGGTTTATTTCTTTACTTTCTTCTTCTTTTCTTTGATCAACAAAGTTTTCAAATCCTCTTGTCCTTTTGCCAAAGTCAATAACATTTGTTGAAACTGAGCATTCTGCGCCTGGAGATCTTTTACCATCTGTTCCATGTCCATCTTACTGAAATAAACAGTAGAAAGATAAGGAGACCTGTTGTAAGAAACCTGTTTATGTTATGATGAATGAAGATGCATATGCAATGATTTCAAGGAATTTAGAGATTTAAATTTGCTTTAGACCAAAAAGGAACACCCATTATATTAATTAAATCAAAGTTTGAATACATTATGCCTCTTTGGGCTTACAAAGAAATACAAAAACTCTAAGATAAAAAGTTAAACACATCCTCTTTGGCGCGATGTAGGCGTTCAAATGCCGCTCCTCATGAAGCTGCTTGGTGAGTTCCAAAACTTTCCTCTCGCTGGCGTAGAATTGGGCCTCGAAAGTGTCTTGCTCCCCCTTAAGCTGTATCCAATCCCTTTGCAAGTCTTCAAGAGAGGTGGGCATGTCAGGATGCAAGGTAGTGTATGGGACATCTCCTTCCATAACAGGCTCTTTGATGACCGAGATAATAGAGGGGTAAGGCATCATAAGACTTTGAGCACAAGCTCATACCCATTTGAGATAAGGCTCAAGAGGGATGGAATTTATATACCCCAATGTCTTGCTATCTACCTTGTTCAACATCCTCCAAGCTCGGATAAACCTCTGGCAGTGACCTTGATCGTTATTCTCGTAGTCAAATACCAACCATTGAATAAGCATCTCATGTGGACCATCCCTTCGGGCGTAACCAAACTGTCGTAAGGCCAAGCAGGGGTTGTAAGTGATACCTCCCCTAATTCCAAGTAAGGGGACATTAGGGAATTCTCCACAACGGTCGATGATAGTAACATTCTCCACAGATCAGGAACACCAATGAATGTCTGAATGTCTGAGCGTCATCAACCTATATGACCACCTTGAACCTTCTCGGTTTTCAATACAGATTGGGGAAGATGCAAAATAAACCATCTTGCCAAGAGAGGAGTACAACACATAAGAATACCTCTTTTCCTCATAGTGCAAGTGTGAAAAGAATGTAGGATGTCTCCTAACGAAGTAGGCACCAGGTTACGAGACATGCAGATTTTGACGGTGTTTAAATCTATGAGTTGGTCAGGATTTGGAAACAAAACCATCCCATATATGAGGAGAGCTACAATTTCCTCAAAAGCTTGCAAGTCAAAGGAGTTCCAACAGTTTTGAGCTTTCTTAAACAAGAACTTGGTTAAGAAACCTTTCACACTTCTCCTTGTTTCCCAATTAGTTGTGATATCAGATGGTTGCAAGTGTAGGGCTTGAACAATCTCTTCTGGTTTTTGATCTCTTTCCGTACTGCTGAAGGGTAGTTGATTGAGAATGAGCATCCTCAAGAGTTGGGAGAATTCTTCCAAAGTTGGCACAAGTTGATAATCAAGAAATGTGAAGCAATGGTATAGAGGATCAAAGAACTGGAAGAGTACCTTCATCATGTCCTCATCAGTGTTGGAGGTAACCAAGTTTAGGAGGCGATCATGTCTTTCGGTAAATGGAGAATTTTCGGGAACCCTTGATGCTAACTCCTTAAGTTGAGGAGGGATCCTTACAAGATTGACTTGAATGATTTTCTTGCGAATAGAATCCATGTCCTACAAAACAGAACAAAGATAAATCCCAAAAATCCTTGAAATGGTTAGTGAGTATGAGTATGATGTTATGATGTTTATGATTTTATGTACAAAGTAAATATATACAAACAAAACAAACAAATCCTTAGATTTAGGCTTGCATGGAGTCTCATAGGTAAGTACCCTCTTGAAGTTTAGTTGGCTCAAACCTGTCCTAGCAATAGCAATCGAGTTCTAAGGGAGCTCAATATCACTGGTTTGTTTCCTCGGGCATTGTTTCAGCGCAAGCGTCATTAATAGCGACCGAAATATCCCAAAAAACCAAACCCCAATGAGTGTAGTATCGAGTATCTACCAACTTTGGACTGCACCAAAGCCGGTCATCTCACTATGTCCTAATGGCCAAGTTAGTCAAGTAAAGGTTCTAGAAGTTAGTTAGTTCTTCATGACATCACTCAGCAGCCCCGTATTCTCTTTGACTACTCAAGGGCTACCGGTACCCACAAATATGTCACACTAACGTAGCTATTGCTTAGACCATGTCGGTATACCCCGCACAGTTTCCACAACGTATTGCTACTTACCTATAAGGTATCCCAAATCCGGGTAGAGGATTCGAACCCAAACAAAGAACCAAAATGTAAAGCAAACAAGTCAAACAATGAAAGAAAATAAATATGATCTATCCCTAAGGTAACCCCACATTAAAAAATTTCCCCAGGAGAGTCGCCAGTTCTGTAACGTGGTAGGAGAACTGACTTGGTTGTTTTGCGTTTTATCGTAAAGTTTGCGGTTTAGCAAGAGTCGCCAGTGACTTTTCTTTTATCCAAAAGGAAAGGATGAAAAGAACAGGAAATACCTTTGAGATGTTTTCTTGAGTTTGGGGGGTAGATTATGAAAAGGGAAGGTATTAGCACCCTTTCCATCCATGGTTTTCCATGGGCTCTTAGTTGCTTGATAGATCACTTTCTTTTGTTTGAGAATGTGCTTTGTGTGGTTTTTGAAAGTATTTTGAAAAAGGCGCCATAGTTTAGGCAAACCTTGTAATTATTCTCGTTCGTAAGAATGTATACAAAGTGTTGATCCTTTGAAAATGTTTTCAAGTTTGAAAGTTTTTTTTGAAAGTGTTGGTGTTTGTTTTGAAAATAGCAAGGAGGTTTGAAAAACGAGCAAGCAACTTAGGAACATTCTACCTAGTCAAAAGTCTTTCATGTTTGTTTCCTCTTTCCTTTGACATTGTTATCTTACCATTGATTTGGCAAGTAACCCTATCTTTGGATGTAAAAGGGGCGGGCAAGGGTCATCGTATAGCCATGATTAGCAATGTTGTAAGATATCTTAGCATTTTCTTTAAGGGACTAAGATCATTTTTGAAAGGCAACTTTGATAGCGTCATCGAGGGACTATGATCTTATATTTTTGCTAAGATAACTCACATGCACAATATGGCTATTTTATAAGGCAACAAAGTGGGTTTACCCTAAGGGTGTAAGTGTGCAAGTGTATTGATTTACATGCGCTGTTTTATCTTTGAATTATGGTTTTCTAAGCATTGATTTTAATCTTTCCATACAAAACCTAATTACTAGCATTTGTATATAAAGTATTAAATTGCGGAAAATAAAAATACTAAGCTATTACATCATTAGGGGAGGGGGTATACAAATTACAAATGGGGAATTGCAAGAAATTAAAACCCTAATTATCTATTACAACCATATTGAATTTGAATAAATGTACAAGAAATGAAATGAATATAATGTACAAGTATGGATAAGGAATGTATTTTTGTATTAAAGGTTTTGACCTAATTAAATTAAAATAATTGACTAGAATAAAAAAATTATAATTAAGTTAATAAAAGAAATTAATTTATTAAAGAAAATAAGTTTTTTAGGGTTTTTTGTGAATTTCATTAAACCTGTAAATAAAATTAATCAAATAAAAATCCTAAGTTCTAAATTGATTTTAATTTACAAGAAAAATAATATAATATAATAATTAAACCTAAATATTAATTATTAAGAAAGAAATTAATTTATTAAGAAATGTTTTTTTTCTTTTGATTTTTTTATAAAACAAAATAAACAAAATAAATGTAAAAATAATAAATAAAATATTTTTTGGGTTTTTATTAATAAAAAAAATAATAATAATAAAAATAAAATAAAAATAAAATATAAAGAAAAAGAAAAAATATAATAAAATATAAAAGTCAGGGGGGGGGGGGTTTGGAAATGGTTAAATGGGTTAGAAAGTTAAAAAGAAACATAGGCCCAATGTTCTGCTGGCCCAGGCGCTGCAAAAAATCAAAAAAAGTGTAAAATGTGAAAAAGAGCAAAAGGCAGTGCACTGGGTGTTGAACCCACGCCCTCTTGGTTACCAGCGTGCTTCCTTACCATTGGGGTGGCTATATATCCGTTGATATAACGGAAACAATAAATACATAACACAAAACAAGTTCCAGAAATGAACTTCATCTTTAACCTCCGACCATAGTTCCTGTAACTTGCTCATTTCTCAACAAAAATAAAAGATGCAAACATGAAAGTTGCTCCATTTTTCCATACGAATCCAACCATATAAATATCATGAGCTATAAATTAAAGAAGAATGAGAATTTCTAAAAGTACCAAATTCTGACATAAATATTTTCAGAGATTTAAACCTAAAATTCTCTAAGTTCAATCAACATAAATAAAATCTATGGATATGTAAAGTTTCAGGGCAATGATGTCTATATTTTATCTTCACAAATGCAAGCCTAACAATACCTAAGTAATGAGATAAAAGTTCAATAAAAATACCTCAAAACTGTAAATCGTGAAATGCAAATGAACTTGATTCAAGGTGCTGCGATGGTCAAGTTAGCTTCCTCAAGTTCCCAGGAAGCTAATGTAATGATTAGCTTGAGCAATGGATGGCTGAAATGGTCTGGAGAAGTAAACTTGCAGAGCTCTATTTTTGGTTATGGAGGTTGATGAAGATGGAGTTACAGTTATGAAACAGGGTCAGGGATAAGTTATATTTGATGTGTAGGAGCTTTGTGATTGATTAGGAAGGAAAACACACGAGGGAAATGAGAGACATAAGTTTAAAGTCAGAACTGTGCATCAATGGAGTTTCTTTTGCAAATTCTGGATTGAGGGAGTTTTGACGTATTTCAGGGTGCTTAAGCTCGTGTTCTAGCTCACAAATAGTGCCTCTATTTATAAGCAACAAGTTTGGAAGCTTGTTGTTGATCAGAATTCAAAATCACAAGTTTAAGCATAACATGTGATTTTTGAGAAAACCAAGTTTCAAAGTCTTGTGTACTTGCTAAGATAGAGTGGTTATGCTTTAAACACACTTGCTTCTGACTTTGTGGATGGAGTGTACTTAAAGAGAACAAGTGAGGAGCTCAAGAAGCTGACTTTGTGCATAAAGCTTGCTTTACAATAATGGAAATGGTGACTTTCTCCCTAAAATGGCAAAATGATTTGGACAATGCTTGAATCAATTGGAAAATTGATCAATCAGTTGTGTAAACATTAAATTAAGGAGTGACAAACAAGGTTGAGGCATGCAAAGTGAATATTATGCAACATGGCTATGGATTTGGTTCATGTTACATCACACATTTTGCCTTGTAAAATAACTTAAAACCCTAACTTATGGCCTTCGATTCTCCTTGCACACAAATAATCTCAAGGATTTATTGGACATTTTGGAAAGCTTGTAATGTTCTATACAACCCCTCTTTGAATCACTTTTGCAAAATCCAAATGGAACTATATGAAACTTGGCCCAGAAGTTAGGTCAAAATCCTGACCAAAAATGCTCAAAATTTCACTAAGTGTTTTAGTTTCATGACCATGACTTCATGGATTAATAACTTGAGATCCAAGCATTTATAGGAGAAGTTGTGTAAATAAATATTTTAGATCTCATGGAGATCTACAACTTTCATTTTGAAAGTTTCTTTTGAATCATCTTGCATCATGGTGAAAAATTGGCTCAAAATTGTGAAAAATATGAAGTTTTCAACACTTAGAAAAATTTCTAAGTTTGGAAACTTCGACTTTTCAAAGTGAAATATTGACTTTTTGATTTCTTGATGAAAAAGTTTCATATTTTGACATATTTTGATGAATTGTGATCTTTGACACTTGATTTTGACCAAAAAGTCAAAGTTGGACTTTTTAGTGTACAATTGACTTTTGATCAATTGATTGAAAATCAACTATCAATCAAATGACCTTGAGCAATGTTTTGAGTCATGCCATTAGGTAAAAATGATGCAATTTAACTCTTGAAATCATTCCTCAAACCAATTAACCATTTTCTAGGTCAAAAATCAGAGATTGCCCTTTCTCAGTCAAAACCCTAATTTTGACCAATTTCCCCTTTTGATGATCTGATCAAATTTCTTGAGGAATTATGGTCCAAACTTGATAAAATGATACATATGAGTTTATAATGTTGATATGGATCCAAAATTTTGAAGTTTGACTGTAAATTGGCCACAATTGACTTTTTCCCCAATACAACTGATTTTTAGGTCAACTGCCCAATTGACTGAGCAAAAATGTGATCCAAGACTTGAAACTTGACATGAGTAATATTGAGGGTCCATAATGATCCATGAAAGTCATATGAGGCATTAAAATTTCAATTATCCTTGTGCAATCTAAAACCCTAATTTCAGTCATCAGTGCATAAGGAGGTGTCTTGAGCTTATAAACCCATGTGCAATTTTGAACCAAAGGAGATCTTGTGAGAAAATACTTGATAAATGAGAAGGCAAATTTTGGGGTACAACACTCGCCATCCATGGTTTCAATAATTAATGCACCTCCAGAGAAGACTTTCTTGACAACATACGTGCCTTCAAAATTGGGAGTCCACTTTCCCCTGAAATCAACGTTAAAAGACATGATCTTCCTGAGCACGAGGTCACCTTCTCTGAATTCACGAGGCTTGACCTTCTTATCAAAAGTTTTCTTCATTTTCTTCTGGTGCAACTGAACATGACATAGAGTTGTCATTCTCTTTTCTTCAATCAAATTCAATTGGTCAAACATGTTCTCGACCCATTCAACCTCTCACAACTTGGTTTCCATCATCACACATAAAGAGGGAATATCAACCTCAACAGGGAGCACTGCTTCCATGCAATACACAAGAGAGAATGGGGTTGCCCCTGTTGAACTGCGGATGGATGTACGGTATCCATGCAAAGCAAAAGGGAGCATCTCATGCCAATCTTTATAAGTAACAACCATCTTTTGGATGATCTTCTCAATGTTCTTATTAGCAACTTCAACAACCCCATTCATCTTTGGCCTATAGGGAGATGAATTGTGATGGACAATATTGAATTCTTCACAAAGTTCTGTCACCATATTATTATTTAGATTCGAGCCTTTATCGGTGATAATCCTTCTTGGAACACTGTACCGACATATAATATTGTTCTTGATAAAGCGTATAAAGCTGCCTCCACCTATTTGGTGAAATAGTCGATTACTACCAAGATAAAATGACGTTCGTTCGACGCCTTGGGTTCAATCATTCTGATCATGTCAATACCCCATATAGAGAAAGGCCACGAGGAAGAAATAACATTGAGAAGTTTCGGAGGCACGTGAATTTTGTCAGCATAAATCTGGCACTTATGGCATTTCTTTGCAAATTTATAACAGTTAAATTCCATTGTCAGCCAATAGTAACCTGCCATAAGCATCTTCTTTACCATTGAATGTCCATTGGCAGGGGTACCAAAGGAACCTTCATGGATCTCATGCATCAACATGTCTGCTTCGTGTCTATCCACATATCTGAGCAAGACCACGTCATAATTTATTTTGTATAACACATCTTCATTGGCGAAAAAGCTACCTGCCAACCTTCTCAATGTCTTTTTATCTTTATTTGATGCACGAGCTGAAGAAGTGAAAAACACAAGAAGGGGGGGGGGGGGGGGGGGGGGGGGGGTTGAATTGTAAAACTGAAAATCAATGCAATGAACAAGATATTTTTATCCTGGTTCGTTTGATCTCAAACTACTCCAGTCCACCCGTCAAGGTGATTTCGCCTCTCTCCAACGAGGTCTTAATCCACTATATTCAACTGAATATTACAAACTGCTTTAACAACTGCTAAAGCCTTCTTGATGCAAACCACAACCCGGTTTGTCAAGGAAACACTTTCTTACAAAGAAGATAAATCTAAGTGTGTGAATGTTTTCTACAAAACTGTATCACAACTGTGATGTATACACAACTTTAAGCTTATGAAACTAGATTGCTAAACAATGATTGAGTAAGAAGATATGTAGAGTTTAGCAAACTGAGAGAAGGAAGATTATGATCAGCTTTTAGGCGTGTAAAGAGTTGGAGAGCATTAGCCAATTCAATCTTCGTAGTTTTGTTTATATAGCACTGAGATTCTTGAACGTTGGAGCAATATTCTTGATTCAATGCTAATAACAAACTTTCCTTATCGAGCAGATCTTGTCTGGAATGAGGCTGTTGGTAATAATTTGCTTTTAATGCACAGTACCGTTGCTTACTTAATGCATGTTCTGGCTTGGCTCATTCTGACTCTGCTTAACTGCTGATGAACTGTTGTTTTATTTATCAGAGTGTTGAGCGCAGTTCTGTTCATCAAGCTTCAGCATACACGTGAGTTGATCTTCTGATTCTGGTATTCTGATATAGCAACTTCTGATGCTGATGTCAAGAACCTAATTTCTGATGCTGATTAGGTGTGATCTTGCTTATACCTATCAGAGTTTCTGCAAATCAGAACGTCATAATTTAGATAGCAAATAGTTCATACATGAATCATATAAATAATATATCTTTTCATTTTGTTATCATCAAAACTTAAACATAGGGTAGTAGATTCAAACTTTGTTCTAACAATCTCCCCCTTTTTGATGATGACAAAAACTGGATATTTTTAATTGAAAATAACGTGAAAAGGTATCAGAGAGATGTATCAGAGTAAGAGGTTATCAAAGATAAGGGATAAGAGTTGAGAGATACTCCCCCTGAGTTTATTGCTTCCCTTTTTGATTCCAAGAGTTCTTCAGGATCAGATCTTTTTGCCTTTCTTTGAACATCAGAGTATCAGAGTCTTTGACTATCAGAAGCTTTAGATCAGCATATCAGAGCAAGGCTTCAGATCAGCGTATCAGAGCTTTTCTTGTCAGAGCTTTGCTTTGGGTCAGAGTATCAGAGCGGGTCAGAGTACCAGGGCTTTGGTCTTTAGAGTATCATGGAGATTTCTTGTACCTGTAGACTTAAGCAAAACATAAAACATATTCAAGTATATCAGAGTTAGAATGTTTGAGAATTTCTGTCTTAGTAATCCGTTATTATTTAAAATATTATTCTTGTTCTCCCCCTTTTTGTCAGCAATCAAAAAGTGTAAGTGATGTGCTAAAACAATTAAGATCAGAAAAACTTGTCATATTAAAAGGTTCAGAATCAAACAAAACATATTAAAACAGTACATCATACAATCAAAGAAAACATGAAAATGACATGAATGAAAAAACTATGGTTGGGGAGGAAAGCGTGTGAACAAGTTCACCAGCATGGCTTTGATTTGATCAGCAGTCTCATTCTGCTTGTGCACCATGCTAACAACTGTGTCAATCTTGCTATCCTGCACATCCATTCTTTCTTTCATCTTCTGGTCGTTTTCATCTATCCTCTGCTGCAGACGCATGTCATTCAGCTTCAGCTCTTCCAGAGTCTACCTATCCAAGGCAGCTTGAGAAACATCAGAAGTAGGAAGCTTCTGAGAGCTTTCTGTAACATCTTCTGCTTGACTTGCTTCAGCTTGAAGGGTCTTGTCTTCTTCTGGTTGCACCTTTGAAGCTAGTTGTTTCTCAGACCAAGGCTCACTATCCAGAGGGAGCACGGCTTCCTGAGGCAGCTGACTTTCAACTTCCTTCAGCAGCTTGCTGAAGTTCTATTGTGCCTGCTCATAGTTGATATCCTGCAACTTGAGGACTTCAGCACGTACCCAAATTCTGAATTGTGACCAGAGCTGGTCAGAGGCAGTTGGGTCAATAATTCCAGGACAGACTTGCTTCAGAGAAGCAATCCACTGCTGCATACCTGTTTCAAAATTCATAATACCAGAGCCAACATCTGGTTGTTTTGGTTTTGGGATGGCTATTTTATTTTTCAGATCAGCAAGACGGTCAAAGATTGTTAAGTCTATGAAGGTCCTGCTGGGGTTTTCGGTGGTTTGCTTGGCAGCTGTTTGTTTTGGAGATGGAGTGGGAGAATAAGAAATTATGATTGGACTGTTTGGTGTTTTGGGAGTGTTTGGGAGTGTTTGGTGGTGTAGATTCTGATGAGGATGGCAGCTGGGCCATTGTGACTGTTGTTCCACATGGCAGTTGGATTTCCAGAGGTGATGGTTGAGGTGAATGAGGTTCAGAGGGTGGAGGAGAAGGAGTTTCAGAGTGATGAAACTCAGGTTGAGGTGATGGTGGATGAGTTTCTGGTTGAGGAGAGGGAGACAGAATTGCTGGTTGAGGAGAAGTTGTTGGAATTTATGGTTGTTTAGGGATGAGAGGTTCTTCTGGAATGGATGAGAGAGGTTGTTGTTGTTCTGGTTCCTCAGCAGATTGCTGTTGTTCTGGTTGTGGAGGAGGGACAATTTGTGGTTCAGAGTTTGGATTGGAGGAGTGATCAGAAGTGTGTTGATCAATGTCAGACAACACTTTGTCAATTGCTGATGTTGTTCATATTGTTGGTTTTGGGTGTTTGGTTCTGGGTCTTCTGAGTTGTAATGCCTCAGAAGGGTCATCTTCTGGTTCAGTTTCATCTATTGTTGGGATGGGGATTGAGATTCTATGAGAGGTTGGAGGTGGAATAGATGCTGGAATAGTAGAAGAATTTAAAACAGAAGCAGCAGATAAATTACCTCTTTTCTTGGGTGTCTGCTGGGATGATCCTTCTGAAGGTGCCTTCCTCTTCTTCGTCTTCTTCAGAGTCACTTCTGGTTGAGGTTGGTGCAGATCTTTGATCTTCAGATTTGGATCTGTACCATCAGCTTTGCACGCGTCCATATATTTGAGAACTACCACTGGCTTGGATTCTATCTGAGAGAATAAAGGAAAGTCACTCAGTGGAACTCTTCTGCTGGTGATATCAGCAATAGGAGTAGCGCTGGGTTCCTTTTTGATATTCTCTATCAACTTCATTTTCTTCAAGTTCTTCGCATTCAGAGGCTTCCCAACCGTTGGTTCAATGGTGCTTAACTCTTGAGCTTCTATCAGATGCTCTATCAGCCTATTCTCTGTCAGAATATCTGATATCAACCTTCCAAAGGGAATCCAATCCCTCTTTGTTCTTTCTTCTTCCCTGGTTTCCTTCACGCTTGTTCTGAGGTGGTTGAACAGAAGATGAGCCAAGTTGATTTTTACCTTCTGATTGATAAAGTAGATCAGAAACTGCTGATCCACATTTATGTAATCAGGGGAACTAGTTGGCTTCCTATGGTTGAAGCACCCCAGAATTATCTTCGCCCAAACTCTGTGATGATCCTTCAGATCTTTGATCTTGCTGCTGGGCACCCCATGGGTGAAAATCCTTTCAGCTATGACGCCCACGTAAGCACATCTCTCAGCCATATCAATACAGCGGACGCCACCGCCACTGTAACCAATTAACCTTGCTATGTGATCCTCAGTGATCACAATCTTCTTCCCCATGATGTAGGAGGTGACTTGATGCATTGAAGCCGTCGCATGAATCCAGAACTCCTTCACTAACATAGGGAATGTTGGTCCAACCAACCTGTCAAAATACCTTTCCCATTTCTGTGCCCTAACTTCTTCAGTTAGGTCAAAACCGTTTTCCTTCAAGCTTCCAAAATCAATGATCAATTCAGATAACACTTCAAGATTCTTCACAGGAGTGAGGAGTGTTCTGAATGGCACTTGATACTGTTCAGATGATGCTTTCTTCTGAGAACCTGCAGAAGCACTGCTGGAGGTTGCCATGTTCACACTAAAAGATTTTGAGAAGAAACTGAGAAAAAGGGTTTGCAGAGAGATGAACACAGAAAAATGCAGAGAATGCTTGAGAAAAAGTGAGAAACTGTAAAAGATTAGAATGAGAGGTTAACGTTTTTAAATAGAGTTCAGAATATTTTGAAATTGTAAACGTTTTTAAGAGAGAGAAATAAAATCATGATTACGTTTTAAAAGCATGATTACTTTTATTTAATGCTTGCTGATTTTGGGGGATTTGAGAAAGATACTTAAAAACGGTTACCAGACATGTGTCTCAATGCACCCAATCAGCGTTTTGCCTTCTCAGAAGCGTGCACGCGTTCTGCTTTAGAGAGTTGCTGATGATTGGATGACACTTGTTTGATGTAGTGATCAACACGTCTGTCTTTGAGCTTAGACTCTCAGATCTTTAGACTTGCATCTGATACAATCTGCATGTTCTATCTTTCTGAAAGGAGATTGATCAGAAGTTCACAGTAAAATAAATACATTCTGAAGATAAATATATGGAAGTAAAACCTTTTCACTCTGGGCAACTTTTCATGCTGAGATGTTTCAGAATGAAATTAAACCTATCTTCAGAAAGGGGTTTAGTGAAGATATCAGCCAATTGATGGTCTGTATCTATAAATTTTAAATTCAAAATTCCTTTCTGAATATAGTCCCTAATGAAATGATGTTTTATTTCTATATGCTTAGCTCTAGAATGTAAAATGAGATTCTTACTTAAGCAAATAGCAGAATTATTATCACAGAGTATAGGAATGTTACTCTCAAAAATCTGGAAGTCTTCAAGCTGAGTTTTCATCCAGAGCATTTGTGTGCTACATCCTGCTGCTGCTATGTACTCAGCTTCTGCTGTTGATAGCGCAATTGTTGATTTCCTTTTGCTGGACCAAGAGATCAGATTTTCTCCCAGAAACTGGCAGCTTCCAGAAGTACTTTTACGCTCCACTCTGTCTCCAGCAAAGTCAGCATCGCAGTAGCCTACTAAACTGTAATCACTAGATTTTCTATAAAACAAACCCAGATTAGTAGTACCTTTCAGATACTTGAAAATTCGCTTAACAGCTGTTAAGTGAGATTCTCTAGGATCTGATTGGAATCTAGCACAAATACAAACACTGAATAATATATCAGGTCTTGAAGCAGTCAGATAGAGGAGAGAACCAATCATACCTCTGTAGACTTTCTGTTCTACATTTTTGCTTACCTCTTCTCTTTCCAGAATGCACGTGGGATGCATTGGAATCTTTGATGGCTTACATTCTGAGAGGTCAAATTTCTTCAGAAGATCTCTGATGTATTTGCTCTGATGAATGTAAGTTCCCTCTGGAGTTTGATTGATCTGAATTCCTAGAAAGAATTTCAGTTCCCCCATGAGGCTCATCTCAAATTCTGCCTGCATACACTTAGCAAATTTTCTTCCAAGAGAAGGATTAGTAGAACCAAAAATAATATCATCAACGTAAATTTGACAGACTAAGATGTCATTCTTAACTGATTTACAGAATAAGGTAGTGTCCACCTTCCCTCTGGTGAATTCATTTTCTAACAGAAAGTTACTTAGCCTTTCATACCAAGCTCTGGGAGCTTGTTTCAGACCATATAGTGACTTCTTTAGTTTAAAAAACATGTTCTGGATGTTTTGTATTTTCAAAACCAGGGGGTTGGTGCACATAAACCTCTTCTTCTATATAACCATTTAAGAATGCACTTTTGACATCCATTTGATACCGAGTGATGCCTCTATTAACAGCAAATGAAATTAAAAGTCTGATAGATTCTAACCTGGCGACTGGGGCAAAGGTTTCTGTATAGTCTATCCCCTCTTGCTGACTATAACCTTGTGCAACCAGTCGTGCCTTGTTTCTGATGACTTCACCTTGTTCATTTAGCTTGTTTCTAAACACCCATCTTGTTCCAATGACGTTGAATCCTTTTGGTCTGGGAACGAGATCCCATACGTCATTTCTGGTGAATTGATTAAGCTCTTCTTGCATTGCCAGAATCCAATCATTATCTAGAAGTGCTTCATCAATAGAAGAAGGTTCAATCAGAGACACAAGTCCCATGAGTGTTTCTTCAGAGTTTCTGAAGCTTGCTCTTGTTCTGATTGGATCTTCCTTTCTTCCTAAGATAGTCTCTTCTGGGTGATCCAAGCTGCTTCTGGGTAATCTCTTCTGAGGTTGATCAGCAGCTGTTGTAGGATTGCTAGCAGTTCTCCTTTCAGACGTTGAAGGAGTGTCTGTGTTGAGAGCTTCTGATGACTTGTCTTCAGAACCTGTAAATTCAATTTCCATACCTGCAAAAACTTCATTCTGCTTTGACTTTTCAGAGTCAAGCTTATCATCAAAATGAACACTGATTGATTCTTCCACAATCTGTGTTTCTGTATTGTATACTCTGTACCCTCTTGAGCGTTCAGAGTATCCTAACATAATACACTTCCGTGCTTTAGAGTCAAACTTGTCCAAATAATTCTTTGTATTTAACATAAAGCAAGTACATCCAAATGGATGAAAATATGAAATGTTGGGCTTTCTGTTCTTCCACAATTCATATGGAGTCTTTTCCAGAATAGGTCTTATTGAGATTCTATTCTGAATGTAGCACGTTGTGTTTATTGCCTCTGCCCAAAAGATCTTAGCAAAGTTTGTCTCATTGATCATGGTTCTGGCCATTTCTTGCAATGTTCTGTTCTTTCGTTCTACAACTCCATTTTGTTGGGGAGTTCTAGGACAAGAGAAATCATGCAGAATGCCTCTGTCATTAAAGAATGACTCAAAGTCTTTGTTTTCAAATTCTCCACCATGATCGCTTCTGACTTTAACGATTCTAAGATCCTTTTCATTCTGAACTTGGTTACAGAAGGTAACAAACACAGAGTGTGACTCGTCCTTGTGTCTTAAGAACTTTACCCATGTCCATCTGCTATAGTCATCTACGATTACTAACCCATACTTCTTGCCACTGACTGAAGCAGTTTTAACTGGTCCAAATAAGTCAATGTGCAGAAGTTCTAATGGCTTAGAGGTAGAAACAACATTTTTAGATTTAAAAGAAGGTTTTGCAAACTTGCCTTTCTGACATGCTTCACACAGAGCATCTGAATTGAACTTCAAATTAGGAAGTCCTCTGACCAGATTGAGTTTGTTAATCTGACATATACTTCTCATACTAACATGCACCAATCTTCTGTGCCAGATCCACTGCTCGTTGTTAACAGACAGAAGGCATTTTACATTATGACTCTTTAGTTCAGAAAGTTTGATTTTGTAAATGTTGTTTTTCCTCTTACCATTAAACAGGATAGTCCCATCTTTCTGACTAACAGCTTTACATGATTTTTGATTAAAGATTATATCATAACCGTTATCACTTAATTGACTTATGGATAACAGATTATGCATCAATCCATCTACTAGCAAAACATTATTAATAGAGGGAAGATTTCCATTACCTACAGTTCCAGAGCCAATTATCTTTCCCCTCTGATTTCCTCCAAAGCCAACGTGGCCTCCAGGCTTAAGTTCCAGGCTTTGGAACATATGCCTTCTTCCCGTCATGTGTCGCGAGCAGCCAGAGTCCAGGTACCATGACTGGTGTTTCTGACTTGCTGCTAAAGATATCTGCAACATGTATTATTTTATCCTTAGGTACCCAGATTTTCTTGGGTCCTGATTTGTTAGTGTTGTACCCCAAAATTTGCCCTCCCATATTCTTCAAGAAGTTGCCAAGTCATGCTTCAAAATCTCCCCAAGGGTTGCACAGTCAAAGATCTCCTATACAGTCAAAATTAGGGTTTTGATTCTGATCAAGAAAAGGAAGTTTTCAAGAACCCAATCAAGTCCCACATGCCTACAAATATGGTCAAGTATCCTCATATCAAGTTTCAAGACATTCAGCACAAAACTGCACAGTCAAAAACCCTAATTGCACTACAGTCAACTGTAGGGGCAAAATGGTCATTTGACAGTCAAAAGTCCAAATTTTTGGTCGACATATCATTTTGAAGCCACAAACATCATTTGATCAATGCTTGATCATGATTCTCAAAGTTTGGCTCAAAAATCATCAAGATGCAAAAGTTTCCTTATTTGGACAGTTGAAAAAAGTCAACTGAAATTGACCAGGGCATAACTTTCACATGGATTATCAGAAAAATCCCATCCAAAGCTCATTTTGAAGAGATAGACATTTCCTACAACTCATTTTCATACTTCAAGTCCAAGAAATGCTCTCACAAAAAGTTATCAATTTCAACATTATAGGTCATTTTCAAAAGTCAACAAAAAGGGACTTTAAGTCAAAGGCCATAAATTGAGATTGGTAAATCAAAATGACATGGGACCAAAGGCATTGGTTAGAGGACTCAAAGATATTTCCAAAATGTCCAAGAACATGAGAAAATCTTAAAAATTGAGCAAGTTATGCCTTGTGGAAGTTGGTAAACTTTTGGATATTTTGAAAAGTCAATATTGATTCAAATGACCTAAAATTGCTAATGGGCCCATTTTTCTTCCATAATTCATCATCCATGGCATGTGCACGACCACTTGGCCCAAAGGTAAGTTTTTATTCATTTTTTATTTATTTATTTGGATTTTTATTAATAATAATTCATTTAAATTAAAATAAATACATGAAAAATGCTAACCTAAGTTTTTTCAATCTTTTTGTGCATGTTTTATCCTCAAGATTTCGTGTACAACTAAATAGGGAAAGATTTGGATTGATTGATCATGATTTGAACAAAAAGCACATGGAAAATATTTGGAAAATAATGATGGAAAATCAAATCTTCAAAACCATGATTGCAAGAGATTTTGATCAATTTTCTTAACCTAATTGGTTCTATACTTAAGCCTGAATACAACCCTAATCAAAAAACACGCGCAACTGCTCAAAAAAGCCATTATCAAACTTGAAAAAATTGGCAAGAAACTAAAATCTGAAAACACGTCTGCAAGGCGATTCAGGTCTCTAGACTTCTTCCATTAGCTTCCTCAAGGTCCACTGAACGATTCTCAATCAAGAATACTCATCAGAACCTCAAGAATTGGTAACACGAGTGCAAACTGTACCAAGAAAAATTCATAATCGTGCATCACGATTCATGCATCCTTTGTAACTTTTAATGCTTGATTCATGTTCATTATGAGATTCTGAAACTAACCATACAAGTTAATTGCGTTTTTGTGCGATGTACGTGATTTTACCATTGATGCAGGCTAGGGTTTCTTGGACTCCAAATTAGGGGTTTCCTAATACTGTAAAATTAAGACATAACAATGCCATGGATGAAATCAGCAGGTTGGGACGAAAAGATTGAGACCATCGCGCCAAATTTCTGATTGTCACGGGCCTAATCGCTATTATTAAAATTAGCATCTTTTGAGGGGGTTTAAAACCCCCGTTAAATGTTTGTTAAATTCGTTTCAGGAAACACAACGAGGAAGATGATTATGTGGCTGTCTGTGAGTGGAGCGTTCAAATCTTCGCGCGCGTTTCCAAGCCATTAACCAACTTTCTTTTATAATATTTACTAGTTAGTATATATTAAACGCGTGTGAGTTGGTCCAGTGGAAAGTGATAGTGCTGGTAACAGTCATGACCTGGGTTCGAGCCCCAGGTCTTCAACATTCTCAATATTATTTTGCAATAAATCTTCACATGCAGGTTCAACATCCAAGCGTACCATACGCCCTCCAGATCAAATCGTCCACGTGCATATCAAGGTCCATCCAAGGGCCAGGAATTAGGGAGCATGGTAGGCTGCAGTCAACGTGCTACATGCTAGTGAAAAAGTCCAACAAGGCCATGCTAAATGGGCCTGAATTACTAAGGCCAAACCTCCATATTGGGGTCTGAACCCCCAGGTTTGCATATTTTTTTTATTTTCTTTACCTTTTTTGTATTATTATTTTTACTTCTTTTTTTTTTATTATTGTTTTAATTAATTAGTTTTCTTATTTTCATAAATATAAAAAACCCATAAAAAAATCAGAAAAGAATTAAAATAATAAATATTTTTATTTCTAATATTTTCATAAATAAATTTGCATGTAATTATTTAGTTTTAAATTAGGTTGTAATTTTAATTCTTTTCATAATAAAATCTAAAAAAATGTAGAAATAGGTTTAAGTAGTAATTTTTATCCTTTTTTATTTTTCTTTCATAAATATATTAAATAATTAAATATTTATTTTTATAATCAAGTTTGCATATAAAAATTAGGTTTAATTTAGGTTAAAAACTTCAATATTTCTTAATAAATTAAAAAAATAACTAGAATTAGGGTTTGCATCTTATTTTAATTTTAATTAATTCTTTTCTCATATTAAGTCTTAAAAATCATAAAATACCAAAAACAAAAACAATTTCTTTTCTTAATTAATTAATTCATGTAATTTTAATATTTTGCAAAAGGGTCCAACGCCCTCGTTTCGTTCTTAATTTCTTATTAATTTGCATTTTTATTCCGTTTAAATAATCATGTATCTCTCCCGAAGCCATGTAAATTACTTCTCGCACTTTTAACTCTTTTATTTTCTTTAATTCTTTATTTCTTCCGTCAAATCGGGTTCGAGAAACTTTTGGCGATGTGGACCCGCGCCTTTTGTAATAGCTTAGAATTTACTTTCCTTGCAACTTTTTAATTGTTAAATAAAAGCATGAAAGACTGTATGGACAAAAATAAAAACAAGCGTAGAACACCAGTAACATGACAAGATAAATGCAAACGAAAAAGACACACAAAATCACACACCACCCCTAGGGTACGCCTCACTGTTGCCTTGCCTCGAAAGGTGATCGTCGAGTAGAGGATGTCTTAGTAAGTCCTCATGATCCGGGAACCTGGCATGAGGGTAGCTTCTAAGGTGTCTTCCTATTACTCTGGTGATCACCATGTCCCGAACCTCGAATTGACCCGAACACCTCCAACGGTGGTGCTACTTACCTCTCAATGGTGGGATGGCACTACTTTAAAGGACATCTACACAGACAAATTCCTTAGGGTAGGTAGACGACTCTAGATACTTGCTCTAAATTTCAAAACAAATTCAAAACTACTTTTCACACCGACACCTTTTCAAAAAGCTTTCGAAAGCAATTTTTCAAACACTCTTGAGGACCGATACAAGAGTCGAACTGGAATTTTCAAAGAAACTTTTTTAAAACCCACAGTTGAAAAGCAAACAAACCATTTTTGAAAACATAAATGAGCAAGTATCTAAGAGCCCATGGATAACCATGGATAGAAAGGGTGCTAATACCTTCCCTTTCTATAATCTACCTCCCGAACCGAGAGCGATCTCTATAAGGAATTTTTCTGTGCTTTTGTCCTTTCCATTTGGAGAAAATAAAAGACGGTGGCGACTCTTGCTTCCGCAACATTTCGCGAACCAGCGTTAAATAGTCAGTTCCAGATCCACCGATCACAGAACTGGCGACTCTGCTGGGGAATTACTCAAAGTGAGGTGTACCTTAGGATTAAGATCACTGTGTTTTCAATTGTTTTCCTTGTGTGCTTTAAATTGTGGGTTGCTTGGGAGTTCTATAGATCCTAACCCGGATCTGGGGGATACCTTCTTAGAAAGTAGCAACAAGACTGTGAGGGAACTGTGCGGGGTATACCGACATGGTTGAAACAATCTGCTACGTTGATGTGGCACTTTGGTGTGTACCGGTAACCCTTGAGTTCAGTCAAGGAGAGTACGGGGCCTCCGCGTGGTGTCATGAAGCATCAACAGACCTTAGGAACCTTAATTGAACTATCTTGGCCTCTTTAGGGTAGTGAGATAACTGACTCTGGTGCAGTCCGAGGTTGGTTGATACTCGATACTACACTCAATTGAGGGTTGCTTTCCTGGAATATTTCGGTCGCCAGTTCAGTGGCTAAATCGAAACGATGAACAATGAAAGCAATCCCGTGATATTGGGAACCTTAGAACCCGGTTACTTTGATTAGGACAGGTTGAACCCACCAACTTCAAGAGGGTACTACCCAGACCACATGCTGGCCTTAAACCTTAAGGGCTTGTCTTGTGTGCCTTGTGTGCTTTACATGTTTGTCTTTGTAAATATCTGTGGTGTGTTTAATCATAGCATCATGACATCATCCAGCATCATATGCATTGACTAACCATTTCAGGGGTTCGAATTTTCATCTTTGTTCTTGTTTTGTAGGACATGGAAACTGTTCGTAGAAAGACAATTCAAATCAGTCTTGTAAGGATCCCTCCTCAGCTTAAGGAACTTATATCCAGGATTCCTGAGAACTCTTCATTCAGTGAAAGACATGGAAGTCTCATCAGCTTGGTCAACACCAACATTGAGGAAGATATGATCAAGGTCCTGTTCCAATTCTTTGACCCTCTGCATCACTGTTTCACCTTCTTGGACTATCAGTTGGTACCTACATTGGAGGAGTTCTCCCGACTCCTGAAGATCCCTATCCTTGATCAGCTACCCTTCAACGGTACAGAAAAGGAACCTAAGCTTGAAGAGATTGCTAAAGCCTTGCACCTACAGTCATCTGACCTCAAGGGACATTGGGAAGTTAGAAGTGGTATCAAAGGGTTCTTAGCCAGGTTTCTGTTTGAAAAGGCCCTTGAATGTTGGAACTCCCTTGACTTGCAAGCTTTTGAAGAAGTAGTAGCCCTCCTTGTCTATGGTCTGGTGTTGTTCCCTAACCCAGATCAGCTTATTGATATCAGTGCTGTCCAGATCTTTATGTCCAGGAATCCTATACCTACGTTGCTGGGGGACATCCTTCACTCATGTTACACTCGAACCATGAGAAAAAGAGGTGTCCTTATGTGTTGCACTCCTCTCCTGGGAAGGTGGTTTATTTCGCACCTTCCACAACCAGTTTTGAAGAATGAGCGGGGTTTGAGATGGTCATAGCGGTTGATGACTCTTACACATGCGGATATACATTGGTGCCCTAGGTCCAGAGAAGATGTCACTATCATTGATCGTTGCGGGGAGTACCCTAATGTTCCTTTATTTGGAATCAGAGGAGGTATCACTTACAGCCCATGCCTGGCTTGGAGACAGTTTGGTTATGCTCGGAGGGATGGTCCTCATGACATGTTAATTCCTGACATAGTTTTTGACTTCGACAACGATACTCAAGGACTTCGCCAGAGGTTTATCAGAGCCTGGAGGATGCCAAGTAGGATAGACAGCAAGACACTGGGGCACAGGAACTCCATCCTATTGGAACCTTATATCAAGTGGGTACGAGCCCGCTCCCAGAAGTTAGTAATGCCTTATCCTCATATGCTCCCAGTGATCAAAGAACCAGTCTTGGAAGGAGAAGTGTCCTATACTGTTCAGCACCCTGATATGCCCACATCCTGGGAAGAGATGCAGAAGAGCTGGATCCAGCTTAAGGAAGAACGGAATTCTCTTGAGACTAGTCTACATGCCAGTGAATAGAAGGTCTTGGAGCTCACCCGCCTGTTGCATGAGGAGAGGAATCTCAACACTTACATAGCTCCAAAGAGGATGCGCAACATATTTTGGGATTGATTTGTTTTTTGTATTATTTTGCCCATGAGGCTTTGATGTATTAAAACAATGATTTCCTTAATGATAACGTGTGTTCCTTTTTGTCTACAACAAATTTGAACTTTCGAACCCTTGAATGCATTGCATAAACACATCTCATTCATCATGTGCATAGCAGGTTTTTCCTCTTTTCAGGTTGCTTACAGTTCTTCGCTGTTTATTTCAGCATCATGAATCCTGACTCGTCATCAACTGAGACCTCCATCAAGGCTCTTCAGGCGCAGAATGCGCAGTTTCAGGAATTAATCAAGGGTCTGGCTCAAGGCCAAGAAGAACTGAAGGCTATGCTCCTGAAGAAGGAGAAGAAGAAGAAGAGAAGGACTGTTCTGTTCAACTCGGGCCGAAGGTTTGGCAATGCTCTGCAACAGGAGGAGGCTGGTTCTTCTGTTGGCAAGAGTAGTCTTCAGGCAGAAGCAAGGGTTCCTAGTCCAGTAGTCTCCGACAACGAGACTGATTTTGATGAAGAGCAGTACCCTCCTGCAGAAGACAGATACAAGCAACTGGAGGATAGGTTGAAAGCTATGGAGGTTCAACAGGTACCTGGGCTGGATTTCGGAGATCTGGGTTTGTCAACTGGTGTGATCATCCCTCACAAGTTCAAAGCACCATCCTTCTCTAAGTATGACGGGGCGTCTTGTCCCAAGCTGCATCTAAGGTCCTATGTTCGGAAAATTCAACCGTACTCTGCGGATAAGAATTTGTGGATCCACTTCTTCCAGGAGAGTCTTTCAGGGACTCATCTCGAATGGTTCTATCAGCTGGATGGGACCAAGGTTCGTAACTGGGAGGAGTTGGCTACTGCTTTCTACAAGCAGTATCAATATAATGCCGACCTTGCCCCTACGCGTACCCAACTCCAGGGTATGTCGTTAGGTGCAAGTGAAGGTTTTAAAGAGTACGCTCAGAAGTGGAGAGACCTGGCTGGCAGGGTGCAGCCACCATTGACTGATCGGGAGTTGGTAGACATGTTCTTGGGGACCCTATCTGGGCCATTCTTCAACCATCTCATCGGGAATTCGTCTGCAGGGTTCACTGATCTGATTCTGACCGGAGAGAGAATTGAGGCTGGGTTAAAGTCTGGGAAGATTCCGAAGGGTGCATCATCTAGTTCTGAAAAGAAACCCTTCAAGAAGGAGGCTAGTGCCGTGTATGGTTCCAAGAGATCAGAGAGACCTGAGCGCCGCCAATCTGTCAGTGCGGTAATGATTGCTAAGCCCGCTGCCGCCCCTCGGCCGACCAATCCTCAAAGGGATGAAAGACCCCGGAGGGAGTTTACCCGGTTAAGCATGACCCTATCGCAGATCCTGCCACAGTTGCTATCCACCAATTTGGTGACTGTCAGGGAGGCTCCGAAGTTCCCCAATACTGCATCTCCTAAGTACAACCCGAATGCTCGTTGTGCTTACCATTCAGATAGCCCGGGGCACTCTACCGATGACTGTTGGACGTTAAAGAGTAAGGTGCAAGACCTTATCGACGCGAAGGAGATACAGTTCGAAGCGCCTGAGAGGCCGAATGTAGTTACTGCTCCTATGCCTCAACATGGGGTAAATGCTGTTGACGAAGACGTTTATGCTGTTTCTGTGGATGATCTAGCCACTCCTCTGAAGACTGTCAAGAGGAACCTACTGCTGGTCGGTTTATTTCCGGGTTGCAGTGAGGGTTGCCTGTTCTGTGCTGTGTCCCTATCTGGTTGTCCCTTGCTGAAGTTAGGCATCCAAAGCCTAATGGATAGCAAGGAGATTCTGTTTAAGAAGTCTGCTGTTCAGTTGGTCCAAGTGGAAGAAGTTTCTGTGGTTACCATATTCAATAATCCAGTCCAGGTTCTCCCGAAGAAACCTGCTCAAATCATGACCGTCGCACCTATTGTTATCACTGTTCCGGGGCCCCTGCCCTATGTATCGGATAAAGCTGTCCCTTGGCATTATGGGGCAGATGTGTATGTAAATGGGATTAAACAAGAATCCAACGCCGGCGCCAGCATCTGTGATATCACTGGCCCAGCCAAGGTCACCCGCAGTGGCAGGCTCTTCTCGCCTGACATTGCACCTCCTGCTGCCCGAAGACCGCTCCTGATAACTCCTACAAGTGTACCTGTTCCTGCTGCTGATCCAATTGTTTCTCCTGCTGCTGAGTCATCCAATGCTCGGGGCAAAGGAATTGAAGTTGAGCCTGCCCAGATAGAGGCACCTATACCCATAACTGCTGAAGCCTCCCAACAAGAGATGGAGGAGATTCTGAAAATTATAAAGAAGAGTGACTTCAACGTTGTGGAACAGCTGGGGCACACGCCCTCTAAAATCTCCATGCTCTCTTTATTGCTGTGCTCCGAGGCCCATGCTAAGGCCTTAATCTCATTCCTCAAGACGGCCCATGTGCCACATGAGACATCTGCAGTCCAGTTCACTGATTGCGTAGCAAATCTGACGGCAGACAATGGCTTGGGTTTCTCAGATGCTAACCTGACCGCGAAAGGAAGAGACCACAATGATGCTCTGCATGTCTCTATCGAATGCAGGGGCACTACCTTGGCACATGTGTTGGTGGATACTGGTTCGTCCTTGAATGTGCTACCCAAGAAGGCTTTGGACCGTTTAGATTGTGAAGGTCTGGAATTGAAACCCAGCAATATCATCGTCAGGGCCTTTGACGGTTCAAAAAGGATGGTTCATGGAGAGGTCGAAATTCCGATTCGTGTGGGCTCTCAGGTGTTTGGCTCTACTTTTTACGTGATGGATATCCGTCCATCTTACTCTTGTCTATTGGGTCGACCTTGGATACATAAGGCTGGGGCAGTGACCTCTACCTTGCACCAGAAGCTGAAGTACCCCGTCAGAGGGAGGATCGTCACTGTGCAAGGAGAGGAGGAATATATGGTGAGCCACCTAAACTCCTTCAGATACATTGAGATGGATGAGGAGTTCATTAAAACCCCCTTTTCAACATTTCGAGGAGGTGCTTCCGATTACAGCAGCATCAGAAACAGCAGCAGAAGAAAGTGTTCCTTTGAAGATAGCTTCGCTGAAGGATGCCCGGGCTGTGGTTCAAAAGGGTGAGTGTGCTAACTGGGGCAGGCTTCCAGACTTCACACAGAAGACTGATAAATTTGGGCTGGGTTTTACTATAGAGGGGCAGAAATTTATGAGGAAAGCGAAGATCGGAAGACCTCCCGTGATCATTACAAATCCAGGAGTGAATGCTGTGGGGGAAGACAATGAAGTGGACGAAGCTGAATTCAATAGCTGGATCTATCCAACGGCTGAAGGCGGGTTGAACAATTGGATTGCTAAGGACCATACTCCTGTTACCTTTGTGACGCAGTAATAAATTTCTTTGTTTCGTTATTTTGTAATAAACAATAAATAAACTCTATAGCCCGGTGTCTTACCCGAGGCACCGTGGTTTCATTTGTGAGGGCATATAAATTGTCATTTCATATATCATGAATGAAAATCTTGGACGTATTTTCGCATTGCAAATTTTATGCTCCTTTTCTGTCTTTATTTCCTTTACATATATTTCAAAACAGCTGTATTTACACACACACTCACTCATACAGGTTTCAATCCACTCTGGATCTCACTGATAACAACTCTGCTACTGCCAATTATGACTTCGAAAATCCGATCAACTTAGCCGAAGACGAAGGTGAAGATGATTGCGAAGTGCCTGGCGAGCTTGCAAGACTGTTGCTTCAGGAAGAGAGGGCAATTCAACCCCATGAAGAGCCAGTGGAAACAATAAACTTGGGTACTGAAGCAGACAGGAGAGAGGTAAAGATTGGTGCCAACCTAGAGCTCAGCGTGAAGCAACGGTTGACTCAGATGCTACATGCTTATATGGAGATCTTTGCCTGGTCCTACGAAGACATGCCCGGGTTGGATACCGATATTGTGGTCCATCACTTGCCAACTAAGGAAGACTGCCCTCCAGTTAAGCAAAAGGTCCGTCGGATGCGTCCAGAGATGTCTGAGAAGATTAAAGCCGAGGTCATGAAACAGTTTGATGCTGGGTTCCTTGCAGTGACTTCTTACCCTCAGTGGGTTGCTAATGTGGTGCCGGTACCTAAGAAGGACAGTAAGGTCAGAATGTGTGTCGATTACAGGGATCTGAACAGGGCCAGCCCCAAAGATGACTTCCCCCTACCTCACATTGACGTCCTCGTTGATAATACAGTTCAGCATAAGGTGTTCTCTTTCATGGATGGCTTTTCAGGTTACAATCAGATCAAGATGGCACCTGAAGACATGGAAAAGACTACATTTGTTACTCAGTGGGGCACCTTCTGCTACAAGGTCATGCCATTCGGATTGAAGAACGCTGGGGCAACCTACCAACGTGCCATGGTTGCTTTATTTCATGACATGATCCATCATGAGATAGAAGTATATGTTGACGACATGATCACAAGGTCCCAGACTGAGGAAGAGCACCTAGATCATCTGCAGAAGTTGTTTGACCGGTTGAAACTGTACAAGCTGAGATTGAACCCGAACAAGTGCACCTTCGGGGTAAGATCTGGGAAGTTGCTAGGCTTCGTTGTAAGTGACAAGGGAATTCAAGTGGACCCTGCTAAGGTCAAAGCCATTCAAGAGATGCCAGTCCCTAAGACAGAGAAGGAAGTCAGAGGCTTTTTAGGACGCCTGAATTACATCGCTCGCTTCATCTCACACCTGACTGCTACTTGTGAGCCAATCTTCAAGTTGCTGAAGAAAGATCAGGTAGTACGTTGGAACGATGAATGTCAGGCTACTTTTGACAGAATCAAAGAGTATCTCCAAGAACCACCCATCCTTATGCCACCGGTTGAAGGGAGACCTCTGATATTATACCTGACAGTGCTTGACAACTCAATGGGGTGTGTGCTGGGGCAGCATGACGAGTCTGGCCGAAAAGAGCATGCCATTTATTACCTTAGCAAAAAGTTTACCGACTGTGAGACCCGATACTCACTGCTCGAGAAAACTTGCTGCGCTTTGGTATGGGCTGCTCGCCGGCTGAGACAGTATATGCTGACTCACACCACTTTGTTGATCTCAAAAATGGATCCTATAAAGTACATATTCGAAAAGCCTGCTCTGTCTGGGAGAATTGCAAGATGGCAAATGATCTTGACGGAATACGACATTCAGTACACAACCCAGAAAGCCATCAAGGGAAGTGTATTGGCAGACCACTTGGCACATCAAGCTGTAGATGACTATCAGTCTATGAACTTCGAATTTCCGGATGAGAGCATCATGATAGTGACCGATTGTGAAGTACCTGGACCAGATGAAGGACCCGAACCAGGATCCCGATGGTCTATGCACTTTGACGGGGCCTCCAATGCTTTGGGAAATGGTATCAGCGCCATAATCATATCACCTCAAGGTACTCATACTCCGCTCACTGCCCGACTATGTTTCAACTGTACCAACAACATGGCGGAGTATGAGGCGTGCATCATGGGTCTCCAAGCTGCGATCGACTTAAGGATCAAGTTTCTGAGTGTCTTCGGAGATTCCGCTCTGGTGATCAATCAGATCAAAGGAGAGTGGGATACGAAACATCCAAATCTTATTCCTTACAGAGAATGTGTGTTGACCCTGATCCCCCACTTCACAGAGATAACCTTTGAGCACTTTCCAAGAGAAGAGAATCAGTTGGCGGACGCGTTAGCTACAATGTCTTCAATGTTCAAAGTTAAATGGGATAATGAGGCTCCCCGGATCATCATCTGGAAACTGGACGAACCGGCATACTGTTGCGATCTCGAGACTGAATTGGTGACTGAGAAGCCTTGGTACCATGAGGTGAAGAGATATCTAGAAGCTCAGGAATACCCTGAAGGTGCATCTGTCAATGATAAGAAGTTCCTGAGAAGGTTCGCAGCAAAGTTCTTCCTTAGCAACGACATCTTGTACAAGCGAAACCATGATTCAACCTTACTGCGTTGTGTGGATAAGACTGAAGCAGAAAGGATCATGGGAGAGCTACATGAAGGGACCTTTGGTACACATTCCAGTGGACACACAATGGCAAAGAAGATCCTACGGGCAGGATATTACTGGTCCACCATGGAAGCTGATTGCTACCAACATTCTAGGACATGCCATAAGTGCCAAATTTACGCAGATAAGGTGCATGTTCCTCCAGTTCCCCTGAATGTTCTAACTGCGCCATGGCTGTTTGCAATGTGGGGTATAGACATGATCGGCGAGATCAAACCTACGGCATCTAATGGGCATCGCTTCATCCTAGTGGCGATTGATTATTTTACGAAGTGGGTTGAGGCAGCATCCTATGCTACGGTAACCAAGACTGTTGTGGCACGGTTCATTCGGCACAACCTGATCTGTCGGTACGGCGTCCCTGAGCGGATTATTACAGACAACGGTACCAATCTGAACAACAAGATGATCGCTGAGCTCTACGAACAGTTCAAGATACAGCACCACAATTCTTCTCCTTACAGACCGAAGATGAATGGGGCTGTAGAAGCAGCAAATAAGAACATCAAGAAAATCGTGCAGAAAATGACAGTAACTTACAAAGATTGGCACGAGATGTTACCGTTCGCTCTACATGGGTACCGTACCTCAGCTAGGACGTCAACCGGGGCAACTCCTTTCTCCTTGGTTTATGGTATGGAGGCAGTCTTGCCGATCGAGGTGCAAATACCCTCTCTCCGGATAATGAAGGATGCAAATCTGAACGAAGATGATTGGATCCAGACACGACTTGATCAACTCAATCTCATTGATGAAAAGAGACTTGCTGCTATCTGTCATGGTCAGACATATCAGAAACGGATGATCAGGGCATTTAACAAAAAGGTCAGACCACAGGAATATCAAGTTAGGGATCTGGTAATCAAGAGAATCATCCTTCCTCAGAGTGATCCAAGGGGCAAATGGACCCCTACGTACGAAGGGCCATTTGTAGTTAAGCATGTGTTCTCAGGAGGAGCCATGATTCTAACCAACATGGATGGTGACGACCTTCCTCACCCCGCCAATGCAGACATAGTAAAAAAATACTACGCATGAAAAAAGACCCGCTAGGCTGACATGCCTAGGCAAAAATTAGGGCTTCCCGTCGAACCAAAAGGGTTCGGGCAAAATGAAGGGATGAAAATGAAAAAAAACTGTACACCCGGCAAGTCGAAAACCTGAAAAGGCGGCTTGGGCAAAAATGGGTATCCCGGTGGACTGAAAACCCGAAAGGGCGGTCCAGGCAAAAATTAGGGATAAAGCGTAATACTATGTCTCATTGATCACTTTGCATCCAGAATCCGGTATCTACACCAAGTTCAGACGGCATCGATCAGTCAGCTTCACCTTCAACCAAGGTCATCAAGTGATGAGACGCTCGGAGTTATAATGGCAATAGCAGAGTTGAAACCCAGTGGGATCATTCATTTCACACAGCTGTTTTATTTTCTTTTGTACAAAAACTTGTATAAACTCTTTTGCTCGGCGGCGTTCTCTTACTAGGACGTCAGCCTCTTGTATACAAAACGCCTATTCACAGGCCATTCAAAATCAATACAAATATATTTTCAGTTAAACGTGCCAAGTGTTTTTCTTTTTCTGTTTTGTTTTGCGAAGAACGTCCAAGGTTCAATTTGTGATATATGCATTGACAATAATTTGCTAACTCATAAATATTTGCATACGAAACAAAGGATTTTATTACAGGTGACACTAGAAACAGGGGCAATAAAGAGTTGTCTAAACAATCTAATTGTTCTGTCCTCCAAGGTACCAAGGTAGGTTCAACTAAAGAACATGACCAATACATCTTAATTCCCCAGAAAGTAAGCCAACAGTCAGTACACTCTCTCCAAGCAGAGTTATCAAATCTCAAGAAAGTTGAATATCCTCCAGTAGATCTCAACATTCCCCAACAGTACATATATTCTTAACAAGCATCCCCGGCAGTCTTGACCTAAAGATTGTTCCCCGGCGGCATATCAAACATTCAAAGGAATCACTTCCCCGCAGTTCAAAACTTCCCTAAGAGGGTCCAATCCAATTCCCCCAGGAAAGTTGGAATTCATACCCCAAAGCAATAGGCTTATCCCCAGTAGATTCTGGAAGCTTATCCTCGCGGAATACGCACGCGTCGCCCGGCTTTATTCAAAGAGTTATTTCCTTAACAGGATATAACTGGGTTATCCTCAGCCAAAAGCCACGGAAAGAGCGTCCCCGACGAAGTCTTCTTATCCCCAACGAAGTCTGTTAATACTTCCAACAACAAGGGTATCCCCAGCAAATTATTATCAACACTCAGCAAGGCATCCCTCTTCCCACAGAGTATTGCTTCCCAGCATGGTCGCTAGAGTATATTTTCTCCCCGCAGAATCTCCCATTTGCCAAGTTTATTCCGCAACGGAGTCATCTTCTCCTACCGGTATTCTTGCAGTTATCATCCCCAGCGGAAGCAAAATCTATTCTTCAACATCAGCCCAGGATATGACTTCCCGGCACCCGTCAAGGATTTACTTTCCTAGACGAAAACATACATTCATAAAACATCACATACATCATTATAGCATGCATAGACGCATTATATCATACAAATCTCACTTATGTTGAGAACATCATTGCTTGATCCATATCATGCATTGCATATGACTGACCTTTACCTTTCAGGAAAGATGCAGTTGAAATTCTCAATCATATTTCAAGACCTAGACCGGTTCAATTAATCGACTCCAAAGATTTCTTATCCAGTCCCAGGCCTTCTCTAGTCCAGCTAAATCGACTCCCAACAGATTTTTCTGATAAAGACTCAGTAGAAGTTATCCCACGTTATAATTTCCTATTGGTTCTCTCTCCGACGGTGCATGAGATTTCCATTTTAGGGTTTCCTTTTAAGATTATAATTTCCTATGGTTCCCTCTCCGACGGTGAGTGAGGTGATAATTCCTTTCAGATTATAATTCCCTATGGTTCCCTCTCCGACGGTGAGTGAGGTGATAATTCCTTTTCAGATGGTTCCCTCTCCGACGGTGAGTGAGGTGATAATTCCTTTTAGGTATAATTTCCTATGGTTCCCTCTCTGACGGTGAGTGAGGTGATAATTCCTTTTCAGATGGTTCCCTCTCCGACGGTGAGTGAGGTGATAATTCCTTTTCAGATGGTTCCCTCTCCGACGGTGAGTGAGGTGATAATTCCTTTTCAGATGGTTCCCTCTCCGACGGTGAGTGAGGTGATAATTCCTTTTCAGATGGTTCCCTCTCCGACGGTGAGTGAGGTGATAATACCTTTTCAGATGGTTCCCTCTCTGACGGTGAGTGAGGTGATAATTCCTTTTCAGATGGTTCTCTCTCCGACGGTGAGTGAGGTGATAATTCCTTTTCAGATGGTTCCCTCTCCGACGGTGAGTGAGGTGATAATTCCTTTTCAGATGGTTCCCTCTCCGACGGTGAGTGAGGTGATAATTCCTTTTCAGATGGTTCCCTCTCCGACGGTGAGTGAGGTGATAATTCCTTTTCAGATGGTTCCCTCTCCGACGGTGAGTGAGGTGATAATTCCTTTTCAGATGGTTCCCTCTCCGACGATGAGTGAGGTGATAATAATTTCCTATGGTTCCCTCTCCGACGGTGAGTGAGGTGATAATTCCTTTTCAGATTATAATTTCCTATGGTTCCCTCTCCGACGGTGAGTGAGGTGATAATTCCTTTCAGATTATAATTTCCTATGGTTCTCTCCCCGACGGTGCGTGAGATGTAATTCCCTTTCAGATTATAATTGCCTATTGGTTCTCTTCCCGATACTGCGAAAATGGTAATTCCCACCAAGATTTTTCTCAACGAGCGTTGTTGAAGTTAAAGTCACCCAAGGTTCTCTTACCGTTCATGCTAAGGTAGTAACCATCCCTGGTTCATTCATCATCTTGTGAAGCTCCAGATCCAGCTTCTGTAACCAGTCAGGACATATCTATGCCAAGCATCTGAAATCAACTCCTGCAACGTGTCAGGTACTCATGTTTCTTTTGCAGGTATGCAGGTTCTCGCTAAGGAATCTCTTACGCGATCAAAATCCAGATGGCATCTATAAGCCCATCATCCTATCCAGCAACCTCTAAATGGCATCTATAAGCCCATTCCACCATCACTGCTACTATGTGAGCGTAAATTTCTGGGA
The DNA here is from genome assembly GCA_948472305.1 of Vicia faba. NCBI lineage: Eukaryota > Viridiplantae > Streptophyta > Magnoliopsida > Fabales > Fabaceae > Vicia > Vicia faba. The sequence goes on along the minus strand of OX451739.1, from coordinate 1,123,431,266 downwards.
ACTCTAGTGTTCAATCATCTTCCACCCTCGGATCACGAAAGGCACGTCAGCCAATCTGCATCCTCAGGTATAAGAAGATTGAACAGGGGCAACTGTTGTACCCCAAAATTTGCCCTCCCATATTCTTCAAGAAATTGCCAAGTCATGCTTCAAAATCTCCCCAAGGGTTGCACAGTCAAAGATCTCCTATACAGTCAAAATTAGGGTTTTGATTCTGATCAAGAAAAGGAAGTTTTCAAGAACCCAATCAAGTCCCACATGCCTACAAATATGGTCAAGTATCCTCATATCAAGTTTCAAGACATTCAGCACAAAACTGCACAGTCAAAAACCCTAATTGCACTACAGTCAACTGTAGGGGCAAAATGGTCATTTGACAGTCAAAAGTCCAAATTTTTGGTCGACATATCATTTTGAAGCCACAAACATCATTTGATCAATGCTTGATCATGATTCTCAAAGTTTGGCTCAAAAATCATCAAGATGCAAAAGTTTCCTTATTTGGACAGCTGAAAAAAGTCAACTGAAATTGACCAGGGCATAACTTTCACATGGATTATCAGAAAAATCCCATCCAAAGCTCATTTTTAATAGAAAGACATTTCCTACAACTCATCTTCATACTTCAAGTCCAAGAAATGTTCTCACAAAAAGTTATCAATTTCAACATTATAGGTCATTTTCAAAAGTCAACAAAAAGGGACTTTAAGTCAAAGGCCATAACTTGAGATTGGTAAATCAAAATGACATGGGACCAAAGGCATTGGTTACAGGACTCAAAGATCTTTCCAAAATGTCCAAGAACATGAGAAAATCTTAAAAATTGAGCAAGTTATGACTTGTGGAAGTTGGGAAATTTTTGGATATTTTGAAAAGTCAATATTGATTCAAATGACCTAAAATTGCTAATGGGCCCATTTTTCTTCCATAATTCATCATCCATGGCATGTGCACGACCACTTGGCCCAAAGGGAAGTTTTTATTCATTTTTTATTTATTTATTTGGATTTTTATTAATAATAATTCATTTAAATTAAAATAAATACATGAAAAATGCTAACCTAAGTTTTTTCAATCTTTTTGTGCATGTTTTATCCTCAAGATTTCGTGTACAACTAAATAGGGAAAGATTTGGATTAATTGATCATGATTTGAACAAAAAGCACATGGAAAATATTTGGAAAATAATGATGGAAAATCAAATCTTCAAAACCATGATTGCAAGAGATTTTGATCAATTTTCTTAACCTAATTGGTTCTATACTTAAGCCTGAATACAACCCTAATCAAAAAACACGCGCAACTGCTCAAAAAAGCCATTATCAAACTTGAAAAAATTGGCAAGAAACTAAAATCTGAAAACACCTCTACAAGGCGATTCAGGTCTCTATACTTCTTCCATTAGCTTCCTCAAGGTCCACTGAACGATTCTCAATCAAGAATACTCATCAGAACCTCAAGAATTGGTAACACGAGTGCAAACTGTACCAAGAAAAATTCATAATCGTGCATCACGATTCATGCATCCTTTGTAACTTTTAATGCTTGATTCATGTTCATTATGAGATTCTGAAACTAACCATACAAGTTAATTGCGTTTTTGTGCGATGTACGTGATTTTACCATTGATGCAGGCTAGGGTTTCTTGGACTCCAAATTAGGGGTTTCCTAATACTGTAAAATTAAGACATAACAATGCCATGGATGAAATCAGCAGGTTGGGACGAAAAGATTGAGACCATCGCGCCAAATTTCCGATTGTCACAGGCCTAATCGCTATTATTAAAATTAGCATCTTTTGAGGGGGTTTAAAACCCCCGTTAAATGTTTGTTAAATTCGTTTCAGGAAACACAACGAGGAAGATGATTATGTGGCTGTCTGTGAGTGGAGCGTTCAAATCTCCGCGCGCGTTTCCAAGCCATTAACCAACTTTCTTTTATAATATTTACTAGTTAGTATATATTAAACGCGTGTGAGTTGGTCCAGTGGCAAGTGATAGTGCTGGTAACAGTCATGACCTGGGTTCGAGCCCCAGGTCTTCAACATTCTCAATATTATTTTGCAATAAATCTTCACATGCAGGTTCAACATCCAAGCGTACCATACGCCCTCCAGATCAAATCGTCCACGTGCATATCAAGGTCCATCCAAGGGCCAGGAATTAGGGAGCATGGTAGGCTGCAGTCAACGTGCTACATGCTAGTGAAAAAGTCCAACAAGGCCATGCTAAATGGGCCTGAATTACTAAGGTCAAACCTCCATATTGAGGTCTGAACCCCCAGGTTTGCATATTTTTTTATTTTCTTTACCTTTTTTGTATTATTATTTTTACTTTTTTTTTTATTATTGTTTTAATTAATTAGTTTTCTTATTTTCATAAATATAAAAAACCCATAAAAAATCAGAAAAGAATTAAAATAATAAATATTTTTATTTCTAATATTTTCATAAATAAATTTGCATGTAATTATTTAGTTTTAAATTAGGTTGTAATTTTAATTCTTTTCATAATAAAATCTAAAAAAATGTAGAAATAGGTTTAAGTAGTAATTTTTATCCTTTTTTATTTTTCTTTCATAAATATATTAAATAATTAAATATTTATTTTTATAATCAAGTTTGCATATAAAAATTAGGTTTAATTTAGGTTAAAAACTTCAATATTTCTTAATAAATTAAAAAAAAAAACTAGAATTAGGGTTTGCATCTTATTTTAATTTTAATTAATTCTTTTCTTATATTAAGTCTTAAAAATCATAAAATACCAAAAACAAAAACAATTTCTTTTCTTAATTAATTAATTCATGTAATTTTAATATTTTGCAAAAGGGTCCAACGCCCTCGTTTCGTTCTTAATTTCTTATTAATTTGCATTTTTATTCCGTTTAAATATTCATGTATCTCTCCCGAAGCCATGTAAATTACTTCTCGCACTTTTAATTCTTTTATTTTCTTTAATTCTTTATTTCTTCCGTCAAATCGGGTTCGAGAAACTTTTGGCGATGTGGACCCGCGCCTTTTGTAATAGCTTAGAATTTACTTTCCTTGCAACTTTTTAATTGTTAAATAAAAGCATGAAAGACTGTATGGACAAAAATAAAAACAAGCGTAGAACACCAGTAACATGACAAGATAAATGCAAACGAAAACGACACACAAAATCACACACCACCCCTAGGGTACGCCTCACTGTTGCCTTGCCTCAAAAGGTGATCGTCGAGTAGAGGATGTCTTAGTAAGTCCTCATGATCCGGGAACCTGGCATGAGGGTAGCTTCTAAGGTGTCTTCCTATTACTCTGGTGATCACCATGTCCCGAACCTCGAATTGACCCGAACACCTCCAACGGTGGTGCTACTTACCTCTCAATGGTGGGATGGCACTACTTTAAAGGACATCTACACAGACGAATTCCTTAGGGTAGGTAGACGACTCTAGATACTTGCTCTAAATTTCAAAACAAATTCAAAACTACTTTTTACACCGACACCTTTTCAAAAAGCTTTCGAAAGCAATTTTTCAAACACTCTTGAGGATCGATACAAGAGTCGAACTGGAATTTTCAAAGAAACTTTTTTAAAACCCACAGTTGAAAAGCAAACAAACCATTTTTGAAAACATAAATGAGCAAGTATCTAAGAGCCCATGGATAACCATGGATAGAAAGGGTGCTAATACCTTCCCTTTCTATAATCTACCTCCCGAACCGAGAGCGATCTCTATAAGGAATTTTTCTGTGCTTTTGTCCTTTCCATTTGGAGAAAATAAAAGACGGTGGCGACTCTTGCTTCCGCGACATTTCGCGAACCAGCGTTAAACAGTCAGTTCCAGATCCACCGATCACAGTTAGTTTTACCAAAACTCTGGTTGAATTTTGGTTTCACAGAGTGCTTACTGCTAGTGTATTTAGTATCATGTTTGTGACCATACACAAAATGTGAATTCAGAGGAGTGTGTTTAATGGTTAAGTCCATAACATTCTTTGGTGTAGGAACCTTACCTTGGTATCCTATTCCTTTCCTGCCGTTTCTGCTAACTCCATAGATCATTGAAGCCATTTTGCTTCTATCTATGCTTTTAGCAAGGAACTTCTGGAAACTGTGATCATACTCCTTGATGATCTCATCAGCGTTGCTGGGAGTTTCAGAAATTGGTTCCTTCTGAGAGTTTTGTAAAGTGTTTTCTAATTTTGAAATCTTATTTCTCAGCTCAGAATTCTCCAATTTGAGACTCTCAGTCTTATTAGAGTCAGATTCAAGATTCCTTTTCAGGTCTCTGAATTTAACTCTAATTTGCTGATACCTTTCCAGAATCTCATTAAGGCTTTCAGCAAGTTCATCCTTGGTAAAATTAACAGCAAAGTTAGGAAATACCTCTTCAGTATCTGATTCTGAGTCTGATTCAGAAGCTTCACTATCTTCTGAGATGTTAGCCATGAGAGCTATGTTTGCCCTCTCATCATCTGATTCTGAGTCAGCTTCAGACGAGTCAGAGTCATCCCATGTAGCCATGAGACTTTTCTTCTTTTCTCTCCGAAACTTCTTTTTGGGTTTTTCCCTCTGAAGCTTTGGGCAGTCACTCTTGTAGTGTCCCTGCTCATTGCACTCATAGCAGATGATGTCCTTGGTGTTTGGCTTTTTGCTACTTGAGGAGCCTTCAGATCTTCTGTATCCAGAGGAAGAATCTGTCCTTCTGTATCTGGAAGAAGACTCGTTCTGATCAGATCTTCTGGGATTCCTGAACTTCCTTTGTCTTTGCTTCCACAGTTGATTTACTCTTCTGGAGAGGAGGGAGAGTTCGTCTTCTTCTGATAAGGATCCATCAGATGTTTCTTCAACTGCCTGCAAAACTTTAGACTCAGATTTTTTGTTAGATTTTAATGCTAAAGGCTTACCTTGCTTCTGAGGCTCGTCAGCTTCTAGCTCTATCTCATGACTTCTGAGGGAGCTGATAAGTTCCTCCAGAGTGATTTTGTTGAGATCTTTTGCTAGCTTCAGAGCTGTAACCATTGGTCTCCACTGCTTGGGTAAACTTCTGATGATTTTCTTGACATGGTCAGCAGTAGAGTATCCTTTGTCCAGAACCTTGAGACCAGCTACCAGAATCTGGAATCTTGAGAACATTGTTTCAATGGATTCAGATTCTTCCATTTTGAACGCATCATACTTCTGAATGAGCGCCAGAGCTTTAGTTTCTTTAACCTGAACGTTGCCCTCATGCGTCATTCTGAGTGAGTAAAAAATGTTCTTTGCTGTGTCTCTGTTGGAGATCTTTTCATATTCAGTATAGGAGATGGCGCTGAGGAGGATGGTTCTGGCCTTGTGGTGATTCTTGAAGTCACGCTTTTGTTGGTCAGACATTGTTTTTCTATCAATCTTCTGACCGCTTGCATTCACAGGGTGCATGTATCCATCTGTCACCATATCCCACAGATCAGAATCATGTGCCAGAAAGAAGCTTTCAATTCTGTCTTTCCAGTAATAAAAGTTTTCTCCATCAAAGACTGGAGGTTTGCCGCTGAATCTGTCTCTGTCCTCATGGTTGTCATTGCTGGTGTGAGAATAGTTTCCTGCCATTGTGTTTTTCTGATGCTGGATCTTGTACTGACACGGTTAAGTGTTTTAGCTCAGAACCAGGCGCTCTGATGCCAATTGAAGAAGTGAAAAACACAAGAAGGGGGGGGGGGGGGGGTTGAATTGTAAAACTTAAAATCAATGCAATGAACAAGATATTTTTATCCTGGTTCGTTTGATCTCAAACTACTCCAGTCCACCCGTCAAGGTGATTTCGCCTCTCTCCAACGAGGTCTTAATCCACTATATTCAACTGAATATTACAAACTGCTTTAACAACTGCTAAAGCCTTCTTGATGCAAACCACAACCCGATTTGTCAAGGAAACACTTTCTTACAAAGAAGATAAATCTAAGTGTGTGAATGTTTTCTACAAAACTGTATCACAATTGTGATGTATACACAACTTTAAGCTTATGAAACTAGATTGCTAAACAATGATTGAGTAAGAAGATATGTAGAGTTTAGCAAACTGAGAGAAGGAAGATTATGATCAGCTTTTAGGCGTGTAAAGAGTTGGAGAGCATTAGCCAATTCAATCTTCGTAGTCTTGTTTATATAGCACTGAGATTCTTGAACGTTGGAGCAATATTCTTGATTCAATGCTAATAAAAAACTTTCCTTATCGAGCAGATCTTGTCTGGAATGAGGCCGTTGGTAATAATTTGCTTTCAATGCACATTACCGTTGCTTACTTAATGCATGTTCTGGCTTGGCTCATTCTGACTCTGCTTAACTGCTGATGAACTGTTGTTTTATTTATCAGAGTGTTGAGCGCAGTTCTGTTCATCAAGCTTCAGCATACACGTGAGTTGATCTTCTGATTCTGGTATTCTGATATAGAAACTTCTGATGCTGATGTCAAGAACCTAATTTCTGATGCTGATTAGGTGTGATCTTGCTTATACCTATCAGAGTTTCTGCAAATCAGAACGTCATAATTTAGATAGCAAATAGTTCATACATGAATCATATAAATAATATATCTTTTCATTTTGTTATCATCAAAACTTAAACATAGGGTAGTAGATTCAAACTTTGTTCTAACACGAGCCTGGTAATCTTGAGTCTGGAGAAAATGCTTGATATCATAATACCAAGGTTTCTCATCTGAGATCTCCTATGTTGTAAACACATGAGCTGGTCTATCCAAATGTCGCACTATGATACAGGGCATATCATTCCAGGTATTTACTTGATACATAGAAGCCAGAGTTGTCAAAGCATCCGCCATCTGATTTTTATCTTTGGGAATATGATGGAATTCAACTTTATTAAAGAAGGGTAATAATATTCTAGCATAGTCTTTATAAGTAATCAAGCCAGGGTGAAGAGTATACCATTCTCCTTTAATATGATTTATTACCAAAGCTGAATCACCATACACATCTAAAACTTTGATTCTGAGATCAATGGCCTCCTCGAGACCCATGATACAAGCTTTATACTCTTCCATATTATTGGTACAATCAAATGTGAGCCTTGCAGTAAAAGGGATATGCGATCCATGAGGAGTGATAATCACAACACCAATTCCTTTCCCATAAGCATTCATAACTCCATCAAATACCATACCCCACCGGGATTCAGGGTCAGGACCTTCCCCAGGCAAAGGTTCCTCATAATCTTTTACCTTTAAAAACATCACATTCTCATCAGGGAAGTCATATTTAATCGACTGATAATCATCAACCGGTTGGTGAGCAAGATAATCTGCCAACACACTGCTTTTTATAGCTTTCTAAGTATGGTATTCAATATCATATTCAGACAATAGCATCTTCCAATGGGAAATTCTCCCAGTGAGAGCAGGCTTCTCAAAAATATACTTAATTGGATCCATTTTGGAAATTAACCAAGTAGTGTGATTCAACATATATTGCTGCAACCGCTTTGCCGCCCAGGCTAAAGCACAACATGTCTTTTCCAACATAGAATACCCTGACTCATAATCAGTAAACTTCTTGCTGAGATAATAAATGGCATATTCCTTCTTCCCTGTTTCATCTTGTTGTCCCAAAATATAGCCCATAGAATTATCTAACACTGTCAGATACATAATCAATGGTCTTCCTTCAACAGGAGGGAGCAAGATAGGAGGTTCAAGCAGATACTCTTTAATAATTGCAAATGCCCTCTAGCAGTCATCTGTCCACACACAAAGTTGATCTTTCTTTAACCACTTAAAGATGGGTTCACAAGTTGCAGTCGTACGAGAGATAAATCTGGAAATGTAATTCAACCGCCCAAGGAAGCCTCTAAGTTGTTTTTCAGTCCTTGGCGCAAAAATTTCTTAAATTGCTTTGACTTTATCAAGATCAAATTCAATTCCTTTTTGGATGACAATGAAACCTAAAAATATACCTAATCGGACACCGAAGGTGCATTTATTTGGATTCAAGCGGAGATGATACTTTTGCAAACGCTGAAACAATTTCAACAAATCTTCTATATGCCCTTCTTCAGTCTGGGATTTGGAAATCATATCATCAACATATACTTCAATTTCCTTGTGCAACATATCATGGAATAGGGTTGTCATAGTCCTCTGGTACGTTGCACCAGTGTTCTTCAACCCGAAGGGCATCACTCTAGAACATGGTGTGATAAACGTTGTTTTTTCCATTTTCTGAGGAGCCATTCTAATTTGATTATATCCGGAATATCTGTCCATGAATGAGAATACTTTGAATTTTGATGTACTATCAACCAACATATCAATATATGGTAATGGAAAGTCATCTTTTGGACTTTCTTTGTTTAAATCTCTATAATCAACGCACATGCGAACTTTTTTGTCTTTCTTTGGTATTGGGACAATATTGGAAATCCACTGAGGGTACACTGATGTCACAAGAAAAATGACATTAATCTGATCTAGAACTTCTTCTTTAATTTTCACTGCCATATCAGGGTGAGTTCTTCTTAATTTCTGCTTGATTGGCGGGCACTCTGGCTTTAGCGGAAAATGATGTTCCATAATATCTATATCCAAACCAGGCATGTCTTGGTATGACCAAGGAAAGATATCCACATATTCTTTCAACAATTCAATCATCCTGCTCTTTACATCAGGATGCAACATTTCTCCAATCTTGACTTCCTTTGGATCTTCCTTTGAACCCAAATTGATCGTTTCCAACGGCCCTTTATATGGATGAATGGCACTTTCCTCGCCCTCAAGAAACCGTGAAACCTCCTCTAGAATCTCATCATATTCTTCTTCTTCGGCCCCATACACAGGATATTCAAAGTTGGGAGAGGATGTAGGGTCATTATGTTCAATAGGTTTTTTAATTAATCTGCACATATGATTTATGATTGCATTTAGAAACTGACACATATAACAAGTGATTATGCAGATTACAGTTATTTATTTATTTTGAAAGGTTTTTTCTGATTACCACTTTCCAAGAAAAAGAAAAAAATAAATACATGAATTGGGAATCAAAGAAAACTTTTATTATTGATTTTAAAGATCAAAGCAAACAGATAAGCCCATACAATATCAACTTTCACCTTGGGCAGAGTGAAAGATTTTTTTTGAAAATATTAACAAAAACAAATTACTTTGAGACATGAATGCAATAGGGGACATCAATGGTGATCCAATTTCAGATTCTAACTCCATGCGTCACATAGTTTGGCATCTCTTGCTCCGCTTTGTCTTCCACAATAGCATTGATCCCGGGAACAGTTGGATGAAGATAACCTCCGCTACGAAAGATATCCTGGTATTTGCTCAAAGCAGACTTTGGCTTCAGATTCTCACTTTTACCATTATTCACAAAGAATCCCAAACCAACTCTATTCTTGTTTACAGGTGGATCAACAATCTGCCCCCATACCTTACTAGGGCCATTACGTACTACCTGTTGAGCATCTTTAAACGAAGCTATAGAATTATCATTTCCTCTCATATTATCAATGGATAAAGCTTGGAACTGGGTTCCAACAACAACTTCACCCACTTCCACAACACTGAAAGAGGATACGTGAGATATTAACAATGCTTGTTCACCATTTATGATGACCACCTTTCCTTCACGCACAAACTTCAGCTTCTGGTGTAAAGTTGAAGTGATAACCCCTGCCTCATGTATCCATGGTCATCCTAGTAAACAGCTGTAACCGGGCACAATATCCATAACTTGGAAAATAATTTGAAACAAGTGCGAGCCTATGTGAATAGGCAGATCTATTTCCCCAATAACAGACTTCCTTGATCCATCGAAAAGCTTTTAAAATTATGCCACTCGGGCGCATGGGAGCTCCCTGATACTTCAGCTTCAACAGCGTGCTCCTCGGTATGGCATTTAAAGTGGATCCATTATCAATCAACACATTTGACAATGAATCATTCTTACAGTTCATGGAGATATGGAGAGCCAAATTATGATTCCTTCCTTTGTCGGGCAATTCGTTATCACAAAAACTTAGGTTATTACAGGATGTAATATTCCCTACCACACTGCTGAATTGGTCCAACGGTGTATCACTTTCCACGAAAGCCTGATCCAATACTCTTATCAAAGATTCTCTGTGGGTAGAAGAGTTCATTAGCAAGGCTAGACTAGATATCTTTGATGGTGTCTGTAATAATTGATCTGCGATTCTGTAGTTGCTCATCTTGATAATCTTCAATATATCATCCACGTCTTTTTCCAGTGTAGTACCACTATATCCCCCACTGATTTCTTAGGTTCAACATTTTCAACAACCCTTTTATCAGCATTAATAGTCCCTCGACTGAAAAGTGTGAAAACATGGCCACTACGGGTCACTCGGCTGGCGTCAACAATATTCTTGACATCAGACAATGGCTGGATGGGAACTTCCACACCATCCTCTAGAATTGTAGCATTGTATTTGTATGGCACAACCTTGTATGACTCATAAGGAACAAGACCCTACAAACAAATTCCCACTGGAGAAACAACTGGATTGCTATGATATTCAATCTTAAAAGGGGCGGGAACACTGAAACAAGGCACAATAAAGTTCACCATTCTTCGGAATATTTAGACATCACAGGATCATCGCTAGAAAACACATCTTCATATGAGGAAAATAATTCATCTGCAGAAGCATACTCATTATCTGACACAGTCTCATCCAAGCAATCTTCAATCACATTAATCCCGTTGTGATCATCTCTATAGCCTGGAACCTTGATAGTACCGTTTTCCAACAACAACTAAATACCCCTTCTCACAATGGAACAACCACGAGAATCTTTACAACAGGTTCGGCAAGACCCATAATGGTGTTCTTATTGACCATTCATGTGACAGAAGGTAGCGTGCAACTGCACCAAATCATCATTCATATTGTTCACGTCAAAGATACGGAATTCTCTAAGACATCCAAAGACCATATTCACATCTTCCTCGTATTCTGCCCTAGGCCTGATTATATGAATGAGACCTTCGTCCATCATTTCATGAAGATCAGATTTTATCTTATCACATCCTTGTATACCTATACTGCAAATACCACAACCATCATGGTCATGCATATAGTAACTAAATTCGCAGAGGTCATCATGCATCTTTACCAAATCCCCTCTGACCAAGTTAATATAAAAAATCTGGAAGTCCCCTGGGCAACCTGCAACCATGTTTACCACATTTTCTCCTCCATACTTTGGCAAAGGATTATCTTTCACGTTAGGGCCAACATATTTGAAGGGTAGAAGGCCAGATCTCACCATCTTTTGTACCTCAGATTTCAGAGGATAACAGTTTTCCACATTGTGCCCTGGTGCTCCCTGATGGAAAGCGCATGTCTGATCTGCCTTATAATACCAAGGCAAAGGTGAGGGTATAGCAGGGGGTGGCCTGGTATGAACCAACTTTTTCTGAATCAATGTTGGGAGTAACTCTGAATAGCTCATGGGGATATAGTTACAAGCCTTTCTCTTCTGATTTTTCCCTTGATTTCCTTGAGGGGATGGTCTTTCATAAGCAATTGTGGTCGGAGCCACATTGACAACTGGAGTTACCGAAGCAACCTGTTGGTGGTACTGATGATTCCTTCTAGGAGGTAACCTTTATCTCTTGAATAACAGAATTATCATCTCCTTCTTTCTTCTTAGCAAATCCGTATGATGGTTTCTTCGTACTACCAGAATTTTAACCTCTTGTCAAGCGGCCCTCTCTTACAACTTCTTCCAAAAGAACGCCCATCTCACCATTTTGGTAAAATCACTTGGTGTACTTGCCACCATTATTTCATAGTAGAAGGCATCACTTGGGCGGCTACTTCACGTCATCTCTGTTTATACTCTTTAAACGATTCCTTGTATTTCTGGACCATTTCCTTGAGTTGATCACGGTCAGGTGACATGTCCATATTATACTTATACTGTTTAATAAACACTTCACCCAAGTTGTTAAAAGTATGAACATTGGCACTACCGAAGCTCATATACCACTTCAATGCGACACCAGTCAAACTATCTTGAAAAAAGTGAATTAACAGGCGTTGATCATCGGTGTGAGTAGACATCCTTATCACATACATCACAAGGTGAGCTCGAGGACGAGTATTGCCCTTTGTTGTACCCCAAAATTTGCCCTCCCATATTCTTCAAGATTTGCCAAGATCAAAGTTCAAAATCTCCCAAGGGTTGCACAGTCCAATTGCCTCCTAACACAGTCAAAATTAGGGTTTTGGTTCTTGCAAAGAAATTGAAATTTCCAAGGACCCAATCAAGTCCCACATGCCTACATACATTGTCAAGCATCCATATGCCAAGTTTCAGGACTCACAGCATCAAGTTGCACAGTCAAAAACCCTAAATGCTTCACAGTCAACTGTAGGGGCAAAATGGTCATTTGACAGTCAAAAGTCAAAATTTTTGGTCAACATCTTATTTTGAAGCCACAAACATCATTTTATCCATTCTTGATCATGATTCTCAAAGCATGGCTCAAAATGTCTCAAGATGCAAAAGTTTCTATTTTTGGACAGCTGAAAAGTCAACTGCAAATTGACCAAGGCATAACTTCTTCATGGTTTATCAGAAAAATTCCATCCAAAGCTCATTTTGAATAGGATGACATTTCCTATAACTCATCTTCACACTTCAAGTCCAATAAATGCTCTCACAAAAAGTTATCAATTTCAACATTATAGGTCATTTTCAAAAGTCAACAAAAAGGCACTTTAAGTCAAAGACCATAACTTGAGATTGGTAAATCAAAATGACATGGGACCAAAGACATTGGTTAGAGGACTTCAAGACCTTTCCAAAATGTCCAAGAACAAGGTCATAGCTTCAAAATTGAGCAAGATATGCCTTGTAGAAGTTGGGAAATTTTTGGGAATTTTGAAAAGTCAACTTTGCTTCAAAAGCTTCAAAAATGCTAATGGGCCTCAATTTCTTTCATGAATCATTGCCCAAAGCATATGCACGACCCATTAAGCTCAAAGGGAGTTATTTTCTTATTTTTGATTAATTATTTGAATTTTTATTATCATTAATTCATTTAATTAAATTTAAATATGAGAAAAATATCAAATCATGCATTTTAAATTATTTTATGCAGCAAATATCTTCCACATATGCAAAAGATTTCGTGCATTATCTCAAGGGGACAAGATAATCCCTATTTGGCAAGTTTTCCCTGGCAAAAAGATTGAAAAAAGATGTGAAAAAATCAAAGATTGGAATCATAAATTCATGGACTATGGGCTTGGTTTTTTGACCTAATTTCACTCAAATACTTATACACAAGCTAACCCTATGCACAAGGACACGAAAGCTGCTCAGAAAAGAGAGAACCAAATTGCCAAATTTTCACAAAAAGTTGGAAACTGAAATCCTAGTTACTGCACAATTCAAAGCTCCAAAAGCATTCCAATACATTGCCAAAGCATCCAGGAGTCGATTACAATCAAAACCAGGTCTCCATACCCCAAGAATTGGTAGAACATAATCGTCTTCTTCACAAACTTGTCCATTATCGTGTTTTAATTCTCATGCATTATTCATATGTTTTAAATGTTGATTCTTGCTAATATTGATGTTCTGAAGCGAATGGTACCAGTTAATTGTCCTAACAATGCTTGAAACGAGATTTGCCATTAATGTTTTCTAGGGTTTCTGAAGCTTCGAATTAGGGGTTTCTTCATATGGAAAAATTAGACCTTCAAACTGGTACCATTGAGTTCGTGACAACAAGACGAGTCCAACCAATACCTCGCGCCCTTTTTATATTTGTCCATGTGCCATTCGCTATTTTTGCAGGTTGCGTTTAGTCGGGGTTTAAAACCCCCGCTATTTGTTTATATTACAGGTACAAAGACGAAGACGATGCTAGCGTGCCATTTAGTGGTTGGACAATTCAAACTTTGGCGCGATTTTTCAACGTCCAGCATAATGGCCTTTTCTTCATACATATCGTTTATTGTCCATTAAATATCCAAAGGCGCGCATTAGCTCAGTTGGTGGGTGAGCTGTCCTGCAGGTATTGGGACCTGGGTTCGATTCCCAGGTCCCCCCACATGTTTGATAATTTTTGTATTGATATGTTCCTATGCAGTTTCCAGCCAAAGGTCCACCATATGCGTTCACGTGCTAGCTTGCCACATAAGCAGGATGGTCAATCTGAAGGCCACAAAGGGAGTTCTACCATGTACCTTAGTCAATGGATCCACACGCAAGCACAAAAAGTCAAAAAAGGGCTTTGATTCAGTGGGCCAAAATGCTTCAAAAACCTCCATAATGGGCCTGAAACCCCCCTGGTTTGCATTCTTCAATTTTATTTTCTTTTTCAATTTTAATTCTTTTAATTTTTTTTATTGTTTCTTTAATTTCATAAAATAAATTTCACAATAAAAAATCAGAAACTAAAAATGTTTATTTTTTTTATTAATATTAATTTCACCATTATTGTTTTTTTTTGTAAATAAACTTTAACCATTAATTTAGTAAATTAGGTCTTAAAACTTTAATCTTTTTCTTAATAAAATAAAATATGTAGAAATTAGGGTTTTTTAATATTCTCATCTTTTTCTTAAATAAATAATTTTCTCATTATTATTATTAATTATTAAATATTTTTGTAAATACATATGTACATTAATTATTTAGTAAATTAGGTTAAACTTTGATGTTTTTCATTTAATAATTAAAAATAACTTAGAATTAGGGTTTCTTTTAATTTTTAATCTTTCTTTATCTTCATAAATATAAAAACCAAAAAAACATTTCTTTTCTTTAATTTAATAATCAACTAGTTTTTTTTAATTCAATTTAATTTCAAAAGGGTCCAACGCCCTCGAACGTTCAACTTTAATTCTTTCGTGCATTTTTTCTTATTTCCTTTGTGAATATTATGTAACTGCTCAAGCCATGTAATAGTAATGAGGTCTTTTTACTTTCTGCATCTTTTATCAAACGGGTCTTTGTAATTTGGCGATGTATAGACCCGCGCCTTGTAATAGCGTAGGATTTTACTTTCCGCATTTAAATTTCAACACTTTTAAATTCTAATTGCATGAAAGAATGAATGACTAATTAAAAACAAGCGTAGATCACCATGATACATCAAAGATAAACTTGACATGAAAATAACACACAAATTCACACACCACTTCTAGGGTACGCCTCACCTGTTGCCTTCGAAACGTGGTCGTCAAGTATAGGACGTTTTAGCGGTCCTTATGTCCATGATCCAGTTGCCTCGAAACAAGTTGCCTCGAAACGGTTGCCTCGAATCAGTTGCCTCGAAATAGTTACCTCGAAACGGTTTCCTTGAATTAAAAAAGGATCAAGGACATAAGGGTAGCTTCTAGGGTGTCCTACTGTTGCTCTGGTGACCACACTGTCCCTAAACTCGAATTGACCCGAACACCTCCAACGGTGGTGCTACCTACCTCTTAATGGTGGGATGGCACTACCTTAAGGACATTTACACAGCCTAATTCCTTAGGGTAGGTAGATGACTCATGGATACTTGCTCTTTTCAAAAAACAAACAAAAACCTTTTCACACAGACACTTTCAAAAAGCTTTCAAAACAATTTTTCAAACACTCTTGAGGACTGATACAAGAGTTACTCCGAAATCTTTAAACGAAACTTTTTCAAACCCACTCACAATTGAAAAGCAAACATTTTGAAAACACAATGAGCAAGTATCTAAGAGCCCATGGATAACCATGGATAGAAAGGGTGCTAACACCTTCCCTTTCTATAAATCTACCTCCCGAACCGAGAAACTATCTCATAAGGAATTTTGCTGTGCTTTTGTCCTGTCCATGTTGGAGAAAATAAAAGACGATGGTGACTCTTGCTTCCGCGACATTTCACGAACCAGCGTTAAACAGTCAGTTCTAAATCCACCGATCACACCCTTGTATTTATCGAATTCCAGTACTTTGAACTTTGTAGGTATTTTCACGTTTTGAACCAAACACATATCATTCACATTCTGCCCAAACAATTCTTTTCCTCTGAGGGCCTTCATTTCTTTCTGCATCTTATTAAACTGATCTTGAAAATCGTCGATTTGATCATAGAAGCCCAAGCTTTCACTTGGCGGAGGAATAGGATGATAAACTTCATCGTTAACAAATGAAACATCATTCGCTGAAGGAGGTGTAGCATAGTGAATCTCATTTCTAGCAGCAGGAGTAATATGCACCACAGGAGGTGCAAGAGTAGTAGCAGCTTGAACAAATGGAGTATCTAGATTAAAACCTTATGGCAAGAAGTTTTCTGGAATTCCCCATGGATAATCCTGAGGCATACGATTCTGAGCAACAGTAACCGGGACAACAAAAATGGGAACTGATGGACCTTCACAAGCAAATGTTGTTTGTTGAGGCTGAGCAAGTGGTGGCTGATTCTGAGCATCCACCAGTGATTCCATCAAAGCAGTTAAATTAGCCATACCGGCCTTCAGAGCAGTAACCTTGTCGTGCAACTTGCGATTCTCTTGTTCAAGATTCTCCATTTTCTTCTTGGAATTAGCTCGAGAATTATATCAGTGAGACAACTTGTTGAACGAAGCAGAGAAATTTAGTAAGACACATGTGTATGAAAAGAAATGCAAGAAATATGTACAAGATGATACTTGATATGCAATGCACATGATATTAGTAATTAAAGGGACTCAAAGAATTATAGACAATTTTGCAAATATTAAAGTACTACCGCATTTGAAATACTGAAAATCTCATTATAATAACTTCAAAACAGATTACAACTTTTTCAGTACAAGTTTCAACAATCCTCAGTATAAAAAGAAGATAGAATCTAAAAAGCCTAAGAAATAAAAGCTGATGAAGATCACTCCACACACTGACGCTTTCCTGTGAGTCTAGAAATTTGAGCCTTTATCTGCCTATTTTCTTCTGCATACCTGTCGGCAACCTCTTTCCAATCGTCAGAGTCGAAAAGTGAATGACTAAGTCCTGATTAAGCGTTAGAGGAAAATAATCCTCTTGCTTATCTATCATCTCTACAACATGACTCTCAAGAATCTCAATTAGGTCATCCTTCTCCTTCAAGTCTGCCTGGTAGGATATCTCTAAAGTCTGACACTTATTCTTCCAAGCTTCTTTCTACTGTTGCATCCTGACTAGGGCCACCTGAAGATCTTTCACATCATCCAAAAGGGGATGAGTGGTCTTCATAAACATATCAGGCATAGGTGCTTCATGGGAATATGGCATCTTCAACTGGATGGCTCTTGCTTGTACCCACTAAAGATAAGGCTCCAAAGAAACAACTCCTCTAGGTCTCAAGTCCTTCCTACTTTTCCTGTGAATATAACGCCAAGCCTTTGCAATCTGCTCCTTAGCTTCCTTATGATTCTCTCCCTCTTTAAGAAAGAAACCACTCAGATGAATACTATTCGGATTATCCCTCATCGTATATCTAAGTTGTCTTCTTGTAAGAACAGGATTGTAGTTGATTCCTCCCTTTGTACCAAGAAGAGGTACATTGGGGAAACTACCAGAACTATCGAAAATATCTACATCATGGTAAGCCTGATGATATAAAACAATATCTAAATGAGTGAGGGCCATAATCTTCGGAGCTCGACGAGGTTCCTTCCTGATATCCCAGAAAGCCTCAGACCGAGGCAAGTGAGAAATAAACCACTGATACAACAAAGGCGTGCAACATATGATCATCCCTCCATGATAAGAATCCCGAAGATGAATGGAGTAATAAGTATCCCCTAGTAATGTAGGGGAGGGATTCCCTATTAAAAAGATCCTGATGGCGTTGGCATCCACAAAGTTGTCGATGTTCGGAAATAAGAACAACCCATAGGCAAGTAAAGTAAATATGGCCTCAAAAGCAACCATACTCTTTATCCTAGAAATGTAACAAGCTTTCTCCAATAAGAACTGAGCGGGTAATCCTCTAATGCCTCCTTTGGTAGTCATGTGGGCTTCAACCTCAGACTTCCTTAAATGAACCAAAGCAACAATCTCATGAGATTTTGGCTCTTCCTCCAAGTTGGTAAAAGGGACACTATCAGTAACAGGTAAACCCGGTAAATAAGAATACTCCTCTAATATAGACATCAACAGATAATCGGGGAAGGTGAAACATCGATACATCGGATCATAGAACTGGAACAAAGTTGAGAGAATACCCTCCTTCATCCCGAGCTTCATGAGAGGCATGATGGATCCATACTTCTTCTGAAAATCTATAGAACTCTCAATCTCAGGAATTAGACTCATCAAATCATCTATCTTGGGATTCTTGAAACTGTACTTCTGAGTCTTTCTTTTTCTAGAATCCATGGTCAAAAGTACCCGGGATATTCACAAAGAGTCAACTTTAAGTCCCTTGAACCACAATGTCTTAAAAGATGCTCATGGGTACATGAATGCATGATGCAACAATCACACACAAGTACACAAACATGGGGGGTTCATAAGTTTGACGTCACGAGCATAAAGTCAAAGGTACTATCTACAAGATATGGTCTAATAGTTTATCACCTGCCGAATAAGGTTCTAAGAGGTTCCCAAAGTCGACATCCTTCCTTTAGATATTACCAACGTCCCGATTGACTCAGTAATTAGTAATATTCTCAAGAAAACTCGTCTGAGCGTAGTATCGCATGACAACCATTTCCGGATTACTCCGTCATAGCTTCCGAACTACACCTAAAAGGCCAAGATGGGTTAAAGGTTCTACAGTTCTCAGTTTCAGCAGGCTCCCAGGTTGAAAGCACCATGTCTTCCCAATTACTCTATAAACGATACTATAGTCAAAGGGGCCTACATCGAGTGGGGGATCTCAAGTCTCCTTTTTTGGGATTACTCCCTCAAAGTTAACATGACTATACCGCCCGTCCTATCTTAAGTTTACCCAAGTCCGGGTAGAGGACTTATGAGAAGTCACTAAGCATCCTAAAAACCAGGAAAATCCAGACAAACATATATACAATATATAACACACAATAGATAATATCACGTAAAGAAATAAACAAAGATAGGCTTAACCCACTTAGGGATGAACCAACATTTGGTCAATCTTTCCCCAACAAAGTCGCCATTTTTCTGTAGCGGTAGAAATGTTGAGACTAAGCAATTGGATTGACTTAACCCATACAGATAAAATTAAAAATCTCCCCCGCGCTTTATTGTTTCCAAAGGAATGAGAAAAGTGAGAATAACCCAAAAAGAGAGGGAAAGAATCTAAGTTCGGGGGTTGGTTATGCAAAGGGAAGGTATTAGCACTCTAAACATATACGGTACTCCGCAGGAACCTCTTTGAAAATCTGTCTAATTTGGCTATAAATGTTTTATACAAAAATAAATTGTGGGGATGAGAAAAGAAGTATTTTTTACAATTTTTGCACCCGCCGCAGTTGCGAACCATTAGTGCCTACGTACCACCTTACGTGCAATAGGGGATCAAGGTACTCGGAGTTCACCTTTAAATTAAAAAAAAAACTAGTGTGTTGGTTAATTTTAAGGGACGAGACATCATCGTCTTATCCGAGTGGAAGGGCATACTTACTACCCACGATTATGAGAAATGAGAATTTTCATCATCTCAAAGTGAAGGATATGGCTTGGACTTTAAAATCAACAAAACCTTATTCAACACCCTAGTGGAAAATATCTCACTTCACTACATATCCTAGAAGTATAGTGGTTCGCATCACTACAAGGATTGACAAGAGCCTAATCTTTTAAGAGATAAAAATCCAAAGTGGCAAAAATAATTTGAATGAGATTGATTTACTTTTAGTCTTCTCACAAAAAAATGTCAAAGTATTATTAAGTTGGTTAAAGTTTAATTAAGAAAATATTTTTGAAAATGCATGGACATAAGTCCAAGTTTATTGTGAAAGAGGTTCAAGTTTAGAAGGCAAGAATAGTTTTGAAAAGGAGGGAGAAGATTTTGAAATTAAAGAATATGGGAGGAGATGAAGGGACTATCTTAAAGCATAAGTTAAAAGCTAGGTAAAAGAACTGTCTAACCAAAAAGAAGCAACCACTTGACACAATGAGTCAATGTAGAATTCCCATACTTTGGATTGAAACCAAATAAGGAAAGATAATAAACCTCTTAAGAAAACCAAACTTCAATCGCAATAAGTTTTCACAAAAATTGGGCAGAGTAACAGCTGTATACAGATGATTTCACGATCACAAACGAAGCATGTAATCAAAATAACCTGCATGCAAAGCAAACAAGCAACTCAATATCTTGGGGTAAACCCTAAGAACTCTAGACAAAATAACAATAGATATCATAAGGTCTCAAGGTAGGTCAAAGTCTCTAATCCTAAGTCCAAGGAGTCCATCACTCCATAATGCCAAGGATAGTGACTAAATAGTCCAAGTAACATTAAAGTTTTTTATGGTTCAAGTTGATTATTAGGTATCTTCAAAAAGAAATGAAAATATGAAGTGAGCAAAATAAAATGACATAAAAGTAAATGTTCAAGTGAGCAAAGATGAAAATAGCATGAAATGTAAATGCTAAAATAAATATGCTTAAAGTAAAGAGCATAAAGTGAAGGCATAAAATAAAGTCAATTGTTAGAAATTAGAGGTTAGTTGAATGACCATCTTGAAACTTGCATTTGAAACTCATTAGAGGATTGATAAAACCAAAGCCTCTCAATAATAAGTTTCATTTTCTTTTTGTCAAGTATATCATTCATTTCAAAATCTCAAGGCAACAATAAATGATTAATGATGTTTAAGTGATTCACTTTGACCAAAGCTTATGAAGATTCATTAGAGGATTGATAAGACCAAAGCCTCCTAACAATGAATCACAATATTATTGGATAAAAGGTTTCAAACTAACATAATTGGGCTTGCAAATATAGGTTTGGGCCACAAATGATCATTTCTCGAATCGGGACAAAATTTAGCACTATGTTAAATAATCGTAAGTGGACTTATATAGAAGTCGCACCTATTTTAAGGGAGGTCAATAACAATCTATGTACCATATGTTTAGAGAAATGATATGTAAGTTATTCTCCAACAACATGTAGTACAAGTAAGAAGGGAATAAGATGAAGAGGGAAGGGATAAGAATTTAAACCACATTCGAACCAAAAATTTAATCAAGCTATCATTAAAATCTTTCATCCATTTTGGTGGAGTTAAACTCAACATCCAAGATCCAACGATGTTAATGAAGCTCATGATTAAAATCTCATAGTTCAAGATCAGCCAAAATATATACAAAAATAAAACTGTATTTAAAAATAAAGAAAAAGATTTTTTTTAAATGGTTTTAAATGAAAATAAAAGGGGGAAATGGAAACTATATTCAAAACATCCAAGAAAAATTCAATGAGACCATAGAAAAATCAGAAATATGCTCAAATATTTTTATAAAATTTTTGGTAATTTTTTAAAGTTAGAAACTATTTTTAAAATTAAAAGAAATAGGCAAAATAAACTAAAAATTGTGAAAAATAGTAAAGTCACAAATAAAAATAGAATAAGATAACCAATATTTGTCAAGAGGTCATTGGATCCTTCCATATTTTTTTCCAGAAATTAAAAATTAAGAAAAGTATTTTTAAACATTTAAAACAACTCAAATAAAGTGAAAAAATATAAAAAATATCAAAACACAAAATAAAATTGTGAAAAAATAATAATCAGAAAGAGAAAAATCAAAAGTATTTTTAAGATTTTTTTCTAGATTTTTTGAAGTTAAAATGATTTTTTAATGAATTTTTGAATTTTAAAACAAATAAAATATAAAATCAGAAAAATAAAATAAAAATTAAAAAGATGCGGACCATTGGATCAATGTCAAAATGCGTTAGTAATCAAATCCAAGGGATCTGGCACGCTGTGCATATCATGGACATTAGTGAATAAAACACTGAATCATTTATTAAAATTAGAATTAAAAAAAACAAGTGGCATGATATCATTGGTTGAGAGATGACACGTTGGTCATCTTCAACCTCCAGCCACGCGAATTACAGGTCTCGGAAATGGAAAAAATTAGAGCTCGAGACCAGTACCATTCTCTTCATCTCTTCAAGATGATTCCAATGGTACCCTCGCGAAAAATTTATGTAAGGTGTAACTCAGTCGTTTTGGAAGGAAAGATTTGAAAAGGGAATTGAAAATTCATGGCAAAAACTCACTTTCAGTTGAAAACAAATGTTGCGACTAGAATCAGAATGATGAGAGCTTCATTACAGTACCAAAGTTTGAGAGAATTGGTGAAGGAATCTACCTATTGAAGTTCAAATTCAGAGCTCTGAAACTTGAGTTGGCTAGCATAATTTAGGAAGTCTTAGAGATTGGTTCTTCTTCTATTAGCTTCAGTGAAGTTCAAGGATGAAGAATTGACAAAGAAAATGGATTGAGGAAAGCAGTAAAACCAAATTCGAAGTTGCAAAAAAGTGGGTTTAAGAGAAGGTTTGGCAGGGTGATTCGAGCTATCTAAGCTTGCGAAAATGAGTGGGATAGATCCTATATTTATAGGAGAAGTGAATAGAATAAAGAGGAGGGGTGAATGATGCAATTTGAATGGAAATCATGCACACCTATTTTCATGAAATAAGTGTGATTACATGTGCATCAAAACTCATCCAAATGAAGCGTTTTGACACTCTAAATCATCCACATGCTTATTGTAATCATGTTTAAGTAGAAAACACACAAATTTGGTGATTAGAAGTCAAATTATGGAAATTGCATTCAGATTGTTTGAGAAACTTCAGTTCTAAGGTACCAACTTTGAAATCATGGTGTGCACAATTCAGGAAGCTTTACGACTTGATTCTTGATGTGTTGGAAAGGTGAGATCACAAACTTTGCAATGTGAAAATAATGGAATCAAATGAATGTTTGAGCTGAGAGTTGTGATGAGTCAAAGTTGAGAAAAATATGCTGACTTTTTGTACTTAGAAAAATTCTAGGTTTTTCTTCAAAAATGATCTATAATGTCTTGCATCCAAACATGGTCTTCCATTTAAAATTTTCTCTTTACCAAAGAAGATGGCATGAAGTATATCCCTTGAATGATATTTTGAGACTTGAACCATTTAAAATCTCCAAATAATGAGAAAGTTATGACTTGGTGAAGTTGGTGAAAATTCATGAGATAACCTATAATCTTGAGTCCTTAAGATATATTCCATCCATTTTCAAGATTTTCACATAAAAGAAGGGTTGAAGTTCACATCTTTAAGATGATTATGGAAAAAGAATAGGCTCAAGGAGATAAAAATTGACCAAGTTATGAAATTTTAAATTCTCATAAGGGAATTTCATGGCCTATCTAGAGGACTTGTAATCTTTCTCAATCATTAGGCATCTTACAAATTTTGAAGTGATTTGTTGATAAGCCTTTAAAGAGGATCATGTATTTGGAATCACTCAAAAATACCAAAATATGAGCAAGATATAACCCTTAGAAGTTCAAAACCCTAGCTCCTAGAGCAATAAAGTGTCTTGGAAAACCTTTTCAATTTTGACAAACTTTCTTGCACAAATACTTTTTTTAATGTAAATAGAAGTTGTTGAGGATGATAATGAGGAACCATAGAAACCATAACCACTTCCTAAATATTGAGAATTGAGGGAAATATGCACTTGTGATCAAAAAATCAAGAACTTATCCAATTAGGTCAAAATTTCTTCAACCAACCCTTACATCTTTGAACTATCTTTGACAACTTGAGGTATGATAAATCATAATACACTTTGTCATGATATTAATTCAAAGCATCTTCAATGATGAAGCTTGAATCTCAATGAAGCTTTTTTGAAGAAGGCATGGAAATAAACTCATGAACCTATAGATCAACTTGATGGAATATGTTGTTCTTTCGCCTATAATATCCTCCATTAGGAAAAACATTCATTGTATTTATTAGTTAGAAGTTAATCAATACAGAACATAGATGATCACAAAATACAAGTCAAGGTGCTTGGTGATTCCCCATGAGCAAAGTTAAAGATAAGGAGAATAACCAAACCCTAGTGTGATCTTGTTGTGATTGAGTTGATATGAGATGATAAAGGGATCTTAGGGGGAAAATTGGGGTACAACAGATGGTACCTCAAAAGGTTGAGGAAAACACGTGGAAATACTGGAAAAGAAGAATCGTTTTGGTTTGGGCTATGAATCATCAAAGGATACCCTGAAAGGCAAGGCACCGTTTCCTCCAATCCATGAGACCTTCATCAATAAAGGAACAAAGCATGACATACAAGTGGAGATGATATCTAACAAGAGAAACACCAAGAGAGCATATGACTTCATTTGTGAATATGCTCTAGGAAAACAACTCAAGAATTGGACAACTTTGGAGATTCCAAAGATCTTTTTCTTTCTAAAGTAATTTTTCGTGTTTTTGACAGAACCTATATCAAGCCCGAGGCATAGGGGTAGCTTGTAACGGTCCCCCGATTGGTTTCAAACAGTATTCTAAATTAATAAGAGTTATATTTTGTATTTAATTAAGATCATTATCTTTCCCTTGCATTTATCTCTTATATTTTTAAAATGGAAATACTTTTTCTTCATATGCATTTTCAAATTCACGTACTAAAACTGCACCAAAACATGATAAATGTGCAGATCCATGCCTAAAATCACTGATAATGTTACTGTTGCTATCCGATATAACTTTCATGCACCCATCAACTAAGCAGAAGAGGAAGATGATGAAGATATTGAACTCTCTGAAGAATTGGAAAGGGAGATAGAGCAAAAAGCTGACAATATACAACCATACCAAGAATTTATTGAGACCATTAACCTTGGCATAAAGGAGGATACAAAAGAGATCAAGCTAGGGGCAACATTGGAGGAAAGCATCAAAGAAAGAATTATCAAATTTTACATGAATCTGTGGATATATTTTCCTGGTCTTATAGAAATATGCCAGGATTAGATACGAATATTATGGTACATAGACTACCTCTCAAGGAAGGTTGTTCTCCCGTTAGACAGAAGCTCAGAAGAACTCATCCAAACATGTCTAGCAAGATTCGAGAAGAGGTCCTTAAACAATTTGATACAGGTCTCTTAGCAGTGGTAGATTATCCACCTTGGGTAGCTAACATCGTTCCAGTACCCAAAAAGGACGGCAAAATAAGCATGTGTGTAGATTATCGGGATCTGAACAAAGCGAGTCCCAAAGATAATTTTCCGTTACCTTACATAGATGTTTTGGTGGATAATACATCTCAAGCTTAGGTATTATTATTCGTGGATGCTTTCCCAGGTTATAATCAAATCAAAATGGCACCCGAGAATATGGAAAAGACTACTTTCATGACTCCTTGGGGCATTTTCTGTTACAAGGTGATTCCATTCGGTCTAAAGAACGTAGGGGAAACTTATCAACGAGCTATGGTTACACTATTTCATGATATGATCCATAAAAAAGTTGAAGTATACATGGATAATATGATCTCTAAATACCATACAAAGGAGGATCACATCATTCACTCACAGAAATTATTCGAGCGTATGCGAAAGCTCAAACTAAGGTTGAATCCGAACAAGTGTACATTTGGTGTCAGGTCAAGAAAGTTATTGGGTTTTATTGTAAGTCAGCATGATATTGAGGTAGATCATGACATGGTAAAATTCATACAAGAAATTCAAGCTCCAAGGATAGAAAAAGAGGTATGTGGTTTCTTAGAACGATTGAATTACATTTCGAGGTTCATATCGCACCTAACTGCTACATGCGAGACTATATTCAAATTACTTTGAAAAGATCATACAATGGTGTGGAATAATGATTGTCAGACAAACTTCAAGATAATAAAGCAATATCTACAAGAGCCACCAATCTTGATGCCACGAGTTCATGGAAGACGGCTCCTCATGTACTTAACAGTGCTTGAAGGGTCAATGGGATGCATATTAGGACAACATGATGAAACTGGTAGAAAAGAGCATGAAATTTACTAACTCAGTAAGAAATTCACTGACTGTGAAACCAAGTACTCACTTCTCGAGAAGACTTCTTGTGCTTTGGCTTGGGCTACTAAAAGGTTAAGGCAATATATGTTAACTCACACCACTTCGTTAATAGTAAGAATGGATCATTTGAAGTACGTGTTTGAAAAACTAGCTCTTACAAGAAGGATAGCCAGATGGCAGATGTTATTATCCGAGTATGACGTCCAATATGTTACTCAAAAGTCCATCAAGGGTAGTGTACTAGTTGATCATCTTGCTCATCAGCCATTTCCAGAATATCAACCAATGAAGTTCGACTTTCAAGACGAAGAGTTTATGGTTATAGGTGACTACGAAATACCAGGACCCGACGAAGGACCTGAACCAGGGGCACAATAGACACTCACGTTTGACGGGGCTTCAAATTCACTAGGGTACGATATTGGGGAAATTTTGACTTCTTCTAAGAATTTTTATAAACCTTATACCGCAAGGTTATATTTTGATTGCACCAACAATATTGTTGAATACAAAGCTTGTATCTTGGCTCTAGAAGCTGCTATCAATCTAAGAATTAAATATCTTGAAGTGTATGGAGACTCAGCATTAGTCATATAACAAGTCAACAGTGAATGAGACACTAAACATCCCAAATTAACCTTGGCATAGAGGAGGATCCAAAAGAGATCAAGCTAGGGGCAACATTGGAGGAAAGCATCAAAGAAAGACTGATCAAACTTTTACATGAATATGTGAATATATTTTCCTGGTCTTATAGAAATATTCCAATATTAGATACGAATATTATGGTACATAGACTACCTCTCAAGGAAGGTTGTTCTCCTGTTAGACAGAAGCTCAGAAGAACTCATCCAAACATGTCTACCAAGATTCGAGAAGAGGTCCTTAAACAATTTGATACAGGGTTCTTAGTAGTGGTATATTATCCACCTTGGGTAGCTAACATCATGCCAGTACCCAAAAAGGTCGGCAAAGTAAGCATGTGCATAGATTATCGGGATCTGAACAAAGTGAGTCCCAAAGATAATTTCCCGTTACCTCACATAAATGTTTTGGTGGATAATACATCTCAAGCTTAGGTATTATTATTCATGGATGCTTTCTCAGGTTATAATCAAATCAAAATGGCACCCGAGGATATGGAAAAGACTACTTTCATGACTCCTTGGGGCACTTTCTGTTACAAGGTGATTCCATTCGGTCTAAAGAACGCAGGGGAAACTTATCAACGAGCTATGGTTACACTATTTCACGATATGATCCATAAAGAAGTTGAGGTATACATGGATGATATGATCTCTAAATACCATACAGAGGAGGATTACATCATTCACTCATAGAAATTATTCGAGTGTCTACGAAAGTTCAAACTATGGTTGAACCCGAACAAGTGTACATTTGGTGTCAGGTCAAGAAAGTTATTGGGTTTTATTGTAAGTCAGCGCGATATTGAGGTAGATCATGACAAGGTAAAATTCATACAAGAAATGCCAGATCCAAGGATAGAAAAAGAGGTCTGTGGTTTCTTAGATCGATTGAATTACATTTCGAGGTTCATATCGCACCTAACTGCTACATGCGAGACTATATTCAAATTACTTCGAAAAGATCATACAGTGGTGTGGAATGAGGATTGTCAGACAACCTTCAAGATGATAAAGCAATATCTACAACAGCCACCGATCTTGATGCCACGAGTTCATGGAAGATGACTCATCATGTACTTAACAGTGCTTGAAGGGTCAATGGGATGCATATTAGGACAACATGATGAAACGGGTAGAAAAGAGCATGCAATTTACTACCTCAGTAAGAAATTTACCGACTGTGAAACCAAGTAATCACTTCTCTAGAATACTTCTTGTGCTTTGGCTTGGGTTACTAAACGGTTAAGGCAATATATGTTAACTCACACCACTTGGTTAATAGCAAGAATGGATCATTTGAAGTACATGTTTGAAAAACTAGCTCTTACAAGAATGGTAACCAGATCGAAGATGTTATTATCCGAGTATGATGTCCAATATGTTACTCAAAATTCCATCAAGGGTAGTTGTTGTACCCCAAAATTTTCCCTCTCATTTCATCAAAATTTTCTCACCACAAGACCCTTGGAACTCAAGATCAAGCTAGGGTTTGCTCTGCTCAAGACACCTCCTTGCACTGTTGACCTAAATTAGGGTTTGAGTTTGCACAAGGATGTTTTGACCTACAATGCCCAAAGTGACTTTCATACTTCATGTTGGGTTCACAAGTTTGTCCATACCAAGTTTCAAGCCTTGATTTAAATCTTTGCCCAGTCAATTGGACAGTTGACCTAGAAATCAACTGTATTGGGGAAAAAGTCAACTGTGGCCAATTGACAGCCAAACCTCATTAAATTTGACCCACATCAACATTATGAACTCATATGAACCACTTGATCAAGTTTGGATCACAATTCCACAAGAAATTTGATCAGATCACCAAAAGGGCAAAATGGTCATTTTTAGGGTTCTTGACTGCACAAAGGCAATTTTTGACTGTTTGACCTAACCAATGGAAAAACAAGCTCACATATGGACTCAGGAACTCAATGAAATTGTCTTGAACCATTCAACAAGTTCAAAAGATCTCAAAGGCATAGGGTTGACAAATGAATTTTTCAGTCAACTTATCAAAATATGACTGTATACTGAAAAGTCAAACTTTGACTTTTTGGTCAAAATCAAGTGCCAAGAGTTATTTGTCATCAAGACATGTCAAATTATGAAACTTGTTCATCAAGAAACCCAAAAATACAAATTAGGGTTTGAAATGGAAAATTTTCATAACTTAGAAATTTTCTAAGTTATGAAATTTTCTTATTTTTTCCTAACTTTGTCCCATTTTTTCACCAAGATGCAAGTGGATTCAAACAAAACTTGAAACATGAAAGTTGTAGTCCATCACAAAGTCTACAACTTTGATTCACAAAGTTTTCTCAAAGGAAGCATTTATCTCAAGTTATGATTTTTGGAACAAGGGTACCTAAAACTTTTAACTTAGAGAAAATTTGCCCTAATCTAGGCAGGATTTTGACCCATCTTCTTGGCCATTTTTCACATAGTTCCACTTGGATTTTCAAGTTGAATTACAAAGATGGATTGTAGTGCATGTTCCAAGATTTCCAAATTGTCCCAGAAATCCTCAAACACCCTTGTAGTTAGAGAGAATCGAATTCTTAAAGTTGGCAAAAACTCACTTTAGTTCATGATAAATACATGTTCATAGCAACTTGCATTTTCAAATCAGCATGTTTGGTGCTAGCTTGCAGGCCTCAAAACCAACTTACACTTCATAATTTAATGCCTAACCATTGTGTTAAGATATTATTTTATTCATATGGACATTACATGCAAAATTAAGCCCTAAATGGTAAAAGGCATATTGCCATTTTTGCAAAAGCTACTTTATGTCAAAACACCAAGCATTGAGCCTTGGACAAAATCTCTTGCAGCAAAACAAATCCACAAAATCAGAGGGGCCTAGAGCAATGTATGCAAACATGTTTGACAGCATATAGAGGCCTGTAACTTCACTTTCACAAGGGGGCATCAAGTAGAGACAACTTGCAAAAACACAACCAATCTCACATTTCTGTTAACACAAGCTAAAACAAACTTTGTGAACAAGTTCCATACATCAAAACAAGCCTGAAGCACGACCCTTCCATCCCTATATACCTCATAATACTTAGATCCCTGTTTTGCTGCAAAACAGGGCAAGTTCTGCGAACTTCAAGCCATAATCAATTCCTATCATGCGTTGTGTCCAAAAGAGCTTCAAACACCTTCTAATCAATCCACATGAGATATCCTGATCATCCATTGCAAGCTGTAACACCTCTAACACCCTTTTCCATTTTCATTTCCAAGCTCTGCAGGTTGAGTTCTACAGCACGATTCAAGTTGTTTCAAAGCAAGCCAAGCATTGGAGAAGCTTCCTTGGACCTCAGGCAAGCTC
Organism: Vicia faba; assembly: GCA_948472305.1. Taxonomy (NCBI): domain Eukaryota; kingdom Viridiplantae; phylum Streptophyta; class Magnoliopsida; order Fabales; family Fabaceae; genus Vicia; species Vicia faba. The sequence continues at coordinate 1,123,401,283 of OX451739.1, read as the reverse complement.
AACAGAAGCTCAAACACCATTGAAGGTTGCTGCATTGCCCTACTCGATTCCAACTGAAACAGGTTTTTTATCACTTTCTATCTCTCTATTTAGGAACATTTAGCTTTAGGTTTGTGAATGAAAAATGTAGTATTCAATATCATGAAGCCATACATATGCTCAGCTTTCATTTATATTAAGTGTGCTAGGAGAATTTCAGCCATGAACATGTGAAAAAAGCTAGGTCAGATTTTAGGGCCAGAGAAATTCTCTCTGGTCTTTGAGAGTTAGATTTAATGCTTTATATGGTTAGATTCGTGTTTAAATTCTCTACAAGTTTGATGTTGTATGTTTTGGCAAAAAGTCACGTTTCCAAAATGTAGCATTTGAACCAGGCGCGCGCGTTTACAAGATTCAGAGGTTGAAGAAGAACCTGGCTTGGGCTGGGCCTGTACAGGCTTGCTTCTGGCACCCCCCAGATTCAAGTTACACCCCCTGGCCCATTTATTTGATATTTATCATTTTGTGACATTTTTATTTTTATTTTGACTTTATTACTTTTCATATGAAATATAAAAATGACAAAAATAATTTTCCATATTTTTTCATATTTATTTGATATTTATTTTATTTTATTAAGCATACATATGTAAATAATCTAAATCCTTTTTATTAAAACCCTAAAAGAATAAATAAAAAATATACTTATTTTTCATTTATTATTTTTATTTACATTTGAAAATATTTTCTTGAATATAAACTTTTGTTTTAAATAATTAATTTTATTTTTATATGTTTAATATGTTTAATGAAATATATATATATATACTTTATTTAGTTAAATAATTAGGACAAAAAATACAAAAATAATACATTTTTATCTTTATTAATATTTGACACTAAAAATAATTTTTTTACAATATACTTTTATTTTTGTATAAATTAATATATTGTTGTATATAATTAATAAATATTGCTATTTATTTGAAAATTAGGGTTTTGCCCTAAATAACCAAAAATAATTAAAATTTGACCTTTTTTTATTTGTATATGTTTCACATTAAAAAATACCTTTTTCACATACATAAAAAATCTTTTTTTTTTGCATAATACATTTTATTTGATATTTACTTAATTGTATTTATTTAAATGTTAAATATTGCCTTGTACATTCGATATGGTTGTAATAACTTAGAATTTATTTCCTTGTCAAGTATCCCCAATTCAAATTTGTATCCCCCTCCCTATATCATGTTGTAATAGTGTAGCATTTAAATTCTCGCACATTTAAAAGCTTTCAATTATACCATGCCTAGACCTAGGGTTTGTATGCAAATGAAATCAACAAGTAGCTTGACCTAATCAAAGACAAAATGCATGAAAAGAAAACACAATGCACACTTGCACCCCTAGGGTTTCAATCCGCTTGTTGTCTTAAAAAATGGGCCATGGTATGCATGTCAAGTATTTTGGCAAAAATAAAACAAAGATCATAGTCCCTCGATGACGCTATCTGAGTTGCCTAAATAAAATGATCAAATCCCTCACGAAAATTTCCAAAAATACTTGACACAATTGCTATCATGGTCTATACGATGACCCGCGCTTGTCCCGTTTAACATCCTAACACAAGGTTGTTCACCAAATACAATGGTGAAACAACACTGTTAAAAGGGTTAAAAAACATAAGAAAGATCTTTGAGTAAAATAGGGTAGACAACTCTTAGTTACTTGATCAAGCTTGCAAAAACATCCTTGCTATTTTTTTTCAAAACACACCTCACAACACAATTTCAAAACCCTACTTTCAAACATTGAAAACTTTTCAAAAGACAAAAACACCTTTGTATACATTCAAACAAGAATCATTACAAAGGTTTCCACAACGATGGCCTCTTTTAAAAACATTTTCCAAAATCACACACAAAGCACCATTTCAAAAAATTGAAAAGCAAAGCAAGTGATTTAAAGCAAGTAACTAAGAGCCCATGGATAACCATGGATAGAAAGGGTGCTAATACCTTCCCTTTCTATAATCTACTCCCCGAACCCAAGAAAACATCTCAAAGGTCTTTCCTGTGCTTTTTGACCTTTCCTTAGGATAAAATAAAAAGTCGGTGGCGACTCTTGCTAAACCGAAACATTTGCAAACGCAAACGCAAAATCCCAAGTCAGTTCTCCCACCGTATCACAGAACTGGCGACTCTGCTGGGGAGTTTTTTAAAAGTGGATTAACCTTAGGGCTTAAGTCACCCTTTGCATGATTATTGTTTGCTTTGATTGCTTTACATTTTGGTTCTCTTGTTTGGGCTTGAAATCCTCCACCCGGATTTGGGAAACATTCATAGATAGCAATACGTTGTGGAAACTGTGCGGGGTATACCGACACGGTTGAAGCAATAGCTATATTAGTGCGACATATTTATGAGTACCGGTAGACTTTGAGTCAATCAAAGAGAATACGGGGCCGCTGAGTGATGTCATTAAGCACTAATGAACTAGAACCTTACTTGACCATCTTGGCCTTTCATTAGGGGTAGTGAGATGACCGGCTTTGGTGCAGTCCGAAGTTGGTAGATACTCGATACTACACTCATTGAGGGTTGTTTTCTTGGAATATTTTGGTCGCTAGTTAAGTGGCCAAACCAAAACAATGAACATAGAAAACAATCCAATGATATTGAGCTCCTTTGAACCCGGTTACTATTTATAGGACAGGTTTTGAGCCAACTAAACTCAAGAGGGTAATTACCTCTGAAACCTCATGCAAGCCTGAAACTAGGGTTTTGCGTGACTTGCTTGTACATGTGTTTGTGCATACATCATGAACATCATAAAGCATCATATGCATCCACTAACCATTTCAAGGGTTTGGATCTTCATCTTTGTTCTTGTTTTATAGGTCATGGAATCTCTTCGCAGGAAAACAATTTAAGTCAACCTTGTGAGGATTCCTCCTCAACTCAAGGAGCTTACTTCCAGGATTCCAGAGAATTCTCTCTTCAGTGAAAGACATGGTAGACTCCTCAATTTAGTCAACACCAACATTGAAGAAGACATGGTGAAAGTACTTGTCTAGTTCTTTGACCCCCTACACCACTATTTCACATTCCCTGATTATCAATTGGTGCCTACTTTGGAGGAATTTTCTCAACTCCTGAGAATTCCTATTCTTAATCAACTACCCTACAACGGTACGGAAAAAGAACCAAAGCCTGAAGATGTTGCCCAAGCATTACACTTGCAACCATCTGACATCAAGGGGTATTGGGAAACCAGAAGTGGTGTCAAGGGCTTCTTGGCAAAGTTCTTGTTTGAGAAGGCACAAGAGTGTTGGAATTCCCTGGATCTGCAAGCCTTTGAAGAGATTGTGACACTCCTTATTTATGGGTTGGTCTTGTTCCCAAACCCTGACCAACTTATAGATGTGAATGCTGTCAAGATTTTCATGTCCAAGAATCCCATACCTACATTGCTTGGGGACATCCTACACTCATTTTACACGCGAACAATGAGGAAAAGAGGTGTTCTCATGTGCTGTACTCCTCTCCTAGCAAGGTGGTTTATTTCTCACCTTCCACAATCAGTTTTGAAGAATGAGCAGGGTTTAAGGTGGTCACAACGGTTGATGACCCTCACACATTCTGATGTACATTGGTGTTCTCGGTCCAGAGAAAATATCATCATCATTGATCGTTGTGGTGAATTCCCTAATGTCCCATTACTTGGCATTATGGGAGGCATTACCTACAACCCATGTCTAGCTTTGAGACAATTTGGATATGCTCGGAGGGATGGCCCTCATGACATGCTGATTCCTGACCTAGTTTTTGACTTCGACAACGATGTGCAAGGACTTCGACAAAGGTTCATCAGAGCTTGGAGGATGCCTAACAAGGTGGATAGTAAGACACTGGGGCACAAGAATTCTATCCCCCTTGAGCCTTACCTCAATTAGGTACGAACTCTCTCCCAGAGTCTTATGATGCCATATCCTCACATTCTCCCCTTGATTAAAGAGCCTGTTTTGGAAGGAGAGGTTCCATACACCATCCTACATCCTGACATGCCAACATCATGGGAAGAAATGCAAAAGAGTTGGATCCAACTCAAGGAAGAACGTGATACTTTTGAAGCCAGCTTCTATGCCAGTGAGAAGAAGGTTTTAGAGCTCACCCGTCGACTTCACGAGGAGGAAACTCTCAACACCTACATCACACCAAAAAGGATGCACAACGTATTTTTACATTAAGAATTTTGTAACATTTCGCCCATGGGGCATTTATGTACTAACATTTTCTTCTTAATATGACAGGCGTTCTTTTTTGTTTGCAACAAATTTGAATTTTTTTCGAACCCTTGAATGCATTACATGAATAACATATCATTCATCATATGCATAAGCAGGTCTTCAAGTCAGGTTTCCTTGACTTTCTGCTATTTATTTCAGCAAGATGGATTTGGAGCAAACAATGAAGGACCTACAGGCATAAAATTCACAATTTCAACAACTCCTCATGACCTTGGCAAAGGGTCAAGAGGATCTCAAAGTTCTGCTAGAGAAGAATAAAGAGAAGAAAAAGAAAAAGAGACCGGGGGTAGCTACTTTCGGAAGAAGATTTGAGGGCGATGGTAGAAGGACTCTTGAGTTTCCTTCAACGTCTGACGAAGGGATTGGAAAGGGGAAAGGAGTTACTGTACCTTTTGAGTCTGAGGTAGAAGAGGAGGAAGAGAAAGCAGACGAAGACTATTCAGAACAATAGTATCCACCAGCGGATGACATGTATAAGAACCTTGAAGAAAAATTGGAAGCTATGGAGTTGCAGAGGGTGCCCGGTTTAGATTTTGAAGAACTGGGGTTGGTAGCCGGGATTGTAATCCCTCCCAAGTTCAAGGTGCCGATATTTTCCAAGTACGACGGTCTGTCATTCCCTAAGATGCACTTAAGGTCGTATGTTAGAAAGATCCAACCATATTCATCCGATAAAGACCTATGGGTGCACTTTTTCCAAGACAACTTGTCTGGCACTCAGTTAGATTGGTTTTATCAGCTCGAGAGATCAGAGGTCCACAATTGGGAAGACTTGGCAGCTGCTTTCTATCGTCAGTATCAGTACAACGCTGATTTGGCGCCTACCCGTACCCAATTACAAAGTATGGGGATGGCTTCAAATGAAGGGTTTAAAGAGTATGCCCAGAAGTGGCGCGACCTAGCTGGAAGGGTGCAGCCACCACTATCAGATAGGGAATTAGTTTACATGTTTTTGGGGACCCTGTATGGCCCCTTTTTCAACCATCTAATCGGAATATCTTCTGCGGGATTCACTGAACTGATCCTGACCGGCGAAAGGGTGGAGGCCTGTATCAAAAGTGGAAAGATTCAAAAGGATGCTTCCGCATCCACAGCTGCTAGAAAACCTTTCCCAGCCAAGAAAGAAGCATCTGCTGTGTATTCTCAGAAGGGGTTGGGAAGAACTGAGCGCCGTCCGACTGTAGGGGCCGTGATGATTCAAAATTCAGCAAATGATCAACCTCGTAATAATCAGTCGAGACCTAATCAACAACGGGTAGAACGGCCACAACGGCAGTTCACCCGCATCAATATGACGCCCGCACAGGTTCTTCCCCATTTGTTGAAACTGAATCTGACTAGTTTTAAGGAGGCCCCAAAAAACCCTAACACTTCCTCTCCATACTATCACTCCAACGCCAAGTGTGCTTACCATTCCGACAGTGCTGGGCACTCAAGAACAAAATTCAGGACTTAATTGATGCCAAAGAGGTTGAATTTAATGCTCCTGAGAAGCCCAATGTTATATCCGCGCCGATACCCAAGCACGGCCACAATGTGCATGCTGTTTTGGAAAGCCTCCATGTTACTGATGTTGCCGATCTGTTGACTCCATTGTTAGTAATAAAAGAAAATTTGTTGAGAGTCGGGATCTTTCCTGGTTGTGATGAAGACTGCTATTTTTGTTTAAACATTCAAGATGATTGTCCAATGTTGAAGTCGGGTGTCCAACGCCTGATGGATACTCAAGAAATACTTTTCTAGAAAACCCCTGTTAACACTTTCAATCCGATTAATCCTGATACTTGTGATACTTCGACCAATGATATTGCTATCATAACCATTTCCGACAATCTTCCCAAGGCTTGCAAAAGGCCTGTCAGGATTACACCCAACTCTGAATGTGTACCTTTAAAGATCACTATGCCGGGACCTGTCCCGTACCAATCAAGCAAAATGATACCGTGGAACTATGGGGGAGAGATCTTCTACCACGACATCAAACAAATCGAAACAGTCCATGAAATCTCTGAAGAAGACCCTGATATAGGAAACATCGCGGGTACAAGCAAGATAACCCGCAGTGGTCGGATCTTTTCTCCAAAAATTGCTCCTCCCCGAGCAGTTTTCGGACCCTTAAAAGCTTCTGCACCTGTTGGACCCTCTGTGCAAGGCCCAGTGATTGAAGAGTTAAACACTCCTGAAGAAAGACCATCTGTTGTTAATACCGACAAAGGTAAGGGGATACTGGAAGTGCCTGTCAAGACGAAGGCTCATGTTGTGGTTATCCCCGAAACCACTCAGAAGGAGATGGATGAAATCCTAAAAATAATCAGAAAAAGTGACTACGACGTTGTGGAACAATTAGGGCAAACCCCTTCTAAGATTTCAATGTTAGCCCTCCTGCTCTGTTCAGAGGCCCATGCTAAGGCCCTGATTAAGTTATTGAAGACGACACATGTTCCCCAAGAGACCTCGGCTGACCAATTTCAGGATTGTGTGACCAGTCTTACTGCTGACAATGGCCTGGGCTTTTCCGACGCTGACTTAACTCCCAAAGGAAGGAAACACAATGATGCATTACATGTTTCAGTTGAATGCCGAGGGACCACCCTCGCCCATGTCTTGGTTGATACTGGTTCTTCCCTGAATGTGCTGCCAAAGAAGGCCTTAGACTGTTTGGATTGCGAAGGTTTGACCCTCAAACCTAGTAACATCGTCGTCAGAGCTTTCGATGGTTCCAAAAGAATGGTTCATGGAGAGGTTGATATTCCCATCAAGGTAGGTACCAAAGTTTTCAACTCACCTTCTACGTGATGGACATCCGTCCGTCATACTCGTGTTTGCTAGGAAGACCGTGGATCCATTATGCCGGGGCAGTTACCTCCTCTTTGCACCAGATGCTGAAATATCCTGTTAAGGGTAAAATCATAATTGTGCATGGTGAGGAAGAATACATGATTAGTCATCTCAATTCCTTTCGATATGTGGAGTTAGATGGCGAGTTCATCGAAATTCCTTTTCAACATTTCGAGGAAGTTTCTCCCAAGGTAGCAGTTGCGAAGACAGCGGTTTAGGTACCTATCATTCCCAAGCATGTGGCTAGAATGGAAATTCTCAAGGACGCAGAGGCTGTGACTAAGGAGGGGAAAAGCATAGTATGGGGACAATTTCCTGACTTTCCCCATAAGACGGACAAGTTTGGTTTAGGCTTTACTGCTGCAGGACAAAAGGCTATGTGTCGCTCTAAGATTGGAAGATCACCCGTCAAGATCTCACACCACGGAATCAATGCTGTAGAAGATGAAGAGGAGGAGAGCCACTTTGAAGACTGGATCTTTCCGACTATCGAAGGGGGTTTGAGCAATTGGGAAGCAAAGGATTTTGTTCCTATCACCTTTATCAACCAGTAATTTTATCTTTGAACAATTTCCTATTTTTATGGTTTGTAATAGCTAAAACAATTCGCACACTATTTACACCTCATGCCTTGCCCGGGGCATGTATGTCCATTTGTAAGGGCTTGATTTTATTCATAATCATATGCCATGTTTTAATGAGTCATTGGACGTTTTTCATCTATAAACTGTCGTGTTCATTTTCTTTCCTTTTGCATTTTTGTTTGTTTAAGGATGGCTATCCCTTACACACACACCCACACTCACGAATGCAGGTACCCATCCACTCCGGATTCCATGGGTGACTATTCTGTTTTAGCCTTCGATAACTCTGGAGATTTGGTCAATCACGCTGAGTACGAAGTTGACGAAGATTGTGAAGTGCCAAGAGAGTTAGCCAGACTTCTACAACAAGAAGAGAGGGCCATCTTGCCTCATGAAGAGTTGCTAGAAATCGTCAACTTAGGGACAAAGGAAGACAGGAAGGAAGTAAAAGTGGGTGCCAACCTGGAACCAAGTGTCAAAGAGCGCTTAGTGCAATTGTTGAACGAATATGTTGAAATCTTCGCTTGGTCTTATGAAGACATGCCAGGGCTAGACACCGGTATCGTGGTTCACCGCCTTCCCACAAGAGAAGATTGTCCACCGATCAAGCAAAAGGTTCGCCGAATGAGGCCTGACATGTCTGAGAAAATCAAGGCCGAAGTAATGAAGCAATTCAACATTGGCTTTCTGGCTGTTACAACCTATCCACAATGGGTTGCTAACATTGTGCCCGTACCTAAAAAAGACGGCAAGGTCAGAATGTGTGTAGATTATCGGGATTTGAACAGGGCTAGCCCTAAAGACGACTTTCCGCTGCCGCATATCGACATCTTGGTTGAAAACACAGCTCAACACAAGGTTTTTTCTTTCATGGACGAATTCTCGGGATACAACCAAATTAAAATGGCCCCCGAGGACATGGAGAAAACAACCTTTGTTACACAATGGGGTACCTTCTGCTACAAAGTGATGCCGTTCGGACTGAAGAACGCAGGGGAAACCTATCAACGCGCCATGGTAGCTTTGTTTCATGATATGATACATCATGAGATCGAGGTTTACGTAGACGACATGATAGCTCGATCACAGACATAAGAAGAGCACCTTGAACATTTGCAAAAGCTGTTTGCCAGGTTGAAGGAGTATAAGCTCAGACTGAACCCAAGCAAGTGCACTTTTGGAGTTAGGTCTGGTAAACTTTTGGGATTTATTGTCAGCAACAAGGGCATTGAGGTTTACCCGGCTAAAGTAAAGGCTATACAAGAAATGCCTGCCCCCCGTACTGAAAAGGAGGTTATAGGATTCTTGGGACGCTTGAACTATATTGCAAGGTTTATCTCTCACCTGACATCTACCTGTGATCCAATTTTCAAACTGTTGAAGAAAGATCAGGTAGTTGAATGGAACGAGGATTGTCAAGTTGCTTTTGATAAGATCAAGGAGTACTTACTAGAACCTCTTATCCTGATGCCACCCGTCGAAGGAAGGTCGTTGATCATGTATCTGACTATTTTGGATAACTCAATGGGGTGCGTACTGGGCCAACATGACGAGTCTGGTCGAAAAGAGCATGCCATTTATTACCTTAGCAAAACGTTTTCCGACTGTGAGACTCGCTACTCATTGCTCGAGAAAACTTGTTGCGCTTTGGTATGGGCTGCTCGCCGGCTAAGGCAGTATATGTTGACTCATACCACTCTGCTGATTTCTAAGATGGATCCGATCAAATATATCTTCGAGAAGCCTGCTTTATCTGGAAGAATCGCTAGATGGAAGATGATCCTGACTGAGTATGACATCCAGTATACTACTCAAAAAGCTATAAAAGGGAGTGTACTAGCTGACCATCTAGCTCATCAAGCTGTCGAAGATTATCAATCTATGAGATTCGACTTCCCTGACGAGGACATCATGACTTTGGACAACATTGAAAGTAACAGACTGTATGACGGACCTGAACAAGGATCCCGATGGACCCTATACTTTGATGGTGCTTCAAATGCACTTGGCAACGGTATCGGTGCGGTAATCATTTCCCCATAAGGTTGCCATACACCTTTCACTGCACGACTTTGCTTCAGCTGTACCAACAACATGGCTGAATATGAAGCTTGCATCTTTGGTCTCAAGGCTGCTATAGACTTGGGAATCAAATCTTTGGTCATATTTGGGGATTAGGCTTTGGTTATTAGTCAAGTCAAAGGAGAGTGGGACACCAAACATCCTAATCTTATCCCATACAAAGAACATGTCCTGACTCTGTTGCCTCATTTCGAGCAGATTACTTTCGAGCATTTCCTGCGAGAAGAAAATCAGCTAGCAGATGCTCTGGCTACAATGTCTTCCATGTTTAAACTCAATTGGGATAACGAGGCTCCCCAAATCACCATCAATAGGATGGATGAACCTGCGCACTATCATGAGATTAATACCGAAGAAGTAGTGGAACAACCCTGGTTTCATGAGATCAAAAGGTATCTCTAGACTAGAGAATACACCAAAGGAGCTTCCGTCAATGACAAAAAGTTCTTAAGGAGATTTGCTGCCAAGTTCTTCCTAAGCAATGGCATCCTTTATAAACGCAGCCATGATTGTGTTTTACTTCGATGTGTGGACAAAGCTGAATCGAAGTTGATCACGACTGAGATACACAGTGGCACATTTGGCACCCATTTGAGCGGGCATACAATGGCAAAGAAGATTCTAAGAGCAGGCTACTACTGGTCTACCATGGAAGCTGATTGTCACCAATATTCCCGTACCTGCCATAAATGCCAAGTCTACGCCGACAAAGTACATATTCCTCCTGTTCCTATCAACATTCTGACAGCTCCTTGGCCGTTCGCAATGTGGGGCATTGACATGATTGGAGAGATCAAGCCCACGGCATCCAATGGACATCGCTTCATCTTGGTCGCTATTGATTATTTTACCAAGTGGGTCGAAGCAGGTTCCTATGCCTCAGTTACAAAGAATGTGGTTGCCCGCTTCATCAAGCAGAATCTCATATGCCGGTATGGTGTCCCCGACAGGATCATCACAGACAACGGTACAAATTTGAACAATACTATGATCACGGCTCTATGCGAGCAGTTCAAGATTTATCATCACAATTCATCTCCCTATCGGTCGAAGATGAACGGTGCTGTTGAAGCCACGAACAAAAATATCAAGAAGATCATTCAAAAAATGACAGTTACCTACAAGGAATGGCATGAGATGTTACCGTTTTCTCTGCATGGATATCGTACCACGGCACGTACTTCAACAGGGGCAACCCCATTTTCTTTAGTATATGGCATGGAGGCTGTTTTGCCCATGGAGGTTCAGATTCCTTCCTTAAGGATTATGAAGGACGCCGGTTTGAGTGAAGACGATTGGATTCAGACCCGGCTTGATTAACTTAATTTGATCGACGAGAAGCGACTTACTACTGTTTGCCATGGTCAGACGTATCAAAAATGGATGATCAAGGCTTTCAACAAGAAAGTCAGGCGTCAGATATATCAAGTCGGAGATCTTGTAATCAAGTGGATCATCTTGCCGCAAAGTGATCCCAGGGGCAAATGGACTCCTACTTACGAAGGACCGTTTGTGATTAAGAGCATCTTTTCTGGTGGGGCAATGATTCTGACCACCATGGACGGTGACGATTTGCCACACCCTGCGAACGCAAACATAGTCAAAAGATACTACGCATGAAATAACCCGACAAGTTGAAAACCCGAAAGGGCGACTTGGGCAAAAATGGGCATCCTGGTGAACCGAAAACCCGAAAGGGCGGTTCAGGCAAAAATTAGGGATAAAACAAAAAAATCTGTACACCCGGCAAGTTGAAAACCCGAAAGGGCGACTTGGCCAAAAAAGGGTTTCCCGATAGATCGAAAACCTGATAGGGCGATTCAAGCAAAAGTTAGGGGATTAAAGCGTATGACCGTGTCTCGTCGGATCACTTCAAGAACAATCTCTTCATCAACAAGCTCCGAGCTTCTGATCAACCTAGTCATCGACGGACAAAGCAACGAATGGACAAGATATTCAGAGTTGTGAAGGCCATAACAGAATGGGAATCCCATGGAATTGTTACACATAGCCATCTTTCTTTTGTATAAAATTTTTCAATTTTTACGACAATATTCTCTTACTAGGATGTCTGTCTCCTTTGTACAAAGATACTCACAAAAGTTAATACAAATACACTTCCAAGTGCCGAAATTTTCTTGCCTTTCTTTTCTTTTTACACTTATGTTTATTTTGAAAACGTCCAATGTTTTGTTAAATAGGCATATGCATTTGAATATAATCACTTCTTACAAGTAAAACGAAATTGAAAAAAAAAGGGATAGTTACTGATAGGTTGAAGGTGTAGGAAGATATTTTTGTGCCATCTCAGGAGAAATCCCCTGCGATACATCATTCAGACCCTCAACAAGGCTAAATTTGGAGTATATTTCTCCAGCGGAGTTAAGCTTCAAGATCCTTAGCAGAGTCAGTGCATTCCAAAACTTGATTCCCCAGCTGAGCTAAGTTTCGAAATTCCCATCAAAATTAAGCTTCAAGATCCCCAGTGGATCCCCAAAAATCCTTAAAATCATATACCCAGCGGAACCAGAATAGTGAACATTCTCCCCACAGAGATATTTCCCAGCAGATTGAAGATTCTCAGTCTCATTTCTCCAGCAGAAGTCTCCCAGGTTTTAACTTCCCAGTAGAGATTTTCAAAGTTTTCCTTATTCCCCAAGCAGTCAGCAGTCAGCAAGGATTTCTCATCTTCAGCAATCAAAGATGTTTGGAATCCCCAGCTTCGGTCATGGATTTATTTCCCCCGGTAGCAGTCAAAGATTCCGTTATCTCCAGCTACCAGGATTTATCTTCCTTAGCATGGCGACTACTCAACTTACATGCATAACCATTACATTCATATATCATAAACATTGATGAAATACAGTTCATTACATCATACATATCATGCAACATGACTTTATGTTTCAGCTAACATTTTACCCTTTTCAGGATAAGACTAAAAGGCTATCGTTAACAATTAGTCAAATACAGTACAGATATACCCCAGACACGGCGGTCATTCTACTACTCATTCAGACTTCAGCAATCCGATACGGACTAGATATGCTCCAGACACGACAGCCATTCTATCTCACATTCAGATTCAATTATCAAACTCAAGTTCAAATGCATTCCAGACACGGATACCATTCTGACCCTTACATCAGCAGTTTGATTCCCTTCAGTACAGTCGCCTCGGAAGTCATCCTGTCATTCACTCAGATCCCAGTTACAGTACAGATACACCCCCAGACACGGCGGTCATTCTACTACTCATACAGATCTCAACTTCAGATACAGTCCAGATACGCTCTAGACACGGTTGCCATTCTGTTACTCATTCAAAATTTATCCTCAACACACAATTGCTCCGTACACAGATATTTCTCTGTTACCCAGATACAATACAGATACACTCCATACACGACAGTCATTCTGATATTCATTCAACATTCAAATACAGTTACAACTCAGATACGCGCCAGACACGGACGTCATTCTTTTGCTCATACAAACTCAGCCTCCAGATACAGTTCAAGTGCATTCCAGACATGGATACCATTTTGAGGCTCATTCGTCTAACTAACAATATTGCAATTCAACAAAGATTCTCGGATGGCATCTTTAAGCCCATTCTCGCACCTATATTTTGACGAGTGCAAATTTACGGGCACTCTAGTGTCCAATCCTCTTCTACCTTCGAGTCGCGAAAGGCAAACTTGCCAATCTAACTCTTCAGGTTCAAGAAGATTGAACAGGGGCAACTATTGTACCCCAAAATTTGCCCTCTCATTTCATCAACATTTTCTCATCAAAAGACCCTTGGAACTCAAGATCAAGCTAGGGTTTGCTCTGCTGAAGACACCTCCTTGCACTGTTGACCTAAATTAGGGTTTGAGTTTGCACAAGGATGTTTTGACCTAAAATTCCCAAAGTGACTTTCATACTTCATGTTGGGTTCACAAGTTTGTCCATACCAAGTTTCAAGCCTTGATTCAAATCTTTGCCCAGTCAATTGGATAGTTGACCTAGAAATCAGCTGTATTAGGGAAAAAGTCAATTGTGACTAATTGACAGCCAAACATCATGAAATTTGACCCACATCAACATTATGAACTCATATGAACCATTTGATCAAGTTTGGATCACAATTCCACAAGAAATTTGATCAGATCACCAAAAGGGCAAAATGGTCATTTTTAGGGTTCTTGACTGCACAAAGGCAATTTTTGACTGTTTGACCTAATCAATGGCAAACCAAGCTCACATATGGACTCAAGAACTCAATGACATTGTCTTGACCCATTCAACAAGTTCAAAAGATCTCAAAGGCATAGGGTTGACAAATGAATTTTTCAGTCAACTGATCAAAATTTGACTGTATACTAAAAAGTCAAACTTTGACTTTTTGGTCAAAATCAAGTGCCAAGAGTTATTTGTCATCAAGACATGTAAAATTATGAAACTTGTTCATCAAGAAACCCAAAAATACAAATTAGGGTTTGAAATGGAAAATTTTCATAACTTAGAAATTTTCTAAGTTATGAAATTTTCTTATTTTTTCCTAACTTTGTCCCATTGTTTCACCAAGATGCAAGTGGATTCAAACAAAACTTGAAACATGAAAGTTGTAGTCCATCACAAAGTATACAACCTTTATTCACAAAGTTTTCTCAAAGGAAGCATGTATCTCAAGTTATGAATTTTGGAACAAGGGTACCTAAAACTTTTTACTTAGAGAAAATTTGCCCTAATCTAGGCAGGATTTTGACCCATCTTCTTGGCCATTTTTCACATATTTCCACTTGGAGTTTCAAGTTGCATTACAGAGATGGATTGTAGTACATGTTCCAAGCTTTCCAAATTGTCCAAGAACTCCTCAAACACCCTTGTGGTTAGAGAGAATCGAATTCTTAAAGTTGGCAAAAACTCACTTTTGTTCATGGCCAATACATGTTCATAGCAACTTGCATTTTCAAATCAGCATGTTTGGTGCTATCTTGTAGGCCTCAAAACCAACTTACACTTCATAATTTAATGCCTAACCATTGTGTTAAGATATTATCTTATTCATATGGACATTACATGCAAAATTAAGCCCTAAATGGTAAAAGGCATATTGCCATTTTTGCAAAAGCTACTTTATGTCAAAACACCAAGCATTGAGCCTTGGACAAAATATCTTGCAGCAAAACAAATCCACAAAATCAGAGGGGCCTAGAGCAATGTATGCAAACATGTTTGACAACATATAGAGGCCTGTAACTTCACTTTCACAAGGGGGAATCAAGTAGAGACAACTTGCAAAAACACAACCAATCTCACATTTCTGTTAACACAAGCTAAAACAAACTTTGTGAACAAGTTCCATACATCAAAACAAGCCTGAAGCACGACCCTTCCATCCCTATATACCTCATAATACTCAGAATCCCTGTTTTGCTGCAAAACAGGGCAAGTTCTGCAAACTTCAAGCCATAATCAATTCCTATCGTGCGTTTTGTCCAAAAGAGCTTCAAACACCTTCCAATCAATCCACCCGAGCTATCTTGATCATCCATTGCAAGCTGTAACACCTCTAACACCCTTTGCCATTTTCATTTCCAAGCTCTGCAGGTTAAGTTCTACAGCACAATTCAAGTTGTTTCAAAGCAAGCCAAGCATTGGAGAAGCTTCCTTGGACCTCAGGCAAGCTCAACAGAAGCTCAAACACCATTGAAGGTTGTTGCATTGCCCTACTCGATTCCAACTGAAACAGGTTTTTTTATCACTTTCTATCTCTCTATTTAGGAACATTTAGCTTTAGGTTTGTGAATGAAAAATGTAGTATTCAATGTCATGAAGCCATACATATGCTCAGCTTTCATTTATATTAAGTGTGCTAGGAGAATTTCAGCCATGAACATGTGAAAAAAGCTAGGTCAGATTTTAGGGCCAGAGAAATTCTCTCTGGTCTTTGAGAGTTAGATTTAATGCTTTATATGGTTAGATTCGTGTTTAAATTCTCTACAAGTTTGATGTTGTAAGTTTTGGCAAAAAGTCACGTTTCCAGGATGTAGTATTTGAACCAGGCGCGCGCGTTTACAAGGTTCAGAGGTTGAAGAAGAAGCTGGCTTGGGCTGGGCCTGTACAGGCTTGCTTCTGGCACCCCCCAGATTCAGTTTACACCCCCTGGCCCATTTATTTGATATTTATCATTTTGTGACATTTTTATTTTTATTCTGACTTTATTATTTGTCATATGAAATATAAAAATGACAAAAATAATTTTCCATATTTTTTCATATTTATTTGATATTTATTTTATTTTATTAAGCATACATATGTAAATAATCTAAATCCTTTTTATTAAAACCCTAAAAGAATAAATAAAAAATATACTTATTTTTCATTTATTATTTTTATTTACATTTGAAAATATTTTCTTGAATATACACTTTTTTTTAAATAATTAATTTTATTTTTATATGTTTAATATGTTTAATGAATATATATATATATATATATATATATATATATATATATATATATATATATATATATATATATATATATATATATATATATATATATATATATATATATATATATATATATATATATATATATATATATATATATATATATATATATATATATATATATATATATATATATATACTTATATACTTTATTTAGTTAAATAATTAGGACAAAAAATACAAAAATAATACATTTTTATCTTTATTAATATTTGACACTAAAAATACTTTTTTTACAATATACTTTTATTTTTGTATAAATTAATATATTGTTGTATATAATTAATAAATATTGCTATTTATTTGAAAATTAGGATTTTGCCCTAAATAACCAAAAATAATTAAAATTTGACCTTTTTTTATTTGTTTATGTTTCACATTAAAAAATACCTTTTTCACATACATAAATTTTTTTTTCCTGCATAATACATTTTATTTGATATTTACTTAATTGTATTTATTTAAATGTTAAATATTGCCTTGTACATTCGATATGGTTGTAATAACTTAGAATTTATTTCCTTGTCAAGTATCCCCAATTCAAATTTGTACCCCCTCCCTATATCATGTTGTAATAGTATAGCATTTAAATTCTCGCACATTTAAAAGCTTTCAATTATACCATGCCTAGACCTAGGGTTTGTATGCAAATGAAATCAACAAGTAGCTTGACCTAATCAAAGACAAAATGCATGAAAAGCAAATACAATGCACACTTGCACCCCTAGGATTTCAATCCGCTTGTTGTCTTCAAAAATGGGCCATGGTATGCATGTCAAGTATTTTGGCAAAAACAAAACAAAGATCATAGTCCCTCGATGACGCTATCTGAGTTGCCCAAACAAAATGATCAAGTCCCTCACGAAAATTTCCAAAAATACTTGACACAATTGCTATCATGGTCTATACGATGACCCGCGCTTGTCCCGTTTAACATCCTAACACAAGGTTGTTCACCAAATACAATGGTGAAACAACACTATTAAAAGGGTTAAAAAACATAAGAAAGATCTTTGAGTAAAATAGGGTAGACAACTCTTAGTTACTTGATCAAGCTTGCAAAAACATCCTTGCTATTTTTTTTTCAAAACACACCTCACAACACAATTTCAAAACCCTACTTTCAAACATTGAAAACTTTTCAAAAGACAAAAACACCTTTGTATAAATTCAAACAAGAATCATTACAAAGGTTGCCACAACGATGGCCTCTTTTCAAAACATTTTCCAAAATCACACACAAAGCACCATTTCAAACAATTGAAAAGCAAAGCAAGTGATTTAAAGCAAGTAACTAAGAGCCCATGGATAACCATGGATAGAAAGGGTGCTAATACCTTCCCTTTCTATAATCTACTCCCCGAACCCAAGAAAACATCTCAAAGGTCTTTCCTGTGCTTTTTGACCTTTCCTTAGGATAAAATAAAAAGTCGGTGGCAACTCTTGCTAAACCGAAACATTTGCCAACGTAAACGCAAAATCCCAAGTGAGTTCTCCCACCGTATCACAGTAGTGTACTAGCTGATCATCTTGCTCATCATCCATTGCCTAAATATCAAATAATGAAGTTAGACTTTCAAGACGAAGAGTTCATGGTTATAGGTGACTACGAAATACCAGGACTCGACGAAGGACCTGAACCAGGGGCACATTGGACACTCACGTTTGACGGGGCTTCAAATTCACTAGGGTACGATATTAGGGCAATTTTGACTTCTCTTAAGAATTTTCATAAACCTTATACCGCAAGGTTATATTTTGACTGCACCAATAATATTGTTGAATACAAAGCTTGTATCTTGGGTCTAGAAGCTGCTATCAATCTAAGAATTAAATATCTCGAAGTGTATGGAGACTCAACATTAGTCATATAATAAGTCAACAGTGAATGAGACACTAAACATCCCAAATTATTTCCATACCTGGATCATGTTTTGAAGCTAGCTACGAAACCTACCGATATTACATTCAGTCATATTCCACGAGAAGAAAATCAGATGGCAGACACCTTTGCAACTTTATTAGCCATGTTCAAAGTGACCCCACCAAATCACAAACCACGCATTACAATTAGACATTTTGAAGAACCTACATATTGTCTTGCCATTGAAAAAGGACGGGATAACAAGCCTGGGTTCTATGACATCAAAAGATATCTTGAAAAACAAGAATATATAGAAAATGCCTCTGTGATTGAAAAACGAACTCTGCGTAAACTAGCTTCAAAGTTCTTCCTAAGTGGGGATGTGTTGTACAAAAGAAACTATGATATGGTACTACTCAGGTGCATGGAGAAACATGAAGTGGATACACTTATGAGAGAAATTCATGAAGGCAACTTTGGAACTCATACAAATGGATTTTCCATGGATAGAAAGATCTTGCGAGCAGGTTATTATTGGTTGACGATGGAAGCTGATTGCTACCATTATACAAAGACATGTCACAAATTCCAAATCTATGCTGACAAAATGCATGTGCCACCGACTCCTTTGAACGTATTAAGTTCTCCTTGACCATTTTCAATGTCGGGAATTAATATGATAAGAGTAATTGAGCCGAAAGCCTCTAACAGACACCGATTTATACTAGTTGCCATCGATTACTTCACCAAATGGGTGGAATCCACATCCTATGAAAATGTGACAAGACAAGTGTTTACTCAATTCATCAAGAAAAATCTTACATGCAGGTACGGGGTTCCTAGAAGAATTATTACAGATAACGGGTCCAATTTGAACAACAAAATGATGAAGGAGTTATGTGATGACTTTAAGATTGAGCATCATAATTCCTCACCATATCGACCCAAGATGAACGGGGGCGTTGAAGCTCCCAATAAGAACATCAAGAAAATCATTCAGAAAATGGTGAAGACATATAAGGCATGAGATGCTTCCCTTTGCTATACATGGCTATCGTACGCCCGTACATACATCAACAGGTGCAACTCCCTTCTGTCTTGTATATGGCATGGAGGAAGTACTCCCTGCTGAAGTAGAGATTCAATCACTATGGGTTCTAATGGGAAAAAAGCTTGAAGAAGCAGAGTGGGTTCAGACGCGACTTGATCAGCTTAACCTCAATGAGGAAAAACACTTGACATCTTTGTGCCACAGTCAATTATACCAAAAGAGAATGAAGAAGGCATTTGACAAGAAGGTTCGTACTCGAGTGTTCAAAGAAGGAGATTTGGTGCTCAAGAATCCCTACTACCTCGCCTTGATTTCCGTGATAAATGGACACCCAACTACGAGGTCTATACGTGATTAAAACAATATTCTCAGGGGGTGGTCTTATCCTCACAACAATGGATGGGAAATAACTGCCACATCCAACGAATTCAGACGCAATCAAAAAATACTATGTATAAAAAGCTTGCTAAGTTCGAACCCTAAACGGGCGACTTAGGCAAAAAGGAGCGTCCCAGTGAATTGAAAACCCTAAAGGGAGATCCAGGCAAAAATTAGGGACTTACAAAAAAATTATCCCGGTTGATTGAAAACCCGAAAGGGAGGTCCAGACAAAAGTTAGGGATCTTATCCAAAATAAAGAACAAATCGATTGCGATCTAAGAACCATGACTACAACCACGAAGGAGAGAGATTGATCCAAATCATTCGATTAAGAAGAAAATGAGATTAGAGCTATCAAAAGGACATGGGAGAAACAACAATAACAATTATAATTTTCATTGTCATTTCTAAATTTTTGTTAAATTTTCTGTAATTACCTCTTTCAAGGAATTACATCTTGTATTCTCACCTATTCAGAGGCACGTGTATCAATAAAACATTTACTTTTTCAGTCTTTCAAATAGAGGCATTTGATAGAACATCAAAAGAATTTTGGTTAGAAAAAAATTGAAAGAAAATCCATGCCTACGTCCATGACTACGTCCACGCCTGCGACTATAGCCACATCCACGCTTATGTCTATGACTATGCCCACGCCTATGCCTGCGCGTGCAATACAAATATCAAAATCTTGCTGACACTTATTCATATTATTTAAATCAATTTAAAATACCACGACAATGCAACATACAACATTGGAGATTCAGTGATGCAAAACCAATAGTTTAAAAGGAGAAAACATTTAAAAAAAATTCACAAAAAGCATTTGGTGTATATATAAAAATTTGGGGCATGTACAAACATTTGGTGCATACATAAACATTTGGGGCACATACAAACATTTGGGGCATATACAAACATTACATTTGGGGCATATATAAAATGCTTGGTGCATATAAATTTTGGGGTTCCATATCAATTTAAGCCATTATGCATATACATCGTACATAACATTTTCCAAATACATTTTTGGTTAAAACTACGAACTTTCTTGGGGTCCATCATTTGATTACCTGGTCCACAAAACAAACAAGCACCTTGGTTGAGAACAGACACAACCGGTAAAATCTGATCTTATCTTTGGTCTAGTTACCTAAGATCTGATTACCAAAACACTCTTCAAATATCTATCCTCTAGATTGTGGTAGATATGTAAACTTTCAGGATTACATTATTTATCCTCTAGGTCGTGATAAGTTCATAAGACTACCCCCGTATCGTTTATCCTCTAAGTATTGATAAATGTACAAACTTTTCAATTATCTACCCTCTAGGTTATGGTAGGTGTGCGAATTATCGAGTTTATATTATTCATTCTTTAGGTCGTAATGAATACGTGAATCTATCTTTATGTCGTTTATCCTCTAGGTCATGATAAACACATAAACGTTTTCAATTATCTATCCTCTAGGTTGTGAAAGGTATGTGAATTATCAGGATTATGTTGTTCATCCTCTAGGTCGTGGTGAATACATAAGCCTATCCTCGTGTCATTTATCCACTAGGTCGTGATAAATGTACATGTTCATCCTTGTGTTGTTTACTCTCTAGGTTTTAGTGAACAAAACAAAATCTGCGATATAATTCATTGTATTAGTCTCCATGTGGAAATGTGTTATCAAGATCTGTTTTATTCATCTTCTAGGCTGTGATGAATAGACAAAACCTACGTCTTATGCTTACTATGTTAGTCTCGAAGCATTTGTAAGTCAATTTCCAAACTTTTATTACTTACCTCCTAGGTTATGGTAAATACATGAAAAATATACGATCGTTCTCTTTTAGGTATCGACGAGTTATCTGTGTCGTCGTATCTAAGTCAAATATAAACTCTCTATTCAAATTCTGGTAAGATGATACATCATCATCTGCGCCTATTCTTCACACTCTTGGGAATTATAATCCTTTGGTCAAATTTTAGGGTCTTCTAATATTTAATAACCCTCATATTTAAATGTGTGAGACCTGCATATTCTCGCACCATTCAATCGAAGAGAAATTAAATAGGGGCAGTTGTCATACCCCAAAATTGTAGAACTAATATTACTAAATCAATCTATTCTTTTTGTTATTAATTTTAGCACTATTATATATTTTGAAACAATTGGGGGGTGTTTTAAAATCTAAAACAGGGTGTGTTTATCTTTTGTCAAAGAGGGCCTATTGTTATAAGTTGAATCAGACGGCCCGTTAAGATTTTTAGAGGCCCATAGTTAGCTCATGGCCCAGTTGACTAAAGTCAACACCTGAATTTTTGGTTATTCAATTATATTTTAGTAAATTAATTTTTATTATTCAATTACTCTTTTTTTCAAATTTTTATTATTACTATTAGTTATTATTGCAATTATTATTAGTACTCTCTTATTACTAGCACTATTGGTCAGTATATTTATCAATAATTATTTCATTTTATTTATTATTATTTTATACTTATTTCTACTATCAGTATTATATTATCATCTATTATATATTTATTATCAATGTTATCATTATTATTTAAAATTATTATTATGTTGAAATATGTTGACCAAGTCAAAATAAAGATTAGGGTTTCCACCCCCTTCACCCAACAACGCAACATCCATACTCATCTTCTTCGTTAAGCGAACAAAAAGTCCAGGAATGCAATTGAATCGAATCTTTCATAAAACAAATCAAAATAAATATTGCACAAAATCAAATTGAATCTACAAATACAAAATCAGTCCAAATCATAAGATTTTCAATAAAGTCTCAACCAATACAAATCATTTACAATCTCGATCTACAAATAGACTCAAAACAAATCAAAAAATACATTTACAAATCAATTATAATCTAATTTAATCCCTAATTTCTTCAATCAACAATTTGTAATGACAATTACAAATTATTTCCTAACTTATCCCAATCTAAAACCTATAAATAAGAACCCTAATTCTAAATTGAAAGGGAGGGGAAAAGTTCCAAAGAAGAGAGAAAAAAGAAGGAGAAGAAGCAGAATCTGCAAATCAACCTTCTTGCTTAAGATATGGGTTTCAATTTCTGAAACCCTAGATCTGTGTTGCATCACCATCATCTTCAAGCCATCACCATCGCTGCACCATCATCGCACGCACCTGCAATCGTAGAAGAAGAAAAGGATTAGACTGAGGGAGAAAGAACCAGAAGGAAATTCACATAAAGATTCACTGCAACAGATGGTAACCCTTAATACTTAGCTTTTAGGGCTCGACTAATTATTGTGATTGGTGTTTCGGTTGTGTTTAATTGTGTGATTTTGGTTTAAATTGGGGTTTTCAGGGTTTGATTTAGGGTTCTTATTTAGGGTTAGGTTTCATCAGGGTTAGGTTAGGGTTCAAACGAATTTTGCTTTATGGGTTTTGGGTTAGGTTAGGGTTCTAATGATTTTTGGTTTCTGGGGTTTGGGTTAGGTTAGGGTTCTTAGGGTTCATACATGAACCCTAGGGTTCATAGGTTTCGGGGTTGGACTTCTCCCTGTTTCTGGGTTCTGCATGAAGAATGTTGAATGTTCATAAATTGGGTTTCATATGAACACAGACAGTGGTTTGGTTTGAATGTGGTGGTGCCTTGGAGCAGCCGCCGGTGGAAGTGATTTTCGACCGGTGGCGCCCAAGACAGAGGCGATTTCTGATGACGAAAATCTAGAGAGAAGATGGAGCTTCTCTCTCTAACCTCCAACAAACATTTGTTTGATTTTGGGAGAAGGGAGAGAACAAGAGCGAAAAAGGAGCCCTAAGCTCAGGAATTCACTTTTATAAACACTCTTCGTATCCTGTATGTTACTCCTACCGTGCACCCTCAACCCACGCTTTTTGATTTTAATCAAATGTTCATAAACCACGCGTCCACTGTAACTTCATGATCTTGCCCACACTCTGTCTAACGAATCAAACAAAATTGTTTTGGGCCAAGCCTGTTCTATTAACACCCGTCAAATTGCTTCCCCTACGTAAAACAACACCCCTCCTGCGCTATTGGGCCAAGTCCAACATCTGGACTTGGGCCTTTACTCCCGGAACCCCTAGTTTTTACTATCCAGTTCAAACTCACATCCCTTGCGCTTTGGGCCTAAATCCAATATATGGATTTAGGGACTTACTATTCATACGCCCAGCCTTTTACTAGCCAACTAATTTTGCACCCCTTACGTTTTTTTAATTAAAATCAATTTATTTTTATAACTTTATTTATTTATCTTCTATTATTTTGCATAATTAATATTTAAGTATTTAATATATTTATAATAAATTCTAATTTGTTTATTTATTAATTCCAATTCTTTTTTTAATACTAATTCATTTTCTTTATGCTTTAGTTGCATTAGAATTATTTTCTTCATGCATTAAAAATATTCATTTTCCTCATATTATACAATACATTCGAAAATATCTAACCGACAAATACTAACAATTTTCCACTAACTTAATTCAAACCTATATACATTATCAAAAAGGATTATGAAAATATTTTCTATCGACTGTGAACTTCGTCTAACAACTCCACAATTTACAAATCCAGACTTGGTTCAAGGAGAATTCAAGATATTTCTATAATCCATAAAAATAACTAACCAAACAACTACGAACTACGAATTAGGACTTTGATTCCTCATAAGAGGATACGTAGGCATGTGACTTAAAAAAATCGTGGCGAGTTCCCCTAATTAAAGTTAAAACCATATTCCTGAATTGTAAATCTAAACCCTAGTATCCTTGTGAACAAGGTAGATGAGGGGTGCCTAACACCTCCCGTTCGTCTAAAATGAGTCAACGACTTAGAATCTATGACCAAATTAGGGTTATCCGTTATATTCCCTTCCCTAGGATAAAAATTAATAGTGGTGACTCTCATTTTTAAACCGGTTATTACACTCACCTCCTCTTCTTACACACTTAAGTCTTTACCACTATCTTCAATCTTCAAATCTTTTGACTTTAAAAATTCTTTGGATTTCATTGCCGTCTGGACTTCATCTAAAGTAATAGTACCTTCCTTACCATAAAGAAGGGAATTCTTAAATTGCTCAATGGATCTTGGTAATGAACTCAACAAGAGTAAAACCTTGTCCTCATCATTAATATTCACTTCAATATTCTCAAGATCATCGATAATCTTGTGAAATTTTGTAAGTTGTTCAACTATGGATTTGTTCTTGAAATTCTGGTATGACAGAACTCAGATGTTTTATGACATGTTGGGACATCTGATCCGACATAAACAAATAGGCAAGGTATCAACAATAAAAACAGTACCAAAAAGCTTAAACAACACACAATATTGTTAACCCGGTTCAGAGCAACTCTCATACTCTGGGGGCATACCAAGCAAGGGATAAGTCCACTAAAATAGTATCAATTCATAGACCCTACAAAAAACCTTCAGTTTACAGCCTAATCACTTAATTTCTACCTTTGCTAGACTTATATCTAAGACTCACCTAGATATGAGGCCTTCCTCAATCCCTCTTCAATTTTAGACAACAATTAGACACAAACAGGAAGACACACTTCCATGACAGCAAAACAGAAGACATACCTCCATGATAATCACTAGCCAAGACTCTTGAATAAGATCATAACTTGAATTTTATTAAAAGCTTCCTCAAAGAACAATACTCCTTCTTGCTTCACAACTTCGAGGAGAAGACAATGACCATCTCATAACCTGAGTGGTTCACACATACCAACTCTCCTAGAGAGTGGCTAACAAAATGAGCCGTAATGATTACATCTTTTCTAATTTTGGATGGCACTCATCAGAGGTTACAAAGCTTCTATTTATAACCTATACCCAACTGGGTTTTGGCCTTCAAATGACATCTCTTTGGCTGTTACAAACAGCAGAAAATTCAGCTATGAAATAGGTATTCAATCAAATCTTCCGAAATTATCTCCATATCTAGAAAGTCAATATTATTAAATATTATTCTTGATTATTCTTGACCTAAAAATGAGCGCCACATAGGGTAACATACATACTTTATTATCCTCAAAGTATATTATGTTTTTGTGACTTAACAAAATATAAAAGTATAGTTTAGCTCAGGCGCGATGTCGTATGCTCCTTCATAGGACATCTTATCCGACATATTATTCCAGATGTTGAAACTCTTCAACTCAACATGGCCTAACATAAGATAAGACTTCTTGCTCAACCTATTTCTGTTAGCAAGTTAACACATCCTATCTAACATATTGCTGCTATATTAGTTTTACTAAACATAAGGCTAACCATAAAAATAGAGAATTAAAAACCTCCCCCTTTGGCTTATTTTGGCTAAAACTAATTTACATAACCTTTGCATACACACAAGTGTTGACCATAAAGGCTAAACAATACAAATCAGCAGCAACCATAAAAACATCAAAGCAATTAATCATCACCATTCACCATTTAGTCTTTACACTTGACAATCTTCAGTCTTCACACTTGACATCTCCACATATGATGTCATAACATCAACAATAGGACTTCTCTATGACAGTCCAACACAAATGTTCTCTCTCTTTTGGAGAACCAGATATTCTAACCACACATTCTCTCCCCCTTTTTACCAGAATATGACAAAGGCTTTAACAGGAGGTAGTATGCATAGTCTGATTGATGTTGGGACATCACATCAAACACCTCTTTACATTAACTCGAACAAACTTAACACCACAAAACATCAAAATCAAGATAGAACGAGAAACTCCTGATGTCATTTAAGGTACACTACCCCTTAACCCAGAAACATTCCTCACAGGGAGACAAATCTTCCTCTCAAGGAGCACAAGAGGAAACTTAAGAGATACCTAACTACCTATCTGAATAACCCTTTTGAGGACACAAGGGACCTTACTGTTACAACTGGGAAACTTAGAACACATGACACAATTATGTTCATAACTCAAAACATAAGACACAAAAACACAACAAACAAAAGCAGAAAAAAATTATAGACTCGGAATAGGACATCTTATTCGACATTTTTGCACAAAGATTGAAAAAGCACAGACCTCAGGTAATACCTTTTGACTACCTTTATTGACCCTGGACTAATCCTTCTGGAAGGAGAATTTACCAATATAAGCGCATGCATAGTCAATAACCATGCTTTACACTCCCTCATGGCGTGTCAAGATTGTGTCGTCTAACATATTTAATTTTCGTACAAAAAATATATCCTGCATAATGTCCTGACATCTTGTCAGGCATTGTCACACCACATAAACAAGCTTCTTCCTTAACACAACTAAGATAATTCCAAGACTTATCCATAAGCACTGAAGCATAATCACGACGCCTTCCTCTGAACTCTAAAAGCACTCTTTTAATTCAACAAGAGTGAATCAAACCAAGATATCAAGACATCACATGTGTGATATCTCTCTTCATCACACAGACCATCCATCGGGCTTCTTCAAATTCCATAGAAAAAACAAATTATCCCAAACGCACCAAACTAGCTTCACCCAAACTACATAGCGACAAACCATAGTCAGGACAAAACTCCCCCTGTCATGGATAAAAATGCTCCTAATGAACATACATTGTAAATTCACTCCTGGACCAGATACTCTTGCTCCTAGAAAGCACATCCAGGTCTTCAGACTTATACATTATAACACAAACATATCTGGACAGGGTTCTCACACAAGTTGTCACAACTCTTTGGATAGATGACATGCACACTTGGTCTAAAAAAAACTCATAAACTCCACACACACTCAACTTGCTTAACAACTTTACTGGGAGTCAGACAAACACTCCAATCAGAAGAAGAACACCTTCAACAATAAACATTCAAATCAGACCTCAGTATTTGATAACCTTCTTCTATTTTTTCGTTCACTAGTAATTGATGATACTAGTGAAGACTTCAACATAGTAGTCATGCATTCTCCAAGCATGCTACAGTAGACAAAATCATAATCTGCATATTCTAATCCACATAGTCAGAACTCCATTTTCTGATAAAAAGAATGTTGATCCTCAATCCTCCATATTCAAAAAAAATTATGTTAGAACATCAGTTAGGACATAAAATTCATAACATAGAGCACAAACACCATGTTTCTTGAGCACACAATTCAAAGGACTCATTATGTAGAGAAGTCTTTCAAGAACCTCCTAACACACAAGAAGATCTCAAAAGATCACACCTTCTGCAGCTTATTCAAGTCAATACATCCACCTGAACATCATAGAGAGAAATGAAATCTCAAAAACTTTCATCCACATAATAGATATGAACTTGTTGTACCCCAAAATTTTCCCTCTCATTTCTTAAGTAATCCCTCATCAAGATCTCCTTTGGTCCAAGACTACACAAGGTTTGATCAACTCAAGACACCTCCTCAACACTGATGACTCAAATTAGGGTTTGAGTTTTCACAAGGACAAATGGACTTTTAATGCCCCATATGACTTTCATGGATCATTTTGGACCTTAAATATTGCTCATGTAAAGTTTTAAGTCTTGGTTCACATTTTTGCTCAATCAATTGATCAGTTGACCTAAAATCAATTGTAATGGAGAAAAAGTCAACTGTGGTCAATTTGAAGTCAAAATTCATAATTTTTATCCATATCAACATCATGAACTCATATATGTCATTTGGTCAAGTTTGGATCACAATTCCTCAAGAAATTTGATCAATCATCAAAAGGGAAAAATGGTCAAAATTAGGGTTTTGACTGAGAAGGTGCAATTTATGACTTTTGACCTAACAAATGACTTATTGGTTTAAGGCATGATCTCAAGGATTCAAATGATTCATTTTGACCTAATGGAATGTCTCAAAACATTTCTCAAGTTCAATTGATTGATAGTTGAATTTCAGTAAACTGATGAAAAGTCAAATGTACACTGAAAAGTCAAACTTTGACTTTTTGAATAAAATCAAGTTTCAAAGATTACAACTCATCAAGACATGTCAAAATGTGAAACTTGTTCATCAAGAAATCAAAAATTCAAATTCATCCTTGAAAAGTCAAAATTTCCAAGACTTAGAATTTTTCTAAGTGTTGAAAATTCATGCTTTTTTTCATAACTTTGAGCCAAATTTTCACCATGATGCAAGATGATTAAAAGGATACTTCCAACATAAAAGTTGTAGATCTCAATGATATCTAAAACATTGTAGGGCATAAATTTTTCTAGAAATGCTTAGATTTCAATTTTTGATTTTGTGAAGACATGCTCATGAAACTTGAAGACTTAGTGAAATTTTGCCCTAGTTTAGGCAGGATTTTGATATAACTTCATGGAAATTTTTCACCTAGTTCCAAATTGAATTTTAAAAAATGTACAACATGAAGGTTGTAGGGGATGTTACAAGATTTCCAAAATGTCCAAGAACTCATTAATATCATACTTGATCTAATAGAATCGAAGGCAAGAAGTTAGGGTTTCAAACTTGAATTACAAGCCATTTCTTGATGAACACATAATCCAATCTCAATGTTAGGCTGCATAATATTGCTTTGCAAGTCTTCTAACTTGAGTATTTATCCATAATTAATGGATTACACAAACTTTTGAGCTATAATCCGAGTGGTTTAAGCATTGTCCAAGCCCAATTTTCATTTTGGGAAGAAAGCTAACATTGCCATTCTTGAAAAGCAAGCTTTATGCACAAAGTCAATTCTTGAGCCTCTCACTTGTTCCCTCTGATCACACTCCATCTATAAAGTCGGAAGCAAGTTTGTTTAAAGTGTAACCACTCTACAATAGCAATTACAAAGCATTGAAACTTGATTTTTCAAGAAAATCACATGTTGAGCTTAAACATTTTATTTTGAATTCTGATCAACTATTTGTGAGATAAGAGATGAGCAAAAGCACCCTGAAACTCTCTCAAACACTTGCAAGCCAGAAATTATCCAAAAACACCATTGATGCACAGTTTCTAACTTTGAACTTGTAACTCACATTTCCCTCGTGCATTTTCATTACTAATCATTCATAAAGCTTCTATACCTCAAATATAGTCCATCCATGTCCTTGTTCCAGAACTGTAACACCATTTTCATCAACCTCCATAACCAAAAAACAGAGTCTGAAAGTTGAGTTCTCAGAGCCATTCCAGCCATCCATTGCTCAAGCTAATCATTGTATTAGCTTCCTGGGAACTTGAGGAAGCTAACCTGATCATTGCAGAACCTTGAATCAAGCTCATTTGCATTTCACGATTTCCAGTTTTGAGGTATCTTTTATGAACATCTATCTTTTCATTTAGGCATGGTTAAACTTGCATTTGTGAAGATAAAATATAGATATCATTGCCCTGAAATTATACATGTCCATAGATTTCATTTATATTGATTGAGCTTAGAGAATTTTAGGTTTGAATCTCTGAAAAAAGTTAGGTCAGAATTTGGTATTTTTAGAAATTCTCATTCATCTTTGATTTATATCTTATGATATTTATATGGTTGGATTCATATGGAAAAATGGAGCAACTTTCATGTTTACATCTTTCTTTTTTGTTGAGAAATGAGCAAGTTACAGGAACCATGGCTGGAGGTTGTAGATGAAGTCATTTTCAGGACTTGTTTTATGTTATGTATTTATCATTTCACTTATGTTAACGGATGTGCAGCCACCCCAGTGGCAAGGCAACACGCGTTTCATGTCTAGGGCATGGATTCAAGCCCCAACGCTGCCACTTTTCACATTTTTCACATTTTCCTCCTTTTTTTTGTCACAAACAGGTGCACATGGGCCTCCAATAGTGGGCCTTGTCATTTTTGCTAACTTCTAACCCCTCCATTTATTTTTGCATACATGGTCCAAACATTTTTTTATCATTTCATTTTAATTTATTTTCTTTTTATTATTTTATTTTATTTCATTTTTATTTATTATTTTTTATTACTATTATTATTATTATTATCATTATTATTATTATTATTATTTTTATTAATAAAAATCCAAAAATATTTTTATTTATTATTTTCACACTTATTTATTTTCTTTATAAAGACAAAAGACAAAAACATTTTCTTAACAAATTTAATTTCTTTTTCTTAATAAATTAATAATTAGATTTAGGTTTAATTATTTTTCTTTTTATTTAAAATTAACTTAGAACTTAAGTTTCTTTTAATTAATTAATTACCTTATTCTTTTCATTAAGTTTAAACCTTTTCATAAAAAACACCTAAAAATTCTTCAAACTTATTTTCTTTTCTTAATTAATTTAGGTTTAATTTTATTTATATTTAATTAATTATTTTTCAGTTTTTAGTAATTAGGTTAAACCCCTTAATAAAAACCAAACAAAATCACTTCCTTTACATTTATTTTTTTGCACATTTATTCAATTCTTGTGTATTATTCAATATGGTTATAATAGATAATTAGGTTTAATTTTCTTGCAATCCCCATTTGTAAATTTGTATACCCCCTCCCCTAATGATGTAATAGCGTAGTAATTTTACTTTCCACAATTTATCGCTTTCATATAAATGTTAGTAATTAGGGTTTGTATGGCAAGATTAAAATCAACAATTAGTAAACCCTAATCCAAGATAAATAATGTATGTAAATCAAACACACTTGCACACTTGCACCCCTATGGTTAATTCCACTTTATTTCCTTACAAAAATGGTCATGTTATGCATGTGGGATGTCTTAGCAAAAACAATAAAAAATACAAGATCATAGTCCCTCGATGACGCTAAAAATGTTTCCTTTCAAAATAATCTTAGTCCCTCAAAGAGAAATGCAAAGATATCTCACAACATTGCTATCATGACTATACGATGACCCACGCCCGTCCCTTTACATCCAAAGATAAGGCTTCTTACCAATCAATGGTGAGATAGAAATATCAAAGGAAGGAAGAAATGAACAAAGACTTTTGAGTAGGTATATTGTTCCTAGTTGCTTTCTCATTTTCAAAACAAACATCCTTGCTTATTTTCAAAACAAACACCAAACACTTTCAAAATACTTTCAAAACACTTTCCAAACATGAAATATTTTCAAAAGTCTAACACTTTGTATACGTTCTTACGAACGAGAATCATTACGAAGTTTTCCTAAAAAAAGGAGCCTTTTCAAAATACTTTCAAAATCACCACAATGCACATTTTCCTAACAAACACATTTTCAAACAAAAGCAATTAATATAGCAAGCAACTAAGAGCCCATATATAACTATGGATGAAAAGGGTGCTAACACCTTCCCTTTTCATAATCTACCCCATGAACTCAAGAAATAATCTCAAAGGTCTTTCCTTTTCTTTTCCACCTTACCTTTTGGATAAAAGAAAAGTCGGTGGCAACTCTTGCTAACCGCAACATTTGCAATCAAATGCAAAACAACCCAAGTCAGTTCTCCTATCGTATCACAGAACTGGCGACTCTGCTGGGGAGGAACTTAAAAGTGAGGTTACCTTAGGGCTAGATCACCTTTATTTGCTTTCATTGTTTGACTTGATTTCTTTACATTTTTGGTTCCTTGTTTGGGCTTGTTTTAATCCTCTACCCGGATTTGGGATACCTTATAGGTAAGTAGAAATACGTTGTGGAAACTATGTGGGGTATACCGACATGGTCTAAGAAATAGCTATGTTAGTGTGACACATTTGTGGGTACCGGTATCCCTTGAATAGTCAAGGAGAATACGGGGCCTCTGTGTGGTGTCATGAAGCACTAACTGACTTTAGAACATTTACTTGACGAACTTGGCCATTAGGAAGTAGTGAGATAGCCGACTTTGGTGAAGTATGAAGTTGGTTGATACTCGATACTACACTCATTGAGATCAGACTTCTCGGGATACTTCAGTCGTCGTGAAAGAGGCTTGCGCTGAAATAATGCCTGACAAGAAAGATCTGTGATATTGAGATCCCTTAGAACCTAGTTACTATTTCTAGGACAGGTTTGAGCCAACTAAATTTCAAGAGGGTACTTACCTATAAGACTCCATACAAGCCTAAACCTAAGGACTTGTTTGTCTTGTTTGTATATGTTTATTTGTACATAACATCATAACATCATACTCATTCTCACTAACCATTTCAAGGATTATTCGGATTTATCTTTGTTCTGTTTTGTAGGACATGGCTTCTATCCGCAGAAATACTATCCAAGTCAACCTCATAAGAATTCCTTCTCAGCTCAAAGAGTTAGCATCAAGGGTCCTTGAGAACTCTTCATTCACCGAAATACACGGTCGCCTCTTAAACTTGGTTACCTCTAGCACCGATGAAAATATGATGAAGGTGCTTTTCCAATTCTTTGATCCTCTACACCATTGCTTCACTTTTCCCGATTATCAGCTTGTACCTAGTATGGAAGAATTATCTCAACTCTTGAGGATTCCCATTCTCAATAAACTACCTTTCAACGGTACGGAAAGAGATCTAAAACCTGAAGATATTGCCTGAGCACTACACTTGTAACAATATGATGTCATGACTAATTGGGAAACAAGGAGTGGTGTCAAAGGGTTCTTAGCCAAGTTCTTGTTTGAGAAAGCTCAAGATTATTGGAAATCCTTGGACTTACAAACTTTTGAAGAAATCTTGGCCCTTCTCATCTATGGGATGGTTTTGTTTCCAAACCCTGACCAACTTATAGATGTAAATGCTGTCAAAATCTTCATGTCTTACAATCTAGTGCCTACTTTGTTGGGAGATATCCTACATTATTTTCACTCTCGCACTATGAGGAAGAGAGGGATCCTCATGTGTTGCAATCCTCTCTTGGCTATATGGTTTATTTTGCATCTTCCCCAGTCCGTGTTGAAGAACGAGTAAGGTTTAAGGTGGTCCCATAGGTTGATGGTGCTCAGACATTCGGATATTCATTTGTGTTCTCGATCCTTGGAGAACGTTACTATCATCGACCATTGTGGGGAATTACCTAATGTCCCTTTACTTGGAATTATGGGAGGTATCACTTACAACCCCTTCTTAGCCTTGCGACAGTTTGGTTACGCCCGAATGGATGGTCCTCATGAGATGCTCATCCAAGGATTGGTATTCGACTACGAGAGCGACGATCAGAATTACTATTAGAGGTTTATACGAGCTTGGAGGATGGTAAGCAAAGTGGATAGTAAGACGCTGGGACACAAGAATTCCATTCCCCTTGAGCCTTACCTTAGGTGGTGTGATCGGTGGGAATGAGAACTGACTGTTTTGGAATGCTGGTTCACGTTTGCGTTTGTTTTTGCAAAATGTCGTGGTAAGCAAGAGTCGCCACCGTCTTTTATTTTATCCAACAAGGAAAGGACAAAAGCACAGAAAAATTCCTTTTCGAGATGTTTCTCGGGTTCGGGAGGTAGATTATAGAAAGGGAAGGTGTCATCACCCTTTCTATCTGTGGTTATCCACAGGCTCTTAGGTACTTGCTCACTATGTTTTCAAAAGTTTACTTTTCTTTGTGTTTGTGGGTTTTGAAAAGAGTTTTGTTTTTGAAGAGAGTGTAAGTGCGAAAAGTTTTGTTTTTGTTTTCAAAAGAGCAAGTACTTAAGAACCTCTACCTACTCAAAAAGGAACTAAACTGTGCAAATGTCCTTTAGACAGTGTTATCCGACTATTGAGGAGTAGGTAGCACCATCGTTGGAGTTTTCCGGGTCAATTCTATTTTAGGGATGGGTGGTCACTAAAGCAACGTTAGGACGCCTTAGCGGTAACCCTAATGTCTTAGATCATTTTATCCGAGGCAACTGTTTCGAGGCAACTTTGATCTTTGGACAAGAGGGCGACCTCTAAAACATCCTATACTTAATGACCACGTTCGAGGCAACCAAGTGAGGTGTACCCTAGGAGTGGCATGTACGAGTGTGTCAATTTTCAGTTTATATTATCTTTGTACAAGTCATGGTGAGCTAATGTTGATTTTAAGTTAAAGGTTAATCTTGTCATGCATAGCCTATTATTCATACATCTAGCAGTTAATGGATGCGGAAAATAAAGTGCGGAAAATAAAGCTAAAATATTACAAGGCATCGGGTATTTACATCGCCAAAATAAACCCTTAAAATTAAATGTGAAAAGGTAAATAAAAGCGGTAAATAAAAAGTCCTAAGGTAAAACTATTACATCCTCGGAGCAATTACAATATATGGATCAAAATAATACGCGTGAGAAAATTGAATCGGATTGTCCTTTAGGGTTTTGACCCTTTTTTCAAATAAAACATATCTTTGGTCTTTTTTGGATTAAGAATTAAAGCTAAATTAGTAATGGAATTAATTAATTAAAAGAAAATATTTTTGAGTTTTTTATTTAAATCAAGGAAATAAAATCAGAAATATAAAAAAACCTAATTCTAAGTCAATTTTTATTTTTTTGCAAAAAATGTTAAGATTAAACCTAATTAAAAAAACTAAATTAATTTGTTAATGGTTTATTTACGAAAATAAAATAGTGATGAAAATAATATTTTTGATTTCTGGTTTTTTCATGAAAAAAGGTTAGTTTGTTAATTAATTAGTTAGTTTTTAATAATAATAATAAAAAGCAATAGAAATATGAAAAGAAAATAAAAACATAAGCAAACTTTGGGGGGCGCTGGGCCTGAAGAAGGGAGGTTGATTCAGCAATTCCAGGCCCAGATTCGAACAGCCTCGTTTGACTTTCAGATTGCCTGGACGTTTGTTGACCAAGGTTCATGGTGAACCTCATCCTGGACCACTGGATCTGGATCTGGAACCACCTGGCGCATTGAGATCTGAGGACGTATGGTAGTCCATGCTTGGGATGCTGCGCCTTAATACCTGAACGAAAAACACAACAAAGTTTTGGTGGACCTGGGATTCGAACCCAGGTCCCAAGAGACAATTCAACCAACGTGCTGCCAACTGAGCCATGATGTTAACCTGTTAGTGGATTATTAATCAAATATTATAACACAAACCAGCAATTATTTCCTGAAAATAAAAAAATGTGGCGCGCATTTTAAATGGACCAGTGGGAAGAAGGCACGTCTTCGTCTTCCCCACAAACCCCTGGTTCGTTTCCTGCGGATTTACATCCGTAGCAAAATCCCTAACTGCCTTCCAAAACTATCTATAGGCTATGAAAACGAATTTTAAGGACACCCTCACACTTGTCTCCTTCCCCTGAACTCATCCATGGCCATTACTGGCCTTAATTTAATCTGCACAAGGAACGCCCAAAAACAAGAACAAGAACCCTAGGTTCTGAATATGGGGTTAGAAGCCACGAAAATAAAATTAAACGATGCAGAATCATTAGAATTTTAATGGCAAGTATGAATGTGCAATCAAATTGGCAAAAAAAATGCAAGGAGGATGATTTACGATTTCATGTGCAGAGAAAAATTCATGGATACTTACAGCGTGTTATAGGTGATGAAAAGGGCTTTCTTTTGATTGGTATAGCTCCACTGGATATCAAGGAAAGGAGCTAAGTTTTTTCTTTTGGTCTGAATTCGCCTCTAAGGTTGTTTTCAATCTCACCCTTTTTCAAGGTTTCTTGCAAAGTGGTGTGGCCGTTTCTGCAGAGTTTTTATGCGTTTTCTTTCGTGTGTAGAGTTTGTGAGCATGAGGTTTATATAGACAAGTAATTTAGGTCAACATTTGTGTATCAAATCTTGGTCCATTATGATGAAGAGATTTGATTTGATTTCTTCATAAAGACTTGCTATATTTGATTCAACCATGTTCCAGTCTGTTTCCATGCGTTACTGCCAGCCTGTTATGAGCTGTTTGGGCCTCCACCATGATGAAAATCGAAAGCTGATTTACAGATCCACTTTCCTTTGATTGAAATCCCCCCTGCTTCGATTGCTTCAAAGTCCCAATTCGAACTAATCCAGTTTCAATGTCATAGCCCCTTCGATTGAGACTCCCCCTGCTTCGATTGCATATTTGCAGGGGACACATGCCATTGTGAACTTTGGCTGAACCTGGACAAGTTAGGATATGTGTCTTTGCTTAGTCATGCCAGCCTACTTCCTTCCTTCGAATCTTCCTTCTTTGCCAGCTTCAAAGTCCAATTTGAATCTATTTAGAACATTCCCCATTAGACAACTTCGACCAGTCCTTGGCCTTGTGATGAGTCTAAGTTCTGATTCGAAGTGTTCAGAACTTCCTTCATCAGAGTATCTTAGATTAAAAGTAACCCTGCACTGAAATGCATTCGAAGGTCATTTCGTTCTGATGTTCTGTTTGAGGTAAAGTATGAAGTTCCAGTCGAAGGACCCTCTGAAGTACTAGTCGAAGCATTGTGACATTGCTTGATCGAAGGGGTCCAACGCTCAATCGAAGACTTGCACACCAAAGCTTGATCTAAGGAGGTCCAGCGCTCAATCGAAAACTTGCAGACCAAAGCTTGATCGAAGGAGGTCCAACACTCAATCGAAGCTTACTAATCAAAGCCTGATCGAAGAGTGCCAAATGCCCAATCGAAGACTGGTGAGTCAAGCCTGATCGAAGAGTTCCAAATGCCCACTCGAAGACTGGTGAACCAAACCTGATCGAAGGATTTTGGATGCCCAATCGAAGACCTTTCCCAGATGCCAATCGAAAGACACTTTGTTCATCTTCAAAAAAACTTTATTTTTCTTAGGCAAGAGTTTGTGACCAACCATGTAAGGGAAGACCTTTGAAAACATAAGAGGGAAAATTTTGGGATACAACAGTTGCCCCTGTTCAATTTTCTTAAACCTGAGGATGTAGATTGGCTTGCGTGCCTTTCGTGATCCGAAGGTGGAAGATGATTGAACACTAGAGTGCCCAGAAATTTGCACTCGCATGGTGTAGTATCAGCATTGTGATGTCGGGAATGGGCTTACAGATTCCATTTGGAGATTGTTGGTAGGAGGATAGGCTTATAAATTCCATCTGCAGGTGTGTCGATCGCATAAGATATTCCTTAGCAAGAACTTGCATACCTGAGAAAGAAAGATGGTCTTCCTGGCTTGTTACAGGTGTTAATATTCAATCTCTTTATGTAGATAATTTTCCTGGCTTGTTACAGGTATTAATCTACAATCAGTCGTCCACAGATATTTTTCCTGGCTTGTTACAGGTATTAATCTCTGACCTGAGAAAGAAAGATAATCTTCCTGACTTGTTACAGGTGTTAATCTTCAATCTCTTCATATAGATAATTTTCCTGGCTTGTTACAGGTATTAATCTACAATCAGTTGTCCACAGATATTTTCCTGGCTTGCTACAGGTATTAAACTGGGACCTGAAAAGGTTGATGGTAGAGTCTTGCTGGAAATAGAATTTTAGGAGCTTCAGTTGTCCGTTACTCTACTGGGGAATTAACTCTGGAGGTGAACTGCATATCTGGGCTGAGAAGGAACCTGGATAAGGTTACTTCATGATGAGTCCATGTAAAACTTCATCTGGAAAGGAGGAACCTGTGTAGGGTTGCCTGATGATGAGTCCATGTAAAACTTCATCTGGAAAGGAGGAACCTGTGTAGGGTTGCCTGATGATGAGTCCGTGTAACACTTCATCTGGAAAGGAGGAACCTGTGTAGGGTTGCCTGATGATGAGTCCGTGTAAAACTTTATCTTTGGAAAGAGAGAACCTGTGTAGGTTTCCTGATGATGAGTTAGTGTAAAACTGCATCTGAAATTTCCTGAGAAGGAACCTGTATAGGGTTGCCTGATGACGAGTCCGTGTAAAACTGCATCTTGGAAAGAGAGGGAACCAGTGTAGGGTTGCCTGATGACGAGTCCGTGTAAAACTGCATCTGGAAATGAGGAACCTGTGTAGGGTTACTTCGGGATAAGTTCGTGTAAAACTTCAGGAGGAACCTGGGTAAGGTTACTGTGAGATAAGTTTGTGTAAAACTTCAGGAGCAACCTGGGTAAGGTTACTGTGAGATAAGTTTGTGTAAAACTTCAAGCGGAACCTGGGTAAGGTTACTTTGTGATAAGTCCGTGTAAAACTTCATTCAGAAATATATGAGAAAGGACCCGTGTAGGATTTTTCAGGATGAACCCGTGTGAAGCTGTATTTAGGAGAAACCCGTGTAAAGCTGAATTTGATCGTGTAGATGATTACTCTGTTTAGTTTCCGGAGTTAATCTTGAACTTGCTGGAAGTTGTTGATGATAATCATCTTTCTTGAAAAGGTACATGATTAATCGTATATGATGCATGACATGCATTGTATGATGATGTTCTCAAAATAAATGAGATTATGCTGTATGCAATATGTATGCGCACATCATGATGTATGAACATGGAATGCTATTGTGGTACGTCTGAGTTTGGGAAAATAAATCCTTGACTGTTGTTGGAGAATAAAGAGTTTCACTCGCTGGAGATAACGACCGAAGATGATTGGGAGAATAATCCTGTAGGAGAGAATAACTCCGTTGGGGAATGGACTGATGAGGAAATGACTCTGTCGGGAGTATATACTCTGCTAGAAGATCTTCCGATTTGGAGAAATAAAACTCAGCTGGGGATGAATTACTGTTGCTGGTGACAGTGAACCCTGTTGGGGATTGAATTTCTGTCTATGAAAGGAATGAACTCCGTTGGGGATAGAAAGAAATTCGCTGGGGATGATCTTTCAGTTGCAACTTGCTGAGGATAACCCAGATAGA
The DNA here is from genome assembly GCA_948472305.1 of Vicia faba. Classification (NCBI taxonomy): domain Eukaryota; kingdom Viridiplantae; phylum Streptophyta; class Magnoliopsida; order Fabales; family Fabaceae; genus Vicia; species Vicia faba. The sequence goes on along the minus strand of OX451739.1, from coordinate 1,123,362,079 downwards.
CTCTTGTGAGGATAACCTCTGAATTTGGCTGAGGAGACTTATTTGTGTTTCGCAGAGGACAAGCTTCCAGAGTCTACTAGGGAAGAGGAGTTGTGGTCCTTTGATTTGTAATAGTCGGAGAGGCAAACTCAAGCTGGGGAATCCTGGTGTTGTTGGGGAAATAAACCCTGTCGTCAGTCTGCTAGAGAGGGGATATCTTCGTTGAAGTTGTCTCAGCTGGGGAAAGGGGTCAGAGATTAACCCTTGCTGGGAGTCATCCTATGAGAAGGATTTTGGGGAGATTTGTCATTGCCCCTATTAGCAAGTGTTTGTGGCATTGCCAGAAGATGTTTAATTGTACGTAACCCTTCACTGAGATTGATGTTCAATGCCCCAAGTGACGGAGATGGAGACTTCCCCTGGTTACTCTGCACTTCTTCAGAGATTTCTTGGAATCTTGACTGGACTTCCCCAGGTGTGCTGGATAGTGACATGTCATGCCCCCTTGTTGATAGGAGATTTGTCAATGGAAGTGTCATCCTTTTTGAAGTGATTTTGTTCACTGGGAGAGCTTTTGTTCACTGGATATTCATTGTGTGAATTTCTCCGCTGTTAAACAAATAGCCATATGCAAACAATGATATTCAAGTAATGCAAAGTTTATGTTTGTCTTGAAGTTTTGAAAAATGCATTTTTTAGCAGAAAACTTTTTATAAGACAAATTCAACACAAGATTTAGGGCAAAGCCTTACAGGAGTCAGGATACCTTTTGTAACAGTATGCTTTCGAACTAACCCATGCTTCAGTTAGGACTTTTGAAGGGTTGTAACATGGCTTGGTTCACAGTTTAAGAAACAAAGGATAAAGGCTCAAAGTATGTTTGTACCCACCCGCTCTTCGTGATGTTCTTCAATCCTAAACTCAGTTAATTGTGCGTCGAACTCTATTCGAATTTGGAACGACATTTTGGTGATGGTTCACACAAGTTGAATTTTGGAAGGCAGTCATTTTTGCAACATTTTTCATGTTATTGAGGATTTGTAGTGACCTCGTTATTTTGATTTGTTATCCCTAACTTTTGCCTGACTGTTCCTGTTTTCGAGATTACAGTCAGCGGGATGCCCCAGCTTTCTTAAGCCTCCTTTATAGGTTTTGGCTCAGTGGGCTTTTCTCTTTTGAGAGGTTGACTTCCTATGAAATAAGGAACCACCACTATCTTTTGATTCAATAGGAATGCTTTTGATGTCGTTTGTTGTATTATGAACTGAGAGTTTTGCGACTTCAATGCGCATCTTTTGAATTAACTGAGAGACTACCCTGCCCCAGGTTTAAATTAAAGGTCTCAATTTGTGTTTAAAACAGAAAACTCCTACTTCTTTGGCTCGAAGGGGTTGACTAGGGATTATCTTCCTTATAACTCCAGTGTTTAGGATTTGAAAGAAATGCCTGTACATCATCTGCAAGGTCTGTCCAAAAGCATATTGTATGAGATTATGGCATTGTTTCGTCATCCTCCCTCTAAAGGCTTGTAACTTTTAGCAATAGTTGAATGTCATAAAGTGAGTAAAAAACATAGTTTAAATGTAATTAAAATGATTGGATCAAATCAAGACAAACATATGCAATGCATTAATGAAACCGAGTTTGACATTAACGAATAATTGTTTGAATAACAAAAGAAATTACAACTTGAAAATTCAAATGAAACAAAGATATTCTCAATGATTTGGCGTAGGAGCAGTGATTATGCTAGAGTCTCCGGAGGACCAAACTCAATCTCCTTGGCATCAATCAAATTCTGAATCTTGTAATTCAACACCCAACAATCGTTAGTATCATGCTCAGGACTGTCAGAATGATAAGCGCAGGTCGCGTTAGGATTGTAGTTAGGAGAAGAAGTCTTGGGGTTTGGGTGAGGTCCTATCAATGTAATTAGATTCATCCTCAACAATTGTTGCAATGCTTGAGACATCGGCATGTTGATGTTGGTGAACTGTCTTTTAGGCTCATCTGGCTTTTGTTGATTTCCCTTTTGCTGTTGTCGGTGTGACACAGAACCAAAGATCAGGACTTCCCCTACGTGTTGGTCATGGCGACCCTTTTGACCATACACAACATTGGACTCTTTCTTCCCATTGTAGGGATTTTTCTGAGCATCAGAAGGTGTAGCTTCTTGAATCTTCCCATTTTTGATGCCAGCTTCGACCCTTTCGTCGGTCAGTATTAGCTCGGTGAACCCGGCTGAAGAGCTTCCGATCAAGTGGTTAAAGAATGGACCAGACAGGGTCCCCAAAAACATATCAACAAGTTCACGGTCAGCTAAAGGTGGTTGCACCCTTCCGGCAAGGTCTCTCCATTTTTGAGCATAATCCTTAAAGCCTTTGCATGTACCCATAGACATACCCTGAAGCTGAGTACGCGTGGGAGCAAGGTCGGTATTATACTGGTATTGCTTGTAGAAAGCAGCAGCAAGGTCCTCCCAGTTGCTGATGTTAGCTCCTTCCAGTTGACAGAACCATTCAAGCTGAGTCCCTGAGAGACTGTCTTGAAAGAAATGGATCCACAAGTTCTTATCAGCAGTGTAAGGTTGGATCTTCCTCATATATGACCGGAGGTGTAGCTTTGGACAGGAAGCTCCATCATACTTGGCAAAGGCAGGTGCCTTGAATTTATGGGGAATCACGACCCCAGAGGATAGACCTAGATCTCCGAAGTCTAGACCGGGCACCTTCTGTATTTCCATAGCGTTCAGACGATCTTCTAGTTGTTTGTACTTATCCTCAGCAGGAGGATACTGTTCTTCATCATAGTCCGTCTCGTTGTCGGAGACCATAGGGCTAGGAGCCCTTCTTTCTTGTGGACTATCCTTCCCCCCAGATGAGGTGGTCAGATCAACTTCATTCTGCAACCCGTTTCCAAACCTGCATCCAGTATTGAACAGGATGGTCCTCTTCTTCTTCTTCTTCCTCTCTTTCAGAATCAGGGTCTTCAGTTCCTGCTGACCCTTAGCTAGGCTCATGACCAACTCTTGAAATTGGGCATTCTGGGCCTGGAGGGCCTTGATAGCTTGCTTAGTGGAAGGTTCAGTAGACATGATGATTGCTTAAATAAACAGCGAAGAAGATAAGAGACCTCTACTGGGAGACCTGTTATGCAATGATATGTATGATATATGTATGTAATGTTTTCAAGGATCTCGCGGGGTAAACAAGAAACCGTTAGAATCTGAATCTGGTAGCTTGATTGAAGGAGCTTCATGTTGCTGAGAGTCCTTCTTCAAGAGTCAAGCTCACCATATCGAGTGGGTCATAGCCCCTGACTCAAGTTATCGTGTTTTGATTTCTAAACAACCTTGGCTAGAGGAAAATAAATCCCCTTTGCCCCTTGCTAGCCATTTGATTTACCATAACCTACACCACAGACCCTTGAGATCCTTGAAATGGTTAAAGAAATGCTAAGGCATGGTGTTATGATGTGTATGCTATGCGTTTAAGCACAAGTGTGAGGTGATGTAAGTAAGCCCTGCAATAAATCCAGATTATTGGATAAGGACTGTAAACAAAACCTGCAAGGAACCCATGTTGTCAGATAACAAGAATGCGCAAGTAGTTCAAGTTAGAAGGCACAGAAGTCACACATATAGCCTTAAGTCTTAGGCTGGCATGGAGTTTAGGCATTACCCTCTTTCAGTTTCCGTTGGTTAAGACCTGTCCTAAAAAATAGTAACCGGGTTCTAGAGGATCTCAATATCACTGACTACCCTCAATCGGTCATAATTCCAGTTTAGCAACCTTTTCTTGCAGCCGGAATCATCGCGAGAGTTTAGTCTCAATGAGTGTAGCATACTGCTACTATTCTATGGCCAAGTTGGTCAATTTAAGGTTCTAAGGTTAGTTGATGCTTAATGACTCCTTAGAAGACCCATATTCTCATTGTTCCAACACAAGGGATATCGGTACAGACCAAGGTGTCACACCAACGTAGCTACTGCTTCATCCGTGTCGGTCTGCGCCGGACAGATCCCTCACAGTTTATTGCTACTTACCTAAAGGGTATCCCCAGATTCGGGTTAGGATCTATAGAACTCCGATACAAGCCCACAAATTTTAAAGCATACAAAGCATACAATTGAAAACGCAAGTGATCTAATCCTAAGGTACACCTCACTTATAAAAAATCCCCAGCAGAGTCGCCAGTTCTGTGATCGGCGGGAATGAGAACTGACTGTTTTGGAATGCTGGTTCGTATTTGCATTTGTTTTCGCAAAATGTTGCGGTAGGCAAGAGTCGCCACCGTCTTTTATTTTATCCAACAAGGAAAGGACAAAAGCACAGAAAAATTCCTTTTCGAGATGTTTCTCGGGTTCAGGAGGTAGATTATAGAAAGGGAAGGTGTTAGCACCCTTTCTATCCGTGGTTATCCACGGGCTCTTAGGTACTTGCTCACTATGTTTTCAAAAGTTTTCTTTTCTTTGTGTTTGTGGGTTTTGAAAAGAGTTTTGTTTTTGAAGAGAGTGTAAGTGCGAAAAGTTTTGTTTTTGTTTTCAAAAGAGCAAGTACTTAAGAACCTCTACCTACTCAAAAAGGAACTAAACTGTGCAAATTTCCTTTAGACAGTGTTATCCGACTATTGAGGAGTAGGTAGCACCGTCGTTGGAGTTTTCTGAGTCAATTCGATTTTAGGGATGGGTGGTCACTAAAGCAACGTTAGGACGCCTTAGCGGTAACCCTAATGTCTTAGATCATTTTATCCGAGGCAACCGTTTCGAGGCAACTTTGATCTTTGGACAAGAGGGCGACCTCTAAAACATCCTATACTTAATGACCACGTTCGAGGCAACCAAGTGAGGTGTACCCTAGGAGTGGCATGTACGAGTGTGTCAATTTTCAGTTTATATTATCTTTGTACAAGTCATGGTGAGCTAATGTTGATTTTAAGTTAAAGGTTAATCTTGTCATGCATAGCCTATTATTCATACATCTAGCAGTTAATGGTTGCGAAAAATAAAGTGCGGAAAATAAAGCTAAACTATTACAAGGCGTCGGGTATTTACATCGCCAAAAACAAACCCTTAAAATTAAATGCGAAAAGGTAAATAAAAGCCGTAAATAAAAAGTCCTAAGTTAAAACTATTACATCCTCGGAGCAATTACAATATATGGATCAAAATAATACGCGTGAGAAAATTGAATCGGATTTTCCTTTAGGGTTTTGACCCTTTTTTCAAATAAAACATATCTTTGGTCTTTTTTGGATTAAGAATTAAAGCTAAATTAGTAATGGAATTAATTAATTAAAAGAAAATATTTTTGAGTTTTTTATTTAAATCAAGGAAATAAAATCAGAAATATAAAAAAACCTAATTCTAAGTTAATTTTTATTTTTTTGCAAAAAATGTTAAGATTAAACCTAATTAAAAAAACTAAATTAATTGGTTAATGGTTTATTTACAAAAATAAAATAGTGATGAAAATAATATTTTTGATTTCTGGTTTTTTTCATGAAAAAAGGTTAGTTTGTTAATTAATTAGTTAGTTTTTAATAATAATAATAAAAAGCAAAAGAAATATGAAAAGAAAATAAAAAGATAAGCAAACTTTGGGGGGCGCTGGGCCTGAAGAAGGGAGGTTGATTCAGCAATTCCAGGCCCAGATTCGAACAGCCTCGTTTGACTTTCAGATTGCCTGGACGTTTGTTGACCAAGGTTCATGGTGAACCTCATCCTAGACCACTGGATCTGGATCTGGAACCACCTGGCGCATTGAGATCTGAGGACGTATGGTAGTCCATGCTTGGGATGCTGCGCCTGAATACCTGAAGGAAAAACACAACAAAGTTTTGGTGGACCTGGGATTCGAACCCAGGTCCCAAGAGACAATTCAACCAACGTGCTTCCAACTGAGCCATGATGTTAACCTGTTAGTGGATTATTAATCAAATGTTATAACACAAACCAACAATTATTTCCTGAAAATAAAAAAATGTGGCGCGCATTTTAAATGGACCAGTGGGAAGAAGGCACGTCTTCGTCTTCCCCACAAACCCCTAGTTCGCTTTCTTGCGGATTTACATCCGTAGAAAAATCCCTATCTGCCTTCCAAAACTATCTATAGGCTATGAAAACGAATTTTAAGGATACCCTCACACTCGTCTCCTTCCCCTGAACTCATCCATGGCCATTATTGGCCTTAATTTAATCTGCACAAGGAACGCCGAAAAACAAGAACAAGAACCCTAGGTTCTGAATATGGGGTTAGAAGCCACGAAAATAAAATCAAACGATGCAGAATCATTAGAATTTTAATGGCAAGTATGAATGTGCAATCAAATTGGCAAAAAAATGCATGGAGGATGATTTACGATTTCATGTGCAGAGCAAAATTCATGGAGACTTACAGCGCGTTATAGGTGATGAAAAAGGCTTTCTTTTGATTGGTATAGCTCCACTGGATATCAAGGAAAGGAGCTACGTTTTTGCTTTTGGTCTGAATTCGCCTCTAAGTTTGTTTTCAATCTCACCCTTTTTCAAGGTTTCTTGCAAAGTGGTGTGGCCGTTTCTGCAGAGTTTTTATGCGTTTTCTTTCGTGTGTAGAGTTTGTGAGCATGAGGTTTATATAGACAAGTAATTTAGGTCAACATTTGTGTATCAAATCTTGGTCCATTATGATGAAGAGATTTGATTTGATTTCTTCATAAAGACTTGCTATATTTGATTCAACCATGTTCCAGTCTGTTTCCATGCGTTACTGCCAGCCTGTTATGAGCTGTTTGGGCCTCCACCATGATGAAAATCGAAAGCTGATTTACAGATCCACTTTCCTTTGATTGAAATCCCCCCTGCTTCGATTGCTTCAAAGTCCCAATTCGAACTAATCCAGTTTCAATGTCATAGCCCCTTCGATTGAGACTCCCCCTGCTTCGATTGCATATTTGCAGGGGACACATGCCATTGTGAACTTTGGCTGAACCTGGACAAGTTAGGATATGTGTCTTTGCTTAGTCATGCCAGCCTACTTCCTTCCTTCGAATCTTCCTTCTTTGCCAGCTTCAAAGTCCAATTTGAATCTATTTAGAACATTCCCCATTAGACAACTTCGACCAGTCCTTGGCCTTGTGATGAGTCTAAGTTCTGATTCGAAGTGTTCAGAACTTCCTTCATCAGAGCATCTTAGATTAAAAGTAACCCTGCACTGAAATGCCATTCGAAGGTCATTTCGTTCTGATGTTCTGTTTGAGGTAAAGTATGAAGTTCCAGTCGAAGGACCCACTGAAGTACTAGTCGAAGCATTGTGACATTGCTTGATCAAAGGGGTCCAACGCTCAATCAAAGACTTGCACACCAAAGCTTGATCTAAGGAGGTCCAGCGCTCAATCGAAAACTTGCAGACCAAAGCTTGATCGAAGGAGGTCCAACACTCAATCGAAGCTTACTAATAAAAGCCTGATCAAAGAGTGCCAAATGCCCAATCGAAGACTGGTGAGTCAAGCCTGATCGAAGAGTTCCAAATGCCCACTCGAAGACTGGTGAACCAAACCTGATCGAAGGATTTTGGATGCCCAATCGAAGACCTTTCCCAGATGCCAATCGAAAGACACTTTGTTCATCTTCAAAAAAACTTTATTTTTCTTAGGCAAGGGTTTGTGACCCACCATGTAAGGGAAGACCTTTGAAAACATGAGAGGGAAAATTTTGGGGTACAACAGGTGGGTACGAGCTTGTGCTCAGAAACTTGTGATGCTTTATCCCTCCATCTTACCAGTTATCATGGAACCTATGGTTGAAGGAGATGTCTCATACACTGTCCTTCATCCCAACAAGCCTACTTCTCTTGAAGACTTGCGAAAGGGTTGGATTCAGCTAAAGGAAGAATGAGATACCTTCGAATCTCAATTCTACGCTAGTGAGAAAAGGGTCTTGGAGCTTACAAAGCAACTACATGAAGAGCAAAGTGTGAACGCCTACCTTGCGCCGAAGAGGATGCGTTCGGTCTTTTTATCTTAGAGAGTTATTTTGTAAGCCCAAGAGGCATGATGTAATCATTTATGACTAATTAATGAAATTTTACGTTTGTTCATTCTTTGTCTATACAAATTTAAATTTCATAAATCCTTGAAATCATTTGCATATACATCTTCCATGCATCATAACATAACAGGTTTTCCATGACAAGTTTTCTTATCTTTCTACTGTTTATTTAAACAAGATGGATCTAGAGAAAACAGTGAAGGACCTCCAAGCACAAAACTCTCAGTTCCAAGAGACTCTACTGGCCCTAGCCAAGGGGCAAAAAGATATGATGGCGTTGCTAGAAGCCAAAAAGAAACCCAAGAAGAAAGCCCTGGTCAACATGGGTAGAAGGTTCAAAGAGTCGGTCGTCAGATCCCGGTAGTGGAAGACGAGAATCAGATCGGAGAAGCTAGGAATACCCAGGCTGGGTGTATCAATGATCAAGTGTATGATGATGATAATTATTTTGACGAGCAATATCCTCCCTCTGATGTCAAGTACAAGCAGCTAGAAGACAGATTTAAGGCTGTTGAGATTTAAGCCGTCCCCGGTTTGGATTTTGATGATTTGGGCTTAATATTTGGGGTTGTCATTCCCCACAAATTCAAGATACCAGTCTTTTCAAAATACGATGGGGTTTCCTGTCCAAAACTTCACCTGAAATCTTACGTGCGCGAGATACGGCCGCACACCACTGATAAGAAACTCTGGGTTCACTTTTTTCAAGAAAGCTTGGCCGGAATTCAATTAGAGTGGTTTTACCAGTTGGATGGTTCCCACATTCATACATGGGAAGACTTAGCCACCGCTTTCTACCATCAATACCAGTATAATACCGACTTGTTACCGACAGGAGTTCAGTTGTAAGACATGACAATGGGGAAGAATGAAGGATTCAAAGAATATGCCCAAAAGTGGAGAGACTTTTCCAGTAGGGTTCAGCCACCTTTGACTGATAGGGAGCACATTGATATGTTTATGGGCACTCTATCTGGTCCATTCTTTAACTTATTGGTTGGTTATTATTCTTCCGGTTTCACCGAGCTAATCTTAACTGGTGAAAGGGTTGAAAGTGGCATCAAAAGCGGGAAGATTCCCATGGAATCTTCCTCCACTTCCAATCCTGTAAAGAAACCTTTTAACACAAAGAAAGAAATCAATGTTGCGTATGAGGAAAGGGCCCGTACCAAGAAGGATGGCCGCCATTCCGTTAATGCTGTCCTAATTTCCAATCCAACTCCTGCTCAAAGACCATCTGCTAATCATCAACGATTTGAAACTCGGAGAAGACAATTCACGAGGATAGGCATGTCAATATCCCAAGCCTTACAACACTTACTAAAGGCTAATTTGGGGACATTGCGCAATCCTCTGGCCAATCCAGATACCTTTTCACCAAAGTACAATCCGAATGCTAAATGTTCATATAACTCAAGTAGTCCTGGGCATGAGACTGACCAATGCTGGGCACTGAAGAATAAAATTCAGGACTTGATAGATAACAAGACCATTGAATTTGATCCTCCTCCAAATCCGAATGTAATCACCGCACCTATGCCAAACCATGGCAAGGGTGTCAATGTTGTTGGAGATACAATTTTTGTTTCCTCTGTCAAAGACTTGACTACTCCATTGAACATCATCAAAAAGAATCTGTTGAAAGCCGGAATTTTCCATGGCTGTGTGAAGGACTGTGTTTGCTGTGCCAAACAACTTAATGGATGCGAAAGGCTGAAGGAAGGCATTCAACGCCTAATGAATAGCCATGAAATACTATTTGAGAAGACTCCGCCTGCCAAAGGTTTAACCAGTAAGTGTGAAGATCTCCTCCAAGGGTCCTATCAGGATTTCAATTGAACCAATTATTGCTCCTCTAATAATTACCAATCCTGGACCAATTCCCTACTCTTCTAACAAAGAAGTGCCATGGAACTATGGTTCTGAGGTGTTTTACCATGGGATAAAACAAGACGCCTGGATTGAATAAGACAAAGCTGATGATGTTGGTAACATAACTGGCTCAAGTAAGGTGACCGGAACTGGGAGAATCTTTTCACCCAACATCTTACCACCAGTTGGTACAAAGGCGCCTATCCGCATCACTGCTTCTAAGCCAAGCACTGATACAAGGGGAAATGAGAAGGTAGTTGAGCCTGTTGAGATGGAGATACCTGCAAAGGACATTGCTGATGGAGAACCTTCGGCTCGTGAAATGGATGAGATCTTAAAAATTATAAAAAGGAGCGACTTCAAGATCGTGGAGCTGTTGGGGAAAACCCCTTCAAGGATTTCTATGTTGCCTTTGCTACTCTGTTCCGATGCTCATGCTCGGGCATTAATCAAATTCTTGAAGAAGGCTCATGTCCCTCATGAGACCACGACTGACCAGTTTGAAAATTGTGTGGCAAGCTTGACGGTCGATAATGGTTTGGGGTTCTCGGATGCGGATCTGATACCACTTGGGAAGAACCATAATAAAGCTCTGCACGTTTTTGTCGAGTGCAAGGGGACCACCCTAGCACATGTTTTGGTCGAAACTGGCTCTTCTTTAAACATGCTACCCAAGGGGGCGTTAGACCGTCTAGACTGTGAAGGTTTAGTTTTGAAACCAAGTGACATTATTGTAAGGGCTTTCGATGGGTCCAAAAGGACAGTTCATGGAGAGGTGGATCTCCCTATCAAGGTGGGCACACATATTTTCAACTCTACCTTTTACATCATGGATATCCGTCCTGCCTACTCCTGTTTGTTGGGTCGCCCTTGGATCCATGTAGCTGGGGCAGTAACATCAACTCTTCATCAAAAGCTCAAGTATTCGGTCCAGAGAAGAATTATCACTGTCTTTGGTGAGGAGGAGTTCATGGTAAGCCACCTCAACTCTTTCAAATATGTGGAGATGGGTGGAGAATTTATAGAGACCCCATGTCAAGCTTTTGAAGCTATGCCACCAATGGTTGCTGCTACCAAATGTTCCTCTGATGTGTCCAAAGCTGTTAAAGTCGTGTCGAATATGGTTTCGTTCAAAGATGCTTGTGCTGCATTCGAAGAAGGAAGTTGTGATACTTGGGGGCAACTCCTCGAGATCCCATTCAAAGCGGACAAGTTTGGTTTGGGTTTCACCGTCAAGGCTCAGAAGGAAGTGAGGTGCGCTCGTGCAGGGAATCTCCCTCTTCGTATTAGAAGCCACGAAGTCAACGCTGTAGGTGATTCTGATGATGAGTGTGCATTTGAAGATTGGGTGTATCCTACTACAATGGAACTCAACAATTGGCAAGTGAAGGACTTTATTCTCGTCTCCTTCATTGAGGACTAATCACTTGTTTATTGCTTTTTATTAATTCAAGAACATTTTGTCTGTAATATTAAACAATGACTTTTAAGCCATGCACCTGGCCCGGGCACTTTGGTCCATTTGTCAAGGTTTTTATTTATGTTCATCTTATCATATGATCATTCAATACAAACCATTGGACTCTTTTGCATTCAAATCTTTGTGTTCATTGTCTTTCTTTTCTTTCAAATACATTTTTCAAATTAGCCATGTGTCTTACATCCACACACACACACACTCTTTCAGGTCCTCATCCACTCTGGATCTTATTGCCAATGACTCTACTATTGCCGACTATGACTTCGAATGTCCAATTAACCAAGCCGAAGACGAAGGCGAGGAAGATTGTGAAATACCGGGAGAACTAGCCATACTTCTATTACAAGAGGAAAAAAGCTATTCAGCCACACGAAGAGTCAGTTGAATTCATCAATCTGGGTATCGGGACAAACAAGAAAGAGGTTAAGATCGATGCTAACTTGGAAGACAGTGTCAAGAGCAGGTTGGTTCAAATGTTGCATGACTATGTGGGAGTCTTTGCTTGGTCGTATGAAGATATTCCAGGGTTGGATACCGACATTATAGTTCATCGTCTGCCAATAAAAGAAGATTGTCCTCCTGTCAAATAAAAGGTTTGTTGCATGAGGCCTGACATGTCTAAAAAGATAAAAGTTGAATTAATGAAACAATTTGATGCAGTATTCCTAGTTGTGACATCTTATCCCCAATGGGTTGTAAATGTGGTTCCAGTACCGAAGAAAGAAGGAAAAGTTCGTAAGTGCGTAGATTATAGGGATCTGAATAGGGCAAGCCACAAGGATGACTTCCCTCTACCATACATTGATGCTTTGGTCGATAATACTGCTCAACATAAAGTCTTCTCTTTCATAGATGGCTTCTCAGGCTATAATCAAATTAGGATGGCTCCCGAAGACATGGAGAAGACCACTTTCGTTACGCAATTGGGAACCTTTTTCTACAAGGTCATGTCGTTCTGATTGAATAATGCAGGGGAAACATATCAAAGGGTTATGGTAGCTTTGTTTCATGATATGATCCATCATGAAATAGAGGCATATGTGGATGATATGATTGCCAGATCACAAACTGAAGAGGAACATCTCGATCACCTATGCAAACTATTCGAGAGGTTGAAAAAGTACAAGTTGAGGTTAAACCCTAACAAGTTCACATTTTGAGTAAGATCTGGAAAGCTTCTAGGTTTTGTTGTTAGTGGTAAAGGCATCGAAGTTGATCCTGCCAAGGTGAAGGCCATCCAAGAAATGTCAGTCCCCCACTCTGAAAAGGAAGTTAGAGGATTCTTGGGTCGTCTTAATTACATTGCCCGCTTCATATCTCACTTGACTGCTACTTGTGAGCCAATCTTCAAACTCTTGAAGAAAGATCAAGTATTCAGGTGGAATAATGAATGTCAAGCTGCTTTAGAAAAAATCAAAGAGTATCTGCAAGAACCTCCTATTCTCATGCCTCCAGTTGAAGGAAGACCTTTGATCATGTATTTGATGGTGCTAGAGAATTCTATGGGGTGTGTTTTGGGACAACATGACGAGTCTGGCCGAAAAGAGCATGCTATTTACTACTTGAGCAAAAAATTTACCGACTGTGAAACCAGATATTCACTGCTCAAGAAAACTTGCTGCACTATGGCATGGGCTGCTTGCCGGCTAAGACAGTATATGTTGACTCATACCACTTTGTTGATTTCTAAGATGGACCCAATCAAGTACATCTTCAAGAAACCTACCCTTTCCAAACGAATAGCTAGATGGAAAATGATCTTGACTGAGTACGGCATTCAATACAAGATGCAAAAGGCCATAAAAGGAATCGTACTATCAGATCATTTGGCCCATCAAGCTATTGATAATTATCAATCTATGAACTTCGACTTCCCGGATGAGAACATCATGCTAGTGACTGACTGTGTGAAACTTGGACCGTATGACGGACCTGAACAAGGATCCCGATAGACTATGGTCTTCGATGTGGCTTCCAACTCCTTGGGTGACGAAATTGGTGTTGTGATCATCTCCCCTGAAGGTTTCCACACTCCATTCACTGCCAGATTATGCTTCGATTGCAAGAACAATATGGCTGAGTACGAAGCATGCATTTTGAGTCTGAAGGCTGCCATTGATTTAAGGATTAAGCATTTAAATGTGTTTGGGGATTCCGCTCTAGTTATTAGCCTAGTAAAAGAATATTGGGACACTAAACACCCTAATCTTATCCCTTACAAGGAGCTTGTGTTATCTCTGATTCCTTACTTAGAAGAGATCACATTTGAGCACTTCCCTAGGGAAGAAAATTAGTTGGCTGATGCTTTGTCCACCATGTCTTCTATGTTCAAAGTCATATGGGACAATGAAGCTCCTTTGATTACAATTGAAAGTTTTGACGAGCCTGCACACTGCTACGAGCTCGACGCTGACACAGAAAAGCCATGGTACCATGAGGTGAAGAGATACCTTGAAGCACAAGAGTATCCCGAAGGAGCTTCCATCAATGACAAAAAGTTCTTACGAATGTTTTCAGCCAAATTCTTCCTAAGTAACAGAATCTTGTACAAACACAACCATGACTCTACTCTACTCCGATGCATGGACAAGAAGGAGGCAGAGTAAATTATGGAAGACATGCACGATGGTCTCTTTGGCACTCACTCTAGCGGACATACCATGGCCAAGAAGATCCTGAGAGCTGGCTACTATTGGTCAACGATGGAGACTGATTGCCATCAACATTCAAGAACTTGTCACAAATGCCAAATCTATGCTGACAAGGTCCATGTGCCTCCTGTCTCTCTGAACGTCATGACCGCTCCGTGGCCATTTGCAATGTGGGGCGTTGACATGATTGGAGAGATCAAGCCCACTTCTTCATGGACATCACTTCATTCTGGTCGCTATTGATTATTTCACCAAATGGGTCGAAGCCGCCGCATTTTCCTCAATCACAAAAAACGTGGTAGACAGATTCATCAAGCATAACCTCATCTGCCGCTATGGTATCCCTGAAAGGATCATCACCGACAATGGGACTAACCTCAATAATGCTATGATTACCAAACTTTGCACTCATTTCAAAATCAAGCATCACAATTCTTCTCCTTATAGACCTAAAATGAATGGTGCAGTGGAAGAGGCCAACAAAAACATTAAGAAGATTGTACAGAAGATGGTAGTGACCTACAAAGACTGGCGTGAGATGTTACCATTTTCTCTTCATGGATATTATACTTCAACTATAACATCAACTGTAGCAACTCCCTTTTCTTTGGTCTACGGCATGGAAGTTGTTCTGCCAGTGGAAGTTCAGATTCCCTCATTAAGGATTATGAATGAAGCAGGTCTAGGCGAAGACGAGTGGATTCAGACAAGATTGGATCAGTTGAACTTGATCGATGAGAAGCGACTGGCTGCTGTTTGTCACGGTTAGACGTACCAAAAATGTATGATCAAGGCTTTTAACAAAAAGATCAAGCCTCGAGTATATAAAGCTGGCGACTTGGTGATAAAGCGCATCATTCTTCCACAAGGCGACCCTATGGGAAAATGGACTCCCACCTACGAAGGGCCATTTGTTGTCAAGAGAGTATTCTCTGGCGGTGCCATGATGCTGACTACCATGGATGGTGAAGACTTCCCACATCCTGTGAGCGCGTACATAGTTAAAAAATACTACACATAAGAGACCCGCTAGGTTGACACACCTAGGAAAAAATAAGGGCATCCCGGCAAACCAAAAGTTTTGGGAAAAAATTAAGGATATATGCAAAAGATTGTACACCCGGTAAGTTGAAAACCCGAAAGGGCGACTTGGGCAAAAATGGGTATCCTGGTGGGATGAAAACCCGAAAGAGCGGTCCAGGAAAAAGTTAAGGATTAAAAGCGTATGACTATGTCTCGTGGAATTACCACAATCGAATTTATTACCAAGGTCCGAGTTCAAATAGTCCAAGATCAATCCAAGCAACTTCTGTCAATGGCAAGGGACATTCGAAGACATTGGGGAAATAGTAGAGTTGGAATACAATGAGATCATTTCCACATGGCTATTTGTTTTTGTTTTTATTTTTTTTGTTTCGACGATTTCCTCTTACTGGGATCTCCGTATCTTTGTACAAAAAACGCCTATTCATGGGAAAAATATCAATATAAATATACTTTGAAGTGCAAACTTTCTGTTATTGTTTTGAGTGCAAAGTTGTCCAATGACTAAAATTGAACGAACATATGCATATGAACATAATTAAAACCATTTTGCACATGTGTCTTGCTAAGCAACAACAAGAATCTCTTAATGTATATGGAATATTCCCACAGAGTTATTTCATTAACATTATCCCCATAAGACCGGCTACAATAAACCAATCCTCAAAAGAGTTACCCACAAAGTCTCTTTACACAGGTTGATCTCCAGCCAGAGTCTCAATCTCTTGGCAGCTCTCTCCCCAGCTAAGTTGATCCTACAAGAAGAAGACTTATGGATCTCTTCCTAAAAAGAACTCACCTCGTCAGCAGTTCATCAAGTATTCATCAACTGGGTTTATTTCCCCAACATACAACATATAACAATCAACGAACAATAAAATTCCCCCAGCATAGTCTCTCCTCCCCAGCTGAGTCTGTCTGCCCCGGCTGAGTCTATCCTCTCCAACATGAGTTTTCCTTTTAAACTATTACAAATAAGAGGGCCACAACCCCTAATCCCCAGTAAAGTCGTCAACAAAACCTTTACTATCTCCAAAAGATACTATGAAGCCTGGACCCGACCAGATTTTAGTACAATTTTCAAGATACTATGAAGCCTGAACCCAACCAGATAATAGTTAACTTTACAAGAAACTATTAGACCTGGACCTGACCAAATAATAGTTTATCTCTTCGAGATATTGAAGAACCTGGACTCAACCAGACAAGGGTCTAACTTCTTTTCCCCAGTAGAGTTTGCCTCTACTCCAACAAGTTACTGTGAAGCCTGGATCCGACCAGATATCAGTTGTCAATTTCATCTTTTCAAGCAAGTTATTGTGAAGCCTGGATCAGACTAGTTAGCAATTCCCCTCAGAAGTTTGTTGTGAAACCTGGAATCCGACCAGATAAAAACTAAGTTCCAAGCAAGTTACTGTAAATCCTGGACTCGACCAGATATCAGTTCAACTCTATCTCTTCAGACAAGTTTATTGTGGAGCCTGGACCCGACCAGATAGCAATTAACTTCATCCACCTCAAAATTTGTATAGCCTGGATCCGACCAGATTTCAGTTTTCAACTTTGTCTATTCAAGAAAGTTATTGTGAAGCCTAGAGTCTGACCAGATAACAACTAGCTACAATCCCCAGCAAGACACTATGAAGCCTAGACCCGACTAGATATTAGTATAACTTTTCAAAAAAACCACGAAGCCTAAACCCAACCAGATATAATTACCACTTCAAAAAATCTGCGAAGCTTGGACTCGACCAGATGACAGTTCAATTTTAAGAAATTTATTGTGAAGCCTGGAATCCGACCAGATAACAGTTAATTTATTCTTCCCCAGTAAGTTATCGTGAAGCTTGGAATCCGACCAGATAGCAGTTGATTTCCTCATCCTCAGAAAATAGTTATGAAGCCCGGACCCGACGAGATAACAGCTAACATTTAAGAGATAATCCCCAGCAGAAGCATTCTGTCAACAAAGTTTGAAGATATGTATATTCTTCATCCCCAAACGCAATCCGAGATTCAGTTTCACTGAAATCCTCAGCAGTAGTCAGGGATTTATTTTCCCGGACAAATATGCATCTCATATTCATACATCATAGCATATACATACGAAATGCATTTAGCATGATCTCATTTATCTTGTGAACATCACACATACATCTGCATTTAACTAACCCTTTTTTCCTACAGGTAAAACATCAAGTTTTAGTATAAATCGACCAAATATTTATGCTGACACTTCTTCCAGTATTTACCATCATTCCTCCAAATGGCATCTATAAGCCCATTCCCAATACATATTCGAGTGCAAATTTCTGGGAACTCTAGTGTTCAACCATCTTCCACCTTCAAGTCACGAATGGCGGATCCACCAATCTAACTCTTCAGGTTTAAGAAGATTGAACAGGGGCAGCTGTTGTACCACAAAATTTTCCTTCTCATTTCTCAAGTAATCCCTTATAAAGATCTCCTTTGGTCCAAGGCTACACAAGGTTTGATCAGCTCAAGACACCTCCTCAACACTGATGACTCAAATTAAGGTTTGAGTTTGCACAAGGACAAATGGACTTTTAATGCCCCATATGACTTTCATGGACCATTTTTGACCTTCAAGATTTCTCATGTCTAGTTTCAAGTCTTAGATCACATTTTTGCTCAGTCAATTGATCAATTGACCTAAAATCAACTGTATTGGGGAAAAAGTCAATTATCGTCAATTTGTAGTCAAACTTCATAATTTTTTATCCATATCAACATCATAAACTCATATATGTCATTTGATCAAGTTTGGATCACAATTCCTCAATTAATTTGATCAGATCATCAAAAGGGCAAAATGGTCAAAATTAGGGTTTTGACTGAGAAGGTGCAATTTTTGACTTTTGACCTAACAAATGACTTATTAGTTTAAGGAGTGATCTCAAGTATTCAAATGCTTCATTTTGACCTAATGGCATGGCACAAAACATTTCTCAAGTTCAATTGATTGATAGTTGAATTTCAGTCAACTGATGAAAAGTCAACTGTACACTGAAAAGTCAAACTTTGACTTTTTAATCAAAATCAAGTTTCAAAGATTACAACTCATCAAAACATGTCAAAATGTGAAACTTTTCATCAAGAAATCAAAAAGTAAAATTCATCCTTGAAAAGTCAAAATTTCCAAGACTTAGAATTTTTCTAAGTGTTAAAAATTCATGTTTTTTTTCATAACTTTGAGCCAAATTTTCACCATGATGCAAGATGATTCAAAGGAAACTTCAACCATGAAAGTTGTAGATCTCAATGAGATCTAAAACATTGTAGGGAAGAACTTTTTCTAGAAATTCTTAGATTTCAAAAGACAAAAGACAAAAACATTTTCTTAACAAATTTAATTTCTTTTTCTTAATAAATTAATAATTAGATTTAGGTTTAATTATTTTTCCTTTTATTTAAAATTAACTTAGAACTTAAGTTTCTTTTTATTAATTAATTACCATATTATTTTCATTAAGTTTAAACCTTTTCATAAAAAAAACCTAAAAATGCTTCAAACTTATTTTCTTTTCTTAATTAATTTAGGTTTAATTTTATTTATCTTTAATTAATTATTTTTCCTTTTTTAGTAATTAGGTTAAACCCCTTAATAAAAACCAAACAAAATCACTTCCTTTCCATTTATTTTCTTGCACATTTATTCAATTCTTGCGTATTATTCAATATGGTTGTAATAGATAATTAGGTTTAATTTTCTTGCAATCCCCATTTGTAAATTTGTATACCCCCTCCCCTAATGATGTAATAGCGTAGTAATTTTACTTTCTGCAATTTATCGCTTTCATATAAATGTTAGTAATTAGGGTTTGTATGGCAAAATTAAAATCAACAATTAGTAAACCCTAATCCAAGATAAACAATGCATGTAAATCAAACAAACTTGCACACTTGCACCCCTAGGGTTAACTCCACTTTATTGCCTTACAAAAATGGTCATGTTATGCATGTGGGATGTCTTAGCAAAAACAATCAAAAATACAAGATCATAGTCCCTCGATGACGCTACAAATGTTGCCTTTCAAAATGATCTTAGTCCCTCAAAGAGAAATGCAAAGATATCTCACAATATTGCCATCATGACTATACGATGACCCACACCCGTCCCTTTACATCCAAAGATAAGGCTTCTTACCAATCAATGATGAGATAGAAATATCAAAGGAAGGAAGAAATGAACAAAGACTTTTGAGTAGGTAGATTGTTCTTAGTTGCTTGCTCACTTTCAAAACAAACATCCTTGCTTATTTTCAAAACAAACACCAAACACTTTCAAAATACTTTCAAAACACTTTCCAAACATGAAATATTTTCAAAAGTCCAACACTTTGTATATGTTCTTACAAACGAGAACCATTACAAAGTTTGCCTAAACGAATGCGCCTTTTCAAAATACTTTCAAAATCACCACAATGCACATTTTGCAAACAAAACATATTTCAAACAAAAGCAAGTGATCTAGAAAGCAACTAAGAGCCCATAGATAACTATGGATGAAAAGGGTGCTAACACCTTCCCTTTTCATAATCTACCCCCCAAGCTCAAGAAATAATCTCAAAGGTCTTTCCTGTTCTTTTTCACCTTTCCTTTTGGATAAAAGAAAACTCGGTGGCAACTCTTGTTAACCGCAACATTTGCGATCAAACGCAAAAAAACCCAACACAACATGTGGTTAGTGCATACCACACATTACTCTCTTAAAACATAATTTATTCAATGTCCACAAATAAGACTCCATAAATATGGATCCTTTGATCAGAAGGATCCTTCAGATATCAAAGATAATATCCTTGACATTTCTCCTTAATGTACAAGGAACCAGGATGAGATAACACAACTCTACTGGACTTAGAGCTCAACCTCTACACTTTTACTAACTTGGATCAGAAATAATCTGAGCCAAGAAGTAACCAATTGGTTGATCAACATTCAACCAATCCACCAATCTAAGACATGTTTTTTCTGGATAACACATCTTAGATACACAACTCAAATGCCTCCTCTTCCAGATCAGGAGTACGTTCCAAATACATGTGATCAACCCACATTTATTTAGCACCCAAAGTATCTACCATTCAGCAGGAAGCTGTACACCTGCTGACATGATGTACCAACATCTGGTAGGACATCAGTTACCTTGTTTTGGAACATAAAACTGAGCTTGGTTCTGAAGCCATTACTGCTTCTTGAAGGACAAAACATCCCTTGATCACCTTCAGGGTCTTAAAAAAACATCCAAGCTTCAGTTATACCAACAACAACAAGACTCATAGTCACTTTCCTAATTAGGTCAAGAATTATAATGTTTCCAGGAACCACTGATTCAAACCAGAATGAAACAGTCAACCAAGATAGCACCTGATGAGAAATAAACTCAAAAGGGAAACACAAATCTAATCAGATAATGAACTAAATAGGAAGGCTGAAGTAAAAATCCTTCCACGAGGGATAACTCAGTGGGTAAATTGAGAGAATATACACTTTCTACTTAAGGTTGATACTCTATTGGAGAAAGGGTAATATAACTCTACAAAATAGGGTAATATGCCAACAAAAACAACAATGGTTGCAAATGAGCAATGAATGGTTAAATTCAACTATGCATGATGTATGTATGAATGTATGAATGTTATCACGTATATGCTAACAAAAAGGATATACAAAACTGGGAATAACCAGACAAAAACCAATTTAGGTTAAGTCAATACTCGGCTAAATCATATCCAGGATGAAAATTTTCACATGAAAGTAACCACCAACTGAGGAAAAAAATTCCTATTTCATGGCTTAACTTCACTGGGGAGAAGCATAATCCGAAAATAATCAATTTCAAAAAGTGAATCCAAATAGATCCAGGGATGTAAGATCCTCCTTCAGGCTTCACCCGAGGACATCACACAGACTTTAATGGGGAAAACAATGTTTCAACATTTGTACTTCCACTAGGGATTACAATACTGACTTCATTAGGGCGGATGAAAACCATGTCGTCAATATATCAACTGGGGATCCTGTGCTGACCTTATTAGGGAGGACAATACCACATCATCGAGAGGAGCCCAAAATTCATTCTTCAATACCAAGAGTGATGATTACACAAACTTCCATGGGGAGAAACTATGAAGCCACACGGGGATAACAATGTTCAAGAGAAACATTATCTTAGCTTTACTTGGAGATTTAATAAGTCAAATAATACAGCAAGAAATCAAAATTATGGGGATTTTAAATCAAACCCAGCACTTGGAGGGAGAAAACCCAAAAAGTTGATAATTGTTTCAACACTTCTTAGAACAGATACTTCCCTTGTCGAGTTGCCTAGGAATCAAACAAAGGTAATAATGCCATCACTGCAAAGGGAGACATTTTGCAAATGATTTCACCTCAGCACACAAAGGGAGAAGGGACTTTCGTCATATGAGAGAAAACCTTACTGGGGAATTTGGGATAGAGGTATCAAACCATGCAAACCCGAAATCAAAATAATCAACCTAGAGAAGAGTTGAATTAAGACTTGACTGGGGAAAATGGGATCACAAACCCAACACCGCACCATACATCAATTGTTATCATCTTCAACTATCTGGGAAACACCAGAAGATCATAAGAATACCAGCAAAAGCGACCTGGGAGAACCTTCATGGGAAATACATACTTCCAAAATTTCTGAGTTCGTCCATCCTTGGAATCACCATTTTTGTTTTTCTTGAGTTACAAAATCTAAATTAAAAAGGTAGTTTGTAAATTATTTTCAAAAACAAATTTATTATTAAATCTCTTTGTTTTGAAAATTACCATCAATAATAAATGGAGTCTTTGTAAGCAGAATAAAATAAGAATTGGAAAGGATTAGATAAAAGCTCAATCTTTATTAATAAAATGGTAGTCTGCGAATGGCGAGACTCCATAGATGATTACAAAGTTTGGAAAATAGTAACATATTGGAAAGGGTACATTGAAATATAATGACCACTATTCTCCCTAACAACTTTGAATTCCTGAGCAGCGACTTTTGTTGAAGTGTGGTGAGGATCCAAGAAGATTGTTGCTTCAATGATTAAGTCTTGTTTGATGCAGTTACTTGCCAATAAATTCCTAACTTTTGCCTAGGTTGCCCTTGCGGGTTTTCAACCTAGCGGGAGAATTTATTCTATTCATGTCTCTTATTTTTTCCTAGACTGCCCTTGCGAGTTTTCAACCTACTGAGACGCTCTTTTTTGCCTAAGTCGCCCTTTCTAGTTTTCGACTTAGCGAGTTGTTCTTTTATTTCTCTAGGTGAAGTATTTCTTGACTGCATCAACATCCATAGGACGTTGAAACTCGTCGCCATCCATAGTTTCAAGAATCAATGCACCGCCAGAGAAGGATTTCTTAACAACATATGGGCCTTCAAAATTAGGAGTCCACTTTCCCCTAGAGTCAACATTAAAAGACATGATATTCCTGAGCATGAGGTCACCTTCTATGAATTCACGAGGCTTGACCTTCTTATCAAAATATTTCTTCTTTCTCTTCTAGTAAAACTGACCATGACACAAGGTTGTCATTCTTTTTTCTTCAATCAAACTCAACTGGTCAAACCTGTTCTGGATCCATTCAACCTTTAACAACTTGGTTGCCATTATCACACGTAAGGAGGGAATCTCAACCTCAATGGGTAGCACTGCTTCCATACCATACACAAGAGAGAACAGGGTTGCCCCTGTTGAAGTACAAACGAATGTAAGTTATCCATGTGAAGCAAAAGGGAGCATCTCATACCAATCTTTATAGGTAACAACCATCTTTTGGATGATCTTGTTGATGTTTTTATTAGCAGCTTCAACAACCCCATTCATCTTTGGCCTGTAAGGAGATAAATTATGATGGACAATCTTGAATTCTTCACAAAGTTCTGTCATCATCTTGTTATTCAGATTCAAGCCATTATCGGTGATAATCCTGCTTGGCACACCATACCAACATATAAGATTATTCTTGATAAAGCGTACTACAACCTGCTTAGTAACGTTGGCGTATGAAGCTGTTTCCACCCATTTGGTGAAGTATTCAATTTCCACCAAGATAAAATGATGTCCATTTGACGCCTTAGATTCAATCATTCTAATCATATCAATACCCCACATAGAGAAAGTCCACGGGGAAGAAATAACATTGAGAAGCGTCAGAGGAACATGAATTTTGTCAGCATAAATATGGAATTTATGGCACTTCTTTGCAAATTTGTAACATTCAGATTCCATTGTCAGCCTATAGTAACCTGCCATAAGCATATTCTTTGCCATTGAATGTCCATTGGCATGAGTACCAAAGGAACCTTCATGGCTTTCATGCATCAACATGTCTGCTTCGTGTCTATCCATGCATCTGAGCAAGACCATGTCATGATTTCTTTTGTATAACACATCTTCATTGAGGAAAAAAGCTTCCTGGAAACCTTCTCAATGTCTTTCTATCTTTGTTTGACACACAAGTCGGGTATTCCTGAGTCTGGAGAAAATGCTTGACATCATAATACCAAGGTTTTTTGTTTGATGTTCCCTTTGTTTCAAACACATGAGTTGGTCTACCTAAACATCACACCGTGATACGAGGCACATCGTTCCAAGTATTTACTTGATACATAAAAGCCAGAGTGGCTAAAACATCCTCCATCTGATTTTCATCTCTGGGAACATGATGGAATTCAACTTTATTAAAGAAAGGTAATAATTTTCTAGCATAGTCTTTGTATGAAACAAGCCAGGATGACGAGTATCCCATTCTCCTTTAATCTGATTTATTACCAAAGCCGAATCGCCATATACATCCATAATTTTTATTTTGAGATCAATAGCCTCCTCGAGACCCATGATACAGGCTTCATACTCTACCATGTTATTGGTGCAATCAAATTCCAACCTTGTAGTAAATGGGATATGCGATCCATGGGGAGTGATAATCATAGTACCAATTCCTTTCCCATAAGAATTCACAGCTCCATCAAACACCACGCCCCAACGAGATTCAGGATCAAGACCTTCCTCACGCAAAGGTTCATCGCAATATTTTATTTTCAAAAACATCACATCCTCATCAGGGAAATCATATTTAACAGACTGATAATCATCAACTGGTTGGCGAGCAAGATAATCTGCAAACACACTGCTTTTTATAGCCTTCTGAGTACCACATTCAATATCATATTCAGACAATAGCATCTTCCTACGGGTAACTCTTCCAGTTAGAGCAGGCTTTTCAAAAATATACTTAATTGGATCCATTTTGAAAATCAACCAAGTAGTATGATTTAACATATATTGCGGCAGCCGTTTTATCGCCCAAGCTAAAGCATAACATGTTTTTCCAGCATAGAATACCACGACTCACAGTCAATAAACTTCTTACTGAGATGATAAATGGCATATTCCTTCTTCCATGTTTCATCTTGTTGTCCCAAAATACAACCCATAGAATTATCTAACATTGTCAGATACATAATCAATGCTCTTCCTTCAACAAGAGGGAGCAATATAGGAGGTTCCATAAGATACTCTTTAATACTTTCAAATCCCCTTTGTAAATCATATGTCCATACATAACCTTAATCATTCTTTAACAACTTAAAGATCAGTTCACACCTAGCAGTCATATGGGAGATAAATCTGGAAATGTAATTCAAACTCCCAAGGAAGCCTCTAACTTGATTTTCAGTTCTTGGCACTGGCATTTCTTGAATTGCCTTAAGTTTATCAGGATCAACTTTAATTCCTTTTTGGCTGACAATGAAACCTAACAATTTCCCTGATCAGACACCAAGGTGCATTTATTTGGATTCAAGCTGAGACGATACTTCCTCAAACGCTGAAATAATTTCAACAAATCTTCTATATGCCCTTCTTCAGCCTAGGAGTTGGCAATCATATCATCAATATATACCTCTATTTCCTTGTGCATCATATCATGGAATAAGGTTGTCATAGCCCTCTGGTACATAGCACCAGTGTTCTTCAACCTGTAGGGCATCACTCTGTAACAGAATGTTCCTCATGGTGTGATAAATGTTGTTTTTTCCATGTCCTTAGGATCCATTCTGAGTTGATTATATTCGGAAAATTTGTCCATGAACGAGAATACTTTGGATTTTGCTGTACTATCAACTAACATATCAATATGTGGTAATGGAAAGTCATCTTTTGGACTAGCTTTATTTAAATCTCTATAATCAACACACATGCGAACATTTCCGTCTTTCTTTGGTACTGGGACAATATTGGCAATCCACTGAGGGTAAACTAATGTCATAAGAAAACCGACATTAATCTGCTTTAAGACTTTTTTATTTATTTTCACTGCCATATCAGGGTGAGTCATTCGCAATTTCTGCTTGATTGGCGGGCATTATGGCTTTAGCGGCAAATGATGTTCCACAATATCAGTATCCAATCCTGGCATGTCTTGGTAAGACTAAGAAAATATATCCATATTCTCTTTTAACAATTCAATTAACCTTCTCTTCACGTCGGGATGCATCAATGCTCCAATCTTGACTTCTTTTATATCTTCCTCTGAACCCAAATTAATCGTCTCTAACGGCTCTTTTTACGGCTGAATGGCACTTTCCTCGCGCTCAAGCAACCGTGAAACCTCTTTTGGGATTTCATTATATTCTTCTTCTTCGGCCACATACGCATGATATTCAAAGTTGGGAGAGGGTGCAGGGTCATTGTATTCAATGATTTTTTAATTAATCTGCACATATGATTTATGATTGCTTTTAGAAACTGACACATATAGCAAGTCATTATGCAGATTCATTACAATTATTATTTATTTTGAAAGGTTTTTTTATTACCATTTTCCAAGAAAAAGAAGAAAATAAAAACACAATTTGGGAATCAAAGACAAATTTTATTATTGATTTTAAAAATCAAAGCAACAGATATGCCCATACAATATCAATACTTTCACCTTGGGCAAAGTTAAAGATTTTTTTTGAAAAGATTAACAAAAAAAAATTACTTTGAGGCATGAATGCAAGAGGGAACATCAATAGTGATCCAATTTTAGACTCTAACTTCACGCCTCACGAAGTTCAGCATCTCCTGCTCTTCTTCACCTTCCGCAATAGCATTGATTCTAGGAATATTTGGATAAAGGTAACCTCCACTATGAAAGATGTATTGATATTTTCCCAAAGTAGACTTCAGCTTCATATTCTCACCTTTACTATTCTTTGCAGAGAATCTCAAACCAGCTCTATTCTTATTCTCACGTGGATCAAAAATATGCCCCCACACTTTACTAAGGCCATTACGCACTACCCGCTGAGCATCCTTAAATGAAGCTATAGAATTCTCATGTTCCCTCATATTATTAATGGATAAAGCTTAGAACTGGGTTCCAACAGAAGCTTCATCCGCTTCCACAACACTAAAATAGGATAAATGAGATATTAACAATGCATGTTCTCCATTTATGATGACCACCTTTCCTTCCCGAACAAACTTCAGCTTCTGGTGCAAAGTTGAAGTAGCAGCCCATGCCTCATGGATCCATGGTCGTCCCAGTAAATAGCTGTAAGCAGGAACAATATCCATAACCTGGAAAGTAATCTGAAATAAATGCGGGCCTATGTGAATAGGCAAATCTACTTCCCCAATGACAGACTTCTTTGATCCATCAAAAGCTTTCATAATTATGCCACTCGGGCGCATGGGAGTTCCTTGGTACTTCAGCTTCATGAGCGTGCTCCTCAGTATGAAATTTAAAGTGGACCCATTTTCAATCAGCACATTGGACAATGAATTGTTCTTACAATTCATGGAGATATGGAGAGACCGATTATGATTTCTTCCTTCATCGGAAAATTCATCATCACAGAAACTCAGGTTTTACAAGATGTAATATTCCCAACAACACCACTGAATTGGTCCAAAGGCATATCAATTTCTATGAAGGCTTGATCCAATACTCTCATCAAAGATTCCATATGGGCAGAAGATTTCATTAGCAAGGCTAGAATATATATCTTTTATGGAGTATGCAACAATTTATCTACGACCCTGTAGTCGCTCATCTTGATAATATTAAATATATCATCCACATCTTTTTCCAGAGTAGTATCACTAGATTCCTCCACTGCTTTTTTGGGTTTAGTACTTTCAACAACCTTTTTATCAGCATTAACATTCCCTCGAATGATAGGTGCGAAAATACGGCCACTACGGGTCACTCGGCTGGCTTCAGCAATATTCTTGACATCAGAAAAAGGTTGGATGGGAACTTCCACACCATCCTCTAGGATTGTCGCATTGTATTTATATGGCACAACCTTGTCTGATTCGTAAGGAACATGACCCGACAAGCAAATCACTACTGGAGAAACAATTGGCTTGCTATGATACTCAATCTCTATAGGGTTGAGAACACTAAAACAAGGCACAATAACATTTACCCCTTCTTCAGAATACTTAAACATTACATAATCCTTGTTGGAGAACATATCTTCATCTGAGAAAAAGAATTCATCCGCGGAAGCATACTCATCATTCGACACAATCTCGGCCGAGCAATCTTCAATCACGTTAATCTCACGGTAATCATCTCTATGGCCCGAAACTTTGATAGTACCATTGTCCAATGATAACTGAACACCCTTTCTCACTACGGAACAACCACGAGGATCTCTACAGCAGATCCGGAAAGACCCATAATGGTGTTCTTCTTGACCGTCCATGTGACATAAGGTAGCGTGCAACTGCACCAAATCATCATTCATATGGTTCACGTTAAAAATCTAGAAATCTCCAGGACATCCAAAGACCATATTCACATCCTCTTCGTACTCTGCCCTAGGCCTGATTATATGAATGAGGCCTTCATCCATCATTTCCTAAAGATCAACTTTTATCTTATCACATCCCTGGATATCTGTACTACAAATACAACAACCAGCATGGTCATGCATATAGTAATTGAACACGCAGAGGTCAGCATGCATCTTTACCAAATCTCCTTTAACTAGGTTGATATCAAAAATCTGGAAGTCCCCTAGACAACCAACAACCATGTTTATAGCATTTGCTCCTCCATGCTTTGGCAAAGGATTATCTTTCACGTTAGGGCCAACATCTTTAAAGGATAAAAGGCCATATCTCACCATCTTTTGTACTTCAGATTTTAAAGGATAACGGGTCTCAATATTGTGCCCTGGTGCTCCCTGATGAAAAGCACACGTCTGGTCTGCCTTATAATTCCAAGGTAAAGGTGATGGTATAACAGGGGGCGGCCTGGTCTAAACTAACTTCTTCTGAATCAAAGTCAGAAGTAACTCTGTATAGCTCATTGGAATAGAATCAAGATCCTATCTCTTCTGACTTTGCACTTGATTTCCCTAAGGAGTTGGTCTATGATAGGCAAAAGTGGTTGGAGCTACGTTGACGATTGGAGTCACAGAAGCAACATATTGCTGGTACCGCTGATGCCTTCTAGTTGGTCTATCTTTCCTTTCTCTAATAACAACATTTGTTTCACTTTCTTTCTTTCAAGAGAACCCGTACGAAGACTTCTTTGTCCCTTTTATCTTTTGTCAAGCGCCCTTCTCTGACAGCCTCTTCCAAACGAACACCCATGCTTACCATTTCGGTAAAATCACTCGGTGCACTGGCGGCCATCCTTTCATAATAAAATTATCTAAGGGTTTTCAGGAAGACCATGGTCATTTCTTGTCCTTCCATTGGTGGCACCACCTGGTCAGCTATCTCGCGCCATCTTTACGCATATTCTTTGAATGACTCCTTGTCTCTCTGAGCCATTGCCCTCAGCTGGTCACGTCAGGCACCATGAACATATTATACATAAGGTACGCATACTACTGCTGTCCAGATTCATATACCACTTCAGAGCAGCACCAGTTAAAATATCTTAGAAGAAATGAATGAGCAAACGCTGATCGTCGACATGGGTAGACATTTTCCTGATACACATCACAAGGTGGTCACGAGGTTAAGAGTTTCCCTTGTACCTCTCAAATTTCGACACTTTAAACTTGGCTGGCACCTTCACATTAGGAACTAGGCAGAGCTCACTGACATTCTGTCTAAACAATTCTTTTCCTCGAAGGGCCTTCATTTCCTTCTGCATCTCATTGAACTAGTCCTGAAAGTCATCCAACCTGTTATAGAAACCCACACTTTCACTCGTTAGAGGAACAATATGATAAACCGCATCATTAATAAATGACATAATATTCACCGAAGGAGGTGCAACATAGTGGATCTCATTTCTAGCAGCAAGAGTAACATGCACCCTAGGAGGTGCAGGAGTAGCAGCAGCTTGAACAACTGGAGCGACTGGAGCATCAATAATATACCCTTCTAGCATGAAATTTTTAGGCATTCCCCACAGGTAACCCTGAGGCATACGACTTGAGCAACAGTAACTGGGGTAATAGAAACGGGAACTAGTGGACTTTCAAAAGCAATTGTTGTTTCTTATGGCTAAGCAAGTGGTGGTTGATTCTGAGCAGCCACCAACGATTCCATTAAAGCAATAAGATTAGCCATACCGGCCTTCAAATAAGTAACCTCTTCGGGAAGCTCACAATTCTCTTGTTCAAGATTCTCCATTTTCTTTCTGGAATTAGCCTGAGTATTGTACCAGTGAGACAACTTGCTAAAGAAAGTAGCTGAAAATTTAGTAAGACACCTTGGTATGAACAGAAATGCAAGAAATATATACAAGATGATGCATGATATGCAATGCACATGATTTATTTTATTATTATTAATATTTCAAGCGACTCAAAGAATTATAGGAAATTTGCAAATACTAAAGTACTAACATATTTTGAAATACTGAAAATCTCATTATAATAACTTCAAAATGGATTATTACTTTTTAGTACAAGTTTCAACAATCCTAAGTACAAGAGAAGATAGAATCTAAGATCCTAAGAAAACAAAGCTGATGAAGATCACTCCACACACAGACGCTTTCCTGTGAGTCTTACAATCTAAGCCTTCAACTGATTGTTCTCTTCTACATACTTGTCGGCAACCACTTTCCAATCACCAGAGTCGGGAAGTGAATGACTAAGTCCTGATCGAACTCGAGAGGAAAATAAATCCTCTTGCTTCTCCATCATCTCTATAGCACGACTCTCAAGAATCTCAATTAGGTCATCCTTCTCCTCCAAGTCTGCTCGGTAGGACATCTCTAAAGTCTCTTCCAAGCTTCTTTCTCCTGCTGCATCCTGACTAGGGCAAGCTGAAGTTGTTCCACATCATCTAAAAAGGGAGAAGTGGTCTTCACAAACATATCAGGCATGGGTTTTTCCCCAGAATATGGCACCTTCAACTGAATTTCCCTCGCTTGTACCCCACCAGAGATAAGGCTCCAAAGAAACAACTCCTCTAGGTTCCAAGTCCTTTCTACTCTTCTTGTGATCATGGCACCAAGCCTTTGCAATCTCCTCCTTAGCTTTCTTATGATCCTCTCCCTCTTTAAGAAATAAACCACTCAGATGAATACTATTTGGCTTATCCCCCATCGGATATCCAAGCTGACATCGTGCAAGAACGGGATTGTAGTTAATTCCTCCCTTTGTACCGAGAAAAGGTACATTGGGGAAACTACCATGACTATTGACAATCTCCACATCATGGTAAGCATGAAGATACCAAACAATATTTGAATGAGTGAGGGCCATAATTTTCAGAGCCTAACAAGGTTCTTTCTTGACATCCTAGAAAGTATCAGACTGAGGTAAGTGAGAAATAAACCACGGATACAACAAAGGCGTGCAACAAATGACCATCCCTCTATGATAAGAATCTCGAAGATGAATGGAGTAATAAGAATATCCTAATATTGTAGGGACTGGATTCCCTATCAAAAAATATCCTGATGGCATTGATATCCACAAAGTTGTTAACGTTCAGAAATAAGAACAAGCCATAAGCAAGTAGAGCAAAGATGGCCTCAAAAGCAACTATACTCTTCATCCTAGCAAAGTAGTAAGCTTTCTCCAATAAAAACTGAGTGAGTAAGCCTCTAATTCCTCCTTTGGTAGTCATGTGGGCCTCAATCTCCGACTTCCCCAAATGAACCATAGCAGCAATATCATGAGACTTTGGCTCCCCCTCCAAACCGGTGAAAGGAACACTGTCGGTAATAGGTAAATCCAGTAGATAAGAATACTCCTCTAATGTAGGCATCAACTGATAATCAAGGAAAGTGAAACATCGATACATCAGATCATAGAATTTGACCAATGTCGAGAGAATACCCTCCTTCATCTTCAGCTTCATGAGAGACACGATGGATCCATACTTCTTCTAGAAATCTGTAGAAATCTCAATCTCGGGAATTAGATTCATCAAATCATCTATCTTAGGATTCTTGAAACTGTACTTCCGAGTCTTTATTTTTCCAGAATCCATGGTCAAAAGTACCTGAGATATTCGCAAAAAGTCAACTTTAAGTTCCTTGAACCAAAATATTTTAAAGGATGCTCATGGGTGCATGAATGCATGATGCAACAATCACACAA
This sequence comes from Vicia faba, assembly GCA_948472305.1. Taxonomy (NCBI): domain Eukaryota; kingdom Viridiplantae; phylum Streptophyta; class Magnoliopsida; order Fabales; family Fabaceae; genus Vicia; species Vicia faba. Next base: position 1,123,330,460 of record OX451739.1, on the reverse strand, counting down.
GATCACAAACATGGGGTTCATAAGTTCGACTTCACGATAATGAAGTCAAAGGTACTACCCACAAGGTATGGTCTAATATTTTATCACCTGCGAACAAGGTTCTAAGAGGTTCACAGAGTCTACATCCTTCCTTCAGATATTACCAACGTCCCGATTGACTCGGTAATTAGTAATATTCTCAGAAAAACTCATCTGAGTGTAGTATCGCGTGACAACCATTTCCGGATTACTCCGTCATAGTTTTTGCACTACACCTAAAAGGACAAGATGGGTTAAGGGTTCTACGATCCTTAGTTTCAGCAGGCTTCCAGGTCGAAAGCAATATGTCTTCCAGATTACTCGGTAAACGACACTACAGTCAAAGGGGCCTCCACTGAGTGGGAATCTCATGCCTCCTTTTTGGGGATTACTCCCTCAAAGTTAACATGACTATATCGTCCGTCCTATCTTAAGTTTGCCCAAGTCCGGGTATAGGACTTATGAGAAATCACCAAGCACCCTGAAAACTAGGAAAATCCATACAAACATATATATATAACACATAATATACAAAAAATAATAGCACATACACATATGAACAAAGATAGGATCAACCCACTTAGGGATGGACCAGCAATTGGTCGATCTGTCCCTAGTGAAGTCGCCATTTTTCTGTAGCGGTAGAAATGTTGAGACTAAGCTATTAGATTGACTTGACTTGCGCAGATCAAATAAAAATTGCCACCACTATTTATTGTTTCCAAAGGAATGGGAAAATAGCGAATAACCCAAAAAGAGGGGGGAGAGAATCTAAGTTCAGGGGTTGGTTATGAAAATGGGAGGGAACTAACACCCTAAACATCTATGGTACTCCGCAGGAACCTCTTTGAGAATCTGTGTATTTTGGCTATAAAAGTTGTATGAAAAAAATAGATGGTGGAGATGGGAAAAAAGTATTTTTTAAAATTTTTGCACCCGTCGCGGTTGCGAACCTTTAGGGCCTACGTACCACCTTTCGTTTAATAAGGGATCAGGGTACTCGTAGTTCACCTTTAAAATATTTAAAACTTAAGTGTGTTGGTTAATTTTAAGAGATGAGGCATCATCATCTTATCAGAGTGGAAAACATACTTACTACTCACGATTATGAGAAAGGAGAATTTGCGTCATCTCAAAGTGGTGGATATGGCTTAGATTTTAAAATCAACAAAGCCTCGCTCAACACCCAAGTGTAAAATATCTCACTTCACTACATATCGTAGAAGTATAGTAGTTCGCATCACTACAAGGATTGACAAGAGTCTAATTTTTTTGAGAAAATTTTAAGGTGAAAAGCCAAAATGGCAAAAATGGTTTGAATGAGATTGATTAAATTTTAGTCTTCTCATAAAAATGTCAAAGTATTATTAAGTTTTTTGAAATTTGATTAAGAAAATATTTGAAAATGCATGGACCTAAGTCCAAGTTTATTATGAAAGCAGTTCAAGTTTGGAAAAAAAAACAACAAGAGTTTTCAAAAGGAGGGAGAAGATTTTTAAAATTAAAGAAGATGAGAGGAGATGAATGGACTATCCTAAAGCATAAGGTAAGAGCTGGGGAAAAGAACAGTCTAACCAACAAGGAGCCAACACTTGACATAATGAGTCAATGTAGAATTTTCATCTTTTGGATTGAAACCAAACAAGAAAAGATAATAAACCTCTTAAGAAAACCAATCTTTAAATGCATTATGTCTTCACAAAAATTGGACAGAGTAACAAATGTATACAAATAAGTTCCCAATAAAGCACATAATTAGAATAACCTGCACACAAAGAAAACAAATAACTCAATGTATCGGGGTAAACCCCAAGAACTCCAGACAAAATAGCAGTCACAAGGTCTCAAGGTAGGTTAAGGTCTCTAATCCTATGTCCAAGAAGTCCACAACTCCATCATGCCAAGGATAGTAACCAAATAGTCTGAGTAACCTTAAAGTTTTTTATTGTTCAAGTTGGTTATTAGGTATCTTCCAAAATAAAATGAAAATCTAAAATGAGCAAAATAAAAATGACATAAAGATAAATGCTCAAGTGAGCAAAGATGAAAATAGCATGAAATGTAAATGCCAAGATAAATGGTGCTTAAAGTAAAAGCAAAAAGTAAAAGCAAAAAGTAAAAGCATAGAAATGAAAATCAATTGTTAATGTTAGAAATTAGAGGTTAGTTGAATGACCATCTTGAATCTTGCATTTGAAAACTCATTAGAGTATTGATAAAATCAAATCCTCTCAACAAAAAGTTTCATTTACTTTTTGTCAAGTATATCATTCATTTCAAAATCTCAAGGCAACAACAAATGATCAACGATGTTTAAATGATTCACTTAGTCCAAAATTTGTGATAATTCATTAAAGGATTGATAAGACCAAAGCCTCCTAACAATGAACCTCAAGGTTATTGGATCAAAGGTTTCAAATTAAACATACTTGAGCTTGAAAACATAGGTTTGAGCCACAAATGATCGTTTCTCGAATTGAGGAAAAATTTAGCGCTATGTTAAGCAATCATAAGTGGACTTATGTACAAGTCGCACCTATTTTGAGGCCGGTCAATAACAATTTATGTGCCATATGTTTAGAGTGATGATATGTAAATCATCCTCTAACAACATGTAGCACACAAGAGAAGGGGATAAGATGAAGATGGAGGAAATATATTTGAATAAAAAATTTAATCAAAACTATCATTAAAATCATCCATCCATTTTAGTGGAGTTAAACTCAACACTCAAGATTCAATGATGTTAATGAAGTTTATGATCAACAATCACATAACCAGAATATATTTAAAAAAATTGCATTTAATGAATAAATTAAAAAGAAAAATGACTTTTAAATTGTTTTTAAAATGAAAATAAAATGTAAAATAGCAAACTATATTCAAAGTATCAAAGAAAAATTAAAACAGACCATAGAAAAATCAGAAATAATCTCAAATATTTTTATAAAATTTTTAGTAATTTTTTTAAAACAGAAAAGTACTTTTAAACTAATTAAAATCACTCAAATAAGTGAAAAAAAGATAAAAAATAATAGTAATCAGGATAAAATTCTAGAAAAATTTCAGAAAGTCGGAAATGAGTAAAATGATTTTTAAATTTTTTTCAGAATTTAAAAACATTAAAAAGTGTTTTTAAATAATTAGAAACAAATCAAAATAAAGGAAAAATTATAAAAAATATCAAATTTGAAAATAAAATTATGAAAAAATAAAATCAGAAAGAGAATATTTAAAGATATTTTTGTGAATTTGTTTCAGAATTTTTGGGTCCGAAATGAATTTTCTATGATTTTTTGAAGTTAAAAACAATTAAATATAAAAAATCAGAAAATAAAAATAAAAATAAAGTCAGAAAAGTATGGTCCATTGGATGAGATTAAATACACGTTAGTGTAGCGGTAGAAATGTTTAAGACAAAGTCATTAGATTGACTAGACTTATACAGATCAAAATAAAAATCACCACCGCGCTTTATTGTTTCCAAAGGAATGGGAAAAGAGCGAATAACCCAAAAGAGGGGGGCAAGATTCAAGGTAAGGGGGTTGGTTATGCAAAGGGAAGGTATCACCCTAAACATCTACGGTACTTCGCAGGAACCTCTTTGTAAAAATTTGTATATTTTAGCTATAAAATGTTGTATGAAAAATAGATGGTGGAGGTGAGAAAAGAAGTTATATTTTTTTATAATTTTTACACCTGTCGCGGTTGCGAACCTTTAGTTCCTATGTACCACCTTTCGTGCAATAGAGGATCAGGGTGCACGTAGTTTACCTTTAAAAATTTTAAAACACAAGTCTGTTGGTTAATTTTATGAGATAAGACATCATCATTATCCGTGTGGAAACCCATACTTACTACCCCACAATCATGAGAAAGGAGAATTTGCATCATCTCAAAGTGGAGGATATGACTTGGATTTTAAAATCAACAACGCTCAACTCAACACCCAAGGGGAAAATATCTCTCTTCACTACATATTATAGAAGTATAGTTGTTTGCATCACTACAAGGATTGACAAGAGTCTAATCTTTTGAGAAAGGTTTTAAAATAAAAAGCAAAAGTGGAAAAATGGTTTGAAATGATATTGATTGACTTTTAGTCTTCTTACAAAAAATGTCAAGGTATTATTAAGTTGATTGAAGTTTATTTATGAAAATATTTTAAAAATGCATGGACATAAGTCCAAGTTTAATATGAAAGTGGTTCAAGTTTTAAAAACAAGAAGAATTTTCAAAAGGAGGAAGAAGATTTTTGAAATTAAAGAAGATGGGAGGAGAAGAAGAGACTATCGTAAAGCATAAGATAAAAGCTAGGGATATGAACCATCTAACATACAAGAAGCCAATACTTGACATTATGAGTCAAGATAGATTTCCCATTCTTTGGATTGAAACCAAGCAAAATACTAGACCTCTTGAGAGAACCAAACTTCAAGTGTATTATGTCTTCACAAAAATTGGGCAGAGTAACGGCTGTATACATGTGAATTCCAAATTACAGACAAAGAATGTAATCATAATAACCTGCACACAAAACAATTTAATAATGACATGAAATGTAATGCTTAAAGTAAATGGTACATAAAGCATAAAAAATAAAAGGTATAAAGTAAAAACAATTTAATAATTAGTGGTTAGTTGGATGAACATCTTGAAACTTGCATTTGGAACTCATTAGAGGATTGGTAGAACCAAAGCCTCCATACAACAAGTTGCATTTACTTTTTGTCAAGTATATCATCCATTTGGAATCCTCAAAAGTACCATTTAATGACCAACGATGTTTAAGTGATCCGCGTTGACCAAAAGTGTTGTAGATCCATTAGAGGATTGGTAGAACCAAAGCCTCCACACAATAAATCTCAAGATTATTGGATTAAAGAGATCAAATTAACATATTTGGGCTTGCAAACATAGGTTTGGGCCACGAATGATCATTTATTCGAATCGGGACAAAATTTAGCGTTATGTTAAGAAATCGTAAGTTGACTTATGTAGAAGTCGCACCTATTTTGAGGTCGGTCAATAGCAATCTATGCACCATTTGTTTTGAGACATGATATAGAGATCATGCTCCAATAACACTTAGTACAATAAGAAAGGGATAAGATGAAGAGGGGTGGGAAAGAACATACAAACCACATTTAACTTAAATTTCAATTAAACTATTATTAAAAACATTCATCCATTTTTATGGAGTTAAACTCAACACCATGGATCCAATTATGTTAGCAAAGTTCATAATCAAAAATTCAACCTAAGATCAGCCAGAAAATAATCGCAAAATAATATTGCATTTAGTATATACATTAAAAAAAGTTTTAAAAAGTTTTAAAATAGAAATAAAAGAGAAAAATATCAACTATGTTCAAATTAATCAAGAAATAAAATGTAAGACCATAGAAAAATCAGAAATGAACTAAAATAATTTTATAAAATTTTTGGTAATTTTTTAAATTCAGAAACTATTTTTAAAATTAAAAGAAATGAGTAAAATGAACCAAAAATGATAAAATATACCAAATTCAAAAATAAAAAATTAATGAGGTCACCAATATTTGTCACAATATCATTGAATCATTCCATAATTTTTTCAGAATAAAAAAATACATAAAAGTATTTTTAAACATTTAAAACAAACCAAATAAAGTGAAAATTTATAAAAAAAATATCAAAACACAAAATAAAAGTGTGAAAAATTAAAAATCAGAAAGAGAAAATTCAAAATTATTTTTCATAATTTTTTCATATTTTTTGGACTAAAAATGAATTTTCTATGATTTTTTGAAATTTAAAACAATTAAATATAAAAATAAGAAAAGAAAAATAAAGTCAAAAATATGTGGACCATTGGATGAGAGTCAAAACGCGTTAGTAATCAAATCCAAGGGATCTGGCGCACTGTGCATATCATGGTCATTAGTGAATAAAGCATAGAATCATTAATTAAATCAGATTTTCAAAAAAACAGATGACGCACCTTTATTGGTTGGAAGATGACACATTCGTCATCTTCAACCTCCAGCCAACGTGAATTGTAGGTCTCTCAAACTGTAAAATCAGAAGCTCAGACATATGTCATTCGCTTCGTCTCTTCAAGACGAAGACAACCACACCTTCGTAAAATATTTATATAAACTGTAGCTCAAGCAATTTGGAAGGAAAGTTTTGAAAAAGGATTTTAAATTTCATGGTCAAAACATGTTTCCAGATGAAAGTAAGTGTTGCGACTAGAACCAGGGAAATGAGAGCATCACAATGATATCAAAGTTTTGAAGAATTGATGAAGAAATCTACCTATTAAAGTTAAGTTGCAGAGCTCTGAAACTGGACTTCTATGGAGCAATATAGGGCACGATTCTTGAAGGTAATTATATGGTTAGCTTTAGGGAAGATCAAGGAAGGTAAATTGATAGAAAAATTGGATTGAAAAAGGCTTGAAAACAGATTTCGAAGTTGCAGAAATTTGAGTTATGGAACAAGTTTGGCAGGGTGATTTTGGCTATCCAAGCTTGAGAAAATGAATGAGGGATGACCCTTTATTTATAGGGAATCAAATGGAATGTCCAAGCGTGTGAAATGATGAAGTTTGGAGGGAAATCGTGTGAAGTCGCAAACAAGAAAAGTATGACTTCTAATTTGATCAAAACTCATCCAAAATACGTGTTTTGTTATGCTAAACACTTCTGGAAGTTCACTAAACATGTTTAGAGGAAAAAATGCACAGAAACAAAGTGTTTAGAACCTAAATCAATGATTTCAAATTCTGACTTTTGAAGGAACTTCAGTTTCAATTTACCAAGTTCAAATCAATGGAATTCTCAACTCAAGGGGTCTTAGGGAATGATTCTTGATGCTTTAGAAAGATGATGTTACAAGCTTTGCAATGGAAAAAGAATGAAATCAAATGGATGCTTGAGCTGAAAGTTGCATTGAGTCAAAGTTGGAGAAAAAAGGTTGACTTTCCATACTTAGAAATATTTCAAATTTTTCTTCAAAAGTGACCTATAATGCTTTGCATCCAAACACGGCCTTCCACTTGGAATTTGCTCTTTACCAAAAAAGATGGCATGAAATAGACCTCTTAAATGACACTTTGAAACTTGAACCATTCAAAATCTCCAAAAATTTAGAGAATTATGAATTGTTGAACTTGGCAAAAAATCATTAAATGACCTATAATCTTTTGTATCCTTAGGGCATCTTCCATCCATTTTTTCACTTTGCATAAAAAATAAGGAATAAAGTTCACATACTCAAGATCATTATGGAAAAGGAGTGGTCCCAAGGTGATAAAAGTTGACCAAGTTATGATCATTTGGAGTCACACATGAGAAATTGGGGGTTCATTTGGAGGACTTGTAATCTTTCTTAATCATCAAGTTTCTTCCACATGAAAACTCCTTGAAACTTTTGAAGTGATTTCTTAATAACCCTTTAAAGAGAAGGATGTATTTGGAATGATTCAAAAATACAAAAAGATGAGAAAGATATACTTCTTTGAAGTTTAAAACCCTAGCTCCTAGATCAAGAAAATGCTTTGAGGAATTCATAGCTACCAAAACCACTTCCATATCTTGAGAATTTAGAGAAATCTATACTTGTGACCAATGGGAACAAGGCCTTGTCCAACCATGACAAATTCTTCAATCAATCCCTTGCACTTTTAAATAAATCTTGATAACTTGGAAATGTAGTGAACAAAAAATAACCTTGCCATGCCATCCCTTCTAAAACAGCTTCAATGGTGAGGTTTGGACTTCTCAAGCTTTATTGACCCGGGCATGGAAATAAACTCATGAACCCATGGAGCAACTTTCTATACCTCATTTAATTTACCTACATTATTAACAAGTAAGACAAACCAACATTTAATTTTATTAATTAAAAGGAAAATCAAGACAAAATATTCATGATCACAAAAGAAAACAAGTCAAGGTGCTTGGTGATTCCTCAAAGAGCAAAGCTAAAAATAGGGAGGAGAACCAAAAGCCCTAATGTGATCTTGTTGTGATCGAATCAACATGGTATGATGAGGGGATCTTAGGGTCAAAAATTGGGGTACAACAGTTGCCCTTATTTAAGTTTCTTCTATCCAGAGATACGAAGGTTAAAAATCTTAGTGTCGACGCGATCGAAGATACTTAAATATAAAACAAACCTTATTTTTGACCCTAAGATGCCATGCAATGCTTATGATCATGAATGCGCTTGAACAAAATCAAAGAGGCACAAAACACCGCTGGGGATGTAACAAAGGAAATAAAGAAACAAAAGAGAAACTCGACCAGGAAAGTAAATCATTGGTGGATCCAAAGACCTGGCTCATAGAGGATGATAAAAAGTCAAAGGATACACCAACTTTTACTGAAAGCGAAACTACCAACGTTCAATGTAGGTAGAAAGAGGAAAGAAATAACAACACCAGTGTTTACTAACGGTGAGCTACCAACGTTCACTAAAGGTAGAGAGAAAGAATCATCGATGTTCACTAACGATGAACTACCAACTTTCACTAAAGGTAGAAGGAAAATAAATATCATAGCATTTACGTTCACTAACGATGAACTACCAATGTTCATTGAGGGTAGAAAATAGATAACTATCACCAACTTTCACTGAAGGTGACCTACCAAATTTCACTGAAAGTGGAAAGGCAATATATCATAGCATCGCCGTTCACTGGAGATGAACTACCAACTTTCACTGAGGGTAGAAAAAAGATAACAAGCACCAACTTTCACTGAAGGTGACCTACCAACATTCACTGAAGGTAGAAAGAGAATATATCATAGCATCTTCGTTCACTGACGATGAACTACCAACATTCACTGAGGTTATCAAAAAGATAACAAGCACCAACTTTCACTGAAGGTGACCTACCAACTTTCTCTAAAGGTAGAAAGATAATATATCATAGCATCACCGTTCACTGACGATGAACTACCAATGTTCACTGAGGGTAGCAAAAAGATAACAATCACCAACTTTCACTAAAGGTGACCTACCAACTTTCACTGAAGGTAGAAATAGAATATATCATAGCATCGCCGTTCACTGACGATGAACTACCAACATTCACTGAGGGTAGAAAAAAGATAACAATCACCAACTTTCACTGAAGGTGACCTAACAACTTTCACTGAAGGTAGAAAGAGAATATATCATAGCATCGCCTTTCATTGACGATGAGCTACCAACGTTCACTGAGGGTAGCAAAAAGATAACAATCACCAACTTTCACTGAAGGTGACCTACCAACTTTCACTGAAGGTAGAAAGAGAATATATCATAGCATCGCCATTCACTGACGATGAACTACCAACGTTCACTGAGGGTAGAAAAAAGATAACAATCACCAACTTTCACTGAAGGTGACCTACCAACTTTCACTGAAGGTAGAAAGAGAATTTATCATAGCATCATCGTTAACTGATGATGAACTACCAATGTTCACTGAGGGTAGCAAAAAGATAACAATCACCAACTTTCACTAAAGGTGACCTACCAACTTTCACTAAAGGTAGAAATAGAATATATCATAGCATCGCCGTTCACTGACGATGAACTACCAACATTCACTGAGGGTAGAAAAAGATAACAATCACCAACTTTCACTGAAGGTGACCTAACAACTTTCACTGAAGGTAGAAAGAGAATATATCATAGCATCGCCTTTCACTGACGATGAACTACCAACGTTCACTGAGGGTAGCAAAAATATAACAATCACCAACTTTCACTGAAGGTGACCTACCAACTTTCACTGAAGGTAGAAAGAGAATATATCATAGCATCGCTATTCACTGAAGATGAACTACCAACGTTCACTGAGGGTAGAAAAAAGATAACAATCACCAACTTTCACTGAAGGTGACCTACCAACTTTCACTGAAGGTAGAAAGAGAATTTATCATAGCATCATCGTTCACTGATGATGAACTACCAATGTTCACTGAGGGTAGCAAAAAGATAACAAGTTTTTTTTCCAAAATCCAGGCGTTTCACCTAGAATGGGTCTCAACTTCTTCTTTACCAAGGCATTCTGCCTGGAAAGGATAATATATAAGTTCTCTCAAATAAGGGGACTACCACTTGCAAAGATTTCACAATGAACTGTCTCTGCGATATTGAAAGTCTTTCCATCCACTGGTGTAATTTGATAACAGACTACAAACTATCCACTCATAACGAAGATAGAAAAAAATTTACGTCGACTTTTACAGGGAAGTACAAGTTTCTCAAATAAAGAGACTTGCTACTTGTTGTTATAGGAAGGATTGTAAAAAATGATTTTCGGGGAACACAATATGACTTCTTGGGGAATGAAATATGACCTCTTGGGGGAAATTCCAATATATTCCTGCTAAGGAGATAAAGGTCTTCTCGTGCAAAAAAAATGCATATTCTCCAACCAAAACTCGAAGCTTTCAGACGTCCAAAGTAATAATATTACTGGGAAACAAAGATTTGATCCAGAAATAAACTGGAGTAAAACTGTCTACCAAAATAAATTCTCTGAGAAATGAACTTAAGAGGGAAACCCAAATCATCCAGTTGAGGAGCTGTGCGGGAAGGATAAAGCAAAATCTTCCACGAGGGATAATTCAGTGGGGAAATTGAAAGAACATACACTTTCTGCTTAAGGCCGACACTCTATTGGAGATAGGATAACACAACTCTGCAAAACAGGGCAATACGTCCACAAAATAATAACGAATGTGAATGAGCAATGATTTGCCAAATTTAACTATGCATGATGTATGTATGAATGTATGAGTGCTATCGTGCATATGCTGACAAAACAGACATATAACACTGGGAGTAACTAGGTGCTCACTGTGTTTTCTAGTAAACAACCGTTGGTCTTCCAAAAAGGGTAACTTTTGGTTACTAGCAGGATCAATCAGTTTGATCCTAGGACATATGCTAATTTGTGATCTTGTTTGGACATAAACGTTAATGTGAGTGAAGAACACACGTTCGACTGGGAAATGGATGAGTTTGAGTGCAGAAAGTAAATAGAATAAAGGGGTTGAGGAGAGTTTAGGTGCAGGAATCTGGGTAAAACTGCAGATAAAGTACAAACAAGATAAAAGGGCAACAAATGTAAAGAGAGAAATAAAAGAATTTGATTGTAAAATGTGGTGTTTCAAACGTACATTTTTCAGTATTCTTTCTCACGTAGTGGGTACTTGAATAGTATTGAATAATTTGTACGATAAATTGAACACCTGGAAATCTACATAAACTTCCTATATTTATACTAAAACTAGGTAACCGTCGAGGAGTTGCCTTGCTCTAGGATGAAGACAAGTGTCCTCTGTATGCGCTTCGACCCCTCTCTTCATGCCACGTTACTTTCCTCAATTACCAAGCGAACTGCTTTTCCCTCCTTTCTTCATATTCAAAATCTTCTGGTGCAGATATGAAGTTTCCTTATGGTCGAAGACCTTGGAGTCCTTTCAGTCGAAGGGATTGAGAATCTTCTGGTCGAAGACTCATTTTAACTTAGAATTTCTCTAAGTATTTTTCTACTCTGTCAAAGCCTTTCCAACTTAGACTTGTTCAATATATTTTTGGCCCATAAGACCAACTTGTTGTAGGTGTCGAATTTAGGAGCTAACAAATTTCCCCCCAAGAATATCGGTTTCGACGCAAGGAGAGATGATCATTCTTTGAGATTCCCATTCGACACCCGTCTTCTCTTTGACCACAGAAATCGTTTGTGTGCTTTTCGACTTCTACCAACCACTGCTGGTATTCATAGTCATCATTACCTTTTTCCCAACACGTCGTTGTCAATCAGCCATTACCATTCTGCCATGATGGTCATTATCCCTACAACCTAGGAAAGTATGGCAAACATTTTCATTACTCGTATGATAACTCCTTTAACGCTCACCACGTGCCCCACTAACTCTGCAGCATTAAATGGTCTTGGGGAAAAACACTCCTTCCTGAACACTATAAATAGACGAATCCTCTTTTAGGGATCCTTTTACAACTCATAGTATTCATGACTTCCTTGCAAAGAAAAAATCCTTAACAACTTCATCTTCTTCGCTCTTTCACTATTACTTTCAGCCATGGCTTTCCTTTCCAATGCACCCAACAATCCAAAAACTAAGAACATTTCTGATCTCCAAAGAAAACCAAAGGTTTTCTCCATTAACCCTATACCTGTTTCGACTGGGGAACAAAGGGTCATATCTGAACCCATGGCAAAAGAGTGGTGTGATGCTTATGACTCCTAGTTGCTTATCACTGTTAGGTATTCTGGGAAAATGTATGCTATGTCTGGCCTGTTGTCTAAATGTTTTGAGAACCTAAAACAAAATAACAACTTCATCCCAACTCATCCTAAGCTTAGGCCTATAGGTTGTGCGAAGAAACTCAAGAATGATCCTGAAGATGTAACTCCTTCCAACCAACAACATTCTCAGACGAAGGAAGATATCAACCTTCAGTTCATGAACAAGGGCAATAGGATCTTTCAATCTTGCCCCAGTCTTACTTCAGAATACTCAGAATGGCTGAGTAAGATGGAAAAAGTACAAGCCCAAATCTGGAAAGATATGGGGATCTATGACTTGATCATGCTGTCGAAGACTAGGTTAGCTTATTTCCCTCTCATGTTGGTGTCTTTATCGTATTTCTGGGACAACACACATTTTACCTTCCATTTTCCTTGTGGAATGGTAACTCCAACCCTCTTCGATATAGCCGCCATTATTGGTCTTCGACCAACGGGTGACTACTTCGACCCTGAGGATCTGTCTGAATATTCTATCGGGTTTTCAGCCACGAAGCCCACGTATACCATATTCATCAATCATTTCCACGACAAATCGAGTACCAATGTCTCTGAAGTGGAACACATAGCTTTTCTGGCTTTGTGGTTATCTCGTTTTCATTTTTGCACCAAGTCACTTCAAGTGAGTAAGAAAATGCTTACTCTTGCAACACAGCTTCACCATGGCTATCCTCTTTGTCTGGCTGAGTTGATTCTAGCCAACATTTATGAGTCCATCAGCATTGGTGTGACTCAACTTAAGGTTATTGGAGACAAGGTGAGTTTACTCCTTTCCGGCCCCTTTTGGCTTCTGCAACTTTGGCTAAATGCCACTTTTGAATCTTTTCTTCCGCAGAAGAATAAGATTAACGAGATGGCTCCAGAGGTCCTGAATAGAAGGGTCAAAGGGACTAGACTAGTCATGTTGACAACAACTGACGAAGGTCAACAATTCCAAAAGGTGTTTACCAGCTTTGTAATGATATTTGGAAAGCGGAAGGAATTTGTTTCGACCATGGCTCCCTTTTCTAGTAGAAAGGTTGGCCCGGAATGGTTCATTCGACCATATCCCTCGTCTGACGAAGATGACCACGTGGATGAATATGTAGCTATCTGGGAGTCGTTTCTTCGACCAAGAATCATGCCTCTGAGATTCAAGAGTTCGAAGAATCAACTTAGCTTAATTGCTTATCAAATGAATCTTGTCTCTCGATAATTTGGTATTATTCAGACGCTCCCTTCACCAATCTACTCTCAAGAAAAGCTTTTGCTGGTTTACAATGCAGACTACTCAGAGGATGCTGCTACCAAGCATATTGGTAGGTACATTGGTCGAACCGTACTAACTCTGTTCGACTTCAATATTAATTTCCTGTGTTCGCCTCTTTTTAAGGACTGGTGGAAGCAGTATTATATTAAAGAATTTTTCGATGAAAAAGACTTTGCTGCTCACCTTCAAGAGGCGTTTTTGCTAGTCTCTAACAAGATAAAAAGGGTAATATTCTTTCTCAAATAAAATGTCTTTATCGTCTTCAATCTAATCAATCGACACCTAATTTATCTTTGTTCATTTTCTAGTGGTCAAGAGGACCGTCACCAAGAAAGACGCTGAAAGCGCAAAAGGAGGAGACCCTTCTGTGAAACCTTCACCCAAGGTAAACACTTTCTGCTGTTATATATTTCTTTCTGACATATTACTTTTGACGTTAATGCCTTCGACTCCTTTCTTCCTGGGCATTTAAAATCAATCCGCAAAAAAGGAAAGTTCAAGAAATTGAAATTTCCAGTGATGAAGAGGAAGAATCTCCTCTTGTCCCACTAAATAGACAAAAGTTAAGGAAACCAGCCCCTATTCCTGAGCCTCGTCCAAAAACCAAGGTCAAGGTTAAAGTGATTGGGTCGAGACCTCCTCTTGTCGTCATCAGAGAACCAACGGAGCAGGAGATAGCTGCTAGGCTAAACAATCCTAGTGAGAGCGACAACTCAAGTCCTAGCGCTGAAATTCCGCCTAAGGTAATTACTTAGACCCCTCACTATTGTTTACTGACTTCGACTTCAATTTATTTTTTCAATAGTTCTGATAGCCATCTTGTAATCTCCAGGACTGCTGGTACTTTAAAAAAAACCTTGTAGAAGAATTTGTCACCTTGATAAACAGTAAGGGTGATCCTACTTACAGGCCTTCTTCGGCAAAAGGATCTTTTGTGAGTTCTACTAGCAAAGTGAACCAAACTTCTGGGCACAAAGTCGTTGGGAAGCCTAATGAAGAAGTTACTAGTGAAGAGCATGTGAATCCTGGGACTCCGCAAGCTAATGATGATGAACAGAAGGATGAGGAAGAGGAGGTTGCTAACGATGTGATCGAAATAGAGAAGGAAAACATGCTAGCAGAAGGAAATTGGACTGAAGATATTCCGGCTACTGATGAGAGAGAAGACCTCACAGGGGGAGCAGGAAACTCTGCACATGTTGAATATGTCTGTGTGCAGATTCCTGTTGAAGCTAATGTGGCTCGTATTGTAAACGAGAGGGTTACTTCCACAAGTCTCATACCAAGGAAGATTTGGCATTGCTGAAACAGAAAAATCCTCTTGGCTACTTGACTGCCATCCTTGAGGGTAGAGAAAGTTCTTCTGATCATAGTGCTCCGACTGCGTCTGGAAAATCCACTTCAACATGTCCTCTTGAAAAAGCACTTCAAATGGTTAAGGCACAACTTTTCAAAAGAGATTTAACGCTGACCTTAGAGGGAGAACCTACAGCTCCTTCCTTTTTGAAGACTACTTTAAGAGCTGTCGACCTTCTTGTTGCTTCGCCTGGCATTGCCAATGTTATCTTGGATCTGATTTCCATCATCTATCAGGTTTCAACTGACTACAATCGTCGAAGGAATCTTACTCATGAAATTGAGGAGGCCAATGGCCATGTAGCTGCTTCCTGGGGTGCTGCTGTTGAATCAGCTTTGAAGCTGAAGGAGTTGTCGAAGGCGCAAGAAGCTAGGCAGAAAGAAGTAGAAGAACTTGATCAAAATACAGCTAGTATGAAGGCTCAGATCAGAGAGTTAGAAGCCAAGATTTCTGCCAACAATAAACGAAAGGAAGAACTTCTTGCTGTCAGCACTGATTCAGAGAGTCAAGAGGAACTCAACGAGGGATTAGCATATGCCGAACGATCCCAAGCATTGGATGTCAAGATCGAGGATCTTCATCAGTCGAAAGCCCTGTGCGAAAGACGCTTGGAGCCGCAGAAGATAAAATACCTCCAAATCAAGGCCAACCTCCCGTTTTGATTTCGACTTTTTTCTTCTTATATATTCTATAATGACTTTCAACCATTTTGGCTTTATAATATTTTTCCATCTTGGATTTTTAACTTGATTAAGATTAAGTATTGGTTACTCTAACCACTTGAAGTGCAGGTCTATACTTTTTTAAGTATTTACCATTTACTCTCAAGAGCCTTCAGTCTTCATTTAACTCCTAGACCTCATATGTGCCACCAAATAACGTTTGGATGATCTTAAAAGGTCCTTCCCATTTAGGAGACCATTTTCCCATATTTCTATCTTTTCGATCTATTGGGAGGATTACTTTCTATACCAGGTCTTCAGGCATGAATGCCTTTGGTTTTACTCTTTTATTGTAAGATCTTTCCACTCTCCTCTTTTGTAACCTTAAGAGATCCAAAGCTCTCAATCTTTCTTCATCCAAATTAATTAATTCGTATAACATCATATTCCAATAAACTTCAAAAGGGATGTCTTGATGTTTCTGAATTCTCGTTGACTGTAGACAGATTTCTACTGACAATACTGCGTCATGGCCGTAAGTTAATCGAAAAGGTGTTGTTCCGGTAGCTTCCTTAGGACACATTCGACAAGCCCATAAAATTTGATCTAAAGTCTTGTGCCAATTTTTTGGCTTCTTTCCTACATGCTTCTTTATTAAGCTGATTATTACCTTGTTTGCCACTTCGACTTGACCATTTGCTTGTTCATAATAAGGCGTAGACGTTAATAATTTGAACCCCATTTCTGCAACGAACTCTTGCATTTTTTTACCAATAAAGACTGACCCTTGATTAGTTGTTATTGTCTCAGGTAATCCAAACCTATATATAATATGCTTTTGAATGAATTCAATGACATTTTCCTGGTCTACATTGACTAAAGGAATCGCTTCAATACACTTAGTAAAATAATCAATGCCCACCAATATGTACTTCTGGCTTTTAGATGACGCTGGTCGAATCTCTCCAATAAGATCCAAGGCCCATCCCCTAAAAGGCCAAGGTTTCAAAATTGAGTGAAGTTCGCTTGCAGGTACGTGTTGGATACTTGTATGTACTTGACATTCCTGACATCCTTTTGCAAACTCAACACAATCTTTCAACATAGTGGGCCAATATAGTCCTTGTCAAAACAATAACCATTTTATTTTATGGCCCACTTGGTGTGCTCCACATGCCCCAACATGTGTAGTTGAAAGGGCTATGTATGCCTCTGTTTCATTTAGGCATTTTAATAGCACCCCTTCATGCGTCTTTTTAAATAACTCATTTCCCATTAGGGTATAACTCAGCGCCATGTACTTTATCTTTCGTTCTGTCGAAGCTACGGGATTTTGCAAATAATCCACTATAGGCTTTCTCCAATCTTGTTCTGTTAGATTATATATGAACGAAATTTCGAAGTTTTCGTGATTAGCATACCCCAACTTTGTTGTTTTCAAATCTGCTGGAGACAACTTGGTCAATGTCACTCTTCCTCTAACTTCGGTTACCTGTTGTAATTTCTCTTTCAAAATTTTGCACCCGGATGCAATCTGTGCTAAGTCATTAGCTACTTGATTATCCATTCTTAGTATATATCAGATGTTGATCTTTTCAAAATTTTTCAACAAACTATTGACTATTACAAAATACATGATAAGATTTTCTCTTATGCATTTATATTCTTTTGTAACTTATTTTATAACTAACTTTGAGTCTCCCATTATTTCGACTCGAGTTGCCCTCAATTCCAACAATATTTCAAGGACTATGATTAGAGCTTCGTATTCAGCCTCATTGTTCGAACAAGAACCTTTAATCTTGTACTTGAATGTTGTTGGAATTTTTTTTGGAGAAATAATTAGAACCCCTACCCCAGTTCCGTCTTTATGACTAGAACCGTCGAAGTATAACTTCCAAGGCTCGATCTCCAAGTAGCTGATTGATTCCTCATTTATTGAGTAGTCAACTATAAAATCTACTACCACTTGACCTTTTACAGCCTTAAGAGGCATAAAAGTTAATGAATACTCAGTTAATGCAAGTGGCCATTTGCCAATTCGACTGTGCAAGATGGGTTTCGACAACATATATTCGAAAACGTCAAAATGAGACGAAACAAAAACATTAACTGGTTTAATATATTACTTGAGCTTTGTACACGAGAAGTAAAGGCATAAACATAGTTTTTCAACTTCTTTATATCTAGTTTCTGCATCGTTTAAAACTCTACTGAGGTAATAAATAGGTCTTTCGACACCATTCTCATCCTCTTAAGCTAACATGCTTCCTAAAGTTTTATCGGATGCAGCTATGTACAATCTCATACTTCTATTTCTACAAGGAGGTACCATAATGGGTGGTTTGGCGAGGTATTCTTTGATCTTGTTGAAAGCCTCTTATTGTTCTTTCTCTCACTCGAAGCCTCCTTTGTTGAGTCGAAGTAGTGGTGAGAAGGCTTGTGTATTCCCACTTAATTTGGAAATAAATCTCCTCAAGAAATTTATCTTACCAAGTAGAGATTGCAACTCCTTCTTGTTAGTTGGCGCTTTCGCTTTCAAAATGGCTTTGGTATTGTTATGGTTTACTTCAATTCCCTTCTTGTGGACCACAAAGCCTAAGAAATCCCTTGCTTTTACGCCTAAAGCACATTTTAGAGGATTCATTTTCAGACCATAGCGTCTCATCTTTTCGAAGGATTGTCGAAGTTGGTCTATATGAGTCTTCCCTGAAACAGATTTAACAACAATATCATCAATGTAAATCTGCATAAAAGTGTCAGTGAAATCATGGAAGATTGAGTTCATTTCTCTTTAATATGTTTCCCCTGCGTTTTTTAGGCCAAAAGTCATCACTACCCATTCGTAAGTGCCTAAAGCTCCAGGACATCGAAAGGCTGTTTTCAACACGCCCTCTTCAGCAATGAAAATTTGATTATACTCTGAGTATCCATCAAGCATACTCATGTATCCAAAGCCAGCGACAGAATCGACAAGCATTTCCACCACAAGTATTGGATATTCATCTTTCGGTGTTGCAGCGTTTAAATCTCTAAAATTGATGCACACCCTTAAGGTACCATTTTTCTTTATAATAGGTACTATATTTGCAATCCATTTGACATACCTGGTTGTTCGAATGAAATTGCATCTCAGCATTCTTTCGACTTCCGTCTTGATCTTCGACAAGACCTCTGGTGCAAAATGCCTTGGAGTTTGCTTGATAGGTTTTTTCCCAGGTCTTATTGGTAGTTGAAGCTCTACCACTTCCCTGTCGAGACCATGCATTTCATTATAATCCCATGTGAAGCAATCTTTGAATTCCTTCAATAATTGGATTATTTCGATCTTGAGCTCTGGATCCATCTTTGTGCTAATGTATGTTGGCCTTCTCGCCAATCCTTCGCCCATATCTATTTCTTCTAAAGGATCTTGCGCTAGCATTTTAACATTGTTTACTAACGGATCCTTTTCAAAACCCAGAGGCTCATAATCATAAATAGCATCTAGCCTCTGGTTTTGCATTTCTTCCTCCTTCACGTCAGGTGATTCCGGATCGAAGTCCTTCCTAGGACCCTCTGGAAGAAATACTTGTTCATTGGCTTCAATAGCCATGTATATGACTCCAGCCTCTAAGGCCACTATCATTCTACTTTCAGCTACATATGCCGAAATCTTTTGTAAGGCTTATAATTCAGTCATCATCACCAAATTCACTTCCCCATCCAGTTGGCCGTATGTCATCAAATCCTCCATAGTAAATGTTTGATAAGTCTTCTCTATCCCACTGGAAACCATGGACCGAATGTAGGTAGAGGGAGCAAAAGGAATTTGGTGTTGGTGCCAAATCAAACTCAGGAGGATTGCATGGCCCTATATGAGACAAGTTTCTGTCGAAGCTATTTTTTCCAACGTTATTAACTTCACCCAAGTAATAACTTTGGTAGGCTTCTATATTCTCTACAATACCATCAGGGCGCCAAATCATGATCCGTTGATGCATCGAAGATGGCACTGCACCTATGCCATGTATCCACTCTCTACCTAAGAGTAGATTGTAGTTGGACTTGCTGAAATGACCATGAACATAGTTGGTCGAAGTATTGTTCCCACCTTGAGGTCTAATTTTATCACCCCTATAGCAGTTCCAATACCTTCCTCATAGTTCGATAGAACCATGTTGTGGGGTTTGATATCTCCATCCCTGTTTCCCATTTTCCTTAGCATAGATTGGGGAATTATATTTATTGTAGCTCCACAATCAACCAGAATTTTGTTAATTTTTATTTCCCCTATTTTTGCTCTTATGAACAAGGGTTTTAGGTGATTTTTTATCGCCTCCGTAGGTGGCTCGAAGAATGCATTTTGTTCCTCGACGCAACCATTATTCATCATATAATAGCACATTGGCCTATGTTTGGCCATTTCTTGTTCGACTTCCCAGTCGGTCTCTTCGACTTCGACTTGGAGGCCGTATTATCTGGGTAGCACTGATACTACATTTACCATAATGTCTAAAGTAGAATCAAATTCAGAGTTATCTTTGTCATCAGATTCACCTCGATCTGGCCACTCCAATCTTCTGGAAATTGGTTTCCTTTATAAATGCTTTCGTTGTTTGCCTTTGTCCATTCTTTGTGGCACGCTTGTGCTTGACTCTGGTTGAGGCTCTTCTGCAGCCTCCCTTTCGGCCTTTTGCCGTCTTTGGAATTTTCTCCACTGGGAGCGAGACATGGGGTTCTTCCCCTTATAGTTGCTCGACACGTGAGCCACCTTGTTTGTAGTTGTAGTTTGGGACTCTTTCCTATATGCCAAGGATGACCCTCTTGGCACATCTAATGTTCACCATTTCTCTTCACTTTGCCTTTTCCTGTTTGCTGTCTTTAGCCAAGTGTCCACGGGGACATTTGTTGGAGGCCTGAAAGTTGATGGCCTCTTCACCTGGTTCATCGGTGCTCTTCTGGGATCGTATCTAACTTCAGAAACCATGTGGGGTTGGGCATTGGTGGCCCTTTTCTCTTTCATTACCCTTATGCTCTGTATGTGTTCTGCAGCCTTTTTGTCGAAGATGGAGCTGCATCTTGGACACAACAGAACTTCAGACTTCTTCTTCTGGCATCGTTGTAGAAAGTCATCCAGATTCTCATTTTCTTTCGGAAATGTGGTTTTATTCACTTCCTCTTGTCTAATGGCTTCCTCTGAAGCCTTTTCCTCAGATACTTCGACCATGTTGACTTGTACGTTGCTCTTGGCAATGAGATTAATTTTTTTCATTTTGGCCTCAAGGTCCTCTGTCGAACCCTTGACGACAGCCACATAAGAACTTACAGTAGTCCTTTTTCTTGAGTCTTCAGCAACTCCTTTGTTTAGGCCTTCAGTAGACTTTTTGTTTAGGCCTTTAGTGGCCTTTCTAACCGCTTCTGCAGTCTTTCTGGAGATGTTCCTAGTAAAACTGCCAAAGACCGGCATGTTGATGAAGTCTTCATAAGTTTCGACCATGTTGATGCCTGCTGGTTCAGCATAGTGGGCATCAGCTCTCAGTGGGTCTGCATCAATTTTCATTTGGGGTTTGTCAGCAAATTTGAGTCTTCCTTCTTTGATCGCTCCTTTAACGAGATCCCTGAAAAGAAAACATTGTGAAGTTTTATGGCCCAAAAAATTATGATACTTACAAAAACCTCTTTTCTTTCTTTTTTCTAAAAGAGGCATTTTTGCCCCTGGGGGCACTATTATTTGCCATCTTTTACTAATAAGTCGAATATCTCATCACATTTTGTGACGTCGAAACTATACGTTTTCTTTGGGAATCTATCGCTGTTCTTTTCAGACTCAATAGGATTCTTCCCATCTAAGGGCAGTAACACTCTACAAGAGTATGGAGGCCCATGTGTTAACTCTGCTAAATCTATTTCGCTCTCTTTGACGGCTATAGGATTACTAGTTGTCTCTGGATTATCATCATCCATTTCGACACAGGCTACCTTTTCTCATCGATGAGTCTTAGTTGCCTTTGCTTTTTCAATTTTATGACGTTCTACCTGTCAAACTTTATCAGCCAATTGGGCCATGTCCCTCAGATATTTGGTATCTAATTTCTTCCTAATAGAATAATTTAGGCCCCTTGCAGCCATTTCGACCAATACATGCTCAGGAACTTGTGTAAAGCATCTGTTTTTGAGCAGTCGAAACCTATTTAGATATTCGTCTATTGGCTCGGTGAATCTTATTTTCACGCTTTCCAGTTCTTTCAGACTTATTTTGGTTTGCCCCATGTAAAATTGTTCATGGAACAATCTTTCCAATTGATTCCAATTGTGGATCGAATTGGTTGGGAGGGTGGTGAACCAAGTAAAAGCATTTTTGTTAGAGAACTTGGGAAATATTTAATCCTAAGGCTCTCATTATTTGATATTTCCCCAGCTTCTATCAAATATCTCTCTATATGTTCGACAGTTGATTCCGTCGTATCCCCTGAAAACTTAGTGAACTTTGGAACTTTCCATCTAGGGGTAAATCTGTTTGCAAGATATATTCTGACAGTGGGGATGTACAATTTTGCCTACGAAAGCCAACGTTCATTCCATTTTGTATCATGATCCTTTCGATCATGGCTGTCATATTATTTTCTATGCCATAATTATGGTGTCGAACTTGTTGTATCAGTTCGTCAGCATTTTGATTCCTATTTACCATCATTACACCTTGATCACCATCTCTAAGGATCTGCAAGGGAAGTCTGGGTATTTCGATCCTAGGTTGTTCGACTTCTACTCTGAGGCTCCTCCTACCGAATTGTGGATTTTGGTTAATAGTTACATCTTCTTCTGAGACTACACCTTGATCCTCTCTCATATGATCTCTCTGGGGTTGTCGAATAGGTTGGGGAACCCCAAAGAATTAAGTCATGCGCGTCATTTGCATTGTCATTTGTTGGTTTGACTGAGTAGTATTTTGTATTAGAGGGTTCAATATTATACTTAGAGTTTGGGCCAACATTTACACATGTCATGGTTGCTTTCATCCATATGTTGCCTCAAAATTGTTGTGGAAGCGTTTGTGAGGCTTGGCATTGCATGGGATGTCCCTCCTAAAAGTTGGTTCCTACCCATACCAGTTCCAGATCCCTATAATGAAGACGCACTTACCAAAGGTTCTGAAAATGTAGACGCAACATTCATAAGGCTATCCATTTCAGTAGTTGACATGCCATAAGGCTGGTCTCGACCCATCCAGGCTGTCGAAAACCCTCGGGGAGCGTGTGATCGAAATCCTGGATTCACCCTTGGTGGGGATGTTCCTGTTGGACCTCTGGGACCTGCATCCGAAAGTATTGGTCTCGTTTAGGTTGTTGTCAACGTTGGTATCGAACTAACAGTTGACGAGACAATTTCACTAATGGTTGGTATTACCGATGTTCCCGTAGTAATTGGTGGAGGAATTTCTCCATTATTTGGATGATTAGCCATATTGCATTCACTATTTCTATTTCTAGTTGTACACTCCTTGGTGGTTACTTTACCACTTCTTAATAGCATGCAAAACTTTGTAAAAGAAAGAAAATCATGCAAAGCATTTATATTAAAATTAATAAGCAAGAACGGAAGACAAAATAAATAAAATAACAGTAATAAGCAATGTCCCACTGGGCGTGCCAATTTGTTCACCGTGTTTTTTGGTAAACAACCGCTGATCTTCCAAAAAGGGTAACTTTTGGTTACTCGCAGGACCGATCAGTTTGATCCTAGGACATATGCTAATTTGTGATGTTGTTTGGACATAAACGTTAATGTGAGTGAAGAACGCACGTTCGATTGGGAAAGGGATGAGTTTGAGTGCAGAAAGTAAATAGAACAAAGGGGTTGAGGAGAGTTTAGGTGCAAGAATCTGGGTAAAAGTGAAGATAAAGTACAAACAAGATAAAATGGCAAGAAATGTAAAGAGAGAAATAAAAGAATTTGATTGTAAAATGTGGTGTTCCAAACATACATTTTTCAGTATTCTTTCTCATGCAGCGGGTACTTGAATAGTATTGAATAATTTTTACGATCAGTTAAACACCCAGAAATCTACATAAACTTCTTATATTTATACTAAAACTAGGTAACCGTCGAGGATTTGCCTTTCTCTAGGATGAAGATAAGTGTCCTCTGCATGCGCTTCGACCCCTCCCTTCATGCCAAGTTGCTTTCCTTAATTGCCAAGCGAACTGCTTTTCCCTCCTTTCTTCAGATTCAAAATCTTCTGGTGCAGATATGGAGTTTCCTTCTTGTTGTACACCAAAATTTGCCCTCCCATATTCTTCAAAGTTTGTCAAGGATCATCTTCAAATGGTTCAAGATTCCTCAGGGATTGCACAGTCCAACCACCTCCTAAAGCCAGCTGAAATTAGGGTTTTGGTTCTCTCAAGGAATTTGAGGTTTTCAATGGCTCAATCAAGTCTCATGTGCCCATATACATCCTCAAGCACCTACATGCCAAGTTTCAAGACTCACAACATCAAATTGCACAGTCAAAAGCCCTATTTGCTTCACAATCAACTGTAGGGGTAAAATGGTCATTTTGTAGTCAAAAGTCATAATTTTTGGCCAACATCTTATTTTGAGCTCACAATCATCATTTGATCAAGTCTTGATCATTATTTCTCAAGCATGGCTCAAAAATCATCAAGATACCAAAAGTTACTATTTTTGGACAGCAGAAAAGTCAACTGTAACTTGACTAGGGCATAACTTTTTCATGGTTCATCAGAAAAATCCCATCTAATGCTCATTTTGAAGGGGATGACATTTCCTACAACTCATATTCACATTCCAAGTCCAATAAATACTCTCACAAAAGTTATCAATTTCTACATTATAGGTCAATTTCAAAAGTCAACAAAAATGCACTTTAAGTCAAAGACCATAACTTGAGATTGGTGAATCCAAATGACATGGGACCAAAGGCATTGGTTATAGGACTTCAAGACCTTTCCAAAATGTCCAAGAACATGTTCATATGATCAAAATTGAGCAAGATATGCATTGGAGAAGTTGGGAAATTTTTGTGAATTGGCAAAAGTCAACTTTGCTCAAAACACATCATTTTTGCTAATGGGCCTCAAATTTCTTCTTGAAACTTTGTCCAAGGCCTATGCACGACCCATTGAGATTAAATTGAATTATTTTCTTATTTTTTATTAATTAATTGAATTTTTAATCAATATTAATTCATTTAATTCATTTAATTCATTTAATTCATTTAATTGTAGGAAAATATCAAGATATGGTTTTGCAATCTTTTCATGAAGCAAATATGACCTACAAGAGCTGGCAAATTCGTGTGCACATCAAGGGGACAAGGATCTCTCAATTTGGCAAGATTTTTCAATCAAAAAGATGCAAAAAGATATGATTGAAAATCAAATATACAAATCATAATTCCATGGATCTTTTGCCCAAGGATTTAACCTAATTCAGTCCTCTATATGTACACAACCTAACCCTAATGCCATGGACGTGAGAATTGCTGTAGAAAAGCCTTAAGCATATTGAAAAAAATCAAAGAAAACTCAAAACTGTTTTCTCACTTCCAGCACGATTCAGAGCTTTCTATTGCTTCTAACACATTGCAGGGATCCCCAGATACGTTTTGCAATCAAAACCACGTGCTAAAGCTCCAGGAATCACCTTAAACAGACTCACGGTTTGGCACTTTTGTTCATAAACATAATTCATATTTCATGCACGTTTAACATGATTTATTGACTGTTTTGCATTGCTTGAACCTTTACAAAGCTTTTGGCATAGGTTAATTGAGTTATTATGCAGTGAATCGAAACTTGCCATTAACGAATTTTAGGGTTCTTGAGTTCTTGAATTAGGGCTTTACTATCCAGGCAAAATTGGAACCTCCAATGCATATGGTTGAATTCAGGAGATTCAGACGAATCTAACAGGACCATCGCGCCATATTTATCTAGCCTAGGGAGCTAATCGTTATTATTCCTCATGTCCAATTGTGGGGGTTAAAAACCCCCGCTATCTGTTTATTATTTACAGGCTTCAGCGAAGGAGATGAAGACGTGGAAGCATGGGGTTGGTTCATTCAAATATAACGCGCACTTTTATTTGTTTCCAGCATAATTGATCTTTTTTATATATTATATTCATTGATTATCATTATATCAAATGCAGCGTGATGGCCTAGTGGTTGGTGTGTTGGCTATGCATCATTGGGACCTGGGTTCGATTCCCAGGTCCACCCAAAATTCCATATTGTTTTGTTTAACGTGATTGCGTGCCGGCTATCCAAAGCGTCCCACCATGGACTCCCACATCCTAGGCGCCATGTGTCCTCAAGCGTTGATCTAATGGACATAAGGTGCTGAACACCATGTTCCCAGTCAACTACACCATGGACAATTCAAAAAGTCAGAAGGGCTGGAGCTTAGTGGGCCTCAGATTGCTAGCATACCTCCAAAAAGGCCCAGCACCCCTAGTTTCTCTATTCCTTTTTCTTTTACATTTTAATTTTAATTCTTATTATTTAATTATCATTATTATTATTTAACTCACAAATTAATTAATTTTCATAATAAATTCAGACAATTAAAAAATGTAAATATTTTTATTATTATTATTATTTAGTAATTTCACTATTAATTATATTTTGTAAATAAATTCTAACAAATTGATTTAGTTTAAATTAGGTTTAATTTTAATCTTTTTCATAATAAATAAAATTAACATAGAATTAGGTTTTTAGTAACTTTTGACTTTATTTTATTTTTATTTTATTTTCATTAAAACATAAAAACATAAAAAATACTTTTTTCTTTTAATTAATTAATTAATTAGTTTTAGGTTAAATATTTAATTAAATGCAAAAAAGGACCAAATTTCTTTCTTTTCTCAAAAAGGGCCAAAACCCTAAGGACGTCCCGATTCAATTTCTTTCGCGCATATTTATTTTGATTATATTTATGTATCTGCTCCGAGAATGTAATAGTTAATTAGGGCTTTTATCGCTTTCTTTTATTTTCTCGCATTTACTTTTCAAAGGGTTATGTTTTTGGCGATGTAAATACCCGACGCCTTGTAATAGCGTAGATTCACTTTCCGCAATTTATTTCCTGCAAATTATTAACTATTAATTATGCATGACAAGACTTGTATGAAAAATAAAATCAATCCGTAGCTCACAATGATGCATGTTCAAAGATAATATGAATTGAAACCTGGCACACATGCACATGCCACTCCTAGGGTACGCCTCACTTGGTTGCCTCGAGGTGGTCATCAAGTATAGGGTGTTTTAGAGGTCGCCCTCCTGTCTAAAGATCCAGTTGCCTCGAAACGGTTGCCTCGGATAAAAAGGATCTAAGACATTAGGGTTACCGCTAAGGCGTCCTACTATTGCTTTGGTGACCACATATGTCCCTATAATCGAATTGACCCGAATAACTCCAACGACGGTGCTACCTACTTTTCAATAGTGGGATAGTACTGTATAAAGGATTCTTACACAGCTTAATTCCTTAGAGTAGGTAGATTTCTCCTGGGTACTTGCTCTTTCAAAAACAAAATAAACTTTTCGCACTCACACTTTCAAACAAAGGTTTTCAAACAAATACTTCATACACTCTTGAGGACTGATACAAGAGTTACCTAGAAGTTTTCAAAATGAAACTTTTTCAAAACCCACAAACACAAGAAAAGCAAACATCTTTTGAAAACATAGTGAGAAAGTACCTAAGAGCCCATGGATAAACACGGATAGAAAGGGTGCTAACACCTTCCCTTTCTATAATCTACCTCCCGAACCAAGAAACATCTCGAAAAGGAATTTTGCTGTGCTTTTGTCCTTTCCTTGTTGGAGAAAATAAAAGACGGTGGCGACTCTTGCTTACCGCGACATTTTGTGAACCAGCATTCCAAAATAGTCAGTTCTATTTCCACCGATCACAGAACTGGCGACTCTGCTGGGGAAATAATAAGTGAGGTGTACCTTAGGATTAGATCATTCTATGTTTTCAATTGTATGCCTTGTTTGATTTAATATTGTGGGCTTGTACCGGAGTTTTATAGATCCTAACCCGGATCTGGGAAATACCCTTTAGGTAGCAATAAACTGTGAGGGACCTGTCCGGCGTAGACTGACACGGGTGAAGCAGTAGCTACGTTGGTGTGACACCTTGGTCTGTACCGATATCCATTGTGTTGGAACGAGGAGAATATGGGTCTTCTGAGGAGTCGTTAAGCACCAACTGACCTTAGAACCTTAAATTGACCCAACTTGGCCATAGAACAGTAGCAGTATGCTACACTCATTGAGGCTAAACGCTCGCGATGGTTCCGGCTGCAAGAAAAGATTGCGAAGCTGGAGTTATGTCCGATTGAGGGTAGTCAGTGATATTGAGATCCTCTAGAACCCGGTTACTATTTTCTAGGACAGGTCTTAACCAACTGAAACTGAAA
This sequence comes from Vicia faba, assembly GCA_948472305.1. Taxonomy (NCBI): domain Eukaryota; kingdom Viridiplantae; phylum Streptophyta; class Magnoliopsida; order Fabales; family Fabaceae; genus Vicia; species Vicia faba. The sequence goes on along the minus strand of OX451739.1, from coordinate 1,123,302,417 downwards.
GAGGGTAGTACCTAAACTTCATGCTGGCCTGAAATCTAAGGGCTCTTTTGTGTGACTTGTGTGCCTTCAAACTTAAACTACTTGCACATTCTTGTTATCTGACACATGAGTTCCTTGCAGGTTTTGTTTACAGTCCTTAATCTGGACTTATTACAAGGCTTACTTACACCTCACACCTTTGCATCCACGTACATAACATCATACGCATCATAACATCATACCATAGCATTTCCTTAACCATTTCAAGGATCCGAAGGGTTTGTGATGCAGGTCATGATGAGCCAAATGTCTAGCAAGGGGCAAAGGGGATTTATTTTCCTCTAGCCAAGGTTGTTCGGAAATCCAAGCACGATAACTTGAGTCAGGGGCTATGACCCACTCGATATGGTGAGCCTTAACTCTTGAAGAAGGACTCTCAACAACATGAAGTTCCTTCAATCAAGCTACCCAAACTCAAATTCTAACAAGTTTCTTGGTTTACCTCGCGAGATCCTTGAAAACATTGCATGCATACATATCATTGCATAACATGTACCCTTGTTACAGGTCACTTACCTTCTTCGTCGTTTATTTCAGCAATGACTTCCCAACAAGACAACCAGGATCTTCATACTCAAGAGACTCAGTTCAGGGAGATCTTCCTAAGCCTATCCAAGGGGCAGGAAGACTTGAGAACACTCCTCATGGGGACTTTGGTCAAGAAGAGTCCTGAAGATGATAAGGACGAACGGCTGAAACATATGCAAGCTGAGGTGGATGCAATGAAAGCCCAGATGCTGGGGCAGATGACTCTCATTCAAAACTTAGCCCAAGGACAAGAAGAGCTCAGGGTCCTCTTCCACAAGCTACTTCAAAATAACCAAGTGAGGCAGACAACTAGGGTTGAAGATCCAGCCATCATTCAACCACCTTTGGGGCAAAAAGACAAGGGAAAAGTTCCTCAACTTGCTTCAGGGTCACAAACTCAGCATCAACCTCGCCAGCATCAGCAGGGTAACCGGCATAAGTGAAATACGTCTGGAAGACATTTCTCGGAGCCTGATATACCATCATTGTTCATACTGAAACGCTTGTTGGAGGTCAATCTAGTTGTTTTAAAGGACCCTCCTAAGAATCCCAACACAGCCTCCACAAAGTATAACCCTGATGAAAGGTGTGCATACCACTCTGGAAGTCCGGGACATGACACCGACGACTGTTGGTCTCTGAAGAACAAGATCCAAGACCTGATTGACGGAAGGGTGCTGGAGTTCATGTCGGACGGCGAGATGAAAATCTTCTGCTGAGAATTCTCCATCTGAGAGGACTAGTTTAAACTAAAAAACTTTTGTTCATTCGAATGTTCAAGTTGTATTTTTCTTTGATTGCTCAAACATTTACTCATGTCAAACGTTGTTATTTCATTAATGCATTACATATGTCTGTTTTGAATTAATCCATTCGTATTCACTATATTTCAAATTGCTTTCATTTTTTGTGATGTTCAACTCTCGATTTAAAATTCTAAGCCTCTTGAGAGAGGATGACGAAAACGATACCACAATCTTTACAGTATGCTTTTGAGCAGACCCCGCTGATGAGGTACATGCATTGTTTCAAATCCTAAACAGTGGAGTTATAAGGAAGATAATCCCTCGTCAACCCCTTTGAGCCAAAGAAGTTGAAGTTTTTCTTTTCAAAAATTAAAACCCTTAATCATAACCTGGGGCAGGGTAGTTTTCTCAGTTGATCCAGGTGCACAATGAACGGCATCAAAGAAGTCCTTCCGAGACAAAAAGACAGTGATGGTTCCTATAATCATAAAGACATGCAGTCATTATCTCTCAGGAATAAAAGCCCATTAAGTCAAAACCTATGAAGGAGACTTACAAAAAAACTGGGGCATCCCGCTGGCTGTAATCACAAAAGAAACAGTTTAGGCAAAAAGACAGGGATAACAAAATCAAAAAGAAAGAGGTCCTGCAAACCCTCAACAAAAAGAAATAACTGCTTGTTCAAAATAAATTGTCAATATCAGAACCATCACCGGAATATCAGAGCAAAGACTCAAACAAGATCTAACGCACGATTAGCTGAGTTTAGGATCGAAGAACATCACGAAGAACGGGTGGGTACAAATAAAATTTGAGCCTTTATCCTTTGTTTCTTAAACCGTGAACCAGGCCACGTTATAACCCTTAAAAGTCCTAGCTGAACCATGGGTTAGTTCGAAAGCATACTGTTACAAAAGGTATCCTGACTCCTGTAGGGCTCGCTCTAAAATCTTGAGTTGACATCACATTTTACAAAATTCACTTGTTTTACTGAAAAATACATTTTCAAAAAACCTCAAGACAGACATAAGCTTTGCATTTTTAAATAACATTGTTTGCGTATGACTATTTATTCAAACAGCAGAGAAATTCGCACGATGAATATCTAGTGAACAAAAACCTTCTCAACAAAAGATCACATCAAGTGGAAGAACACTTCCAATCAAGGGGCAGACATGATCATGGTCCATCATCTGGGGCAGTCCAGTCAAGATTCAGAGAATCTCTCAAAATGCCAGGGGCAAATCTCCGCCTGAGTCAATTGGGGCATTGGACATGAATTCTAGTAACGAATCTTGCATGATCAGACATCTTCTGGTAGTAGGGCAACACCACACTAACTGACAGTGACAACTCCCTACATCTTGAGCATGGACATAGTCGGAAAAAATACTACGTATAATCAAAGACCCGCTAGGTCGACTGACCTAGGCAAAAATAAGGGCTTCCCGGCGAACCAAAAGGGTTCGGGCAAAAATAAGGGATGAAAATGAAAAATTTGTACACCCGGCAAGTCGAGAACCTGAAAAGGAGGCTTGGGCAAAAAAGGGTATCCCGGTGGACTGAAAACCCGAAAGGGCGGTCCAGGCAAAAATTAGGGATCAAAGCGTACGACTATGTCCCGTCATCTCGTCACTTTCCTACTAGAAGAAGATTTGTCAATCGGCAGTCATCAAGCACCTCCACAGGTACCTTTTCCCACAGAAGCTGGGGCAATAAGAATTGTCCGAATTGTACAAGCTGCTCTGTCCACCAGGTACAAAGGTAGATTCAGCCGAAGAATACGACCAAGATACCTCACTCCCCGAGAGTAAGACGAGATTCAACAATACTCTCTCCAAGCAGAATTGGTCTCCCAATCAGCCCTAAAAAGGCACGGTATCCCTAGCAAGTCAGCAATACTCTCCCCAAGCAGAGTTAGTCTACTGTCAGCCTTAAGGAAGCGGGATATCCCCAGAAGATCTCAATATTCCCTAGCGGAGTATACAGATGTTCCTAAGCAAGCATCCCCGGCAGTCTTAAGATAAGATTGTTCCCCGGCGGAATACCAGACACCCCAGTGGAGCCAGTCCCCAGTGCAGTCCAAAAAGTTTCCCCAAGAGAGTTGAACCATCTCCCCAGTATATTCTGGAAGCTTCTCCCCAGTAGATTCTGGAAGCTCCTCCCCAATAGATTCTGGAAGCTTATCCCCAGTAGATTCTGGAAGCTTATCCCCAGTAGATTCTGGAAGCTTATCCCTAGTAGATTCCGGAAGCTTATCATCTGCAGAGTACATACATCTCTCGAGCCATATTCATAGGTTACTCCCCGCCAGAGCCTAACTGGGTTATCCTCAGCAAATTACAACGGAAAGATCGTCCTCGGCGAAGTTCTTCCTATCCCCAGTGAAGTTCATCAAATTCCCCGACAAAATTTATCAACAGGAATCCCCAGCGGAGTTATCATCAAAATCTCAGTGAAGTATCTCTTCCCAAAGAGTAATTCCCCGCAGAGTAATCTCTTCACCAAGTTTATTCCCCAACGGAGTCATCTTCTCCTACCGGTTTATTCTTACAATCATCATCCCCAGCGGAAATAAGGACCCTACTCTTCAAACATCAGCCCAGGATTCAACAAATTCCCGGCATTCGTCAAGGATTTATTTTCCCAGACGAAAATACATTCATAAACATTTCACATTTCATATCTCCTATTCACATACATGATAAAGTGCATACGACGCGATCTCATGACATCATGCATTTCATACATCATGACATTGCATACAACTAATGTTTTGCCTTTTCAGGAAAAGGTCAATCCAAAGACGATTACCATCAAATTTCGCAGTTCCAGATTTGATACCTGTATCTAGCCAGGGCATATCTGTGAGCGATTGATTGTAGATTCGATACCTGTATCTAGCCAGGGCATATCTGCATGAAGAGTTTGAAGTTCCAGATTCGATACCTGTATCTAGCCAGGGCATATCTGTGAGCGATTGATTGTAGATTCGATACCTGTATCTAGCCAGGGCATATCTGTATGAAGAGTTTGAAGTTCCAGATTCGATACTTGTATCTAGCCAGGGCATATCTGTGAGCGATTGATTGTAGATTCGATACTTGTATCTAGCCAGGGCATATCTGCATGAAGAGTTTGAAGTTCCAGATTCGATACTTGTATCTAGCCAGGGCATATCTGTGAGCGATTGATTGTAGATTTGATACCTGTATCTAGCCAGGGCATGTCTGTGAGCGATTGATTGTGGATTCGATACCTGTATCTAGCCAGGTCATATCTGCATGAAGAGTTTGAAGTTCCAGATTCGATACCTGTATCTAGCCAGGGCATATCTGTGAGTGATTGATTGTAGATTCGATACCTGTATCTAGCTAGGGCATATTTGCATGAAGAGTTTGAAGATCAACCCCTGTAATAGGCCAGGAAACCATCTTTCTTTCTCAGGTACGCAAGTTTTCGCTAAGGAATCTCTTACGCGATCGACACCCCTGGATGGTATCTCTAAGCCCATCTCCACAACTATCCATTACCTTTCCAAATGGCATCTATAAGCCCATTCCCGACAAGATTCTGTCTCCTCTCCAGATGGCATCTATAAGCCCATCCTCCTATCCATTATCTCTCCAAATGGCATCTGTAAGCCCATTCCCGACATCACATTGCTGATACCACACTATGTGAGTGCAAATTTCTGGGCACTCTAGTGTTCAATCATCTTCCACCTTCGGATCACGAAAGGCACGCAAGCCAATCTACATCCTCAGGTCTAAGAAGATTAAACAGGGGAAACTGTTGTACCCCAAAATTTTCCCTCCCATATTCTTCAAAGTTTGTCAAGGATCATCTTCAAATGGTTCAAGATTCCTCAGGGATTGCATGTCCAACCACCTCCTAAAGCCAGCTGAAATTAGGGTTTTGGTTCTCTCAAGGAATATGAGGTTTTCAATGGCTCAATCAAGTCTCATGTGCCCATATACATCCTCAACCACCTACATGCCAAGTTTCAAGACTCACAGCATCAAATTGCACAGTCAAAAGCCCTATTTGCTTCACAATCAACTGCAGAGGTAAAATGGTCATTTTGCAGTCAAAAGTCATAATTTTTGGCCAACATCTTATTTTGAGCTCACAATCATCATTTGATCAAGTCTTGATCATGATTTCTCAAGCATGGCTCAAAAACCATCAAGATGCCAAAAGTTACTATTTTTGGACAGCAGAAAAGTCAACTATAACTTGACCAGGGCATAACTTCTTCATGGTTCATCAGAAAAATCCCATCCAATTCTCATTTTGAAGGGGATGACATTTCCTACAACTCATCTTCACATTCCAAGTCCAAGAAATGCTCTCACAAAAAGTTATCAATTTCTACATTATAGGTCAATTTCAAAAGTCAACAAAAATGCACTTTAAGTCAAAGACCATAACTTGAGATTGGTGAATCCAAATGACATGGGACCAAAGGAATTGGTTAGAGGACTTCAAGACCTTTCCAAAATGTCCAAGAACATGTTCATATGATCAAAATTGAGCAAGATATGCATTGGAGAAGTTGGGAAATTTTTGTGAATTGGCAAAAGTCAACTTTGCTCAAAACACATCATTTTTGCTAATGGGCCTCAAATTTCTTCTTGAAACTTTGTCCAAGGCCTATGCACGACCCATTGAGATTAAATTGAGTTATTTTCTTATTTTTTATTAATTAATTGAATTTTTAATCAATATTAATTCATTTAATTCATTTAATTGTAGGAAAATATCAAGATATGGTTTTGCAATCTTTTCATGAAGCAAATATGACCTACAAGAGCTGGCAAATTCGTGTGCACATCAAGGGGACAAGGATCTCTCAATTTGGCAAGATTTTTCAATCAATTAGATGCAAAAAGATATGATTGAAAATCAAATATACAAATCATATTTCCATGGATCTTTTGCCTAAGGATTTAACCTAATTCAGTCCTCTATATGTACACAACCTAACCCTAATGCCATGGACGTGAGGATTGCTGCAGAAAAGCCTTAAGCATATTGAAAAAAATCAAAGAAAACTCAAAACTGTTTTCTCACTTCCAGCATGATTCAGAGCTTTCTATTGCTTCTAACACATTGCAGGGATCCCCAAATACGTTTTGCAATCAAAACCACGTGCTAAAGCTCCAGGAATCACCTTAAACAGACTCACGGTTTGGCACTTTTGTTCATAATCATAATTCATATTTCATGCATGTTTAACATGATTTATTGATTGTTTTGCATTGCTTGAACCTTTACAAAGCTTTTGGCATAGGTTAATTGAATTATTATGCAGTGAATCGAAACTTGCCATTAACGAATTTTAGGGTTCTTGAGTTCTTGAATTAGGGCTTTACTATCCAGGCAAAATTGGAACCTCCAATGCATATGGTTGAATTCAGGAGATTCAGACGAATCTAACAGGACCATCGCGCCATATTTATCTAGCCTAGGGAGCTAATCGCTATTATTCCTCATGTCCAATTGTGGGGGTTAAAAACCCCCGCTATCTGTTTATTATTTACAGGCTTCAGCGAAGGAGATAAAGACGTGGAAGCATGGGGTTGGTTCATTCAAATATAATGCGCGCTTTTATTTGTTTCCAGCATAATTGATCTTTTTTATATATTATATTCATTGATTATCATTATATCAAATGCAACGTGATGGCCTAGTGGTTGGTGTGTTGGCTGTGCATCATTGGGACCTGGGTTCGATTCCCAGGTCCACCCAAAATTCCATATTGTTTTGTTTAACGTGATTGCGTGCAGGCTATCCAAAGCGTCCCACCATGGACTCCCACATCCTAGGCGCCATGTGTCCTCAAGCGTTGATCTAATGGCCATAAGGTGCTGAACACCATGTTCCCAGTCAACTACACCATGGACAATTCAAAAAGTCAGAAGGGCTGGAGCTTAGTGGGCCTCAGATTGCTAGCATACCTCCAAAAAAGGCCCAGCACCCCTGGTTTCTCTATTCCTTTTTCTTTTACATTTTAATTTTTATTCTTATTACTTAATTATCATTATTATTATTTAACTCACAAATTAATTAATTTTCATAATAAATTCAGACAATTAAAAAAAGTAAATATTTTTATTATTATTATTATTTAGTAATTTCACTATTAATTATATTTTGTAAATAAATTCTAACAAATTGATTTAGTTTAAATTAGGTTTAATTTTAATCTTTTTCATAATAAATAAAATTAACATAGAATTAGGTTTTTACTAACTTTTGACTTTATTTTATTTTTATTTTATTTTCATTAAAACATAAAAACATAAAAAATACTTTTTTCTTTTAATTAATTAATTAATTAGTTTTAGGTTAAATATTTAATTAAATGCAAAAAAGGACCAAATTACTTTCTTTTCTCAAAAAGGGCCAAAACCCTAAGGACGTCTCGATTCAATTTCTTTCGCGCATATTTATTTTGATTATATTTATGTATCTGCTCCGAGAATGTAATAGTTAATTAGGGCTTTTATCGCTTTCTTTTATTTTCTCGCATTTACTTTTCAAAGGGTTATGTTTTTGGCGATGTAAATACCCGACGCCTTATAATAGCGTAGATTCACTTTCCGCAATTTATTTCCCGCAAATTATTAACTGTTAATTATGCATGACAAGACTTGTATGAAAAATAAAATCAATCCGTAGCTCACAATGATGCATGTTCAAAGATAATATGAATTGAAACCTGACACACATGCACATGCCACTCCTAGGGTACGCCTCACTTGGTTGCCTCGAGGTGGTCATCAAGTATAGGGTGTTTTAGAGGTCGCCCTCCTGTCTAAAGATCCAGTTGCCTCGAAACGGTTGCCTCGGATAAAAAGGATCTAAGACATTAGGGTTACCGCTAAGGCGTCCTACTATTGCTTTGGTGACCACATATGTCCCTATAATCGAATTGACCCGAATAACTCCAACGACGGTGCTACCTACTTCTCAATAGTGGGATAGTACTGTCTAAAGGATTCTTACACAGCTTAATTCCTTAGAGTAGGTAGATTTCTCCTGGGTACTTGCTCTTTCAAAAATAAAACAAACTTTTCGCACTCACACTTTCAAACAAAGGTTTTCAAACAAATACTTTATACACTCTTGAGGACTGATACAAGAGTTACCTAGAAGTTTTCAAAACGAAACTTTTTCAAAACCCACAAACACAAGAAAAGAAAACATCTTTTGAAAACATAGTGAGCAAGTACCTAAGAGCCCTTGGATAACCACGGATAGAAAGGGTGCTAACACCTTCCCTTTCTATAATCTACCTCCCGAACCGAGAAACATCTCGAAAAGGAATTTTGTTGTGCTTTTGTCCTTTCCTTGTTGGAGAAAATAAAAGACGGTGGCGACTCTTGCTTACCGCGGCATTTCGCGAACCAGCATTCCAAAACAGTCAGTTCTATTTCCACCGATCACACTTCTGGTCGAAGACCTCGGAGTCCTTTCAGTCGAAGGGATTGAGAATCTTCTGGTTGAAGACTTATTTTAACTTAGAATTTCTCTAAGTATTTTTCTACTCTGTCGAAGCCTTTCCAACTTAGACTTGTTCAATCTATTTTTGGCCAATAAGACCAACTTGTTGTAGGTGTCGAATTTAGGAGCTAACACCAGGCAAAACCAACTCGGGCACAAACAACCCTCGGCTAAATCACATCCAAGATGAAAATTCCAAGAAAAAGTAAGCACCAACTGAGGAAACAAAATCTTACTGCATGGCTTAACTTCACTAGGGAGAAACGTAATCCGGAAGTAAACAAAACATAACGACAAAACAGTACAGATACAGAGATAAAACATCCTTCTCCAGGCTTCACCATGGAATAACAGTCAGACTTCAACGGGGAAACAAATATTTTCAAATGTAACGCTTCTGCTGGGGATTGCAAAACTAATTTCAAGTAAAGCAGATGGACACCAAATCATCTAAACATTCATTGGGGAATTCAGGCCCATTTTGAAGGAGGAAAAACATACAAACTTTACTAAGGCATATAATGCCCCATCATCGAGACATTAACTGGGGATTTCGTGCAGACTTCATTGGGGAGGTCAACCCCACATTCTCAAAGGGAAAACCAATATACGTTCTTCACTGGAGAAACCGGAGACACGTGTTCTTCGAGAGTAATTATTGTACCAACTTCTCTGGGAAGAAAGAACTTCTATCAAACAAGCAAAACCTTCACTAGAGAAATCTTGGATCGAGTCTTCACATAGTGCAAACTCAGAAAAGAAGAAAGAAAATGAACCAAGACTTAACTGGGGACACTGGAGTCACAAAACCAATACAACGAAAACATCCTGAGTAAACCCTGCCAGGGGAAACAAAAACTTCTCAAAACATATGGAGTTTGTCCATTCCTGGGATCACCACTTTTGTTTTTCTCTTGCATCACAAATTCTAAAGTAAAAGCAAATTGTAAATTCTTTTTGAAGATCAATTTTGTTATTTAATCTTTTCACTTTGAAAATTATTATCAATAATAAATGGAGTCTTTGCAAGCTAAATAAATAAGAATACAAATAATTGGGTAAAATCTCAAATTTCATTAATAGAATGGTAGTCTGCGAATGGCGAGACTCCATGGATGATTACAAAGTTCGGAAAATGGTAATATATAATGGAAAAGATACATTGAGATACAATGACCACTATCCCCTCTAACAACTTTTTAAATCCTGAGCAGTAGCTCCCGTTGAAGTATGATGAGGATCTGAGAAGATTGTTGCTTCAATTATCAAGTCTTGTCTGATGTAGTTACTTTCCAAGAAAGTCCCTAACTTTTGCATAAGCTGCCCTTGCAGGTTTTCAACTTAGCGGGAAATTTATTCTGTTTATGTCTCTAATTTTTGCCTAGACCGCCCTTTCGGGTTTTCGGCCTACCGAGACGCTCTTTTTTGCCCCTGCCTCCCTTTCAGGTTTTCAACTTAGCGAGTTGTTATTTTATTTCTTTAGGCGAAGTATTTCTTGACTGTATCAACATTCATGGGACGTGGGAACTCCTCGCCATCCATAGTTTCAAGAATTAATGCACCGCCAGAGAAGGCTTTCTTGATAACGTATGGGCCTTCAAAATTGGGAGTCCACTTGCCCCTAGAATCAACGTTAAAAGACATGATCTTCCGGAGCACGAGGTCACCTTCTCTAAATTCATGAGGCTTGACCTTCTTATCAAAATCTTTCTTCATTCTCTTCTGATATAATTGTCCATGACACAAAGCTGTCATTCTCTTCTCTTCGATCAAATTCAAATAATCAAACCTGTTCTAGACCCATTCAGCCTCTGACAACTTGGTTTCCATTATCACTCGCAAAGAGGGAATCTCAACCTCGATTGGGAGTACCGCTTCCATTCTATATACAAGGGAGAACGGGGTTGCTCCTATTGAAGTGCGGACAAATGTCCGATATCCATGCAAAGCAAAAGGGAGCATTTCATGCCAATCCTTATAAGTAACAACCATCTTCTGGATAATCTTCTTGATATTCTTATTAGGAGCTTCAATAACACCATTCATCTTTGGTCAGTACAGAGATGAATTGTGATGGACAATCTTGAATTCCTCGCAAATTTTTGTCATCATCTTGTTGTTCATATTCGAGCCATTGTCAGTGATAATTCTACTCGGCACACTATACCGACATATAAGATTATTCTTAATGAAGCGCACAACCACCTTCTTGGTAACGTTAGCATATGAAGTTGCTTCCACCCATTTGGTGAAGTAATCAATTGCTACCAAGATAAAATGGTGTCCATTCGAAGCTTTGGGTTCTATCATCCCAATCATGTCAATACCCCACATAGAGAAAGGCCATGGGGAAGAGATCACATTGAGAAGTGTCAGAGGCACACGAACCTTGTCCACATAGATCTAGCATTTATGACACTTCTTTGCAAATTTGTAACAATCAGATTCTATTGTCAACCAATAGTAACCTACCCTTAGCATCTTTTTAGCCATCGAATGTCCATTGGCATGAGTGCCAAATGAACCTTCATGAATCTCATACATCAACATGTATGCTTCGTGTCTATCCACGCATCTGAGCAAGACCATGTCATAATTTATCTTGTACAACACATTTTCATTGAGGAAGGAACTGCCAGCCAATCTTATCAATGTCTTTCTATCTTTGTTTGAAGCACCAATCAGGTATTCCTAAGTCTGAAGAAAATGATTGATATCATAATAACAAGGTTTTTCATCTGCTACCTCCTCTATTGTAAACACATGAACGGGCCTATCCATTCGCCGAACTATAATTCGAGGTATATCATTCCAAGCATTTACTTGATACATAGAAGCCAGAGTTGCCAGATGTTGTACCCCAAAATTTGCCCTCGCACTTTTCCCCAAGAAATATCAGCTTCAAACATTTCCTGACTTTTCAAACTGGCTCAAGAATCGGACAAACGGACTTTTCTTGACAGTCAAGCAAAATTAGGGTTTTTACTGATTTTCAGAGCTCTGAATTGTTTCATACAGTGGGCTTAGGGTTTGGTTGATTTTTGGTTCAATTTTGATCAAGCAAGTGTTATTTGGCATTTAATCGGGAATTAAGGTTTTATGGGCATATTCTCAGAAGAATTTAAATTCCACAGCACTTTGCGGTTTATTTCAAGATTCGGATTAAAATTCGCGTTATCTTGGTTTAATCAGTAAAAGAGACAGTGGTTTCGAATTCAGTACGTTTTGATTGGGCCAGTCATATACAGGATGCAGTGTTGGATTCACAGTGTTTATGTGTTTGATCAGTCTACTTGGACTGACTGCTGCTTTGCTTTGGGTGTTGAATAAGACGGGTTTTATTGATCAATGTTGCTTTATTTTAGTTATTTATTATTCTGAAATTGAATGATTGGATTTATTTTTCAATTGTTTTAATTCTAAGAATTTTAAATAAATAAATAAACAATAAAGGAAATTAGAATTAATCGGATAATTTAGACTTTTATTGATATTTGAATTATTTGTACAAATTGTTGTTTATAATTTAAAATTATGAACAATAATCTACATTAATTTAAATATTACATAAAATTAAAACTATCCTATTTTCTAATATTCTTCATTCTTCACTCCGCTCCGGTACTCCATTTTTCATCTGCAAAAAGAAACAAGAAAAGTCAGAAGGCATTTAGAAAAAAAAAAGGGGACAGATAAAAATATTGCTCATCATTAGGGGCCACTGACTGGGATCAGTTGACCCTCTCTGCAAATCACGGGATTTCTCCCGGTTCACAGAGAGGGAAGATTTTTATTTCATGAAATGCAAATGTCGAAGTTTCTAAAAATTCAAGCTGCATAGAATCTCAGTTTCCAATTCAAAATCCAAAATCCAAACTAAACTGAAAAAATTCAATCTCAACTTTCTATCCAAAGCAAAAGGCAAGTTACTGTCAAAATGCCAAAGATATCAAAGATTTCAAAAGTGCATTTGCTGTCACAAGTACCCAAACTGTCATGAAAAGATTTGGTCAAAATGCAAAGTCAGAGCAAAGCACAAAAGCTGAAGAAAGAGATGCAAAATGTGTTATGCAAGAAATCTAAAATCATCATTTCCCTAGTCAAACCCCTTCAGAGCAAGTACAGAATAATAACATATAAAATTCTAAACTGTACTAGGAGAGAAGAAAAAAGAGATAAAGCAAGCATAGGCAAGGGTTCAGGCATAGGCAGCAGGAAGACAGAAAAAGAGATATAACCCAACAACTCAGCTCAGCATAGCAGAAAAAGACAGTTCAAGGCAGCAGAAAAGAGAACACAAAAATCCAAAAGGCAGTTCAGAGGCTAGGACAGTTCAAGGGAGAAAAGATACAAAACACCAACCCTGTCTCAATACACAAGATAGACCCTGTTAAAGAACACCTCTAAAACCCAAGCCATAGGTCATAAAAACAACTCAGTTCAGCCTATACAAAAGCTAATACAAAACTGCCCAACAGAAGAGATCTAAAATAGGAACCTTGTCAAAAGCCACCATAACCTGCAAACGAGGTTATCAAGCCAAGCAAAACATAATACAAACATTACTCATAACCTGTCAAAAACCAAAACCTGCATCAGACCTCACTCTGCCTCAACCTTCAAGCACACATTCTCAAACACAAACATACTGAGCCTATCAAAACTGAAGCAATAACCTGCTAGTGCCTTAACTAAAATCAGAAACACAACAAAATCACAAAGCCTGTCAATAAAGCCATCAAACACACAGTTCAATTCAAAAACCATATCAACATCCTGTCATACCAGTACCAAAACTGTCAAGCATAATCGAACACATAATCTCCCAATCGTACTGTAAAACCAAAACAGCATCCATCACCACGGCCTCAGAATCTCTTCATCATTGGCCAAACCCAACATACTGTCAATAACCAACATAGCCCCTCAACAGAAGCAAAGGCATCACAGTAGGAAAGAAGAAGATGAAGAAGTGAATACATTAGGGTTTCTCAGTGTACATCATCATCAAAGCCCTAAATATAGCAAAGAACGAAAATACCAGGGAAGCGTCAAAAGCAAGCTCAAAGCTCCATCACCGAATCTCCGGCCTCCTCAACGCCTCCACTCTTCTCTCCTCCATCTCCAAAAAGTCAGGTAACGAGCCTTCTATCTCTTCCCCTTCACCCCATAAAAAACAAAAAAATAAGAGCTCAGAACAAAACATGCATATTCAGAAAAGAAGAAAGAAAATGTAACAACTGAAAAACCAACCTTGTTTCAAAGGATGTGGAGTTCTTGCCTTGGAGGGAAGAGAGTACGGGTCGTGTTGGTGGCCGGAGATAAGCATTCAGGGAAGCGAAGTGATCGGAGAAGACGAACTCAGTGAACACGGCGCCGCTCAAGCCCTAACCATCGTTCTGACTGCCAAATGCCTAACCCTAATTTCGTTCAAAATCCAAACATGGGCTTAACCCGTTCCCAATTATTCTAAGCCCAAGTTAACACTTAACCATGTTTTTTTAAACACTAACCCTTTTCTTTCTTTTATTTCCTAAACAATACCTCTTTTCTTTTATAAAACACTAACCCTTTTTATTTTACAAACAATTTTTACTTTTTTTATTTTCTTTGAAAAAACACTAATTTAATTAAAATACATTTTTCACCATATAAGTTAAAATATCTTTTTTCTTAAGTATATATTTGTACATAAAAATAATAAACTTTTTCATAATTAAATTGAAAATACTTTTTTAATTAAAATACATATTATACTCTTTTTATACATAACTAACTTGAAAATATTTCTTAATACACATTAAAATATATTTGTATATAAAATAATACATATCATTTTTATTACATAATTAAGTTGAAACCTTTTTTATTAATATATACATTCATACATAACAATTCAATACATTTATTTTCTAATATTAAATTCACAAACATTTGACTAAAATACTTTCCAACTAAAAACTTAACATTTTAATCAAAACACTTCATTTTTCTTTTGTACATAATTAACATATAAATCAAAAATACAAGATTAAAATATATATCTAGGTCAAAACCCTAATACGCTTCAATTCCATTTCGCACTTGTATATAATTATACAATTCATATACATACACATCTCACATTTACACTTACACAATATATTGCCCTATACGCATTTTATCTTATATTTATACATTCGATATTTACATTTTGATTGCGACATTCAATTTGGTTGTAAATACTACAAGTCTCATCCCCTTGTACATTTATACCCCCACTCCCGGACACTATCTTGTAATAGCGTAGGTTTTACATTCCGCAATTTACAGTTTTCAATTATACCATGGTTAGACCTAGGGTTTGTATGTATATAAAATCGAACGCTAGATAACCTAATACAGGACAAACGCATGTAATCAATACACAATCACACTTGCACCCTCTAGGGTAATCCCACATGATGCCTTCCAAAATGGGCCATGCTTGCACGTCGAGTATCTTTGGCAAAACAAAAGCAAATGATCACAAGTCCCTCAAAATGTTGCCTAAATGGAATGATCATAGTCCCTTCGAGATAAGTTGCCAAAGACACTTGGCGCCATTGCATTCATGGTCCATGCGATGACCCACGCCCGTCCCGAATAAACTTCCTAAATACAAGATTGCTTACCAATTTCAATGGTAGAACAAAATTGTCAAAGGGGTTAAAACACGACGAAAATCTTTGAGAAAGCTTTAGGGTAGATAAACTCTTAAGTACTTGTCAATTTGCAAAGAAAACACTTGCCTAAATTCAAAACCCACTTCACAAACACTTTCAAAAATCAAACTTTTCAAACCCTTGAAACATCTTTTTAAAAGATAAAACACCTTTTGTAAAACATTCAAGTAAAGAATTGTTACAAGGTTAGCCTAGCACAAGGCATCTTTTCAAAACATTTTTCAAAACAACCCACAAAGCACCATTTCATACAATTGAAAACCAAGGCAAAATTGATCTAAGCAAGTACCTAAGAGCCCATGGATAACCATGGATGAAAAGGGTGCTAATACCTTCCCTTTTCGTAATCTACCCCCCGAACCCACGAAATATCTCAAAAGGTTTTTGCTGTGCTTTTTTAACCTTTCCTTTAGGATAAAATAAAAAGTCGGTGGCGACTCTTGCTCAACTGCACAAGTGCGAATACGAACGCAAAACACTAGTCAGTTCTCCCACCGTATCACACCAGAGCATCCGCCATTTGATTTTCATCTCTAGGAATGTGATGGAATTCAACTTTATTAAAGAAGGGTCAAAATCTTCTAGCATAATCTTTGTAAGGGATCAAGCCGGGGTACCGAGTGTCCCATTCTCCTTTAATATGATTTATTACCAAAGCTGAATCACCATACACATCTAAAATTTTAATTTTGAGATCAATAGCTTCCTCGAGACCCATGATGCAAGCCTCATATTCTGCCATATTATTAGTACAATCAAATGTCAACCTTGTAGTAAAAGGAATGTGTGATCCATGTGGAGTGACAATCACAACACAAATTCCTTTACCATAAGTATTCACAGCTCCATCAAATATCATACTCCAGTGAGATTCTAGATCAGGACCTTCCTCAGGCAATGGTTCATCATAATCTTTCACTTTCAGAAACATCATATCCTCATCGGGAAAATCATACTTCATAGACTGATGATCATCAACTGGTTGGTGAGCAAGATAATATGCAAACATGCTGATCTTAATAGCTTTTTGAGTATGGTATTCGATATCATATTCAGATAACAGCATCTGCCAGCGGGAAATTCTCCCAGTAAGAGCAGGTTTTTCAAAAATGTACTTGATTTTTTCCATTTTGGAGATCAACCAAGTAGTGTGATTCAACATATACTGCCGCTAACGTTTTTCTGCCCATGCCAGAGCATAACATGTCTTTTCCAGCATGGATACTACAACTCACAATCATTAAACTTTTTACTGAGATAATAAATGGCATACTATTTCTTCCCCATTTCATCTTGTTATCCCAGAATACAACCCATGGAATTATCTAATACTTTCAGATACATAATCAACGGTATTCCTTCAATAGGAGGGAGCAAGATAGGAGGTTCAAGCAAACATTCTTTAATACTTTCAAATTCTCTTTGGCAGTCATCCATCCACATACAACCTTGATCTTTCTTTAACAACTTAAAGATCGGTTCACACGTTGCAGTCATGTGAGAAATGAATCTGGAAATATAATTCAAACGCCCGAGGAACCCTATGACATGCTTTTCAGTTCTTGGTGCTGGCATCTCTTGAATTGCTTTAACTTTGTCAGGTTCAACTTCAGTTCCTTTATGGCTAACAATGAAACCCAACAATTTCCTTGATCGAACACCAAAGGTACATTTATTTGGATTCAAATGGAGATGATACTTCCTTAAACACTAAAACAACTTCAACAAATCTTCTACATGCCCTTCTTCAGTCTGGGATTTAGCAATCATATCATCAACATATACCTTGATTTCCTTGTGCATCAGATCATGGAATAGGGTTGTCATAGCCCTCTGGTACGTTGCACCAGTGTTCTTCAACCCGAAGGGCATCACTCTGTAACAGAATGTTCCCAAGGGTGTGATAAACGTTGTTTTTTCCATGTCCTCTAGAGTCATTCTTATTTGATTATACCCAAAAAATCCGTCCATGAACGAGAATACTTTGAATTTTGCTGTTTTATCCACTAACATGTCAATGTGTGGCAATGGAAAATCATCTTTTGGACTAGATTTATTTAGATCTCTGTAATCTATGCACATGCGAACTTTTCCATCTTTCTTCGGTACTGGGACAATATTGGCAATCCATTGAGGGTACACTGATGTCACAAGAAAACTGGCATTAATCTGCTTTAGAACTTCCTCTTTGATATTCACTACCATATCCGGGTGAGTTCTTCGCAACTTCTATTTGATTGGAGGAAACTCTGGCTTCAACGGCAAACGGTGATCTACAATATCTGTATCTAGACAAGGCATATCTTGGTAAGACCAAGCAAAAATGTCCACATACCCTTTCAGCAACTCAATCACCCTGCTCTTCACATCAGGATGCAGTAACACTCTAATCTTGACTTCCTTCGGATCTTCTTCTGAATCCAAATTGATTACTTCTCATCATAGTCTTCTTCTTTGGCCCCATACACATGACATTCAACATTAGGATAGGGTACAGGGTCATTGTATTCAACGGGTTTTATAATTAATCTGAACATATGATTTATGATTGTTTTTAGAAACTGACACATATAACAAGTGATCATGCAGATTGAATTTCAGTTATTATTTATTTTGAAAGGTTTTTTATGATTACCATTTTCCAAGAAAAAGCAGAAAATAAAGACACAATTTGGGGAAACAAAGACAACTTTTATTATTGATTTTAAAAGTCACAACAAACAGATAAGCCCATACAATATTAGTACTTCCACCTTGGGCAGAGTGAAATCTTTTCAGAAAAATATTAACAAGACAAATTACTTTGAAACATGTATGCAAGAGGGAACGTCAATGGTGATCAAGTTCTGAACCCTAACTCTGTGCGTCACATAATTCGGAATTTCCGTCTCTCTTTCATCTTCCACAATGACATTAATCCCGAAAACAGTTGGATGAAGATAACCCCATATACGAAAGATGTCTTGATACTTGCCTGCAGCAGAATTCGACTTCATGCCCTTACCTCTTTCATTCTTCAAAGAGAACCCCAAGCCAGCTCTGTTCTTGTTTACAGGTGGATCCACAATCTGTCCCCATACCTCACTATGACCATTACACATAACTTGTTGCACATCCTTAAGTGAAACCATGGAATTCTCATTTCCCCTTATGTTATCAATGGATAAAGCTTGTAACTGGGTTCCGACAATAGCTTCATCTTCCTCCACAATGCTGAAAGAGGACAAATGAGATATCAATAATGCCTATTCTCCATTTATAATCCCCATTTTTCCTTCACGTACAAACTTTAGCTTCTGGTGTAAAGTCGAAGTGACAGCCCCTGCCTCATGTATCCACGGTCGTCCCAGCAAGCAACTATAAGCGGGTACAATATCCACGACCTGGAAAGTAATCTGAAACAAATGTGGGCCTACATGAATGGGCAAGTCCACTTCACCAATAACAGATTTCCTTGATCCAACAAACGCTTTTACAATAATGCCACTCGGGCGCATGTGCGTTCCTTGATATTTCAACTTCATAAGTGTGCTCCTCGGTATAACGTTCAAAGCGGATCCATTATCAATCAGCACATTGGATAGTGAATCATTCTTTCAGTTCATAGAGATGTGGAGGGCCAAGTTATGATTCCTTCCTTCATCTGGCAATTCAACGTCACATAAACTTAGGTTATTACATGATGTAATGTTCCCTACTATAATGATGAATTGGTCTATAGGCATGTCACTTTTCACAAAAGCTTGGTCCAATACCCTCATCATAGATTCTCTGTGAGCAGAGGAGTTCATCAATAAATCCAAGATAGATATTTTTGAAGGAGTCTGAAGTAGCTGATCTACAATTCTGTAGTCGCTCATCTTGCTTATCTTCAAAATATCATCCACTTCTTTCTCTAATGTAGCTCCACTAGATTCACCCACTGCCTTATTAGGTTCAACATTTTCAACAATTTTATTTCCAAAAATAACATCTCCATGAACAAATGGCGCAAATACACGACCACTGCGGGTCACTCTGCTAGTCTCAGCAATATTTCCAACATTAGGCATTGACTGGATGGGAACTTCCACACCATCCTCTAAGATTGTAGCATTGTATTTGTAGGGTACAGCCTTATCTGACTTGTAGGGGACAGGACCCGTCAAACTAATCACCAATGGAGTAACAGCTAGCTTGCTATGATACTCAACTTCAAAATGGGTAGGTGCACCAAAACAAGGCACAATGATGTTTACCCCTTCTTCAACATAATCATTCATTATGGAGTCATCTCTGGAAAACAAATCTTCATCCGAGGAAAAGAACTCATCTGCAGAGGCATACTCATCATTCGACTCTTCTTCAGCCAAACAAACCTCAATCATATCAACTTCATGGTAATCATCCCTTTGACCTGTAACCTTGATAGTTCCATTATCCAACAACAACTGAACACCTTTCCTCACGATTGAACATCCTCGTGAGTCCAGGCAGCAAATTCGGCAAGATCCATACTGATGTTCCACCTGACCAACCACATGGAAAAAAGTAGCATGAAATTATAAAAGATCCTCATTCATATACTCCACATCAAAAATTCTGAACTCTCCAGGGCATCCAGAAACCATGTTCACTTCCTCTTCATACTCTGCCCTGGGCCTGATTTTATGGATGAGGCCCTTATTCATCATCTTCTGCAAATCAACCTTTATCTTATCGCAACCCGGTATGTCTGTACTGCAAATACCACAACTGGAATGATCATGTGTATAGTAGCTAAATTCAGAGGTCTGCATGCATTTTCACCAAATCTCCTCTAACCAGATGAATATCAAAAATATGGAAGTCGCCTGGACAACCAGCCACCATGTTCACAACATTTGCTCTTTCATGCTTGGGTAGAGGACTATCTTTCACATTAGGGCTCACATCCTTGAAAGATAGAATACCAGAATTCACCAATTTCTGCACCTCAATCTTCAAAGGATAGCAATTCTCAACATTATGCCCTGGTGCTCCCTGATGAAAAGCACATGTTTGGTTTGCTTTGCAATACGAAGGCAATGGTGCTGGTACAGCGGGAGGTGGTTGGGTCTAAGCCAACTTCTTATGAGTTAATGCCGATAGTAACTTTTATAACTCATAGGAATAGGGTCATAACTCTCCCTTCTCTGATTATACCCTTGATTCCCCTGCTGGGATGGTCTCTGATAAGCAACGGTGGTTGGAGCTACACCAACAACTGGAGTAACTGAGGCGACTTGCTGATGACGCTGATAATTTCTTCTAGGAGGATTAACCCTCCTCTCTTTCATAACAACATTTGTATCTCCTTCCTTATTCTTGGTAAACCCATAAGATGGCTTCTTTGCACCTCCAGATCCTTCACTCTTTGTTAAACGGCCCTCTCTTACAGCCTCTTCTAAACGGATACACATGCCTACCATTTTAGTAAAGTCACTTGGCGCACTTGCTACCATCCTCTCATAGTAGAAATCACCCAGAGTCTTCAAGAAAATCTTAGTCATCTCCTTCTCTTCCATGGGAGGAATCACTTGGGAGGCTACCTCACACCATCTCTGTGCATATTCTTTGAATGATTCCCTGTCTTTCTAAACCATGTCCCTGAGTTGATCACGGTCAGGCGCCATGTCCATGTTGTATTTGCATTGTCTGATAAATGCTTCTCCCAAGTCATTGAAAGTATGAATATGGACGCTATCCAAACTTATATACCACTTTAGCGCCGCACCGGTCAAACTATCCTGAAGAAAGTGAATCAGCATACGCTGATCATCAGTATGGGTAGACATTCTTCTTACATACATCACCAGATGAGCATGAGGGAAAGTGTTGCCCTAGTACTTCTCGAACTCCGGGACATTAAACTTTGCAGGTATCTTAACATTCGGGACCAAGCATAATTCATTCACATTCTGCCCGAATAACTCTTTTCCCCTGAGGGCCTTCATCTCCCTCTGCATCTTGTCAAACTGGTCTTGAAAATCATCCATTCTATCATAAAGATCCAAGTCTTCACTTGGTGGAGGAAAATGACGACACACATCATCATTAACAAATGGAACCAAATTCACCGAAGGAGGCGCAGCAGGAGCAGCGTGCACCACAGGAGGTGTATGAGTAACAATAGTCTGAATAACTAGAGCTTCTTGAGGACCAAGATTGAAACCTTCAGGTTCAAAATTCTCTGGCATTCCCCATGGATAACCTTGAGGCATACAATTCTGAACAACAGCTGGGGTAGCAGGCACAAGAACAGTCGGAGCTTCAGTAGTAGCCCTTGTCGATTGAGGTTGAACACTCGGTGGCTGATTCTAAGCAGCCACCAGAGATTCCATCAGAGCAGTAAGATTAGCCATGTTGGCCTTCAAAGCAGAAACCTCCTCGCACAGCTCGCGATTCTCTTGTTCTAAGCTGTCCATCTTCCTTCTGAAATTAGCCCGAGTGTTGTAGTGGTGAGTCAGCTTGCAAAACCAAGTAAAGAAGCTTGGTAAGACACCTGGATATGCATAAAAAATTCAAGAAATATGTGTAATATGATGCATGATATGTTGTGCACATGATTTATTTTTATTATTAATATTTCAAGGGACTTAAAGATTTATAGACACATTGCAAATATCAAAGTAATAACACATTTGAAATACTGAAAATTCTTATTATAATAACTTCAAAATAGGTTACAAGTCTCAACAATCCAAAGTACAAGATGAAAGTAAATTCTAAAACCCTGAGAAGTAAAGCTGATGGAGATCACTCTATACGCTGGCGCTTCCCTGTAAGCCTGGAAATCTGAGCCTTTAACCTCTAGTTTTCTTCCGCATATCTGGTGGAAACCTCCTTCCAATCACCTAAATCATGAAGTGAGCAACTAACATCTGACTGAGGCATTGAGGAAAATAAATCCTCTTGCCTCTCCATCATCTGTATAGACCAACTCTCAAGAATCTCAATCAAGTCATCTTTCTCCTTCAAGCCTGCTCTATAGGAAATCTCTAAAGTTTGGCACTTATTCAATCAAGCGTCCTTTTCCTGCTGCATCCTGACCAAAGCAAGTTGTAGCTCTTCCACATATCCAATAAGGAAGGAGTGATCTTTGCAAATAAATCAGGCATAAGTGTTTCCCGAGAATACGGCATCTTCAACTAAATAGCTCTCGTTTGGACCCACTGAAGATAAGGTTCCAAAGAAACAGCCCCTCTTAGTCCCAAACCTTTCCTACTCTTCTTATGAATGTGACGTCAGGCCTTCGCAATCTGCTCCCTAGCTTCCTTATGGTCTTCTCCCTCCTTTAGAAATAAACTACTCAAATGAATATTATTTGGTTTATCCCTCATCGGATAACCTAGTTGTCGTCGTGCAAGAATAGGGTTATAGTTAATTCCTCCCTTTGTACCAAGAAGAGGTACATTGGGAAAACTACCACAACTGTCAACAATCTCTACATCCTGGTAAGCTCGATGACACCAATCAATATCCGAGTGAGTAAGTGCCATGATCTTGGGATCCCATCGGGGTTCCTTCCTGACATCCCAAAAAGCATCAGACTGAGGCATATGAGAGATAAACCACCGGTACAACAAAGGTTGCAACAGATAATCATCCCCCCATGATAAGAATTTTGAAGATGAATAGAGTAATAAGCATCACCCAACAATGTAGGAACTGGGTTTCCAATCATGAAGATCCTGATAGCATTAACGTCAACAAACTTATCCATATTAGGAAATAAAAACAACCCGTAAGCAAGTAGAGCAAAAATGGCCTCGAAAGCGAATGTACTCTTCATCATGGCAAAGTAACGAGCTTTCTCCAATAAAAACTGAGCTGGTAATCCTCTAATCCCTCCTTTAGTAGTCATATGGGCTTCAACCTCAGACTTCCCCAGATGGATCAAAGCAGCAATCTCGTGTGGTTTTGGCTGACCCTCCAAACCAATAAAAGGAACATGATCGGTAATAGGTAAATCCAGCAGATAAGAATACTCCTATAGTGTAGGCATCAACTGATAGTCATGGAAAGTAAAGCAATGATACATCAGATCATAGGACTGGACCAAGGTCGAGAGAATACCCTCCTTCATCCTAAGCTTTATGAGAGGAATGATGGATCCATACTTCTTCCGAAAATCTGTAGAACACTCAATCTCGGGAATTAGACTGATCAACTCATATATCTTGGGATCTTTGAAATTGTATTTTCCGGTCTTTCTTTTCCATAATCCATGGTCAAAAGGTACCTGAGATATTCACAAACGGTCAACTTTCAAGTTCCTCGAAAAAGAATTTCTTCAAAAGATGCTTATAAGGGCATGGATGCATGATGCAACAATCACACACAAGATCACACATATAGGGTTCATAGGTTCAACATCACGAGCATGAGGTCGAAGGTACTACCCATAAGGTGTTGGTGTAAAAGTTATCACCTGCCAAACAAGGTTCTAGAGGTTCCCAGAGTCTACATCCTTCCTTCGAATATTACCAAATTCCTAATTAACTCAGTAATTAGTAATATTCTCAAGAAAAACTCGTCTGAGCGTAGTATCACGTGACAACTATTTCCGGATTACTCTATCATAGCTTCTGCACTACACCTAAAAGGCCAGGATGGGTTAGGTATTCTACGGTCCTCAGCTTCAGCAGGATCTCAAGTCGAAAGCAGTATGTCTTCCCGATTACTCGGTAAATGACACTACAGTCAAAAGGGCCTCAACTGAGTGGGGGATCTCATGCCTCCATTTTTGGGATTACTACCTCAAAGTTAACATGACTAAACCGCCCGTCCTATCTTAATTTTTTCCCAAATCTAGGTATAGGACTTATGAGTAACCACCAAGCACCCTGAAAATAAGGAAAATCCAGACAAACATATATACAACATATTACACATAAACAATAATAGCACATATACAGATATAAACAAATATTGGCTCAACCCACTTAAGGATGGACCAGAAAGAGGTTAATCTGTCCCCAGTGAAGTCACCATTTTTTTCTGTAGTGGTAGAAATGTTTAAGACTAAGTCATTGGATTGACTAGACTTATACAAATCAAAATAAAAATCGCCACCGCACTTTATTGTTTCCAAAGGAATGGGAAAAGAGCGAATAACCCAAAAGAGGGGGGATAGATTCAAGGTAAGGGGGTTGGTTATGCAAAGGGAAGGTATTAGCACCCCTAAACATCTACGGTACTCCGCAGGAACCTCTTTGTAAAAATCTGTATATTTTGGCTATAAAATGTTGTATGAAAAATAGAAGATGGAGGTGAGAAAAGAAGTATATATTTTTTATAATTTTTGCACCCGCCGCAGTTGCGAACCTTTAGTGCCTACATACCACCTTTCGTGCAAGAGGGGATTAGGGTACACGTAGTTCACCTTTAAAAATTTTAAAACACAAGTGTGTTGGTTAATTTTATGAGATAAGACATCATCGTCATTGTCCGTGTGGAAAACATACTTACTACCCACAATCATGAGAAAAGAGAATTTGCATCATCTCAAAGTGGAGGATATGGCTTGGATTTTAGAACCAACAACTCCTCACTCAACACCCAAGTGGAAAATATCTCTCTTCACTACATATTGTAGAAGTATAGTTGTTTGCATCACTACAAGGATTGTCAAGAGTCTAATATTTTGAGAAAGATTTTAAAATAAAAAACCAAAGTGGAAAAATAGTTTGAAATGATATTGATTGACTTTTAGTCTTCTTACAAAAAATGTCAAGGTATTATTAAGTTGATTGAAGTTTATTTATGATATTGTTTTGAAAATGCGTGGACATAAGTCTAAGTTTATTATGGAAGTGGTTCAAGTTTTAAAAACAAGAAGAATTTTCAAAAGGAGGAAGAAGATTTTTGAAATTAAAGAAGATGGGAGGAGAAGAAGATACTATCTTAAAGCATAAGATAAAAGCTAGGGATAGAAACCATCTAACCAACAAGAAGCCAATACTTGACATTATGAGTCAAGATAGAATTCTCATTCTTTGGATTGAAACCAAGCAAGCAAAAATACTAGACCTCTTGAGAGAACCAAACTTCAAGTGTATTAAGTCTTCACAAAAATTGGGCAGAGTAACAGCTGTATACGAGTTAATTCCAAATTATAGACAAAGAATGTAATCACAATAACCTGCACATAAAACAAACAAACATCCCAATGTCTTAAGGTAAACCTAAAGAACTCCAGACAAAATATCAATTAAGGTCACAAGGTCTCCAACATAGGCCAAGGTTTCTAATCCTAAGTCCAAGAAGTCCAGTGCTCCATAATGCCAAGGATAATATCCAAATAGTCCAAGTATCATTAAAGAGTTTTTTATGGTTCGTGTTGATTATTAGGTGTCTTAGAAGAGAAAAGAAAAGCTCAAGTGAGAAAAATAAAAATGATATGAAATGTAATGCTTAAAGTAAATGGTACATAAATCATAAAAAATAAAAAGCATAAAGTAAAAACAATTTCATAATTAGTTGTTAGTTGGATGATCATCTTGAAACTTGCATTTGGAACTCATTAGAGGATTGGTAGAACCAAATCCTCCACACAACAAGTTGCATTTGCTTTTTGTTAAGTATATCATCCATTTGGAATCCTCAAAAGTACCATTTAATGATCAACAATGTTTAAGTGATCCACGTTGACCAAAAGTGTTGTAGATCTATTAAAGGATTGGTAGAACCAAAGCCTCCACATAACGAATCTCAAGGTTATTGGATCAAAGAGATCAAATTAACATACTTGGGATTGCAAACATAGGTTTGGGCCACGAATGATCATTTATTCGAATCGGGACAAAATTTAGCGCTATGTTAAGCAATCATAAGTGGACTTATGTAGAAGTCGCACCTATTTTGAGGCCGTTCAATAGCAATCTATGAACCATTTGTTTTGAGACATGATATAGAGATCATGCTCCAATAACACTTAGTACAATAAGAAAGGAATAACATGAAGAGGGGTGGGAAAGAACATACATATCACATTTGAATTAAATTTCAATTAAACTATTATTAAAATCATTCATCCATTTTTATGGAGTTAAACTCAACACTATAGATCCAATGATGTTAACAAAGTTCATAATAAAAATTCAACCCAAGATCAGGCAGAAAATAATCACAAAATAATATTGCATTTAGTATATACATTAAAAAAAGTTTTAAAAAGTTTTAAAATAGAAATAAAAGAGAAAAATATCAACTATGTTCAAATTAATCAAGAAATAAATAGTAAGACCATAGAAAAATCAGAAATGAACTAAAATAATTTTATAAAAATTTTGGTAATTTTTTAAAGTCAGAAACTATTTTTAAAATTAAAAGAAATGAGTAAAATGAACCAAAAATGATAAAAATACCAAAGTCAGAAATAAAAAATGAATGAGGTCACCAATATTTGTCACAATATCATTGGATTATTCCATAATTCTTTCAAAATTAAAAAATGCATAAAAGTATTTTTAAACATTTAAAACAAATCAAATAAAGTGAAAATTTATAAAAAATATCAAAACACAAAATAAAATTGTGAAAAAAATAAAAATCAAAAAGAGAAAATTCAAAAATATTTTTCATAATTTTTTCAGATTTTTTTGGACTAAAAATGAATTTTCTATGATTTTTTGAAATTTAAAACAATTAAATATAAAAATCAGAAAAGAAAAATTAAGTCAAAAATATGTGGACCATTGGATGAGAGTCAAAATGCATTAGTAATCAAATCCAAGGGATCTGGCGCGATGTGCATATCATGGTCATTAGTGAATAAAGCATAGAATCATTAATTAAATCAGATTTTCAAAAAAACAGATGGCGCGCCTTCATTGGTTGGAAGATGACACGTTGGTCATCTTCAACCTCCAGCTAACGTGAATTGTAGGTCTCTTAAACTGTAAAATCAGAAGCTCAGACCTATGTCATTCACTTCGTCTCTTCAAGACGAAGACAACCACACCTTCGTGAAATATTTATATAAATTGTAGCTCAAGCAATTTGGAAGGAAAGTTTTGAAAAGGAATTTGAAATTTCATGGTCAAAACATGTTTCCAGATAAAAGTAAGTGTTGCGACTAGAACCGGGGCAATGATAGCATCACAATGATATCATAGTTTTGAAGAATTGATGAAGAAATCTACCTATTGAAGTTGAGTTGCAGAGCTCTGAAACTGGACTTCTATGGAGCAATATAGGGCACGATTCTTGAAGGTAATTATATGGTTAGCTTCAGGGAAGATCAAGGAAGGTAAATTGATAGAAAAATTGAAGTGAAAAAGGCTTGAAAACAGATTTCGAAGTTGCATACATTTGAGTTATGGAACAAGTTTGGCAGGGTGATTCTGGCAATCCAAGCTTGAGAAAATGAATGAGGGATGACCCTCTATTTATAGTGAATCAAATGGAATGTCCAAGCGTGTGAAATGATGAAGTTTGGAGGGAAATAGTGTGATGTTGCAAACAAGAAAAGTGTGACTTCTAATTTAATCGAAACTCATCCAAAATGCACATTTTGTTGTGCTAAACACTTCTGGAAGTTCACTAAACATGTTTAGAGGCAAAAACGCACAGAAACAAAGTGTTTAGAAGATAAATCAATGATTTCAAATTCTGACTTTTGAAGAAACTTCAGTTTCAAGTTACCAAGTTCAAATCAATGGCATTCTCAGCTCAAGGGGTCTTAGGGCATGATTCTTGATGCTTTAGAAAGATGGTGTTACAAGCTTTGCAATGGAAAAATAATGAAATCAAATGGATGCTTGAGCTGAAAGTTGCATTGAGTCAAAGTTGGAGAAAAAAGGTTGACTTTCCATACTTAGAAATATTTCAAATTTTTCTTCAAAAGTGACCTATAATGTTTTGCATCCAAACATGGCCTTCCACTTGGAATTTTATCTTGACCAAAAAAGATGGCATGAAATAGACCTCTTAAATGACACTTTAAAACTTGAACCATTCAAAATCTTCAAAAATTGAGAGAGTTGTGAATTGTTGAAGTTGGCAAAAAAATCATGAAATGACCTATAATCTTTTGTATCCTTAGGGCATCTTCCATCCATGTTCTTACTTTGCATATAAAAGAAGGAATAAAGTTAACATCCTCAAGATCATTATGGAAAAAGAGTGGGCCCAAGTTGATAAAAAATTGACCAAGTTATGATCATTTGAAGTCACACATGAGAAATTGGGGGTTCATGTGGAGGACTTGTAATCTTTCTTCATTATCAAGTTTCTTCCACATGAAAAATCCTTGAAAATTTTGAAGTGATTTGTTAATAAGCCTTTGAAGATAAGGATGTCTTTGTAATCATTCAAAAATACCAAAAGATGAGCAAGATATACTTCTTTGAAGTTCAAAACCCTAGCTCCTAGATCAAGAAAATGCTTTGAGGAACCTTGACAATTTTGAACCACCTTCTTGTACCAACACTCTTGATTTTTAAATAGAAGTTATTAAGGATGAACATGAGAATTCATAGCTACCAAAACCACTTCCATATCTTGAGAATTTAGATAAATATGTACTTGTGACCAATGAGAACAAAGCCTTGTCCAACCATGACAACTTCTTCAATCAATCCCTTGCACTTTTGAACCAATCTTGATAACTTGGAAATGTAGTGAACCAAAAATAACCTTGCCATGCCATCCCTTCCAAAACAACTTCAATGGTGAGGTTTGGACTTATCAAGCTTTATTGACTAGGGCATGGAAATAAACTCATGAACCCATGGAGGAACTTGCTACACCTCATTTCCTTTACCTATATTATTAACAAGTAAGACAAACCAACATTACATTTTATTAATTAAAAGGAAAACAAAGACAAAATATTCATGATCACAAAAGAAAATAAGTCAAGGTGCTTGGTGATTCCTCAAAGAGCAAAGCTAAAAATAGGGAGGAGAACCAAAAGCCCTAATGTGATCTTGTTGTAATTGAATCAACATGGTATGATAAGGGGATCTTAGGGGTAAAAATTGGGTTACAACAGTTAGTAAACAGATCCAATGGATCAGGCGCACTGTGCATATCATGGTCTTTTTTGGAAATCACACCAAATCATTTTTAATAATTATAAGTGACTTAAAATCTGGCGCGTTGAATGAAGTCTGACTAATGAAAGTAATCAGATCCAAGGGTTCCTATGACACGCGCATGGTAAAACAGATGCATTGGATAGAATTCAAAAAATCACATGTCACGCTATCATTGGCTGAAGCACGACACGTAGGTCATCTTCAACCTCCATACGCCCTAGATTGGGGTTCCTCAAACTGTCAAATTAGAGGACCAGACGGGTACCATTAGATTCGTCTCTTCAAGACGATTCTAATGGTACTCTCGTGCCAAATTTATACAAACTGTGCAAGGCTGAATTTGAAGAAAACAAGAAAAAATAGCAATCACGAAAATCCTAAGTATCTCTCTCAATTCTCAATGAAAATGCAAACCGTAAGAAGTGTGAGAATCAGAAGGATGAATAGAGTAGAATAGGGCTTTATTAGGTTCAATTTGATTGAGAATTATATCTGAACAAAGTAGCTCAAAATTATTCTGAAACTGGACTTGGTTAGCATGATTTAGGATACCTTAAGGCTTGATTCTTCTTCTGTTATCTTCAGGGAAGTTCAAGGATGAAGGATCAATCAAGAAATTAGATTGAAAAGTGGAGAAAATAGGAATTCAAAAACTCAGAAAAGTGAGTTATGCAGGGAGTTTGGTAGGCTGATTTTGGTTGTTCAAGCTTGAGAAAATGAGAGGAGTGAGGTCCTCTATTTATAGGGAAGTGAATGGTGCAAAGAAATCAGAGAAAATTTGAAGTTTGGAGGGAAATTGGATCGAGCTCGAAAGTGAAAAGAGTGTGACCCCATGTGCATCAAAACTCAATCAATTCCTGTATTTTAATCCTTAGTTCAACTTTAAGAACTTTTTTAAACATGTTTAAATCAAAAACGCGTGCTAATTTGGTGTTTAGAAGTCATATTATGAATTTCAAATTCTGACTTTGGAGAAAAATTCAGTTTCAATGTACCATCTTTGAATCTATGGTGTTCACATCTCAAGGGGTCTTAGGGCATGATTCTTGAAGCAATTTAAAGATAAGGTCACAAATTTTACAATGTGAAAAGAGTGATATCAAATGGATGCTTGAGCTAAAAGTTGTGATGAGTCAAAGTTGAGAAAAAGATGCTGACTTTTTGTACTTAGAAATGTTCTAAGTTTTTTCTTCAAAAGTGACCTATAATGTTTTGATTCTAAACAAGACCTTCCTTAAAAATTGAGATTTTATCATTGATTCTAGCTTGAATTATACATCCCAAAGAGAATTTTTAAACTTGAATCACTCAAAAATACCAAGTATTGAAAAAGTTATGGTCTTGCAAAATTGGTGAAAATTCATGAGTTGACCCATAATCATTTGAGTGCTTAGGGCATCTTCCACTCATTTTCAAGCTTTGCACATAAAAGAAGAGCTGAAGTTGACATCCTTAAGATCATTATGGAAAAATAATGGGCTCAAGGTGATAAAAATTGACCAAGTTATGCTCTTTTTAAGTTACACAAGGGAATTTGATAGCATATCTAGATGACTTGTAATCTTTATTCATTATTAAGCATCTTCCACACAAAATTTTCTTGAAATTTTTGAAGTGATTGGTTGATAACTCTTTAAAGAGAATCATGTATTTGGAATCACTCAAAAATATCAAAAGATGAGCAAGATATAGTCCTTAGAAGCTCAAAACCTTAGCTCCTAGAGCACCAAAATGGCTTGGAAGCCCCTTTCTATTTTGACAAACTTTATTGCACAATTACTCTTGCCATGTGAATAGAAGTTGCTGTTGATGATAATAAGAACCCATAGCAACAAAAACCACATCCAAATGTTAAGAATTGAGAGAGTTATACACTTGTGATCAAGAAATTAAGAACTTGTCCAATTATGTCAAACTTCTTCAATCAACTCTTGCATCTTTTGATTTTCTTTGACAAATTGAGGCATGATGAATCATAGTAGACCTTGTCATGATATTAATTCAAAGTATATTCAATGATGAAGCTTGAATCTCAATGAAGCTTTTTTGAAGAAGGCATGGAAATAAACTCATGAACCTATGAATCAACTTGATAAAATGTGTTGTGCCCTCACCTATAGTATCAATTAGAGAAAATATTCATTGTATTTGTTAGTTTAAAAGTTAATCAATACAAAACAAATATGATCACAATATACAAATCAAGGTGCTTGGTGATTCCTCATGAGCAAACCTAAAGATAGAGGGAAGAAACAAACCCAATTATGATCTTGATAGATTGAGTTAATATGAGATGATAGAGGAATCTTAGGGGAAAAAGTTAGGGTACAACAAAACCATACTCCTAAAAAACATGTAGCAGGGGTAAAAACAAAAGGTGATCAAGATATAAGTCATGGATAATAGTTAATCAACTATCCATAAGCTTATATGAACTTAAAGTTCAAAAGCCTTATCTAAATTGATGAAAAAAGAAAAAGAAGAAGGAGATGAAATAGAGATAGACAAGAAACTAAACCCCACATTTGAATCAAATGATTAATCAAGTTATCATTAAAATCATTCACCGCTTTTAATGAATTTAGTCTTTCAATCTATCAACACCCAAGATCCAATGAGTTTAATGAAACTTATGACTAAAGAACATATGATCAAAGATCAGCTATAATATATACAAAAATAAAAGGGCAAGAAAGATAAGAAAATAACATTTTTAAAATGATATTAAATGAAAATAGAAGAAAAAATATGAAACTACTATCAAACCTTCAAATAAATTGCAACTAAGGTCATGGAAAAATTAGAAACACTCTAACATATGTTCACAAAAAATTTCATAATTTTTAAAAGTCAGAAACTAGTTTTAAAAAAATACAAAAATCAAGTAAAATAGAACAAAAATCATAAAAAGTAGCAAAGTTAGAAATAAAAATCAAACAATGTCATCATAAGTTGTCAAATCATCATTGGATCATTGCATTTTTTTATAGTTTTTTTAAAGTCCGTAAAGCATTTTTAACCAATTAAAACCAAGTTAGAAAGTAAAAAATTATTAAAAATCGTAAAATAAAAAATAAAAATAAGTGAAAATATGGATCAGAAAGAGAAAATTAAAAGAAAGTTTTAGGAAAAAGTTTGGTATTTTTTGGAATTAAAATGACAGAGATATTAATTTTTGAAGTTAAATGAATTTATAAACAAAAATAGAAAAAGAATTAAAATCAGAAATGAAGGAGGCGTTGGATCTCCTTTCATTAATTGACGTGGCCACCTGGATGGCTCAGAAGCATGGATCTTTGGTGGACATCAGTTAAAGAGCGCGTACCATAGACAGAAAAGTCACATCAATGAATTTAAAACGTTTGGCACAAAATCATTGGTTGAAGATGACACGTAGGCCATCTTCAACCTCCATCCATCTGCAATTAGGGCAAATATGAGATCTTTCAAACTGTAAATTTATGCTTTCATATTGGTATCTTTAGATGCGTCTCTTCAAGACGATCTCAACCATATGCTCGCAAAAAATTTATATAAACCACAACTTAGTTGATTTGAGAAAACCAGACAAGTTTACAAATGAAAAATTCAAAAATAGACCTATCAAATGAATTAATTAATGAAAGGTAATGATGCTATGAGTATCATAGAACTAAGATCTACATTGTAGAAACAAGTTTGAGTTGATTTGATGGAGAATCCTACTGAATGAAGTAGATATAAATTGCTCTGAACTCTGACTTGGTGAGCTTGATTTGAAGCAAGATTTGGCTTGCTAATGATCTGGTTAGCTTCAATGAAGTTCAAGGAAGCTAATTGAGTGGATATTTTGAGTGATTAAGGTGTGAAAGTGGAAAAACGAAGTTCAAGCTCAAGAGTTCATATGGGAACTTGACAGAGTGGTTTTGACTATCAAAACTTGTGAAATGAAGAGGGGAAGGTCCCTATTTATAGTAGAAATGAAATAGAATGCTAAGAGTTGGTGAATGATAACAATTGGATTAAAATCATGTGCACACGATCATGACAAAAATGTGACTTCATGTGCACTCAAAACTCACTCAAATGTTGCATTTTAGATGCTAATCACCTTCTAGAATTTTGTTAATCATGTTTAGAAACACAACCATGTGCTTAAGTGACCTGTAATTTGAGTTATGTTGATTTTCAAACTTGAACCAAACTCAAAATCTGATTATCAATGTGCCATCTTCAAATGATCACGACTCAAAATGTAAGAGGCTTTATGGCATGATTCTTTTTGCTTTGGATATTCAGTGTTACAAGCTTTCCAATTCTCTAAAAAAGTCTCCATTTTGCATCTTGAGCACAAAGTTATGATACTTCAAAGTTGACTGATAATAAGCTCTTACAAAGTTATGAAGGACCAAAAAATGACCTATAATCTTTTCAAAACATACATGGCCTTCCATTTAAAATTAGGTCTTGACACTTGAATATGAATTTAAGTAGACTCCTTAAAGATAAATGTGGAATTGAGATCACTCAAAAATGTTAAAAATTTAAGAAGTTATGGCCTTTGGAAGTTGGTGAAAATCACTTGAAAACTCCATAGATGGCCTATAATCTTTTCAAAACTTACATGACCTTCCACTCAAAATTAGCCTTAGGTCCTTGAAGAGAATTTAGAGAGGACTATTTGAAGAGAATTGTAGTTTTAAGATCATATTAAAATCACAAAAATTGAGCAAGTTATGATCTTGGGAAGTTAGGTTGAGAATTTCACTAATTTTTCAAAAGACCTATAATCTCTCCAATCTTTTGATGATTCTCTAAGCATAATTGGCTCTTGTCATGTAAAGAGAAATTGTTACGGATGATGAGAATAGGCCAATTCAAAAAGAATCACTTAAAAATGTTGAAAATTGAGTGAGTTATGCTATTGTGACCATAGAATCAAGAACTTTCCAAATTAGGTCAAACAACCTTGAATCAACTTTGAATCTTTTGAACTTTGCTTGCAATATAAGGCATGATGAAGCACATAGGACCTTGAAATGATGTTATATTGAAGCACACTTGATAATGAGGCTCATAGATTGATGAAACCTATTGAAGAGGGCATGGAAATAAACACATGAATATATGAAGTGTCTTGATGAATCAAACCACAAAACCTTGAGATAAACTTGACCACATGAAGTTGAGAGGTTTATCAAGCCATAGAAATTTGATGTTAGAAGAATAAATTTGAAGTTCAAGCCTCGAGGTTCAATGAATAACTAGTTGACTGAAGATCAATCTTTAATACCCTAGCTTAAGAGTGAGATAGATACACTTGGATCAACACCTACAATGTACAAAACATAAAAGGAAACAAATACATCTTTTTGGATTTTAGTTAGAGAGTAGTAAACAAAAAACAAGTGTACACAAGGTACACAAACAAGGTGCTTGACGATCCTTCAAGGACAAACTTAAATAAGAGAGAGAGTAATGGGAGAGAGGCAACTCAGTGATTATGATCTTGATGCATTATAAGGATGCAAGATAATAATGAAGGATGTTGGGGGGGGGGGGGGGGGAATTAGGGCATAACAACTGCCCTTATTTAAGTGTCTTCTATCCATAGATATGAAGGTTAAAATCTTCACCTCGACGCAATTGAAGATACTTAAATACAAAAACAAACCCAATTTTTGGCCCTAAGATACCATGCAGTGCTTATGACTATGGATGTTATATAAAAACGGGAAAATAAAGCCCATAGGGGAATATAAGACACCACTGGGAAAGAGAAAACACTCAATATTTTAAAGGAAGGCTTCTGTCAGGAAAAAAGGGACCCAACTTCACTAGGGATAATTGTGAAATGGGGAAAACCAAAATCACAAACAGAAAATCAAGCAAAGTAAGATTTCAATGAGGTTATTAACAACACGAGAACTAAGCCAACAAGGTAGTAACCTTCTAATAAAGGTTTACCAACTCGACTGGGGAAAGAAGCTTAACTCCGTTAGAGAAAGAAAACTTAACTCCATCGGGGAAAATAGGACTCAACTCTACTGGGGAAAAGTACAAAGAGGAGAAAGAAGGAACAAGATAACAAGTGAACTATCAACTTCCACTAAAGGCAGGGAAACATGGGATACACTGACTCACATATGACGGTAAACTACCAACTCAACAGACGAAGGTAGAAAACTAATAAGATACACCAACTTTTACTGAAGGTGAACTACCAGCTTCAACTGAAGGTAGAGAAATAAAATATACACTAACGTTTATTGAAAGTGAGCTACCAACTTCCATTTAAGGTAGGATATGTATTAACAATAACAAGTTTTTCCCAAAATTCTGGTGTTCCACCTAGAACGGGTCTCAATTTCTTCTTTGATCAAGATATCACATGAAAAGGGTAATAAACTTCACCTGACTTTTGGATTTTGCCAAGAACGGTAATAGTTTCTTCTGATAAACCTCCCCACGAACTTGGTCATAAGCCACGAACTAGTCTCAGTTTCTTCTGATAAACCTCCCCACGAACCTGGTCATAAGCCATGAACTGGTCTTAGTTTCTTCTGATAAACCTTCCCAAAAACCTGGTTATAAGCCACGAACTAGTCTCAGTTTCTTCTGATAAACCTCCCCACAAACTTGGTCATAAGCCACGAACTGGTCTCAGTTTCTTCTGATAAACCTCCCCACAAACCTGGTTAAAAGCCACGAACTGGTCTCAGTTTCTTCTGATAAACCTCCCCATAAACTTGGTTATAAGCCACGAATTGGTCTCAGTTTCTTCTGATAAACCTCCCCACGAACCTGGTCATAAGCCACGAACTGGTCTCAATTTCTTCTTTAACCAAGTCTTTTACCTATAAAGGGTAACCAATAAGCTCCTTAAAAGGTAACCACTTATTATAAGGACCTCACAACAAACTATCTATATCACATCGAAGAGACCAACCATCCATTGGAGTATATAAGATTTCACAACAAATTGTCTCTATCATATCAAAGAGATCAACTGTAAGAACAAGATTTAGATATGTGTTTAATCTATAAGTTTTGATGATAACAAGAATATATTTTATGAAGAACAATTTTAGTTCTAATGGTTTCCTTGAGTGTGCATATACATTGTTAGTATTATGGATAGTCTTAATCAAAATATCATCAAAATCACTTCACCGCTCATAAGAAGAACCATTGAGTCCTGTTTCTAATGTAACATCAGTAGTTCTATGGAATGCTGAATGTTCAACAAGAAAAGAATCTCAATGAGTTTCCAAGAAGAAATAATTTCTGATAAGTTGTTGCTTCAAGATCAGAAATCAAGAGGAGACAAGAAACAAGCTTCCAATGCAGTAGATCAAAAGTAAAGACTTGTTCATTAGAAGAGATACTGCTTACAATTCTAAAGACAAAGTCAAGGTTCTGAACACATATAGAGAAAGCTTCTACTCCAAGATCAGAAGTCAAGATTTTCTCATCAGAAGAGTTGATGCTCATGTATCTGATGACTCGGAGAAAATCATGGAATACGCACCTTCATTCAACATCAGAAGTATTCCATCAGAAGAAAGGATTAAAGAAAGAAGATCTTGTGGACTCATTTCTAATCAACATCACAAAGTCCATCAGCAGACAAGATCAAAGGATGATATCTTCTCAAGCCAAACTACTCAACAGAAGTAATATCCATAAGAAGACAAATATCATCAGAAGTACCATTGCACTCAACAGAAGAACTATTGAGACCGTTTCTATAGAAACACCAGCAGTTCTAAGGAATGTTGAATGTTCATTAAAAAGGGAATAAAATATGTCCTCAGGAAAGCGTCACTCTCAAATCAGAAAGCATATACAAAACCAGAGAAATAAAAGAATTCATGATCAAACAACAAAGATGTAGTTAAGAATAAGTTATTGCATTCATCTCAATCAAAAGATCATAATTCAAGAGATCAAAAAGAAGGAATTCAACCTCAAAATTCGATGTACTGATATAAGTTGTGGCTACATAAATCAGACATTAGATATGCAGCTTAGAAAAGATGATTATCAAGAAATCAAGACAAAATCAAGACGACGTATATCAGAAGATCTTTCACTCAAAGAAGAAATTGTTCATCAGATAAGTTGTTGCTTATATATCTAAAGACAATGTTCAAATATCTTAAAGATTGTGACTCTACAACAAATAAGAATCTTCTGGATCATTATCACTCCTCAATCAGAATCAATCCAGCAAGAAGAAAAGAATCAAAGCTCTAGAATTCAAATACTTGAGAATTAAATAGGATGTTGTCATAATATCTGATTTCAAGATCCATCATCAAAAAAGCTTTTGATATGTTCATCAGAAAAACTTTCACGTAAAATGTCAAGACTTGTAATTTCATATTGGATGTTGTAAATCATTCTGAAAACAAGAATCCACTATTGAAAGAATGTGAAATGAAACATCTTCTCAACACACTCTTTATCTCTGATATCAGAAATAAAATATGTCTTCAAGAATAGTTCTATATCAGAAGAAAAGCTTTGTGTTTCAGATAGGTTGTTGCTCATAATTCTGAAGACAAGATTTCATTCTGACCACTCTAGTGTTTCTGAGCTACAACAACAAAGTAGTATATGAACTACTCATCAGTCAGTCATCAGAAGAACAAAGACAAGTGATTGATCTCTTCAAAACTTAATACTTCAGAATCAAAAGCACATCATCAGAAGATAAATATCAAGAACTTAGTCAAAAAGAATACAGTACACCATAAATTCCAATATCATATTGTTGGTTGTACAATTCAAAGAAGTTGTTCTCCCACTGTCATACGCTAACTACTGCAAGCAGCATGAAGGAGAAATGACTTCTCTATCCTTACAACATCTCTTTTTCATATGAAGGATATATAAGAAGACTAAAGCTTCAAATCCAAATTAACAAAGACATTGGCAATGAAGACAATGTCTAAGTCCAAACTACGTTGTTGTTTTTAATAGATAATTTTTACAATGTTGAAGAGATGAAATGAAAAATCAAGGAGTTGTTGCTCATATCTTGCTTAATGAACAAAGAAGATTAAGAAGAAGAATTCTATAAGACTCTAGTCAAACTTCCTTCATATATATCTTGGTAGAATTATGAATAAGAAAGGAGTTGTTGCTCATAGCTTGCTCAATGAAGAAGATGAAGACAAGAAGACTACAAGAGGTTGCACTTAATTTAGATTAAATTCATCTTTGTAGAAACAATGTAAAACACAAGAGTTGTTGCTAAAATTGTGTTATTTATTATGAATCTTCATGTAAATTTTTGTATAAAAGTTTTGTTGCTCAGAATAGTGTCAAATAATATGTACTTAATGTAGGAGTAATCTGTTTGCTAAGAAGTACTCATGTAATCTCTAGAAAAACAATTTTGTTTAGAATTGTGTCATACCCCAATTTTTGACCTAAGATCCCTGCTTCATTTGCATTGTTTTATATATACACCAAGGTCACAGAATATTGTAGGTTTCGAACGTTTCGCCTTCGAGCTTTGACTGTGTAGAGATTATCGAGTGTTGTGAGCATTTTATCTTATGAATGACTAACCACTAATCAAGCACGAAGTGTACGTTTTGCTTTTTGATTTCATGTACAGGAAATAGGTCTGAAAGAAGAGCATCAGACATCACACATTAATTAGGGTTTATAGTCTCAGGACAAAATGCGGTCGATCGTTGATTCTCAAAGGCTGATTCATCAAAAAGAATTTCAGAGAATCGTGTGTTTATTTCCACACTCTGTCCAACAGATGGTCTTTAGTGTCTCTTAATTTTTTCAGAAAGAACAGTCAAAGTTTTACTGCATTTGGTTCATGTGTGTTTCACATTTCTTTAAAATACAAGAAAACCAAGCTATGCCAATCATTTTCGATCACTTCGACCAAAAGTAATTTGCAAGTCTTTCTCATGACGCGGGGTGAATTTCGTCAGAATGGAATGATTAAATTCAAAACCGCTCTAGAAGAATTTATTCAGAACACTTGGAATTTTCTTTATTTGAATTCAAGTGATAATTAAAGAGGAGCTACCAAGAGATCTCATTCAAGAATAATCATTTATCGCAGGAAATATTTATTCAAGATTATTTTGTGTGGTTATTTCGATGAATTTACATTATGGTTATTTGAACACACATGAAGCACTTATTCAAGAAGATATTGGGAAAAGAAATTTGATCCAATTAATCGTTCATCACAAGATTAAATACATGATGGTTACTATTTTATTATAAGATCAATTCATGGGATTTATTTGATTTCTATTACAAAATGCAAGATTGAAGTCCTAAGGCTTGCATTATTATTTATTCATCATTCAACAATTCATCCAAGTATTATTTATTCATCATTCAACAATTCATCCAAGTATTATTCAATTATTTCCCAAATTCAAATGGAAGACTTGAAATTTCATCAAGACATATCAAGATTCTAAATTTCAATCGAAGATTCAAAGTTGTTCATGATTTTACAAAAGAATTAATGGAATTATATTGGAGAACAAATTCCATTTGTGTTACAAATTTATTTGAGTTATTATTACAAAGTTGCAAAGAAGATACAAGTTTGTACAAAATATATTTTCAACACTAAAAAATTCAGCCCAACAAAGTTGCTAATGCAGTCCATTTGGCAACCCATTTTCCACCCCAATTTTGTTGCATTTTTACTGGTCAGCAAGGCAGCAAACTAGCCCAGAAATGCAGCATAGCAGTCCGAAGAAAAGATGTTGTAAAATGCTACAAACAGCCTGAAAAAACAGCAACATACAATAGTCATAAATGCTGCCAAAATCTGTTGTAAACTGCTATACAGTCTGCTCCAACCTACATCAAAGTAGCAACGAATTGCATCAAAATGGTTAAAATAAATTGTGTGAACAAAGCAAGAAAACAGCTTGCCAAAACAGTTCAAATCTCTACTGTTTTCCCCCTAAAACCCCACACATTTCACTATAAATAAGGGCCTCTATCAACAGAAAAAGAGAGGAGTTTTGTCCAAGAATCACAAAAAAATCAGAAGAGGAACATCAAGTGAGAGAGAAAAATTCAGAGGGAACCACACATAGAAAATTCAGCAAGTGTAACACAAAACTCAACAAGAAAAATACAGAAATTCAAGGAGAGAAAACTTAACATTTTGCCCTTTTGATCAGATCATCAAAAGGGCAAAATGGTCATTTTTAGGGTTTTGACTGCACCAAGGCAATTTTTGACTGTTTGACCTAGCCAATGGCAAACCAAGCTCACATATGGACTCAAGGGCCCCATGGAATTATCTTGACATGCTCAACAAGTTCAAAAGATCCCAAGTACACAAGATTGACAGTTGAATTTCCCAGTCAATTGATCAATTTTGACTGTATACTGAAAAGTCAAACTTTGACTTTTTGGTCAAAATCAAGGGTCAAGATTCATTTTTCATCAAAACATGCCAAATCATGAAACTTGTTCACCAAGAAATCAAAAAAATGCAAATTAGGGTTTGAAATGGAAATTTTTCATAACTTAGAATTTTTCTAAGTTATGGAAAACCCTAATTGTTTCCCAACTTTGCCCCACTTTCTCACCAAGATTCATTTGGATTCAAATAAAAGTCAAAACATGAAAGTTGTAGCTTGTTGCATAATCTACAACTTTGATTCACAAAGTTTTCCCAAATGTGGCTTGTATCTCAAGTTACAATTTTTGGAATAAGGGTACTAAACCATTCTTAACTTAGTGAAATTTTAACCTATTTTGGTAAGGTTTTCTACCTAACTTCAAGGCCATTTTCCATACACTTCCAATTGTAATTTCACTTTGCATTTCAAAGATGGATTGTAGTACACATTCCAAGCTTTCCAAAATGTCCAAGAACTTCTCAAACAACCTCATGGTTAGGGAGAATCGAATTTTGCAATATGGCAAAAACTCACTTTTGATTAGGCCAAGTTACATGTTCATAGCACTATGCATTTCAATCTCAGCTTGCACAACTTGATTACAGGTCTTTTATCTCAATTACACTCATAAATTTAATGCATATTCATTGTGCCAAGACCATGTTCTTTGTGTTCTAGCATTGCATAGTGGATTAATCCCAAAATAGATAAAGTACTTTATCCATTTTTGCAAAAGCAAGCTTTATGTCAAATTGAAAATCCAAGCAAGTACATATACAATCTAATTGGCACAAGATTATGAGCATAACACACTGATCAAGGAGGAGTTTTGCAGCATGATTAGGGGCCCTCTACATGCCTAGAACACAACTTGGCTTTTCTTGCTTAAGTGTTAAGAAACATCCCATATCACAATAGAACTTTCAGCTCAGCATTAGTAACCTTAAGCAAATATTGTAGACACATTCCAAACATCCCAACCAAGCTGAAGCACGACCCTAAGACAATCAACACCTCCCCATTGCCAGAATCACTCTCAAACTGCAAAAATAGAGCTACCTCTGCAGATTGAGTTCCAACTCTCAATCCTTTCAAGCATCCTTGCCCAAACCACTTCAGACACCTTCCCTACCATCAATCCAAACTATCCAAAGCATTAGAAGCAACCTGTAACTCCTCTAATCCTTTTGGCCATTTCCACTTTTCTGATTTGCAGGTGAAGTTCTCCAGCACGATTCAGAAGGTTTCAAGACAAAGTAAAGCTTGGAATAGCATCCCTGGACATCAAGGAAGCTATACCAATCATCACCTTGCACTGAAAGCTCCTCCATTGCCAGATAGAACTTCAACTGAACAGGTAAGTTCATGGATTCGTATCTCTCTTATTAGGAATTGTTAGCTTTAGGTTTGTGAAGAGAATATGTCACATTCATAGCCCTGAACATGCCCATGTAATTAGATTTCATTTATGTTATGTGTGCTGTAAGAATTTTGAGTCTGAACATGGCAGAAAACTTAGGTCAGGATTTGGGAATGTCAAAATTCTCTCTCATTTCTGAGAGTTAGGATGAGTTTTTTATATATTTAGAATCGTGATTCAATGCTTAACATTTCTTATGTTGGAAGTTTGTGCAAAAGATCAAGGAATCAGGATGTTTGAACTTGGTCACAAGCACGCGTTTTTGTGAACGTTTTTGGCTGGAGGTTGAAGAAGGGTTATCTGGGCTGGGCTTGCTTCTGAGTTACTTTTCACACCACATTTCTAATTTCACACCCCCCGAGCCCAATTTGTGTATTTTATTGATTTCTTGATTTTTCTTTTTTCATTTTGGTTTATTTATTTTTCCTAATGATATTAAAAACATAAAAAAACATTTTTACACCATTTTTCTATTTTTTAGGCATTTATTTGTTCATATGGACATTTATAAATATATATATATATATATATATATATATATATATATATATATATATATATATATATATATATATATATATATATATATATATATATATATATATATATATATATATATATATATATATACTATTATTTAGAAAACTAAAAAAATAGTGCAAATATACTTTATTTCTGATTTTTGTTTCATTTTTCTTTTGAAAATATTTTATACAAATATACTTTATATATATATATATACATTCCTAAGTATATTAATATATATATATATATATATATATATATATATATATATATATATATATATATATATATATATATATATATATATATATATATATATATATATATATATATATATATATATATATATATATATATATATATATATATATATATATATATATATATATATATATATATATATATATATATATATATATATATATATATATATATATATATATATATATATATATATATATATATATATATATATATATATATATATATATATATATATATATTAATATACTTAGGGTTAAAAATGCAAAATACATACACTTTTTATTTTATTTTTTATTTTATTAATATTTAATATAAAAATACTTTTTGTAAATATATTTCATTTTATTTTATTTTTGTACATAATAAACAAATACTTGTATTAAATTAAATAATATATATGTTACTTAATGAAAATTAGGGTTTTACCCTAAATATGAAAATATTCCAAAA
This sequence comes from Vicia faba, assembly GCA_948472305.1. Lineage (NCBI taxonomy): Eukaryota > Viridiplantae > Streptophyta > Magnoliopsida > Fabales > Fabaceae > Vicia > Vicia faba. Next base: position 1,123,258,788 of record OX451739.1, on the reverse strand, counting down.
ATAATCTTTTTTTTTACTTTTATTTATTTGACATAAATAATACCTTTTTTTCATATACATAAAAACCTTTTTTTTTTTGCATTTTTGCATCTTTATTGTATTTTCTATTTAATTTATGCAATCAATTATTTGTAAATATTCCAAAAATGATGTAATAGCTAGGTTTAATTTCTTTGTCTAAATATCCCCCCATTTGAACATACCCCCCTTCCCATATTGTGTTGTAATAGTGTAGGAATTTTACTTTTCGCACTTTAAACGCTTCCTAAATATACCATGCTAGAATTAGGGTTTGTATGCAAATAAAAAGAACAAAATAGCTTGACCTAATTTCAAGATAATCAAAGCATGAAAAATGGACAACACATATCACACTTGCACCCCCTAGGGTATTCCACTTTGTTGCCTTCAAATAAATGGGCCATATTGCATGTTAGGTCTCTTTGGGCAAAACAAACAAATCAAATGATCATAGTCCCTCGATGACGCTTTCAAAATGTTGCCTAAACAAATGATCAAGTCCCTTAAAGAAAATTGCCCAAAGATACTTAGCACCATTGTAATTATGGTCTAAACGATGACCCGCGCCCGTCCCTTTCACATCCTAACATGAGATTGTCCACCAAATACAATGGTGGAACAAACTTATTAAAAGGGTTAAAACATAGCAATAAACTTTGAGAAATTTAGGAGTAGATAACCTCTTAGTTACTTGAATCAAAACTTGCAAAAACAAAATACTTGCCTATTTTCTAAAACCACACCTCACAACACTTTCAAAACAACTTTCAAAAACAAATGAAAACCTTTTCAAAAAACATACATCTTTGTATACATCCCCACATGGATCATTACAAAGGTTTCCACCACATTGGCTTCTTTTCAAAACATTTTCAAACCCACACACACGAGCACCATTTCAAACAATTGAAAACAAAAGGCAAGTGATCTAAGCAAGTAACTAAGAGCCCATGGATAACCATGGATAGAAGGGGTTCTAATACCTTCCCTTTCTATAATCTACTCCCCGAACCCAAGAAAACATCTCAAAGGTTTTTGCTGTGCTTTTTTAACCTTTCCTTAGGATAAAATAAAAAGTCGGTGGCGACTCTTGCTCAACTGAAACATTTGCGAAAACAAACGCAAAACTCATAGTCATTTCTCCCACCGTATCACAGAACTGGCGACTCTGCTGGGGATAATTTTTAAAGTGGAGTAACCTTAGGGCTTAGATCACCCTCTTGCATGACTAATTGTTTGAATTGTTTGCTTTACATCTTGGTTCTATTGTTTGGGTTTGCAAATCCTACACCCGGATTTTGGGAAACATTCATAGATAGCAATACGTTGTGGAAACTGTGCGGGGTATACCGACACGGTCGAAGCAATAGCTATATTAGTGCGACATATTTGTGAGTACCGGTAACCCTTGAGTTCAATCAAGGAGAGTACGGGGCCGCTGAGTGATGTCACTAAGCACTAGAACCTTACTTGACCATCTTGGCCTTTTATTAGGGGTAGTGAGATGACCGGATTTGGTGCAGTCCAAAGTTGGTAGATACTCGATACTGTACTCATTGAGGGTTGTTTTCTTGGAATATTTTGGTCGCTAGTTAAGTGGCTAAACCAAAACAATGAACGATGAAAACAATCCAGTGATATTGAGCTCCTTAGAACCCGGTTACTATTTATAGGACAGGTTTTTAAGACAACTACACTCAAGAGGGTACCTACCTATGAAACCCCATGCAAGCCTGAAACTAGGGTTTTGTGTGATTTGCTTGTACATATGTTTTGTGCATACATCATAAACATCATATGCATTTACTAACCATTTCAAGGGTTTGGATCTTCATCTTTGTTCTTGTTTTGTAGGTCATGGAAATTCCTCGCAGAAACACCATTCAAGTCAACCTTGTGAGAATCTCTCCTCAACTCAAGGAGCTCACCTCAAGAATTCCGGAAAATTCATCCTTCAGTGAAAGACATGGTAGACTGCTCAGCCTAGTCAACACCAACATTGAAGAAGACATGATGAAAGTACTATTCCAGTTCTTTGACCCTCTTCACCACTGTTTCACTTTCCCTGATTACCAGTTGGTGCCCACTTTGGAGGAGTTTTCTCAACTCCTGAGAATTCCTATCCTTAATCAACTACCCTGCAACGGTACGAAAAAGGAACCAAAGCCGGAAGATGTTGCTCGAGCATTATATCTACAACCATCCGACATCAAGGGGCATTGGGAAACCAGAAGCGGCGTCAAAGGATTCTTAGCAAAATTCTTGTTTGAGAAGGAACAAGAATGTTGGAACTCATTGGACCTACAAGCCTTTGAAGAGATTGTGGCACTCCTCATCTATGGATTGGTCTTGTTCCCAAATTCTGACCAGTTGATAGATGTCAACGCCGTCAAAATCTTTTTGTCCAGAAATCCAATACCAACATTGCTTGGGGACATCCTTCACTCATTTTACACACGAACAATGAGAAAGAGGGGTGTTCTCATGTGCTGTACTCCTCTCCTTGCAAGGTGGTTTATTTCGCACCTTCCACAATCTGTCCTGAAGAATGACCAAGGCTCAAGGTGGTCCCAACGGTTGATGACTCTTACTCACTCTGATGTACATTGGTGTTCTCGGTCCAGAGAAAATGTCATCATCGTCGATCGTTGCGGAGAATTTCCTAATGTTCCTTTACTTGGAATTAGAGGAGGTATCACCTACAACCCTTGCCTAACTTTGAGACAATTTGGATATGCATGGAGGGATGGCCCTCATGACATGTTGATTCCTGACCTAGTTTTTGACTTCGACAACGATGCGCAAGGACTTCGCCAAAGATTCATCAGAGCTTGGGGAAAACTCAACAAGGTTGATAGCAAGACTCTGGGACACAATAACTCCATCCCTCTTGAGCCTTATCTCAAATGGGTACGAGCCCGAGCCCAAAGTATGATGATGCCTTACCCTCATGTTCTCCCTGTGATTAAAAAGCCCGTCAAGGAAGGAGAGGTTCCCTACACCATCCTACATCCAGACATGCCTACATCGTGGGAGGAAATGCAGAAAAGTTGGATTCAGCTCAAGGAAGAACGGAATACTTTTGAAGCTAGCTTCTACGCCAGTGAGAAGAAGGTTCTAGAGCTTACCCGCCGACTCCATGAGCAAGAGGCCCTCAACACCTACATCGCACCAAAGAGGATGCGCAATGTCTTTTTTCCTTGAGAAGTTATTTTGTAATATTTGGCCCATGGGGCATTTATGTACTAACAAATTTCTTCTTATTAATATGACGTGCGTTCTTCTTTGTCTGAAACAATTTTGAGTGTCCTAAATCCTTGAATGCATTGCATGCATAAGCATACCATTCATCATGTGCATAAGCAGGTCTCATTCCAGGTTTCCTTATCTGTCTGTTGTTTATTTCAGTAGGATGGATCTCGAGCAAACAGTCAAAGACCTACAAGCTCAAAATGCACAGTTCCAGCAACTCCTGATGACCTTGGCTAAGGGTCAGGAGGATATCAAGACTCAATTGGGGAACAAAGACCCAGTGAAAAAGAAGAAAAAGAGACTCAGGGTGGCTACTTTGGGGAGAAGATTTGACGGAGAAGCTCGGAGAGTGCTTGAATTTCCTCCTACTTCTGATGAAGGAACCAGCAAATGAGGTGGAGCTGTGGTACCTTCCGAGTATGATGCGGAAGAAGAAGAGGTCGAAGAGGATGAAGATTATACTGATCAACAATACCCTCCAGCTGATGATAAATACAAAGGGCTAGAAGACAGGTTGGCCGCCATGGAGCTACAAAGAGTACCGGGTTTGGATTTTGAAGACTTGGGTTTGCTTGTCGGGATTGTGATTCCCCCAAAATTCAAAGTGCCAGTGTTTGTAAGGTATGATGGGCTGTCCTATCCAAAAATGGATCTCAGGTCCTACGTGAGAAAGATCCAACCCTATACGGCAGATAAAAACCTTTGGATTCATTTCTTTCAAGACAGTCTTTCTGGAGCTCAATTGGAGTGGTTTTATCAGCTAGAGGGAACCAGCGTTCGAAATTGGGAAGATTTGGCCACCGCTTTCTACAAACAATACCAATACAATTCTGACCTTGCCCCTACTCGTACCCAACTTCAGGGTATGTCGTTAGGAACAGGCGAAGGATTCAAAGAATACGCACAAAAATGGAGGGATTTGGCTGGCAGGGTGCAGCCTCCTTTAACCGATCGTGAACTTGTTGATATGTTTCTAGGGACCCTATCTGGGCCATTTTTCAATCATCTGATTGGTAACTCTTCCGCGGGGTTTACCGATTTGATCTTAACGGGCGAAAGAATAGAAGCTGGCATCAAGTCAGGAAAGATTCAGAAGGGTGTTGCTGCAAGTACTGAGAAGAGGCCTTTTAAGAAAGAAGCAAGTGCCGTCTATGGTCCTAGAAGACAAGTCAAGCCAGAAAGTCACCAAGCCGTCAATGCTTTGGTCATTTCCAAACCTGTTGCTGCTTCTCAGCAGTACAATCAACAAAGAGGTGAAAGGCCCAAGAGGCAGTATACTCGGCTGAGTATGACCTTATCACAAATTTTACCCCAACTGTTATCAACCAACTTGGTGACCACCAAAGAAGCTCCTAAGGTCGTTAATACTGCATCCCCAAAGTATAACCTGAATGCCCGTTGTGCTTATCATTCTGATAGCCCCGGGCATACTACTGATGATTGCTGGGCCTTGAGAAACAAAGTGCAAGATCTTATCGACGCGAAGGAAATTCAGTTTGAAGCGCCTGAGAGACCAAATGTTGTAACCGCTCCTATGCCCCAGCATAGAGTAAATGCCATTGAGGAAGATTTGTATGCTGTTTCGGTGAATGATGTTGCTACCCCTCTTTTGACTGTTAAGAGGAACTTACTACTAGCCGGTTTATTTCCGGTTTGTAGTAAGGGTTGCCTCCTGTGTGCTGTTATCCCTACCGGTTGTCCGCTGCTGAAATCAGGCATCCAAAGCCTGATGGATAGCAAGGAAATTCTGTTCAAGAAAATTTTTGTTCCGTTTGTTTCCGTTGAAGAAATATCTGTTGTCACAATTTACAATCCTGCCAAGGCTCCCATGAAGAAACCAGTCCAAATTATGTCTGTTGCACCCATTACTATTACTGTTCCGGGGCCTCTCCCATATGAGTCTGATAAAGCCGTCCCCTGGCATTATGGGGCCGACGTATATGTGCTTGGGGTGAAGCAGGAGTTCAACACCAATACCAGTATTAGTAACATCACTGGTCCCGCCAAGATTACCCGCAGTGGCAGGCTCTTCTCGCCTGACATTGCACCGCCAGTTATCCGAAAACCTCTCACCATCACACCCGCAAGTGTGCATGTTCCAATTCAAGTTCCTGTGTCTACTACTGCCACCGAGTCCTCTGATACTCGGGGCAAAGAAGTTGCTACCGATTTTCCTGCCAGGACGGAGGCACCAAAAAAGACTGTTGTGGAAGCCTCCCAACAAGAAATGGAGAAAATCCTTAAAATCATCAAAAAGAGTGACTTCAATGTTGTTGAACAGTTGGGGCATACCCCCTCCAAAATCTCTATGCTATCATTGCTGCTATGCTCAGAGGCCCATGCAAAAGCCCTGATTTCATTTCTGAAAATGGCCCATGTGCCGCAAGAGACCTCCGCAGATCAATTCACCGACTGTGTGGCTAATTTGACGGCTGACAATGGCTTAGGGTTCTCGGATGCTGACCTTACCGCCAAAGGGAAAAATCACAATGATGCCCTGCACGTCTCTATAGAGTGCAGGGGCACTACTCTCGCACACGTGTCGGTGGATACCGGTTCTTCCCTGAATGTTTTGCCCAAGAAGGCATTGGACTGCTTAGATTGTGAGGGTCTGGAGTTGAAACCTAGTAACATCATTGTTAGAGCCTTCGACGGTTCTAAAAGGATGGTGCACGGTGAGGTAGACATCCCTATTCGTGTGGGTTCCCAGGTTTTCGAATCAACGTTCTATGTAATGGATATTCGTCCATCTTACTCCTGCTTGTTGGGTCGACCCTGGATTCACAAAGCTGGGGCAGTAACCTCCACTCTACACCAAAAGCTCAAATACCCTGTCAAAGGGAAGATTGTTATTGTACAGGGTGAGGAGGAATACATGGTTAGTCACTTGAATTCATTCCGGTATATCGAGATGGACGGGGAGTTTATTGAAACCCCCTTTCAGCATTTTGAGGAAGTACCTCCAATTTTGGCATCAGCTGAAGTAGTGGTTGAAGAAGACTTTCCGTTGAAGATGGCATCCTTGAAGGATGCCCGGGCTGTAATCGAGAAAGGCATTTGTGCAAACTGGGGTCAGCTTCCTGACTTCACTCAAAAGAACGACAAGTTTGGGCTGGGCTTTACTGCAGAGGCTCAGAGGGCTGTGCGCAAGGAAAAGATCAGAAAGGCTCCAGTGTTTATCACTAGTCCAAGGGTGAATGCTATTGAGGAGGATGTAGAGGAAGCAGAGTTTGACAGTTGGATCTATCCAACTACCAGCAACGGACCAAGCAACTGGACGGCAAAGGATTTTACACCTATCACATTTGTCACGCAGTAATTATTTCTTTTGATTTCCAATTTGTAACAAACAATATGTTAAAACTTTATTGGCTCGGTGTCCTACCCGGGGCATCGTAGCTCCATTTGTGAGGGCTTTTTGTATGTCATTTCCATATATCATCAATCAAAACATTGGACGTTTGTTTCATTTCAAATCTTGTGCTCTTTTTCTCTGTGTTATATATTGCAAAACAGTTATATTTACACACACTCACTTATACAGGTTTCAATCCACTATGGATCTCACTGGTAACAGCTCTGCTACCGCCAGTTATGACTTCGAGAATCCGATCAACTTGGCCGAAGACGAAGGTGAAGATGATTGCGAAGTGCCTGGTGAACTTGCAAGACTGCTACTCCAGGAAGAGAGGGCTATTCAACCACATGAAGAGCCGGTGGAAACAATTAACCTGGGTACAGAGACAGATAGGAAAGAGGTCAAGATTGGGGCTAATCTAGAGCTCAGCGTGAAGCAACGATTGATCCAGATGCTACATGATTACATGGAGATCTTTGCTTGGTCATACAAAGATATGCCTGGTTTGGATGCCGACATTGTAGTTCATCACCTGCCAACTAAGGAAGACTGCCCTCCGGTAAAGCAAAAGGTTCGCCGCATGCGCCCAGAGATGTCCGAAAAGATCAAGGCTGAGGTTATGAAGCAATTCGATGCCGGATTTCTAGCAGTAACTTCTTACCCTCAGTGGGTTGCCAATGTGGTGCCAGTGCCGAAGAAGGACGGTAAAGTCAGAATGTGTGTTGACTACAGGGATTTAAATAGGGCAAGCCCCAAGGATGATTTTCCTCTACCTCACATTGACGTTCTCGTTGACAACACTGCTCAACACAAGGTTTTCTCCTTCATGGATGGTTTTTCAGGGTATAATCAGATCAAGATGGCTCCGGAGGATATGGAGAAGACTACCTTTGTGACTCAGTGGGGCACCTTCTGTTACAAGGTCATGCCATTCGGATTGAAAAATGCTGGGGCAACCTATCAACGTGCCATGGTTGCTTTATTTCATGATATGATCCATCATGAGATTGAGGTATACGTTGATGACATGATTTCAAGGTCTCAAACTGAGGAGGAGCACCTTGATCATCTGAGGAATCTATTTGACCGACTGAAGTTATATAAGCTGAGGTTGAATCCCAACAAATGCACCTTTGGGGTGAGGTCCGGAAAATTGCTAGGTTTCATTGTAAGTGATAAAGGTATTCAGGTGGACCCTGCCAAGGTAAAAGCCATACAAGAGATGCCAACTCCAAAGACAGAGAAAGAAGTCAGAGGCTTCCTGGGACGACTGAATTACATTGCCCGATTCATCTCACATCTGACTGCTACTTGTGAGCCAATCTTCAAATTACTGAAGAAAGATCAAGTAGTACGCTGGAACGATGAATGTCAGGCTGCCTTTGAAAAGATAAAGGAATATCTCCAAGAGCCACCCATTCTTATGCCGCCAGTGGAAGGAAGACCTCTGATACTATATTTGACAGTACTTGACAATTCAATGGGGTGCGTGCTGGGACAGCATGACGAGTCTGGCCGAAAAGAGCACGCTATTTATTACTTAAGCAAAAAGTTTACCGACTGTGAGTCTCGTTACTCACTGCTTGAGAAAACTTGCTACGCTCTAGTATGGGCTGCTCGCCGGCTGAGACAGTATATGCTGACTCACACTACTCTGTTAATTTCAAAGATGGATCCCATCAAGTACATATTTGAAAAGCCCGCTCTGTCTGGAAGAATAGCGAGATGGAAAATGATCTTAACAAAATATGATATCCAGTATACAACTCAGAAAGCAATCAAAGGAAGTGTACTGACAGATCATTTGGCACACCAACCTGTGGACGATTACCAATCATTGAACTTTGATTTTCCGGACGAAGACATCATGGTGGTAACTGACTGTGAAATACCTGGACCGGATGAAGGACCTGAGGAAGGATCCCGATGGTCTATGCATTTTGACGGAGCCTCCAATGCTTTGGGTAACGGCGTCGGCGCTGTAATCATATCTCCCAAAGGAACTCATACTCCACTCACCGCCCGATTATGTTTCAACTGCACCAACAACATGGCAGAATATGAGGCATGTATCATGGGTCTACAAGCTGCAATCGACTTGAGGATCAAATTCCTGAGTGTCTTCGGAGATTCCGCTCTCGTGATCAATCAGATCAAAGGCGAGTGGGATACGAAACACCCAAATCTTATTCCTTACAAGGAGTATGTGTCAACCTTGCTTCCCCACTTTGAAGAGATAACTTTTGAGCACTTCCCAAGAGAGGAGAATCAGCTAGCGGACGCACTAGCTACGATGTCTTCAATGTTCAAAGTTAAATGGGACAATGAGGCTCCCCGGATCATTATCTAGAAGTTGGACGAACCGGTATACTGCTGCGATCTTGAGGCCGAAAAGGTGACTGAAAAACCCTGGTATCATGAGGTGAAGAGGTACTTGGAAGCTCAGGAATACCCTGAAGGTGCATCTGTCAATGACAAGAAGTTCATGAGGAGGTTTGCGGCAAAATTCTTCCTCGGAAACGGCATCCTCTACAAACGGAATCATGATTCAACTCTACTACGTTGTGTGGATAAGGCTGAAGCAGAGAAAATCATGATAGAACTGCATGAAGGTACATTCGGAACACATTCCAGTGGACACACCATGGCAAAGAAAATCCTTAGGGCAGGATATTTCTGGTCCACCATGGAAGCCGATTGTTACCAACACTCTCGAACTTGTCATAAATGCCAGATCTATGCTGACAAGGTGCATATTCCTCCGGTTCCTCTGAACATCCTGACGGCACCTTGGCCTTTTGCAATGTGGGGCATTGATATGATCGGTGAGATCCGACCGACGGCATCCAATGGGCATCGCTTTATCTTGGTGGCGATCGATTACTTCACGAAGTGGGTTGAGGCAGCTTCCTACGCAACGGTAACCAAGAGCGTCGTGGCACGTTTCATCCGGCATAATCTGATATGTCGATACGGCGTCCCGGAAAGAATCATTACGGACAATGGTACCAATCTCAACAACAAGATGATCACTGAACTCTGCGAACAATTCAAAATACAGCATCATAACTCCTCTCCTTACCGGCCAAAGATGAATGGGGCTGTAGAGGCAGCCAATAAGAATATCAAGAAAATTGTGCAGAAGATGACAATGACCTATAAAGATTGGCACGAAATGTTACCATTTGCTCTTCATGGGTACCGTACCTCAGCAAGGACGTCAACCGGGGCAACTCCTTTCTCTTTGGTCTATGGCATGGAGGCAGTCTTGCCAATTGAAGTCCAGATACCCTCTCTCCGGATAATGAAGGATGCAGACTTGAATGAAGATGACTGGATCCAGACTCGACTTGATCAATTAAATCTGATTGACGAAAAGAGACTCATCGCTATCTGTCATGGTCAGACTTATCAAAAACGGATGATCAGGGCATTTAACAAGAAAGTCAGACCACAAGAGTATCAAGTTGGGGACCTGGTAATCAAACGCATCATCCTTCCTCAAAGTGATCCCCGGGGCAAGTGGACCCCTACTTACGAAGGGCCATTTGTGGTTAAACATGTGTTCTCAGGAGGAGCCATGATCCTAACCACCATGGATGGTAACGACCTTCCTCACCCCGCCAATGCAGACATAGTGAAAAGATACTACGCATGAAGAAAAGACCCGCTAGGTTGACATACCTAGGCAAAAATAAGGGCTTCCCGGAGAACCAAAAGGTTTCAGGCAAAAATAAGGGATGAAATAAAAAAAATCTGTACGCCCGGCAAGTCGAAAACCTGAAAAGGCGGCTTGGGCAAAAATGGGTATCCCGGTGGACTGAAAACCCGAAAGGGCGGTCCAGGTAAAAGTTAGGGATAAAGCGTAACACTATGTCTCATTGGATCACCTTGCATCCGGAATTCGGCATCAACTATCTGGGTCAGATATCGGCATCGATCAATCAGCTTCATCTTCAACCAAGGAGCAAAGTGATGAGACACTTGAAGACATAGAGGCGATAGCAGAGTTGGAACCCAGTGGGATTGATCACATAGTTGTTTTGTTTCCTTTTCAAAATTGCAAATTCTATGTCATTCGGCGGCATCCTCTTACTAGGATGTCAGCCTCTTGTACAAAAACGCCTATTCACAGGAAAAATTCAAATCAATACAAATTCACTTGTCCATACAAATTGCCATTGTTTTTCCTTTTTCTGTTTTGTCTTGCGAAGAACGTCCAATGTTCATTTTTGATATATGCATTTGACATTAAATTGCTGATTCATAAATATTTGCATATGAAACAAAAGATTAATTACAGGTGACATCAGAAACAGGGGCAATGTAAGGTTGTCTGATGCAGTCTGGTTGCTTTGTCCGCCAAGGTACCAAGGTAGATTCGACTGAACAATGTGACCAAATCATCTCAACGCCCCGCAGAATAAGACAAGATTCAGCAATGCTTTCCCCAAGGGGAGTTGACTCCCCATCAATCCTGAAAAGGCACAACTTTCCCCGGCAGGTCTTAAAGCTTATCCCTAGTAGATTCTGAAAGCTTGTTCCCTGCAGAATACGGACGTCTCTCCCGAGCTTTATTCAGAGTTATTCCTCACAAGGGCTTATAACTGGGTTATCCTCAGCTAATTGCCACGGAAGATCGCCCTCTACAAAGTTCTTTCAATCCCCAGCGGAGTTTATCTTTGGTATCCCCAGCGGAGTTTATCATCATTATCCCCAGCGGAATCCATCATTGAAGTCCTCGGCAGGCCTCTCATCAAAAACTTCAGCAAAGTATCTCTTCCACAGAGCAATTCCCCGGCCGATCGTCAAGGATTTATTTTCCTAAGACGAAAATACATTCATAAACATTTCACGTTTTCATACATCCTGCTTACATACATGATAAAGTGCATACAACACTATCTCATGTTAAAACATCATGCATATCATACATCATGACATTGCATACAACTTATGTTTTGCCTTTTCAGGGAAAAAGACAATCCCAAAGACAACTACCTTCAACTGTCACAATTCCAGATTTGATACCTGTATCTAGCCAGGGCATATCTGAGAGTGATAAGTTTCCAGACTCGATTCCTGTATCTAGCCAGGGCACGTCTGAAGAGTTCAAAGATTTGATTCCTGTATCCAGCCAGGGCACATCTATCAACTACAACATTTCCAGATTCGATTCCTGTATCCGGCCAGGGCATATCTGTTGACCACATTTCCAGACTCGATTCCTGTATCTAGCCAGGGCATGTTTGAAGAGTTCGAAGATTTGATTCCTGTATCCAGCCAGGGCATATTTATTGACAACTATTTCCAGATTCGACTCCTGTATCCAGCCAGGGCACATCTATGAGCAACCGATTGTAAGATTCGATACCTGTATCCAGCCAGGGCATGTCTGCATAAGGAAATTGAAGATCAAACACCTGTAACAAGCCAGGAAAACATCTGTCTTTCTCAAATACACAAAGTTCTCGCTAAGGAATCTCTTGTGCGATCAACACTTCCAAATGGCATCTATAAGCCCATTCCCGACAAGGTTCTGTCACATCTCCAGATGGCATCTATAAGCCCATCTCCCTATCCACCACCTATCCAAATGGCATCTATAAGCCCATTCCCGACATCACATTGTTGATACTCCAACATGCGAGTGCAAATTTCCGGGCACTCTAGTGTCCAATCTCCTTTTACCCTCGAGTCACGAAAGGAAAACTTGCCAATCTAACTCTTCAGGTTCAAGAAGATTGAACAGGGGCAACTGTTGTACCCCAAAATTTTCCCTCCCATTTCCTCAACATTTTCTCATCACAAAACCCTTGGAGCTCAAGATCCAGTTAGGGTTTCCTCTGCTCAAGACTTCTCCTTGCACTGTTGACCCAAATTAGGTTTTGTGTTTGCACAAAGATGTTTTGACCTAAAAAGCCTAAGATGACTTTCATGCTTCATGTTGGACTCCCAAGTTTATCCATACAAAGTTTCAAGTCTTGATTCCAAATTTTGCCCAGTCAATTGGACAGTTGACCTAGAAATCAACTGTATTGGGGAAAAAGTCAACTGTGGCCAATTGACAGTCAAATCTCATGAAAATTGACCCACATCAACATTATGAACTCACATGGACCATTTGATCAAGTTTGGATCACAATTCCACAAGAAATTTGATCAGATCATCAAAAGGGCAAAATGGTCATTTTTAGGGTTTTGACTGCACCAAGGCAATTTTTGACTGTTTGACCTAGCCAATGGCAAACCAAGCTCACATATGGACTCAAGGGCCCCATGTAATTATCTTGACATGCTCAACAAGTTCAAAAGATCCCAAGTACACAAGATTGACAGTTGAATTTCCCAGTCAATTGATCAATTTTGACTGTATACTGAAAAGTCAAACTTTGACTTTTTGGTCAAAATCAAGGGTCAAGATTCATTTTTCATCAAAACATGCCAAATCATCAAACTTGTTCACCAAGAAATCAAAAAAATGCAAATTAGGGTTTGAAATTGAAATTTTTCATAACTTAGAATTTTTCTAAGTTATGGAAAACCCTAATTTTTTCCCAACTTTGCCCCACTTTCTCACCAAGATTCATTTGGATTCAAACAAAAGTCAAAACATGAAAGTTGTAGCTTGTTGCATAATCTACAACTTTGATTCACAAAGTTTTCCCAAATGAGGCTTGTATCTCAAGTTACAATTTTTGGAATAAGGGTACTAAACCATTCTTAACTTAGTGAAATTTTAACCTATTTTGGCAAGGTTTTCTACCTAACTTCAAGGCCATTTTCCATACACTTCCACTTGGAATTTCACCTTGCATTTCAAAGATGGATTGTAGTACACATTCCAAGCTTTCCAAAATGTCCAAGAACTTCTCAAACAACCTCATGGTTAGGGAGAATCGAATTTTGCAATATGGCAAAACCTCACTTTTGATTAGGCCAAGTTACATGTTCATAGCACTATGCATTTCAATCTCAGCTTGCACAACTTGATTACAGGCCTTTTATCTCAATTACACTCATAAATTTAATGCATATTCATTGTGCCAAGACCATGTTCTTTGTGTTCTAGCATTGCATAGTGGATTAATCCCAAAATAGATAAAGTACTTTATCCATTTTTGCAAAAGCAAGCTTTATGTCAAATTGAAAATCCAAGCAAGTACAGATACAATCTAATTGGCACAAGATTATGAGCATAACACACTGATCAAGGAGGAGTTTTGCAGCATGATTAGGGGCCCTCTACATGCCTAGAACACAACTTGGCTTTTCTTGCTTAAGTGTTAAGAAACATCCCATATCACAACAGAACTTTCAGCTCAGCATTAGTAACCTTAAGCAAATATTGTAGACACATTCCAAACATCCCAACCAAGCTGAAGCACGACCCTAAGACCATCAACACCTCCCCATTGCCAGAATCACTCTCAAACTGCAAAAATAGAGCTACCTCTGCAGATTGAGTTCCAACTCTCAATCCTTTCAAGCATCCTTGCCCAAACCACTTCAGACACCTTCCCTACCATCAATCCAAACTATCCAAAGCATTAGAAGCAACCTGTAACTCCTCTAATCCTTTTGGCCATTTCCACTTTTCTGATTTGCAGGTGAAGTGCTCCAGCACGATTCAGAAGGTTTCAAGACAAAGTAAAGCTTGGAATTGCATCCCTGGACATCAAGGAAGCTATACCAATCATCACCTTGCACTGAAAGCTCCTCCATTGCCAGATAGAACTTCAACTGAACAGGTAAGTTCATGGATTCGTATCTCTCTTATTAGGCATTGTTAGCTTTAGGTTTGTGAAGAGAATATGTCACATTCATAGCCCTGAACATGCCCATGTAATTAGATTTCATTTATGTTATGTGTGCTGTAAGAATTTTGAGTCTGAACATGGCAGAAAACTTAGGTCAGGATTTGGGAATGTCAAAATTCTCTCTCATTTCTGAGAGTTAGGATGAGTTTTTTATATATTTAGAATCGTGATTCAATGCTTAACATTTCTTATGTTGGAAGTTTGTGCAAAAGATCAAGGAATCAGGATGTTTGAACTTGGTCACAAGCGCGCGTTTTTGTGAACGTTTTTGGCTGGAGGTTGAAGAAGGGTTATCTGAGCTGGGCTTGCTTCTGAGTTACTTTTCACACCACATTTCTAATTTCACACCCCCTGAGCCCAATTTGTGTATTTTATTGATTTCTTGATTTTTCTTTTTTCATTTTGGTTTATTTATTTTTCCTAATGATATTAAAAACATAAAAAAACATTTTTACACCATTTTTCTATTTTTTAAGCATTTATTTATTCATATGGACATTTATACATAAATATATATATATATATATATATATATATATATATATATATATATATATATATATATATATATATATATATATATATATATATATATATATATATATATATATATATATATATATATATATATATATATATATATATATATATATATATATATATATATATATATATATATATATATATATATATATATATATATATATATATATATATATATATATATATATATATATATATATATATATATATATATATATATATATACTATTATTTAGAAAACTAAAAAAATAGTGCAAATATACTTTATTTCTGATTTTTGTTTCATTTTTCTTTTGAAAATATTTTATACAAAATATACTTTTTTTTATAAATATTAAATATTATTATTTTTATATATATAGTACTTATTTAATAAACAATAAAGATATATATATATATATATATATATATATATATATATATATATATATATATATATATATATATATATATATATATATATATATATATATATATATATATATATATATATATATATATATATATATATATATATATATATATATATATATATATATATATATATATATATATATATATATATATATATATATATATATACTTAGGGTTAAAAATGCAAAATACATACACTTTTTATTTTATTTTTTATTTTATTAATATTTAATATAAAAATACTTTTTGTAAATATATTTCATTTTATTTTATTTTTGTACATAATAAACAAATATTTGTATTAAATTAAATAATATATATGTTACTTAATGAAAATTAGGGTTTTACCCTAAATATGAAAATATTCCAAAAATAATCTTTTTTTTTACTTTTATTTATTTGACATAAATAATACCTTTTTTTCATATACATAAAAACCTTTTTTTTTGCATTTTTGCATCTTTATTGTATTTTCTATTTAATTTATGCAATCAATTATTTGTAAATATTCCAAAAATGATGTAATAGCTAGGTTTAATTTCTTTGTCTAAATATCCCCCCATTTGAACATTTGTACCCCCCTTCCCATATTGTGTTGTAATAGTGTAGGAATTTTACTTTTCGCACTTTAAACGCTTCCTAAATATATCATGCTAGAATTAGGGTTTGTATGCAAATAAAAAGAACAAAATAGCTTGACCTAATTTCAAGATAATCAAAGCATGAAAAATGGACAACACATATCACACTTGCACCCCCTAGGGTATTCCACTTTGTTGCCTTCAAATAAATGGGCCATATTGCATGTTAGGTCTCTTTGGGCAAAACAAACAAATCAAATGATCATAGTCCCTCGATGACGCTTTCAAAATGTTGCCTAAACAAATGATCAAGTCCCTTAAAGAAAATTGCCCAAAGATACTTAGCACCATTGCAATTATGGTCTAAGCGATGACCCGCGCCCGTCCCTTTCACATCCTAACATGAGATTGTCCACCAAATACAATGGTGGAACAAACTTATTAAAAGGGTTAAAACATAGCAATAAACTTTGAGAAATTTAGGAGTAGATAACCTCTTAGTTACTTGAATCAAAACTTGCAAAAACAAAACACTTGCCTATTTTCTAAAACCACACCTCACAACACTTTCAAAACAACTTTCAAAAACAAATGAAAACCTTTTCAAAAAATATACATCTTTGTATACATCCCCACATGGATCATTACAAAGGTTGCCACCACATTGGCTTCTTTTCAAAACATTTTCAAACCCACACACATGAGCACCATTTCAAACAATTAAAAACAAAAGGCAAGTGATCTAAGCAAGTAACTAAGAGCCCATGGGTAACCATGGATAGAAGGGGTGCTAATACCTTCCCTTTCTATAATCTACTCCCCGAACCCAAGAAAACATCTCAAAGGTTTTTGCTGTGCTTTATAAACCTTTCCTTAGGATAAAATAAAAAGTCGGTGGCGACTCTTTCTCAACCGAAACATTTGCGAAAACAAACGCAAAACTCATAGTCAGTTCTCCCACCGTATCACACTATCTGATGAATCTTTAAAATCTCGAAGTGTTTCACCTGCCATCAAACCATGGAGTTGTAGATTCACAGTAGCATCCTTTTATATGGACGACCAGCAACAGTTTAATCACCACTTGGATCGGATTCCTGCAACCAGTTAAACCAGGACAACAGAACCTGTTAACTACAAAACAAAAACTCAAAACAAAACTCATACTTAAATACAACGAAAACTCAACTCATCTCTTAAACTCTTCAATTTCAACCTTTTTCTCTCTATCACTCACTCATATGAACTTTAAGAACTGAACAAGAAAACTGTTAATATCATGAATATTAACTTTGCAACACTACTTTGCAATATCAACTCCGAAGTCAAATATATTGTTTACCAATCTTTATTTTATCACCTTTGCATATTTTCTTTGCACCTTCTTTTATCTCTTTGGTCTATGGCATCATTATCCTTCCATCACCGTCTTCAAATATTGTTTCCTTTCGTTGTTCCTTCTTCGATTCGCCTGCTTCTGTGTATAACTGTTGTTGTTTTTTCTTGTCCGCATGTTGTTGTGTGTGTGCTTCTATTACGGATTTGATGTTGAGAGATTGAAGCGTGTTGTTGTTGCGATTTTGTCGTTGTGTTCTTGTTGAACTAGTTTGCAGTTTTGTTGTTATTTGATGATGCAGTGAAAGTTTAAGATGAAGGTGCAGTAGTGAGATTTCAGATGTGCAGAAAGAGGATTTTTTGTTGCAGAGGAAGTGCAGAAGTTTGAAATTTCGAATAGGTAAAGAGAGTGTTAACTTTTGTTTTTTCTCACAGTAAAGCAGTGCGTTTGGAATTTATTGGATAACATTAGTAATGATATAATTTAATCTTTTTCCTTCCCAATGCCAAGCAGCCGCGGCGCCTTTCCTTGTTCTATAGGGTTTCAAACCTTTCTCTGTTCTCTTCCCAAACCGGATCGGCCCAATGGGACTTTTGGCCCCATTCTATTACCCTTGTCACCTTACTTATTAATAAAAGCATAATAATAACAGATAATCAGCTCAACTTATTTGGAAAAACCCATCACCAATGACCAAGGAGACACGAGTTCTACCCTTGTTAGGGTTCTTTTTTGCTTTTAAGTCTATTCTCATCATATTTCACTATATATTTATTAAGCAAATATTAGTTAGTTCATTTTATATAAAATTATTTCTTATTATAAAATAAAAAACATATTATCAAATCAATCTTTCACTTAATTCTTGTTATTTTATTTGATTATTCAATATACATGTTTCATAATTTATTCTTTCTTTAATTTTTTCTATTTATTTAATTTATTTAAAATGCATGCTAGTGTAATTTAATTTTCATTATTTAATTGTGCAATTGTCATTTTAATTAATTTTATCATCGATCGTTTAATCTTTATATCTTTCATCCGTCTCAATTCCAAGGGAAATGTTTTAACTTTGTTGACTTCACGTTATCAAACACATCTCATCCAATCGTGTGAACACCCTCATTCATCTTTTGTTTGTTTACTATTTTTCTAAACCTAAGATAATTTTCCCAAAAGATTCAATTTTCAGACTCACACCTTTTAAGTCAAAACATCGACATTAGGTCGTCCTACTTTCAAAATCTCGTCCACACCCATTTTAGCCAAACAAACCATTTTAATCAAAAAAACAATTTTAATAAACGAATATTTCAAAAAGGTTCCTATAGATACTATAGATGCATTAGGTGCTAATACCTTCCCATTGCATAACCAGCCCCCGAACTCTAGATCTCTTTTCAAAACGCATTGTATTTTCATTACTTTTAAGTATTATTTTACATTGCATATTTTAGGGTTTTATTTCGCTCTTTTCCCTTTTCCCTTGGAAATAATAAAGCGCGGTGGCGACTCTTGCTTTTGTGAGACGAGTTAATTAATAGCTCGGTCTCCAATTTACCCCGCTACATTTTTTATCGCTACAGAATTGGTGACTCTGCTGGGGACAGATTGACCTCTTGCTGGTCAATCCCTAAGTGGGTTAAGTCTAGTTTGTCTTATATGTTTTATCATTATTTGATTGTTTGATTATATGTTTATATTGTGGTTATTTTGGTGTTAATGATATTTACAAAGGACAAGTCCTATACCCAGACTAAGTTACACTTAAGAATAGGATGGGCGGTATAGTCATGTTAACTTTGAGGGAGTAATCCCGAAGAAGGAGGCATGAAATCCCCCACTCAGTGGAAAGCCCCTTTGAACGTAGTATTTTTTTACCGAGTAATAGAGAAGAAATTATTGCTTTCGACATGGGAGCCAGAGAAGCTGAGAACCGTAGAACCCTAACCCATCTTGGCCTTTTAGGTGTAGCGTAGAGACTATAACAGAGTAATCCGGAAGTAGTTGTCATGCGATGCTAAACTCGGATGGGTTTCTCTTGAGAATATTTCTAATTATTGAGTAATCAAGACGTTGGTAATATCCGAAGGAGGAATGTAGACTCTGGAAACTCTTAGTACCTTGTCTTGCAGGTGTGATTAAACCTTTAGTACATACTTTAGGGGTGGGCTTTACCTTTGACTCCATGCTCGAAGCGTTGAACCTTTGAACCCCATGTTTGTGAACTTATGTGTAATTGTTGCATTATCATTCATCCAAAAATCCATAAGCATTTTTTTGTAAAACATGTTTTTCAAGGAACTTAAGAATGATTTTTGCAGACATCTCAGGTACTGTTACTATGGATTTTGGAAAAAGAAACACTCGAAGTTATAGTTTTAAAGAGCCTGAGATTGAAGAGTTGAAGAGTTTGATTCCCAAGATTGAGAACCCAACGGAGTTTCAAAAGAAATATGGATCCATTATCCCTATCATGAAGCGCAAGATGAAGGAAGGCATCCTTAGTACGTTGGTCCAATTCTATGATCCATTGTACCGACGCTTCACCTTTCCTGATTACCAGTTAATGCCCACTTTAGAATAGTACTCCTATATACTTGGTTTTCCGATCACCGACTGTGTTCCTTTCTCTAGTTTAGAAGAGGAACCCAAATCTCACGAGATAGCAACCATCACCACTTAAAGAAGTCGGAGATAGAAGAGAACATGACTACTAAGGGGGGAATTCGAGGCTTATCTGCGCAGTTTTTGTTGAAGAAAGCTCATCCCTTCGCTGAGATAAAAGATATTGTTGCCTTTGAAGATGTCTTTACTTTACTTGCTTATGGATTGTTCTTATTCCCTAACATTGATAAGTTCGTGGATATCAATGCCATTAGAATCTTATTGATTGGAAATCCAGTCCCTACGCTGCTAGGAGATACCTTATATTCCATCCATCTTCGAAACTCCTATCAAGGAGGGATGATTATCTGTTGTGCACCGTTGTTATACCAGTGGTATGTTTCTCATTTACCTAGGTCTGATGTTTTATGGGGTCTTGAGAAGGAGCCACGATGGGCACCAAAAATTGTGTCTCTTACTCATTCTGACATAGATTGGTATAATCGAGTTTACTATGACCTGAAGATCATCGATAGTTGTGGTGTTTTTCCCAACGTGCCTCTTCTTGGTACGAAGGGAGGAATTAACTATAATCTTGTCCTTGCGTGCCGCCAGTTTGGATACCCGATGAGGGACAAGCCGGACAACATTCATGTGAGTGATTTCTTTCTACAAGAAGGGAAATATCACCAAGCAGCTAAGGAGGAGATTGAAAGGGCTTGGCGTCATATCCATAGAAAGGGGAGATACATGTTAGGGCATAGAGGTGTTGTTTCTTTGGAGCCTTACCTTCAATGGGTTCGTGGTAGGGCTTGTGCTCTCAAGATGCCTTATAATCCCAAGAAACCTTTATTCCCTGTTGTTGCATCATCATCTATTGATATGCCTATCGAGAACATGAGAGAGTACCAAGAAAATCTGGCTAGAATGAAGTCCGAAAGAGATGCTTCGAAGGAAAAGTATAATATGTATGAATACGAAAATAGGGTCCTGACTCGACAACTGAAGGAGAAGGAGGATATGCTATTTATTCAAGATGGTTGGTTTATTGATCATGATGAGAAGCTTCGTCAAAAGGATGTATTACTCAAGGAATATGCTAATGAAAGGAAGAGGAAGAAGGAAGATTTGGTAGGCGTTACTCCTGTTCCTAATCCACGGAAGGAAATCATTGATCAACTGGTAGCTGAGAAGAAAGAGATGGAAGACTTCTATAGAGAGAATATTAGGAAGCTCCAGTTAAAATTGGAATTTGGTCCTTCATCTGATGACTCTGAGTGACCTTTAGTTCCTAGTTTTTTTATCATTATTACTTATGTCATTTGGTAAAACTCTGTAAAAGGGCTTCATGTTCCAAAGTTGTAATTTACTATTTTTATTAATGGGTTTTGTTGTCCCAAAGTTGTAATTTACCGCTTTGATTAATGAAATGAGTTTTTGTTGTTCCAAATTCCTTTACCATTGATGTGTGAAAAGTTATCAAAGTTCTAAAGCTCCTTGAAAAAAAACTATCAAAATAAATGATCATTTGCATCACACATCATGCATCATCCAATATTCAACTTCACATGTTTTCTAGAGTCTTATTCTTGTTTCTTTTTCCACTCTGATAGATTGTCAAGCTGTCTCACTGGTACAATACCCAAGCCAATCGTCAAAAGAGGATGGAGGATCTGGAGCAGGAAAATCACGAGCTTCACGAAGAGGTTACTACTCTTCGTGTTGGAATGGAAAAGTTGACCGCACTGGTGGAAAGCTTGATGGCTGCTCAGAATCAGCCATCAACTTCAGCTTCTGAAATTCAAACTTCAACTACTATGGTTTCCGAGATCGTCCCCGCTCTAACATCTGTGACTCAAGTCAACTCTCCGCTCCAACATCAAATGCCGAAAGGTTTTCCGTGGGGTATGCCTTACAACTTCATGCCAGAAGGGTACCAGCCTGTTGTACAACCCATGATTCAACCTGTTGTGTCCTTTCCTCAACCTGAGACAACTAATGTGCAACCTGTAATCCAGCCTATGGTATCTTTCCCTCAGCCTGTGATGACTACTTCCGCTCCTGTGGTTCACACTATTCCATACACAAATGAACCCATTTATCATGCTGAACCTGCTGAAAGTTTGGGCCTCTTCGGTAGGATGGAGGAGTTCCAAGACCAATTTCAAGAGATGCAGAGGGAAATTAGAGCGCTTAAAGGGAAAGACTTGTTTGGAAAAAATGCTCATGACTTGTGTTTAGTCCCAAACATGAAAATTCCAGCTAAGTTCAAAGTGTCGTACTTTGAAAGATACAAAGGTGACTCGTGTCCGCAAATTCATTTGACCATGTATGTGAGAAAGATGTCCACCTACTCTGATGATCATAATTTATTAATTCACTACTTCCAAGACAGTTTGACTGGTGCCGCTCTGAAATGGTACATGGGTTTGGATAACACCCGAATCCGTAACTTTAATGACCTTAGTGAAGCTTTTGTTCGTCAATACAAGTACAATGTTGACATGGCCCCAGACTGAGATAAACTCCGGGCTATGTCCCAGAAATATAGAGAGTCCTTTAAAGAATATGCCCAGAGGTGGCGCGAGATTGACGCTCAGATATTTCCTCCCCTTAAAGAGAAAGAAATGACAAATATTTTCCTAAAAACTTTAGGTTCTTTCTATTATGAGAGAATGATTGCGAGTCCGCCTAGTGACTTCAATGAGATGGTGAATATGGGCATGCGGCTTGAAGAAGGAATTCGTGAAGGACGTTTGGTCAAGGAAGGAAGTACATCTAGTGGTGTCAAGAAGTTTGGAAGTGTCTTCCCCAAGAGGAAAGAACAAGATGTCAGTGCAATTTTTCCTAGGAGGCCGAGGCGAGGGTATTCACATGTTGCAACAGTCACTCCTGTTGTCCACCGAACAATGGTGACCCCAACTTATCAAGCCCCTCTAATTCAACAACGGTAATTTCAACAGCAGCCTCGACAACAGGCTCATCAATTCAACAATCAGAATTGTTTGCCAAGGAAACCACAATTTGATGCCATCCCAATGACTTACACTAATTTGTTCCCCTCTCTGATCTAAAAAAATCTCATAACAACGAAGCCTCCTCCTATTGCACCGAATAATAATTCTCCTTGGTACAAGGCGGATCAATTATGTGCATCTCACCAAGGTTCGCCGGGGCATAATATTGAAAATTGCTTTGCTTTGAAGGCAGATGTCCAGAGGTTAATCAAGAACGGTATTTTGTCTTTCAAAGATGTTAACCTGAATGTTCGAGATAATCCTTTGCCTCGACATGGGGCAGCATCGGCGAATATGGTGGAAGGATTTCCTGGAAAGTTTCGAGTTTACCAAGTTGAGCACATAAGAGACTCGTTGATCAGGATACATCAAAGCTTAAGTAGACTCGCCTTATTTAAACATCGACATGATTATGAAGTTTGTGAATTTTGTTCAATAGAAAATGATTGCCCTATTGTGAAAGAGGATACTCATAAGTTGTTATATCAAAGGGTTATCACCATTACATATGACAGAGATCCAGATTTGGAAGTGAATGTTATAGTGCCACAGTTCAACATGCCTGAGCCAGTAGAGATTGTTTATGATAGTCAGACTTCACCTGCTGCTCCTTTGATTATTTGTCCACCTGGTCCCATGCCTTACAACTCGGACCAAGCCATACAATACAAATATAATGCCACAATGATTGAGAATGGGGTAGAAGTTCCTATACCGCCAATGCCATCTTTTGTTAATATTGCTGATGTGAGTAGAGTCACAAGGAGTGGACGTATCTTTGCAGCGGTACCATCGCAAAGGCCTGAAGTTCAAGTTAGAAGGCCTATACCTACAGAAATTCCGATGAGGAATGTTGAACCAATAGTTGAGGTAGGCCGATCCAATGAACCTAGCCCGCATCCTGATGATGATGAGATTTGAAACTCATTAAGAGAAGTGAATACAAGATTGTGGACCAACTTTTGCAAACTCCTTCCAAGATTTTTGTGCTTGCTTTACTAAGAGATTCTAGTGCCCATAGGGAAGCTTTAATGAAGGTCTTGGACCAGGAATTCTTAGATCATGATGTGATGGTTGACCAATTTGATGGAATTATGGGAAATATTACTTCGTGTAACAATCTTGGTTTCAGTGATGAAGAGATTCCGGAGGAGGGAAGGAACCATAATATGGCTTTGCATATCTCAATAAGTTGTTGAAATGATACTTTATCAAGTGTTCTCGTAGATACAGGTTCTTCATTAAATGTACTGGCCAAAACTATATTATCTCGACTTTCACATCAAGGTGCTCCTATAAGACCTAGTGGGGTAATTGTCAAAGCATTTGATGGTTCTAGGAAAACTGTCATCGGTGAAGTGGATCTTCCTATAACAATTGGTCCTCATACCTTTCAGATCACTTTTCAAGTAATGGATATTCGTGTCGCCTACAGTTGCCTATTGGGTCGCCCATGGATCCATGATGCAGGGGCAATCACTTCCACGCTCCATCAAAGATTGAAGTTTGTAAGGAATGGAAAGCTGGTAATAATTGGTGGAGAAAAAGCTATGGTGGTAATCCACTTGTCATCTTTCTCTTTTATTGATGCCGATGAGGATGTTGGAACCTAATTCTAAGCTCTATATGTTGCTAGTAATGAAGTGAAGAAGCAAGGGACATCTATTTCTTCTTTTAAAGATGCGCGACGAGTGGTTGAGAGTGGTTCGGCTGAAGGTTGGGGCCAGGTGTTGACTTTGCCTAAGAACAAGTTTGGAGAAGGTCTTGGCTTTCATCCCGTGTCTGCAAGAGTTAAGCAAGATACAATTACCCGTACGATACAAGAAGTTTTCTGAAGCGCTAGTTTTATCCATCCGACTCCGCTTGAAGTTGATGCTATAATAGGAGATGATTCTGAAGAGGATTTACCCGACTTTGTAGTGCATGGAATGGTTTTCCAGAACTGAACTGCTGTTGATATTCCTGTTGTGATGCACATTTCTGAGTAATGCTTTGTTTTATTTTGAAAAAACCTTTCGCTCTGCCCAAGGCGAAAGAGTATTTGTGTTGGGCTATGTTGAAAATAAATCCTTTTGCTCTACCCAAGGCAAAAGAGAAGATGTTTGGGCTCTTTTGTTTCAAGTATTACCAATCATGAATAAAAATGTTATTTTGTCCCATACTGTTTTTATTTTTCACTTTTTCTGGAAAATGGTAATGAAAATTAAATAGTAATAATAGGAAAACATAATAATCTTTTTATATCTGTACAACATTCACATTAATCGATTTCTAAAATAAAGCATAATCATATGTGCACATTAATCCATGACTTAACCATTGAAAACAATGACCCTATTCCCCCTCCCAACTTTGAATTCCCTTTGTTCAGAGCCGAGGAAGAGGATAGCAAAGAGATTCCTGATGAGATTTCTCGTTTACTGGAGCACGATGAAAAGACTATTTAGCTATTTGAAGAGCCCGTGGAGATGATCAATTTGGGTAATGAAAAAGACAAAAAGGAAGTCAAGGTTGGAGCGTTGCTTATCCCAGAGGTTAAAGAAAGAATGTTGGAGCTTCTCAGAGAGTATATAGATGTGTTTTCTTGGTCCTACCAAGACATGCCGGGTTTGGATAACAATATTGTGGAGCATCATTTGTCGTTAAGACCTGAATGTCCTCCGATTAAGCAGAAGTTGAGAAGGACTCATCCCAATATGGCTGACAAGATCAAAGAAGAAGTTCAGAAACAAATTAATAAAGGTTTCCTCGTTACATCAGTCTATCCTCAATGGTTAGCCAATATAGTTCCTGTTTCTAAGAAGGATGGCAAAGTTCGAATGTGTGTGGACTACAGAGATCTGAATAGAGCTAGCCCAAAGGATAATTTCCCATTACCACACATTGATGTATTGGTCGACAACACCACAAAGTTCAAAGTCTTTTCTTTCATGGATGGTTTCTCTAGTTACACTCAATTCAAGATGGCACCTGAAGATATGGAGAAGACAACTTTCATTACACCTTGGGGAACATTTTGTTATCGAGTAATGGTGTTTGGTTTGAAGAATGCTGGTGCAACGTACCAAAGAGCCATGACTGCTTTGTTCCATGATATGATGCATAAAGAGATAGAAGTTTATGTAGATGATATGATTTCCAAATCACAAACTGAAGAAGATCATTTGGAGCATTTATTGAAATTATTCCAACGTTTGAGAAAGTATAAACTCCATCTGAATCATAATAAGTGCACTTTTGGTGTTCGTTCCGAAAGACTTTTGGGTTTCATTGTCAGCCAGTGAGGTATTGAGGTAGATCCTGATAAAGTCAAAGCTATTAGGGAGATGACCGCACCCAAGACGGAAAAACAAGTAAGAGGATTCCTTGGAAGGCTGAACTATATTTCTAGATTCATATCTCACATGACTGCTACATGTGGGCCGATTTTCGAGCTTCTCCGAAAGAACCAAGGATGTGTGTGGACAGAAGATTTTCAGAGAGATTTTGATAGCATCAAAGAATATTTACTTGAGCCTCCTATATTGATTCCTCCAGTGGAAGGAAGACCTTTGATTATGTATCTGACCATATTGGAAGATTCCATGGGATGTGTGCTTGGTCAACAAGATGAGACTGGAAGAAAGGAACATGCCATATATTATCTGAGTAAGAAATTCACAGACTGTGAGTCTCGATACTCAATGCTTGAGAAAACCTGTTGTGCTTTAGCTTGGGCTGCTCGCCGTCTGCGCCAATATATGATTAACCACACCACTTGGTTGATCTCCAAAATGGATCCGATCAAGTATATTTTCGAGAAGCCCGCCTTATCTGGAAGAATAGCCCGTTGGCAGATGTTGTTATATGAATATGACATTGAGTATCACACTCAAAAAGCAATCAAAGGGATTACTTTAGCCGATCATTTGGCTCACCAACCAATTGACGATTATCAATCCATCAAGTTTGACTTCCCAGATGAAGATGTTATGTACTTGAAAGCTAAAGATTGTGAGGAGCCATTACCTGGAGAAGGACCTGATCCCGAATCCCGTTGGGGTTTGATATTCGATGGAGCTGTAAATGCTTATGGTAATGGAATTGGGGCAATCATCGTCACCCCCCGAGGTGCTCATATCCCGTTCACAGCGAGGTTGAAGTTTAACTATACAAACAACATGGCTGAATATGAAGCATGCATTATGGGTCCCGAAGAAGCTGTGGATCTAAGGATTAAGATTATTTATATATACGGAGACTCGGCATTGGTAATTAATCAAACCAAAGGAGAATGAGAGACTCTTCATCCTGGTTTGATCCCTTACAGAGATTATGCTAGAAGATTGTTAACTTTCTTCAATGAATTTGAATTACATCATATCCCTAGAGATGAAAACCAAATGGTTGATGCTTTAGCTACTTTGTCTTCTATGTTCCAAGTGAATGATTGGAACGACGTGCCTTCAATTAGAGTTATGCGCCTTGACAGACCTGCTCATGTATTCTCAGCAGAGGAAGTCACCGACGACAAACCGTGGTTCTATGACATTAAACGTGTTCTTTACACTCAAGAGTACCTGCTTGGGGCATCCAATAAAGATAGGAAGACGTCAATGAGATTGGCAAGTAGTTTCTTCCTCAATGAAGAAGTATTATATAAGAGGAATTATGACATGGTCTTGCTCAGATGCATAGACAGACATGAAGCAGACATGTTGATGCAAGAAGTACATGAAGGATCCTTTGGCACTCATGCCAATGGACATGCAATGGCTAAAAAGATGTTGAGGGCTGGTTACTATTGGATGACGATGGAATCTGATTGCTGCAAATATGTGAAGAAATGTCATAAATGCCAAATTTATATGGACAAGATACATGTGCCACCGACCCTCCTCAATGTTATCTCTTCACCTTGGCCTTTCTCTATGTGGGGCATTGATATGATTGGAATAATTGAACCCAAAGCTTCAAATTGTCATTGTTTCATCTTGGTGGACATCGACTACTTTACTAAATGGGTGGAAGCAGCATCATATGCTAATGTAACCAGATAGGTGGTAGTCAGATTTATCAAGAATCAGATCATTTCTCGATACGGCATCCCGAGCAAGATCATCACTGATAATGGTTCAAATTTGAATAACAAAATGATGAGAGAGCTTTGTGAAGAGTTCAAGATCGAACATCATAATTCTTCTCCCTACAGGCCAAAGATGAATGGGGTTGTTGAAGCTGCGAATAAGAACATCAAAAAGATTATCCAGAAGATGGTGGTAACTTATAAAGATTGGCATGAAATGCTTCCGTTTTCTCTACATGGATACCGTACTTCAGTTTGAACTTCAACAGGAGCAACTCCATTTTCCCTAGTATATGGCATGGAAGCAGTACTCCCCGTGGAGGTTGAGATCCCGTCTATGAGAGTTTTGATGGAAGTTAAACTTTCTGAGGCTGAATGGTGTCAAAGTAGATATGATCAGTTGAATTTAATTGAAGAAAAGAGATTGACAGTGTTGTGTCACGGTCAACTATATCAGCAAAGAATGAAGAAGGCATTTGATAAGAAGGTTCGACCATGCAAATTCAGAGAAGGTGACCTCGTGCTCAAGAAGATATTATCTTTCCAACCTGATTCTAGGGGCAAATGGGCTCCGAATTATGAAGGACCGTATGTTGTTAAGAAGGTTTTCTATGGAGGCGCCGTGATTCTCACAAATATGGATGGTGAAGAACTCCCGTGCTTCGTGAATGCTGATGCAGTCAAGAAGTATTTCTCCTAAGTTTGAGCTAACAGATCGCTAAGTTGAAAACCCGAGGGGGCGGCTTAGGCAGGCATTTGGTCAAACCAATCATGGAATTTGAGCACATCTCGGAATTTGAAGTTGTTAGGGAGAATAATGATCATTGTCTTTGTGTAACCTTTTTCTTTCATGTACTATTTCCCAAACTTTTGTAAACTGTTGGAGTCGCGTTGTTAGCAAACTACCATCTTATTAATGAAGTTTGAGCATTTATCCTTTTTTTTATCGGGCAAAATTTTAGCTTTTATGGCAATATTTGAAACAAAGTTAATTAAAGTATTCCTATTTTTGAAATGTGTCATGAATACTGCAAGGAATATTAATAGTTGCTCCGAGGATGGTTAAGCCATGAAATGCAAAACAATACAGTAATTCATCCTTGCATGATGAACATGTTTTCTTTCAAAAATCGTCATGAGGTGTTGGTTGTGTAATCTTGTGTTTATAGTAGAGTACTAATTTGGTGACTCCCCAGTAATCCCGGTTAAGCCTTGATTCGGTTACCTCTAATTGAGCAAATTTCTGAAGTGTAGTACATTTTTGTTGTCATGTCAGTGTTCTATCGGTGATTAGAAGATTGGATTTAAATACCTTTCTCCCCAGAAAGACTTGAGCCTTGTAGTATGATACGCTCTGACATTGCCTTTTGTTCCAGTTCCAGTTATTTTCCATCTCTTTGAGATTGGCCAAGTATCTAATTATTTTGTGATATCTTATCATCTTCAACTTATTTCCTCCATTTATTTTGTCAGCATACATATGACATTCATTTACTCATTTACACTTAAATCATGCATGCATATTCACATTTGTCGGTGATTTTGGGTTCATATGCCTTGTTTATGTCTGTTCGCACAGCATATCCGCTCTTTCCAAATAGAATGTCAACTTAGGCAGAAAATGTGCTTCCTTTCTAATTCCCCAGCGGAGCTAATCCTCATGGATGAATTTTTGATTTAGCCTCCATTGTCCATCTCTGGATAGGGTGAATCCCCAATTGGGTTATTTTCTCATTGGGTGGAGTCTTATTTGACTGTCTTCTCTCTGGTTTATTCCTGGATTGAGTTTTATCTCTTGCATAGGCTATCTTGTGGTTTTCTCCAGGCTGGGCAACCTAGATGAATGGTGCATTTATTTTGCGTATTTAAGTATTTGATCTCCTCAAGAAGGATCTATTCATGGTTCCCGTTGAAGAAGAATTTTATTCCTTGGCAGTGTTATCACAACATTCTTCTAGAACATCTTTGGAAAACGACAAGCGGCAGTCTCTTCATGAGCAACTTGTGCGTTATTGACATCTTTGGAAAACGACAAGTGGCGGTCTCTTCATGAGCAACTTGTGCGTTATTGACATCTTTGGAAAACGACAAGCGGCGGTCTCTTCATGAGCAACTTGTGTGTTATTGACATCTTTGGAAAACGACAAGTGGCGGTCTCTTCATGAGCAACTTGTGCGTTATTGACATCTTTGGAAAACGACAAGCGGTGGTCTCTTTATTTGATCAACTTGGGCGTTATAAATTTCTTAGAAGACAGCAAGTGGCGGCTTCTTTATTTGAGCATCTTGTATGTTATAGATATCCTTTGAAGACAGCAAGTGGCAGCCTCTTTATTTGAGCAGGTTGTGTATCTACAACCATATGTTATTTCAGTATCAAATGGTATCTCTCCGGAAAAGTCCCATAGAGAAGTTTGTTATGAAATCTCTACCTTCAGAAGTCGGTAGTTCACTATCAGCAAAAGTTGATACATTTTTTTTAATTTTTTTTTTATCTTTGACCTTGAGTTGTGAACTCACCATCATCTTGGGTCAATAATCTATTTTTCGTGGCCTATGCAAGGCGTCTTTTTGTTAGGGTCAGAAGTTGTTTTCTCTCAAATTTATTCCTCGTTAAGAGTCTATCATTCGAAGTCAATGGCTCATTCCCCCAGTAGTGTATAATCTTTGTTCCTGCGAGTTATTTTAGCTTGGTTTCTCCAGCATTATTTCGTCTCATACAGTATCATTATCCATGAAGTTGCAAATACTACATTCATATCATAAACATAATAGCGGTATCTTAGGGCAAAAATTGCGTATTATGTATTTAAGTACCTTCAATCTCGTCGAGACGAAGATTTCAATCTTCATATCTCCGGATAGAAGAAACTTAAATAGGGGAAGCTGTCATACCCCAATTTTTGACCTAAGATCCCTGCTTCATTTGCATTGTTTTATATATACATCAAGGTCACAGAATATTGTAGGTTTCAAACGTTTCGCCTTCGAGCTTTGACTGTGTAGAGATTATCGAGTGTTGTGAGCATTTTATCTTATGAATGACTAACCACTAATCAAGCATGAAGTGCATGTTTTGCTTTTTGATTTCATATGCAGGAAATAGGTCTGAAAGAAGAGCATCAGACGTCACACATCAATTAGGGTTTCGAGTCTCGGGATAAAATGCGGTCGATCGTTGATTCTCAAAGGCTGATTCATCAAAAAGAATTTCAGAGAATCGTGTGTTTATTTCCACACTCTGTCCAACAGATGGTCTTAAGTGTCTCTTAATTTTTTCAGAAAGAACATTCGAAGTTTTACTGCCTTTGGTTCATGTGTGTTTCACATTGCTTTAAAATACAAGAAAACCAAGCTATGCCAGTCATTTTCGATCACTTCGACCAAAAGTCATCTGCAAGTCTTTCTCATGACGCAGGGTGAATTTCGTCAGAATGGAATGATTAAATTCAAAACCGTTCTAGAAGAATTTATTCGGAACACTTGGAATTTTCTTTATTTTAATTCAAGTGATAATTAAAGAGGAGCTACCAAGAGATCTCATTCAAGAATAATCATTTATCGCAGGAAATATTTATTCAATATTCTTTTGTGTGGTTATTTTGATGAATTTACATTATGGTTATTTGAACACACATGAAGCACTTATTCAAGAAGATATTGGGAAAAGAAATTTGATCCAATTAATCGTTCATCACAAGATTAAATACATGATGGTTACTATTTTATTATAAGATCAATTCATGGGATTTATTTGATTTCCATTACAAAATGCAAGATTGAAGTCCTAAGGCTTGCATTATTATTTATTCATCATTCAACAATTCATCCAAGTATTATTTATTCATCATTCAACAATTCATCCAAGTATTATTCAATTATTTCCCAAATTCAAATGGAAGACTTGGAATTTTATCAAGACATATCAAGATTCTAAATTTCAATCGAAGATTCAAGTTGTTCATGATTTTACAAAAGAATTGAAGGAATTATATTGGAGAAAAAATTCCATTTGTGTTACAAATTTATTTGAGTTATTATTACAAAGTTGCAAAGAAGATACAAGTTTGTACAAAATATATTTTCAACACTAAAAAATTCAGCCCAACAAAGTTGCTAATGCAGTCCATTTTGCAACCCATTTTCCAGCCCAATTTTGTTGCATTTTTACTGGTCAGCAAGGCAGCAAACTAGCCCAGAAATGCAGTATAGTAGTCCAAATAAAAGATGTTGTAAAATGCTACAAACAGCCTGAAAAAACAGAAACATACAGCAGCCCTAAATGCTGCCAAAATCTGTTGTAAACTACTATACAGTCTGCTCTAACCTGCATCAAAGTAGCCACATATTGCATCAAAATGGTTAAAATAAATTGTGTGAACAAAGCATGAAAACAGCTTGCCAAAACAGTTCAAATCTCTACTATTTTCCCCCCTAAAACCCCACACATTTCACTATAAATAAGGGCCTCTATCAACAGAAAAAGAGAGGAGTTTTGTCCAAGAATCACAAAAAAATTAGAAGAGGAACATCAAGTGAGAGAGAAAAATTCAGAGGGAACCACACATAGAAAATTCAGCAAGTGTAACACAAAACTCAACAAGAAAAATACAGAAATTCAAGGAGAGAAAACTTAACATTTTGAAGCCCCATCGGAGAGGCTTCAATAGGTATTTTTCTTCCTCCCTATTTACTTCTGCATAACTTCCTCATTCATATGTTTGAATCTTCTCTTTACACCACTTTTATGCCATGTGAATGCTTGCTTTATCATACTTTTTGTTGTATTTTGAGTCACTGCAATATATGGATATTTAGAAATTTTAGAAGTCATAATAATAGTAATAACATAAATTAAGTGATAAAAATATACTTCAAAACTACTATTAAAACAACGTACAAACCATTATTTCTTTCACAAAAAGAACCTTACCACACACTGTATCCTCATTCTTCTTCCTCCATCGTCTTCCATTCTTCTGCCAGCTTCAGACTGCTACTTCCGCATCATAACTTTACTTCAAAGCAGAATCTGTTTAATAATCAAAACACTTCCATCTCAACGCTTAACCCCCCTCCTCTGCCGTAACAAATCTCAGACAGAATACCCAAACTTTCTCTGTTCTTCCTTTAACCTGAACATATCGTCATTTGCTTTTCTGCTGCGATCTCCCTCTAATCTGCTCCAATAACACCAGCAAACAACCAAATATTACATCCCGCATGAATTTAGACGTACCTAAGTTCGATGGCTCTGATGCTATCTGATGAATCTTTTAAATCTCGAAGTGTTTCGCCTGCCATCAAACCCTGCAGTTGTAGATTCACAGTAGCATCCTTTTATATGGACGACCAGCAACGGTTTAATCACCACTTGGATCAGATTCCTGCAACCGGTTAAACCAGGACAACATAACCTGTTAACTGCAAAACAAAAACTCAAAACAAAACTCATACAAAAATACAATGAAAACTCAACTCATCTCTTAAACTCTTCAATTTCAACCTTTTTCTCTCTATCACTCACTCATATGAACTTTAAGAACTGAACAAGAAAACTGTTAATATCATGAATATTAACTTTGCAACACTACTTTGCAATATCAACTCCAAAGTCAAATATATTGTTGACCAATATTTATTTTATCACCTTTGCATCTTTTCTTTGCACCTTCTTTTATCTCTTTGGTCTATGGCATCATTATCCTTCCACCACTGTCTTCTCCATTACAAGTTACTCCACCACCATTCATCTCCCTCTGCTTCCTTCAAATTCTGAAACTTCCCTTCATGACATCCTCCGTCAACTTTCATTAACCCGTCTCCATACCATCCTTCCTTTTTCCAACATTTCAGAACCAGCAACATGCTCCCCTCCTCGAAGACCGCAACCGAAATCACCCCTTCCACATTCCATACAAAACCTCTTCACTGAGTCCTTCTCCATATTCCCAACTACCAGTCGTGACTCCCTACCTTTCTCTGTTAACTCCAACCTTCTCCCCAAAATCAAATCCCTCTTCATAAATCTTCACCTATTTATACCTTTTCCATAACCCTAAATCTCTCAAAATCTCATCAATCGTTATCCTCGTCTCCAAATTCACATCCATCAACCACAATGAAGAAGTAGTAGATCCACCGAAACCCCTTCAAATATTGTTTCCTTTCGTTGTTCCTTCTTCGAGTCGCCTGCTTCTGTGTATAACTGTTGTTGTTTTTTCTTGTCCGCATGTTGTTGTGTGTGTGCTTCTATTACGGATTTGATGTTGAGAGATTGAAGCGTGTTGTTATTGTGATTTTGTCGTTGTGTTCTTGTTGAACTAGTTTGCAGTTTTGTTGTTATTTGATGATGCAGTGAAAGTTTAAGATGAAGGTGCAGTAGTGAGATTTCAGATGTGCAGAAAGAGGATTTTTTGTTGCAGAGGAAGTGCAGAAGTTGGAGATTTCGAATAGGGAAAGAGAGTGTTAACTTTTGTTTTTTCTCACAGTAAAGCATTGCGTTTGGAATTTATTGGATAACATTAATAATGATATAAATTAATATTTTTCCTTCCCAATGCCAAGCAGCCGCGGCGCCTTTCCTTGTTCTCTAGGGTTTCAAACCTTTCCATGTTCTCTTCCCAAACCGGATAGGCCCAATGGGCCTTTTGGCCCCATCCTATTACCCTCGTCGCCTTACTTATTAATAAAAGCATAATAATAACAGATAATCAGCTCAGCTTAGTTGGCAAAACCCATCACCAATGACCAAGGAGACCCGAGTTCTACCCTTGTTGGGGTTCTTTTTCGTTTTTAAGTCTATTCTCCTCATATTTCACTATATATTTCTTAAGCAAATATTAGTTAGTTCATTTTATATAAAATTATTTCTTATTATAAAATAAAAAACATATTATCAAATCAATCTTTCACTTAATTCTTGTTATTTTATTTGATTATTCAAAATACATGTTTAATAATTTATTCTTTCTTTAATTTTTGCTATTTATTTAATTTATTTAAAATGCATGCTAGTGTAATTTAATTTTCATTATTTAATTGTTCAATTGTCATTTTAATTAATTTTATCATCGATCGTTTAATCTTTATATCTTTCATCCGTTTCAATTCCAAGGGAAATGTTTTAACTTTGTTGACTTCACGTCATCAAACACATCTCATCCAATCGTGTGAACACCCTCATTCATCTTTTGTTTGTTTACTATTTTGCTAAACCTAAGATAATTTTCCCAAAAGATTCAATTTTCAGACTCACACCTTTTAAGTCAAAACATCGACATTAGGTCGTCCTACTTTCAAAATCTCGTCCACACCCATTTTAGACAAACAAACCATTTTAATCAAAAAAACAATTTTAATAAACGGATATTTCAAAAAGGTTCCTATAGGATACTATAGATGCATTCGGTGCTAATACCTTCCCATTGCATAACCAACCCCCAAACTCTAGATCTCTTTTCAAAATGCATTGTATTTTCATTACTTTTAAGTATTATTTTACATTGCATATTTTAGGGTTTTATTTCGCTCTTTTTCCTTTTCCCTTGGAAATAATAAAGTGCGGTGGCAACTCTTGCTTTTGTGAGATGATTTAATTAATAGCTCGATCTCCGATTTACCCTGCTACATTTTTTATCGCTACAAATTGGTGGTCCCTTAAGTGATCGAGTGAAGATCAGAAAACTAGAGAAGATGAGTGATTAAGGTCATCATGGATGAAATCCTTTCTAGGAGACCATGTTGGTAGGATTCTAGGTGGGTCAATGATAGTTATATCTCATGGAGATCACTGAATGTATCATTGTGATGTTCCTTGAGAGACTCGGTTGAGTCAAGATTATAAAGAAGGCTTAGACTGCAGTCTTAGCAAAAAAGGAATAAGGATCAGCTGAACTTGTTGTGGTTGTCAGCAAGGTTGATCAGACTTATTATGGATTGTAATAAGATTTGGTTATAGTATATTAAGTCCTTGTTGAAGGAAAAATCACTCGAGGATGGTGGACAGAAGTATCCTAATTAACAGTGAACCTGGATAACTGAATGTGTCTCTTTATATTTTATTGCATTTTATATTCTTTCATAGTTCAATCAAATAATTTTTTAAAGGGGAATATTTTCTTAAAACCCAATTCACCCCTTGTTCATGCATAGATCCATTATCCGAGCTAGGAGAGATAAAAAGGCAAGACATAGATACAAGGCTAAGGAGAACAAATAAATGCTTCACAGGGTAATACATTGGTTTAAGATCATCATGCCAGAGTCGGGTTGTATAGCTAGAGGCATATGTGGTCGACCATCGAGAAAGATGAAAAGGCGCCAACCCGGCTTATCCCTGGATCCAGAGGTTACATAGATCCTATCCTTGATGAGGCCGTTATAGAGTGATCGGCCCATTAAGGGTGTAACCTCTCATTAATACATGGTATTATGCATTATGATAACAACCATCATTGGCAACAACGGATGTTTCTTGCCTTAATGGCAACTCAGTTACGTATGATGGAGAGTCAAATCAGTTACATGCAGTGGTCAATGAGGTTGAGATACCTCTCTCTATATATAGGGCTTTCGACTGAGGGGTAAGAAAGACACATTGCTTGGAGCTCATGCATACTTGTGTGACCCTTCGAATCCCTTAATATCTTAAACAAATCACTCTAACTTATTTGAGGCTCTCCCTGATATCCTTCAACTAGCAGGGAAGTCACCCATTTAGTGTTTATCAAGAACATTTGGCGTCCACCATGGGGCCTGGTAAAAATTTACCAGACCTTATTATCCAAACACATTTGACAAATTTCTTCTAATGAGGATCCCTCTCCAGGCATGGCACAATTATTGGCCTTGACCGATGATCTTTTCCAATAGAACGATATGCTGCAGGACAACGTCCAGGTCCTGCAGATGAAGAGCTAGGATGATGGAGACCAAGGGATTGAGCTTTTTGAGCCTCAATCATTATCCCAGGCTATTTGTGACGATCATGTTCCAGAGAATTTCAAACCTCTGACATTTACAACATACAATGGAAAATCAGATCCCCATGAGCACATCATTGCTGTTAATAATATAATGGCAATAATCAGGGCTAACAATTCGCTGAAGTGAAAGCTTATGGTCGACGCCTTCAATGAATCAGCCTTGAGGTGGTACGTGAGCCTTCCCATGCACTTTATTATCAACTACCAAGACTTCACCAAGAAGATGGTTCAGTAGTTCTCAGCAAGCCGACATTGAAAGGTGTCGATAACAATGTTATTTAATGTTCGTCAGCTCTAGTCAGAAACCCTGAGGGATTACCTGACCCGATTCAATGAGGAAACCATAAAGGTTTCTCATCCTAATCAGGAGATATTTGTGGAAGCTTTCCAGCATGGTCTCTGGGCTAGCCAATTAATTGAGTCACTGGCCCAGAAATCGACTGCCAGCATGGACGAGATAATCAGTCGGGCTGAGTGCTATGTAAAAGGAGAAGAGAGTAACATGGAAAAGAGACCTAGAGACACTAGAGAAAAAGGAAGGGCCCAGGAAGAAGCTTCCAGGAAGAAGAAGGAGAAGACCAGGTCCTGTGGTCGACCATCACCTAGGGAGCGGCCTCCTCACCGGCCATCCCAACGAACTTTGGTTTTAAACGAAGACCTCACTCCTCTAAATGCCAGAAGAGAGAACGTCTAGAGAGATGTAAATCACCTCAAATTTCTTCCTAGACCTTGGCGTCCTCGTGGAGTAAACGTAATATTGGGGGATGACGTCTTGGCTTGGTGTGCGTGTCACCAGATCCAGAGACACCACACTGAGGTCTGCCATCAACTGAAAAAGGAAATTTAGAAACTGATCCAAAGAGGCAAGTTATTGTCTTATATAAAAGGTAATACCGAGCAGGACGGAAAACGAAGCCCTCCCAGGAGGGATGATAACTCAGAATTCCCTTTCAAGAAGAAAGGAAAGGCAACAGATGAAGCCCGAGAAGTGCGACTGACTCGACACATGCTTAATACCATCTCTGGAGGATTTGTTGGAGGAGGCTCCACCAGCTCGACACAAAAGAGGTATGATCGGAATGTAATGCATGTGGCTCAGGTGGAATGGACAGACAAAAGCGAAGATCACGGGGCTGTCACTTTCTCATGGGAGGACACAAAAGGAGTCTTGCCACACGAAAATAACCCCATGGTCATTAAAGTTCAGATCATGGATTGGAGTGTTAAGCGGGTGCTAGTCGATCCTGGAAGCTCAAACGATATGATGTACTAGGAAGCCTTCAAAGGAATGGACTTTGACTCAAAAGAGTTGCATCATTCAATGGGACCTTAGTCGGGTTTTTCAGAGAGCAGGTGCGGGTACTCGGGAACCTTCTGATTCTAATTGTATTTGGAACGAAGGAGAACACCAAAGCAGTTAGAGTACGGTACTTGATTGTCAATGCAACATCTCCCTACAACATGATAATCAGGAGACCATCATTAAATGCACTGGAGGTGGCGCTGTCAACCCTGTACCTCACTATAAAGTACCCTCTCGGTGAGGGACGGGTAAGAATGGTACGTGGAAACCAAGGTCTGGCACGTAAATGTTATAAGGATAGTCTGAAACTTAAAAGGAAAACTATGATTGTAGAAGAACTAGACAACCACAAAGTCAATGTGGTCGATATTGATCCTCAGGGAGATCCCAGAGAGGATAGCCTAGGTCCTTGGGAAGAAACTAAAGAGGTTCAAATTGGTCCTCAATCCTCTGAGATTACTCACCTGGGAACCAATCTATCACCAAAGGAGGAGGCTGAAATTGTTGATTTTCTGAAGAGAAACATTGATCTATTTGTGTGGAATCCATCTGACATGCCCGGTATTGACCCTAACGTAATGTGTCATCACTTAGCACTTGACCCAGATCTGAAACTGATGTCCCAACAAAAAACAAAGGGCGACGAGGAAAAGAGTAAGGCGATAGTTGAAGAGGTGGATAAACTAATGAAGGTCGGATTCATCAGAGAGATCGAGTATCCTACCTGGCTATCAAATGTGGTAATGGTTAAAAAGAAAATCAGGAAGTGGAGAATGTGCATAGACTTCATCGACTTCAATAAGGCATGTCCAAAGGATCCTTATTAGTTGTTTCATGTTGACCGGCTGATCCACAGAGCTTCTGGGTCCAGGTTGTTGAGCTTTATGGATGCTTATTCCGGGTATAAACAAATCCATATGAACCTATTGGATGCATCAAAGACATCGTTCATCACAGATCGGAGTAACTATTACTACGAGGTTATGTCGTTCGGTCTGAAGAACGTCGGGGCTACTTATCAGAGATTAATGGGCATGGTTTTTGCAGGTATATGTTGACGACATGGTGATCAAGACTGTTGAAGAATGGAGGCATGTTCAGGATCTAGAAGAGACTTTCGTAGTCGTACGAAGTTATAATATGCGCTTGAACCTGGACAATTGTACATTTGGAATTAAGGACGGGAAGTTCCTAGGGTTCATGCTCACGAACCGGGGAATAGAAGCCAATACAGACAAATGCCTGGAGATCATTAACATGAGGAGCCTGACATCTATTCATGAAGTCCAGCAACTAACCGTCTGTTTGGCTGCCTTATCTCGTTTTCTATCTTGTGCAAGTGACAAATCAATTCATTTATTTGCAGCGATTAAAAAGAAGGTTGACTTTGAGTGGACTGACGACTACGAAAAAGATTTCCTGGAAGTCAAGCAATTCTTGTCATCTCCTCCTATACTGGTCTGACCTAAGAAAAATACAGCTTTGGTGCTTTATCTAGCAGTATTGAATAAAACTATAAGCTCAGTTCTGGTCCAAGACGGGGAGTCAGGTGAGAGGCTGATTTATTTCGTCAGCAAGGTACTGCGAGGGACAGAGCTTAGATACTAGAAGATTGAGCGACTAGCTTTGGCATTGGTGGTAACAACAAGAAACTAGCTAAAGAGGTCAAGATTACCCACCTTCTTGTCCAGACCGATTCACAGTTAGTGGCCATGAAGGTTGGAGGAGAGTTCTAGACCAAAGATCCCATTTTGCTGAAATATCTACAATAGGCTATGCAGCTGTCGAAGGAGTTCCAGGAGTTTACAATATGCCACGTACTTAGAGAAGAAAATACCCGAGCGATCTATTAGCATGGCTGGCTAGCACAAGAGGCTCATGTCTTAACAAAACGATGATTTAAGAAACATTGGAATTACCAAGTATATAGAAAGGAGAAGTACTCGTTGTAGAGGAGAAGGTGGGGTGGATGACCCCCATAATC
Organism: Vicia faba; assembly: GCA_948472305.1. Lineage (NCBI taxonomy): Eukaryota > Viridiplantae > Streptophyta > Magnoliopsida > Fabales > Fabaceae > Vicia > Vicia faba. The sequence goes on along the minus strand of OX451739.1, from coordinate 1,123,218,498 downwards.
ATATATTTTCTACAGGGGGAACTTCCATCTAACAAAGAAGAGGAAAAACGTGTGAAGAAGATCTCAACAAGATATCTTACGGTGGCAGGTAAGCTATACAAAATGGGTAGATCAACACCTATGTTATGCCATGTCTCAGAAGATGACATGAACTTGGTAATTAAAGAAGTGCACGAAGGCATATGTGGGAGCCACATTGGGGGTTGTTCCTTGTCCAGCAAAATATTGAGGGACATGTACTATTGGCCGACTATGCTCAATGATTGCATCTGATTTGTAGGCCGGTGTGACAAATGTCATATATACTTACCATTCATCCATACACGGCCGAGTTGCTCCATTTTGTAGTATCTCCATAGTCTTTTCATCAATGGGGAATGAACATACTAGGACCTTCCCAGTGGTACCGGGAAAATTCAAGTTCTTAATTGTAGCAGTTGATTACTTCACCAAGCGGGTGGAGGAAGAGACTGTAGCCCGGATCACAATTAAAAGGGTGACACGTTTTTACTGCAGGAACATCATTTGCATATTTGGGTTACCATGCGTTATCGTTTCAGATAACGGAACCCAGTTTTCTAGCACATTCGTAATAGAGTTCTGTAGAGAGCTCGGAATCACTAATTGTTTCATTTCAGTGGAACACCCTCAGGCGAACGAGTAGGCAGAGTCAACTAATAAAATAATCCTAACCGAGATGAAAAAGAAGTTAGATGAAGCAAAAGGATTATGGGTTTAGTACCTCCATCATATATTATGGTCTTATTACACCATTACTCACTCCAAGACCAAGGAAATGATGTTCAAAATGGTATATGGGGTTGACGCCATGATCCCAGTGGAAGTCAATACTCCACCCTTAAGGAGAATAAGCTTTGAAGAAAATGTCAATAATGAGCATCTGGAAAGCGAAGCTGATTTACTTGATGAAATCAGAAACACTCCAAATATCTGAGAGATAGTGGCCAAGCAAAGGATAGCTCGACGATTCAATATGAAGGTGAAACAAAGGGGATTTTTCAAAGCGGGTCTAGTTTTGAAGAAGGTCACGAATCCAACGAAGAAGGAGAAACTCTTACCAAACTGGGAGGGACCTTTCCGGGTAATTGAGAAACTTAGCGAAGGGGCTTACAAGATAGAGACATTAGATGGCATATAAATTCCTAGGACTTGGCATGTATCTAGTCTTAGGATTTATTTCAGCTAAAATTATTTAAGCTCATGTAATGAATAAAACAGGTGCACTTTTTTCCCTAGCAAGGGTCAGGGTTTTTAATGAGACAACCCATAAAAAGCATCATGAAAAACATATAAAATTGTTACCCAAGGTTCACCTTCGAAGGCTTTGCACCTAGGTTCTAACTTGGGCCTCCTCAAGTGTAACCTTTTCGGGCTCTGCACCTCAGTTCCAACTTCGGCCGCCTCAGGTGTAACCTTTTCGGGCTCTGCACCTCGGTTCCAACTTGGGCCGCCTCAGGTGTAGCCTTTTCAGGCTCTACACCTCGGTTCAAGTCTTAAGCCATCTAAGGGCAACCTTCCTGATTTAACTCCTTGCCAAGTGGTAACTCCCATCATGGTCACTCCCGAGCAAAAGAAAAGTTTGACTCCCATCGTGGTAACTCCTTGCCAAGTGGTAACTCCCATCGTGGTAACTCCCGAGCAAAAACCTTTTCGGGCTCAGCACCTCAATTCAAACTTGAGCCACCTCGGGTGTAACCTTTCTAGACTAGACACCTCAGTTCATATCTTGATCCTCCTCATGTGTAACCTTCCAAACACTACACCTTGGTTCAAACTTGAGCCGCCTCAAGTGTAATCTTCCAGGTTGTGTACTTTAACCAGGCACACTCAAAAGTTGAACCCTGAGCCGACTAGGGTCAACTCTATAGCCTGTGTGTTTTTGCCTAGCCAGGGACTTGGGGCTAGCGCCTACACAACAATATCTCTGCATGGAAAATTCTATGCCTAAAGAATGTTTCCCGACTTCTATGAGCCTATATTTCTATTTAAATAAGAAGTTCTGGGTAATGCCTTAAAAATGAAAGTAAAACAAATGCTTAAAAGAAATTCTTATGCCTTACAATGATTACTCAAACCTGAGTTCAAAATCCTAAAAATGGTAGATTCGGGATGGAATTATCTTCACAAAGCGGCCAACCTATTATTAAGCAGCGTCAGACATATCAAAGAGGATTAAGGTCTTTTTTTCAAAACTAATCACTAAGGTTTTTGTCAAAACCACATGACCAGGGGGCTACCATATATCCATAATCCTCTTACAAGTATATGGACATACAAATAAAATTAGCATGAACGAAAATTGCAAAAACAAAAGCAAAAATACGATTAACGATAAGGCCAATGGGACAATTGTCAAATCAGGCAAAATATTTAAAATTATTACAGAATGCACCCACCTAAATAGGGTGACTAACAACAAATTTTTCAAAAGAAACAAGGGAAAGACTAAAATCACATTGTCAGGTCAGCCTGGGAGGCGTCATTGGTATCCGACTCACCTGTGGCCGGGGACCCATCCTCATCATCATCTGCTTCCATGTCCACTAACTTACCATCCACAATATTCTTGAAGAAGTCCATAGAGGAGATATCTAATTCTGGATAGAGACACAACACCTGATCCTTTGCCCGGTCAAAAGCCATATTCCTGGAATTAAGGATATCCATCTGAGTCTTCTCTAAAGATTGTTGCAAATCAGCACAAGACTTCTGCGCAGTATTCAGCGCATTGGTAAGTTTGGTGTTGGAGGTCTTAAGGTCTTCATTTTCCTTAGTCAGAGACTTGTTCTTCAAGGTTTCTTCAAGTATGCTCTTTTCCAAAGCTGAACATTTGTCAGCATAAGACTTCTCACTCTTTGTCAGATAGTGTACATCCTTCTTAAGATTGGTACACCTTTCCTCCAAGTCGTCCTCGGATTCAAACAGACCTCGGGCCAGCACATTGCACCGCATCAGGTAAGAACTTAGGCTCTGAGTAAGCTTATGAGGGCTAAGACTCTTTACCCTATTGACATCTTCGGTGGCATTAAGCTGGTCATAGAGGAACTTCATCCCATCAATGTTGTTGGACCAAAACTTATTTTTTCTAGAAGCATGAACAGAGTCGTCACCAGTCTCCTAAATTAATGCTGAGACCTCCCAATCAGCCCGACAAACCACATCCGTCATCACATTCTTCAGACCTTTTGGAGATCTTTGAGAAGTTTCTTCAACAGCCAGAACATTCTTGGCTAGTGATTGGGGAATTTTGATGATGACGCCCGCCTTTGGGCCGGTTCCCTTCTTCTTCTTCACCACTTTAAGTTCCAAGCAAGTCAAGTCGGATTTGGACTTGGAAGGCCCTCCAGCTCCTTTCTGGGAAGCACGTGCAATAGCCATCAACTTCTTTTGTTATTTGACATAAAGACCGGTCATATTATCTGCAAAAACATCAAAAGGGAACATGTGAGGAAGGAATAAAAGATCCATATGTGACGACAAAATAAAGGGAGCCTTGCCCAGAAAGGTCAAAACCTCCTTGTCAGGCAAAGGTAATAGGGTCCTTGACCTTGAATAAATGGAAAGAGTCTAGCACTTGTAGAGATTGAGTCTCTGAGTCACTTAATTTGTCATAATTAAACCCAGATATGGGTAAGGGGTTCCCAGTCCAGTATAAAGGAAACTTACGATGACCATCAGTGGAATAGATGACTTAAGGGCACATCAGTCCACACTTAACTCAAAGGAACCGGTATTTGAAGGAAGCTCTTATGGGGTACACCGCTAATGGCAACCCAACTTCCATACTCTACATTTTTAACTTCAAAGTATGAGAAAAACAAACCAATGGTCAGAGTTACATCCAACACCGTACAGACCATCTCGAATAAAGCCCTAACTATTAGGGCGAAATTTAGAGGGGGCCATGTTCACCGTCTTCAACACGCCTACCTCAAAGTCAGTAAAGGGGATGTAGATAATCATATCCTCTAACACCCGACATAAAAGTAAAACCATTCGTCTTATACTTCCTTTGGCAGAAATATACAAACCCGTTAACCAGTAATGCAAGCCTTCATAACAACATCATCCTCGTTTTCGGTCGAGTACACCTTTCGCAAAGAGAGAAGCTTCACTATGTCCACCTCATCCATAGGGCTTTGGTCGTAACCCATCACCTCGTCACTAAACGAGCAGAAGTTTCCATCAGGATATCTATGGAACTTGATGAGGAAGATTCAGAGTCAAAATCGCTAAAAGAAGCATATATATCCCCATAAACTTCTACCATAATACGATCAAACTTCTTTATACCTAAGCCTTTTTCACAATCCCTCATGCATGTACGCCACAGTGCATATTTCTCTTCAGCATTCTGGGGTTTTAGAACGACACCCACTTCATCACACTCGTGTAAATCTACCATCTCTCAAAACAAAAGGAAATGTGCATGAAAAATAAGGTAAAGGGACGAGATAGATACCTGGAAGCGGTTTTTGTTTGAAGAAATTGAAGCGATAAATTGAGGGCACTTGCAAAGGAAAGTAGGAGAGTCTTTAGGAATATAAGATGAAAGGTTTTTATAAAAGGAGAAGTTATGGGAAGTAATAATTAAAGAAGAGGGAACATGTGTAGGTTTCAAAAAATCTCCTTAGTATTGATTATACCTAAGAAAACTAGGTGACTGCTAGGAAACTAAGGCGTAAGCAACACGCACGCCGAGGTATGGATCGACCATCACCCGGTTATAGAAGCCTGACCCAGAGAAAAAGATCAATATTTATGTTGACCGAACATAAGGCTTCAGATAAAAGCCATATGCTCGTGGGGATTATGTTCATACATATATCCATTGTTCGGGCTAGGAGAGATAAAAAGGCAAGACATGAATAGAAGGCCAAGGAAGACAAATAAATTCTTAGTCGGGTAATACCTCGGTTTAAGATCATTAGGCCTGAGTTAGGTTGTATAGCCAGAGGCATATGTGGTCGACCATCAAGAAAGATGAAGAGGCGTCAGCCAGGATTATCCCTGGATCCAGAGGTTACATAGATCCCGACCTTGATGAGGCCGTTATAGAGTGATCGGCCCATTAAGGGTGTAATTGATCATTAATACATGGACGCGCGCGTTACCTTAGCATCCATCATTAGAAGCGACGAGCATTTCTTGCCTTAATGGCAACTCAGTTACGTATGATGGAGAGTCACAACAGTTACATGCAGTGATCAATAAGGTATAAATACCTCTATATATAGGGCTCTCGACTGAGGAGTAAGTAAGATACATCGCTTTGAGCTTACATATACTTGTGAGACCCTATAAATCTCTTAATATCATAAAAAATTCACTCCCACTTTCTTGAGGCTCTCCCTGATACCCTTCAACTAGCAGGAAAGTCAACCATTTAGTGTTTAGCAAGAACACCCCCTTTCTTGTGTTTTTCTCTACCTTCAATTGGTATCAGAGCCTGACTTTCTAATTGATTTTTGAATCAAACTTAACCATGTAGAAAGATCCAGCAAGATAAAACTATGAATTCTATAGATTGAAATGAAAAAAAGAGGGATTCTTTCAAACATTTAGGTTTATTATAAAAGGCTTCATGATTCTGATAATGACTCAGAAATATCTTAGAACAAAATGCATCATAAGAAATTTCCCTTAAATCACAAGCCGAGTCATCATTAGAGGAGTAGAAATAAAGTTTATACATGAAGACAAAATGATAGATGGATCATCTCTAGAAAGAAAAGTTGTTAGCTCTCTGAATTTCACTTGTCTTAGTCAAAGAATACCAACCATAGAGTCAAGATCAGAAGTTCCTTGGTGCAAGAAAAACACAAAACCAAGTCAATTTGTCTCTAAAAAGGGATAAGAAGATTAAAAAACTAATGGTTAGAATATGTACTCATTCACCAGAAAAGAATCTCAAGAGAAACTCTGAAGAAAGTTGGATTGTTTATCTGAGAAGTAATCAAGTCATCTGCAAGAGCCAAAGTTATTTCTTATGAAGATTCAACCGAAAAGTCTTTAGAAGTTTGTAAGTAACTTTTCTATCTCCGCTTTAGTATTCTTTATTGTTTTGTGAAAATGATATTCTTAAGTTAAAATATAAACACCTTGAGATATCTCTTTTATTTAAAATTATGCTCAAAAGAAATTCTACCCTTATGAACTTAAAGAACACATCTCAAATATGTTAGATATTGAATGAAAAAAATTTAATTCAAAAATATCTTGTCTAGAAATTAATGCTTTACTGAATACATGTATTATTTATTTATTTATATACTTTTGGTAAACCATCTCATTGAATATCAAACAATGAAGTCGCCATCAAATATTTATTTATCCTTGTCATACCTCAAATTTGACCTATTAATTTCTAATCAATTTATTCCTTGTTGTTATTTTCTAGCATTATCATAATCTTTATATTATTGTTGACTATTTTAGAATTGTTTATAATAGAGGTATAATTACAAAAGGGGAGTATCTTTAGTGAACAGAAGAGCCCATCAAGATCTGATGGCTCTTTAAGCTTTTAGGTCCATATTAAAATTGAGGGATGTATTTCCCCATGAGGTCCATCAAATTCTAATGGCCCAATAAGGTTTTGGTTCATTTACAATATTAATAGGAGGGGTATGTTGGCTTAATGGATCATCAAAATCGGATGGCCCATTAAGGGTTGATTATTTTTTTTAACAAAAATGGGAGGGGGGGGGGGGGGGGGGGGGGGGGGGGTTCACGCTTATGAATCCATTGGGACCATGTCATGTTTTTTCTGGGAAGGCCCATTCTCTTTTTTGACAGAGGCCCACCTGCATTTTGTAGTATTTATTTATATAATAATAATTATTATTATTACTATATCTATTGCTATTATTTTTAAGGAATCTAATTAATCATAATTGTTTTTGTTTATTTTTTGAAACACGTTGACTGAGGTCAACTAAATCCAATTAGGATTTTTTTGAAACCCTAATGTTACTCAGCAGTGCACTGTTGTTTTTTTCAACAAGCTAATTAAAGGAAAACAAACGTATACTGTACAGATCAAAGGGAAATACATACTCATCAAAAAATAAAAACAAATCAAGATCTTCATAAATCAAATCTAGAAATTAAATATTTGTTTTTATTTATAGAAAATGAATTACAAATCAATATCAATCCAAATCCAATCAAATCTTTCCCTAATTCTTAATACATAACCGTCCACTATACAAATCAAATCAATTACAATCTTCAATTTTTCCTAAAACTTATAAATCTAACGACAATTTCAGAAATATACCCTAATCAACAATTTGTAACAACAATCATAAATAGGACTTCCTAATCTATCTCTAACCTAAGACTATAAATAAACCTAAAAAAATCTAAAGAATGAGGAGAAAAAATATATACAAAAGAAGAAGATAAAAAAGCTTGTGGTCTTAAGTCTTCAACTGAAGCCATCTTCATCCAGGATCTGGGTTTCAAAATCTAAAACCCTAGATCTGTGAGGTTCACCAACGTCGCGCCTTCATTGCTATCGTCACCATCATCATCCGGTGTACCTGCAAGACAGAGAGAAGAAGAGGGAGATTAGGAAGGCAAATCAGAAAGACAGAAAAGGAATTGATATGATAAGATTCACTGCAGAGAGGTAAGCCTAATACTTAGCTTAGGGTTTTTTGCTTGAATCTGTGATTTTTTATTTGGTTTGAAATTCTGGAAATTCAGGGTTAGGTTAGGGTTCATCAGACTAGGGTTACGGTTCTACATACTAGGGTTAGGGTTCATCGCGATTGAAGGTTCTGGGTTTTGGTTGGTTGGGTTCATCATGAACCCTTATAGTTCTTATGGTTCTTAGGGTTCATATGAACCCAGACAGCGGTGGAGTTTGAAGGTGGTGGTGCCTTGGTGCAGTTGCCGACAAAAGCGATTTCTGGCCGGTGTCGCCCAAGGCGGAGGCGATTTCCGGCGATGAAAATCTATAGAGAATCTGAGCTTCTCTCTCTAAGCCTCCAACGACCATTTTTGTTTTATGAAGAGAGAGGAAAAATAAGAATAATGGGCCTTCAGCCCAGAAGCATGTTTTTATAATACCCCATAATATGATGCCTACGATCTCACACCCTTATCATACGCCCCTGTTGTAAGTCCATGTGATCATCATCAAATGTTCCAGAAACACACATCCACCATAATGATCGTGTTCTCTGCCGCACAGAGTCCAAACAGACTCCCCAAACATTTATAAATTCTGGGTTAGACCCATTGCTAATCACGCCCCATGTTTTTGTGTTCTTACAACAACCTTACGAAATTGCACCCCTACGTACTAATGGGCCAAGTTCAACATCTGGACTTTGATCCTTGATAAATCAGACCCCCCCCCCCCCCCCCCCCCCACTTTTACTGCCTTGTACAATTATTCACCCCCCTCCCCCTTTTGCATTTGGGCTTGAATTCAATATCTGAATTCAGGGTCCTGCTTTTCACACCCCCTGAATTACTTAGCCCAAACAAAATACACCCCTGCATTTTTTAATTATTTTATTTTATTTTTATATTTTATTTATTTTTATATTATATTTAATATTTTATATTTTAATATATTTATAAAATTCTGCAATTATTTTATCATTATCAAAATTCAAATATTTATTTTTCTAATCCATCCAAATATATTTTTTAATGCATTAAAAATCATTTTTGTCATGCATTAAAAAGACTTTTATATATTAATACATTTAAAAAATACTTAGCCAACATCAAATCTTACTAATTTAATTAAATCCAAGATAATTTTCAAAAAAGATTATGAAGATACTTTAAATCGACTGCGAACTTCGTCTAACAATTCCGCTATTCACACACCTAGGCTTAGTTCAAGGAAAATTCGAAATATCTTCGTAATCCATAAAAAACACCAACCAACTGCGAACTACGAATTGGGACTCTGATTCCTCCTAAGAGGATATGTAGGCATACGACTAAAATCGTGGCGAGTTCCCCTAATAAAAAATTAAAATCCTATATCCTAAGCCTTAATTCTAAACCGTAGTATCCTTGTGAACAAGGTAGATGAGGGTTTCCTAACACCTTCCCTTCGTCTAGAATGAGTCAAACAACTTAGAATCTATGACCAAATTAGGGTTATCCTTTATATTCCCTTCCCAAAGATAAAAATTAAGGGTGACGACTCTCAAATTAAAACCAATTACAACAATCCCACAGAAGGGAAAGGGAAACATCGAAGAAAACCTGAGAAGGGAGAAATCAAGGTCTCGTGACAAAGAGAATGGGTATTGGAGTCGATTACGCAAGTGGAAGGTATTAGCACCCCTCATGCCCGTGGTACTCTGCAGGATCCGCTGTTGTTGTTCTAATCAAATGGTGTGTTCAATATCTAAAGCTAATAGAATAAGGGGAATGCATTAATGTAAAGTATTATACAAAAATAAAGTTTTTATTAGTTGCTCCCACCGCGGTTATGAATCTTTGTGCCTACGTAGCCTCTTCGTACAATGAGAGATCAGGGCACTCATAGTTCACCTAAAAAGGTGTTTTAGTTTGTTGTATGTTTTTAGGCGGATAATGTTAAACTCACACTTTAGAATTTGACATATTACAACTCGACCTTTAGGGAATCACGCCTTGTATTACGCAGAGTGGGAATAATACCTCCTTTTGTGAAAAGGTTTTCAAAAGAAAAACTCGAAGGCAAAAGAGTTTGAATTTGTTTGTATTTTTTAACTTTAAAAAGGATTTGCTGATTTAGATAATACAATAGACTTTGAATGGAATGAATGACAAGCTTCAGGAATGGATCCACTCATCCTTCTCCACTTCTTAAGGCTCGTGAAGTGTGATTTTCATCATTAATTATTAAGTGTTTTGAGATGTTTTAGAAGAAAAGATGTTTTAGTTTTAAAGATGCAAAAGGGGAATGAAAATATTTAAGGGATACTAGAGCCCTAATGTTGTCATGTACAATGGTCCTAAGGTTAATATAAAAGGGAAACACTTACCTAAGATAGCATAAGTAATACGGTGGGAGAACTGACTTGGGTGTTTTGCGTTTTATTGCAATTATTGCGGATAGTAAGAGTCGCCACCGACTTTTATTTTATCCAATAAGGAAAGGGTGAAAAGAACAGGAAAGACCTTTGAGATATTTTCTTGAGTTTGGGGGGTAGCTTGTGAAAAGGGAAGGTGTTAACACCATTTTCATACATAGTTATCTGGGCTCTTAGTTGCTTGCTAAATCACTTTTGAAATTTCTTTGTTTGAAATGTATTTGTGATGGGTTTTGAAAGTATGTTTGAAAGCGCCTTCATTTAGGCAAACTTTGTAATGATTCTCGTCTCTATAAGAATGCATACAAAGTGTTGGACTTTTTGAAAATATTTCATGTTTTTGAAAGTGTTTGGTGTGTTTGAAAAGATGTTTGTCTTTGAAGATGGATTATGAGCAAGAAACTAAGAACGTTCTACCTACTCAAAAGTCTTTTGTTCATTTTTTCTTCCTTTGATATTGCTATCCCACCATTGATTGGTAATAAGCCTTATCTTTGGATGTAAAGGGACGGGCATGGGTCATCGTATAGTCATGAATAGCAATGTTGTGAGATATCTTAGCATTTATGTTTAAGGGACTAAGATCATTTGTAAGGCAACATTCGTAGCATCATCGAGGGACTATGATCTTGTATTTTCTATTGTTTTTTTCTAAGACGTCTCACATGCATAATATGACCATTTTCTTAAGGCAACAAGTGGAGTTAACCCTAGAGGTGTAAAGTGTGCAAGTGTTTTGTATTTCATGCTTGATTTACCTTGAATTAGGATTTTCTAAGCGTTGATTTTATCTTTCCATACAAACCCTAATTTACTACCATTTATATGAAAGCGATAAATTATGGAAAATAATATCCTACGCTATTACATCATTAGGGGATGGGGTATACAAATTTACAAATGGGGATTGCAAGAAATTAAATCCTAATTATCTATTACAACCATATTGAATTTGTACAAGAAATGAAATGAATATAATGTACAAGTATAAATGGATAAAGAATGGATTTTTGTTTGCAATTTTGTTAAGAAAGATAGTTTTGACCTAATTAACTTAAAAGAAAATAATTAATTAGAAAAAGAAAACTAAACTAAGTTAATTTAGAAAAGAAAATATTTTTTAGTCTTTTTGTAAATAAGATTTTAATTCTAATTAAATAGCATAAAATAAAAGGAATTAATTAATTTAAAAAGAAACCTAAAATTCTAAGTTAATTTTAATTTGAAGAAAAGAAAAAGAAATAAAACCCTAATCTAATCATTAATTGATTAAGAAAGAAAAAAATTAAATTTATAAAAAAAGTGTTTTTGATGTTTTTATCTTGAAAGAAAGATAAAATAGGTATGTGGTATAAATAAATAAAAATATTTTTTGTCTTTTTTGATTAATAAAAATAATCTCTATAATAATATTACTAATAATAATAAAAAAAATAAAAAAAAATAATAATAATAATAATAATAAATAAAAGAAAATAAAAAAATGAAAAATATGGAAATGTAAATCAGGGGTTGCAAAAGTAAAGAGGGTGGTAAAATGAGTAAGAACAATTTTTGCTGTTAGGCCCAATGGCCTGTTTTTTGTAGTAAAAAACAAAGAAAATAAAAAATTTAATGGGTTGTGTAGTTAAAATAATAATGGGGGTGCGCGTGAGAAAATGAACGGGCTTAGTGTTGATTTGGGGTAAGGCCTAAACAGAATCAGTAGTGAAATAGCAAGGAAAGGGGGTACGCGAGCGGAAAAGGTCATTGGGCCTGTGTTGAAAGAGCATACGGGGCCCAACCTATTTGTTTAACTAAAACAAAACAAATCAAAATAGAAGAAAAAACATCATTTTACAAAACGCTGTCTCTCTCTTGCTCTCTCTCGCTCTGACTTTTCTTCGCCGGAGAAGAAGAAGCCGCCGCGCCAGAAATTGTCTCACGGCGGAGATGCTCCAAACCTATTTTTTTTACCTTTTCTGATTCATTTTTCTCTTGCTGGTTACTAATCCATGCATGGATTTTGCAGATTCAGTGTGATTTGAAGTAAATCTAAAAGGGGGTGAACGAACCCTAGGGATTCTGGTTTGGCCCTTTCGCTTGATTCCCGATGAGATCACTCTTTTTCTTTCTCTTTGATTAAATCTCTGAAGGGTTAGGCTTTGGAAAATGATGGAAAAAAATATGTTAGGGTTACATTTTTGGTATCGGTTATGTGCACGTATATTTTGTGTCTGATTTAGAGGGTTTTTATGGTGGCTCGGTTTTTCTTTGATTCTGTATATCTTTGCTAGAAAAATGATTTTTGAAACAATAATGTTGTTGTTTATTGTTGTTTTGGACTCTATATTTTTGTATATTTTGTGAAAGAAGCTTGAACACGACTTTGAGGGGTTGTGCCCGGCCTATTCCCCTTTTTTCAATCTGACTATTGCTCTGTTTATACTATGGACTTGCATGTTTGATTCACTTTGTTTTTCTGTAAAAAGAATTGATACTGACTTGAGGGAAGCTTGTTCTGTCACTTTAACAAATCAGCTTTATTGTATTTTTTTTCTCTGACCTTTCTTGCTGGTTGTGTGATGGACACTGGCTTTTGTATTGGTTTTGTACTTATTGTACTTTGATAAATCAATTTGATGTCCTTTTGTTGGTTGACTTTGCTTTTGCTTGCTTTTGGGGCTGCACTTGCTTGCTTACTTTTTGTTTACTTGTTGGATTTTGGTACTTGTTGTACTAGTTTTGATACTTTTATGTGATGCCGTGAACAAAACATTTTGCTTTTAGATTTGTTTAAGATTTGCAGTACAGTTGCTTTGGCTTATGACTTGCTTTGGCCTTAAATTCTGTTTTTGCACCTTTTTTCTTCTATTGTGAACCAAACAAAACTTTGTGATTTGAAATAGAGTTCTTTAGGCCAATGGTAGGACAATGTTTTGAGGCCTTTGTTGGGCTTAAATTCTGACTTTTGAATCTTTGTCTCTTCGGGTTAGAAATATGGTTGGAATTTTGTTTGCATTTTTTCTTCTTTTGTGAACCAAGTTAAATTTTGATTTGTAATGATGTGTTGGCCCGTGATTAAGTCCATTTTGTATGAGGCTGTAGCACACAAAATATGCTTGAAATAACATGCTTTTTTTGATTCCATAAACCAACCCTAGTGATGACTTAAATAATCTTGCAATTCTTTGTTTACTTTTAGTTGTTTGCTAATCCAATCTTCTTGTTTCACATGAGCAGCAAAGGATTGATTGAGGAGAAAGATGGCAAGGAAACTGTGGCATGGCTTGGAGAAGAAGCTTGAAGGCTAGGAGCATGAAGAATATTTTTCTTGAATGGTGTATTAGAAAATAGAAAAAAAAAGATAGAAAAAATGTAGTAGGCCTTTAAAATGTAATTTGAACTCTGTAATTATTCGGAATGTATTTGAACAATAAATTTCCAAAATGTGTTGAATGATATTTGAAATGGAATGAAACTTTGTAGAAGTTGTTTGTTTTGAATAAAAGAATGAAAAGGGTGATGAAAGAATGATATGGGCTTTGACTCCTTGAATTTAGAATTGGATCTTTAGACTTTATGGCACCAAAATCTAATGAATTTCAAATTTCAAATTTTATTCACAACCTTTAAGATTTCTCTAATCCTTAATTTCAAACCCAAAATGACTTTGTAGTTGAAATTTTGCAAGAATTGTAAACAAATCTTGAAAGGTGTATTAGAATTGCCTTAAGAATGGTGCTTGAAATAAAATTTAATTTCCTTCTTTCTTCTATATCCTAAAATGTCTTGAATTCTTTTGATCTTCATATCAAAAACCCTAATCTTCCATAAGAACATTTAGATTTGAATTTTAGGCTTTTTTTGAAATGAAATCGAAAGAAAACTCGCGCGACAAATGATAGAATTGACTGTGCAAAGTAATTCTCATTATAACATCCAAAAACTTTGATTGGTGAGATAAGTCCAATTGTATTTTTGCAGGAATCGTGACCATATGTTCCCTAACCGCAGTATTAATATAATAATTTCATTGCTTGTATCGCGCTTTACATTCACTCCATTTTCACACAGTAATGCCTTAGCTTTGTAAATAAAACCATGATTCTTTTTGGAAGGAGTTTGAGTACGCAAGCCTTGTAGCTTCATGAAACAGAAAATCTTCAATAATCTTGAATTCTAAGCAGTTGACCCTTTTAAACCAATGGAAACTTAAATTCTCTTGACGACACAAAGTTTTAACTTAAGATGTCACAAAGCCATAGAGATCTTAGTAGCTCGAACAAATAGGGCACGAGGTCTATCTCAGATTGGTTGTCAGCAATTAAATTCTACTGTTTGAAGAAAACCATGATCCTGTCTAAGCGCATGAATGCATATGATGAAATATAAGCCAGGAAAATTAAAATGAAGAGGGGAAATTTTGGGGTACAATATCATGCAAAGGTGGATCTAAGATTAGGATAAAAGGGAAACATCTATCTAAGTTAGCATGCAAATATGGACCAAAGGTTAAGGTTGAAGGGAGCTATTTGATGTTGTCATGCTTACTTTAGAACCTAAGATCTATTTAATTCACACCTTAAAGAAGATTAAACTAAAATCCTAATAGAACATGTTATCACAAGCAAATGACAAAGAAACAAACATGAGTATAAACCTTAAAAGATATGGCTTTGGAGCCAAGCAAACACCTAAGTGTAAGAATCAAACATCAATCATCAAGTACAAGCCAAAAAGAGCCTAAACTATAACATGCCTCAAGTCATCAATCACCAAGTAAGAATGTGCATTAGTAACGACTTAACACACACACTAGGGTCCCATAAGGGTCATGCTCAAATGGTTCTACCCTAAGGCATTACAAAACAAACATAAGCAATCAACAAACACACAAGCACTCAAGGCTTTAAGTTTCAAACAAGCATCAAAGCTTAGCAAGCAAAGATGAAGTGAAGCAAGCAAGGTAAATACCTCTACAAGTCAGAAAGTATACCTTAAAAGGTTCATATAAATGTATCTCAAATATGGGAGAAAGATCGCACAAGGATCACACAAAGAAGACAAGCAAACAAGTACTTGAGCAAGTAAAAGAAAAAGAAAGCAACCAATGATTGACTAACCAAAGAAGGCGTGTTATAAAAGTACTTCAAACAAACTGAAATCTACTTCCCCTAATATTTTATCATCCTAATTCTACCCTAAACAAGGTAATATAAGTCAAGAAGAAGATGAAATCACCTAACTAGGGAAGTAGAAAAGAAAATAAGCAATTAGAAGTTACAACTTCAAAAAATGTCAAAAGCATTCATGAAAATGAGGCAAGGTAGATACCTGATTCTAAATATGCTTTAAGACATCATAAATTATTACCCAGAGGTCACATGTTAACAAACATCACCTAACTAGAATGATCATGCATGGTGAAGGAAGATGAAACTCAAACAAATAGTAAGAATTAACCTAAGTTTAAAATAAGTAGTAAACATACAAAGGTCATCCACATTGCATCAAATTAAACATTATTACATGTCAAAGGTACCTCTAAGGGTCATGCACAAGAGGTAAGGACTTAAAAGTTACAAGAGAAGCCACACATGTAAGCATACTAGCTAGTGAAGACTTATGTGTCAAATGCCTAACCTATCATGGCATAGGGAGATTAAGTGAAGTAAAAGAATATGAAGAATTGTATTATTCAGTAGAAAACACGTCAAAATCTTATCATCATCATACAAGCATGCTTGACAAAGAATCAAAATCAAATCACACAAGAAAAGTCAACCACATAACCCTAGGTGGACATAAATCTTCATGCAATGCTATAAATCAAAACATGTTTAAAGAGAAGGAATATAGGAAGAGAGAGAGAGAGAGAGAGAGAGAGAGAGAGAGAGAGAGAGAGAGAGATAAATATATACATTTTATTCAATTATAACAAGTCTCATGATCAAGAAGAAGTTCAATTAGGCATTGAATTCATGGTACAAGCATCAAAGTACACAAGCATCATTCAAAATTATGAAGTGAGGTGAACACAAGTGTGTGAACAATTAAGTATGGCATTTGAGAATTTAGAATAGATAAGGTCAGAATCAAATACATATAGTGAACATGCATAAATATCCTATAAACATCCCTAAGGCATCAAGGCAAAGCATCCTCAAAGATGGAGACAAATAATAGTCAAATCCAAAACTTAATCATGCTCCTAATGGATCATAAGTACCAAGAAAGGGATAAATGAAGAGGGATCATGGTAAGAAGGTATCAAATCACACAAGTCAGAGGAAAGTGACCTATAATATTGCATACTCAAGCATCATAAACATCCACAAAAGACAACATGAGAAACCTCAAAGTGACATATCAAAACTAGCCTAGTAAGCAAGTGGTCTAACAATTTTTTGAAGTAAGCAAGTAGACAAAGATCAAGTCAATAGGAATAACATATCATCAAAGGATAAAGTAGATTTAATGGTAAGAAACTCAAGATAGCCAACAAAGAATGACAAACGCATAAAAATTAGCTCAAGACTTGTCAAAAAAGCAAAGATATAGTCCACAAAATGAAACAAGTATTGTAAACTAATTACTTGTAAAAGTAAACTAAAGGTTAATGTACTTAAGTGTTATGAGTAGTAGAAAACACTAAGTATCATTAACAAGGACTTGGTTCAAAGAAAAGAAAGAAACATCAATCAATAAATTCAAAAGCTCAAGTAAAAGAATAGAATGTAGCTTCTAAATTGTCATTATGTTTAATTGACAAATGAATGAACAATAAAAAGATCAAGAAGCATGGAGAAGTGACATGGTAGAAGGATATAAATGCTTCACAAATTCATAAGTTCAAAACTAGGTGCAATAAAATACAATGTGGCTCATATCTTGTCATCATTATGAGTTGACAATTGAATATGAATAAAATAATCAAGGAGCAATGTAATTGAAGCATCAAGGCGTTAGAGGTCAGAAGAACACTCAAGAGACTTCATTCTAATTGGATCAATGGTATTCAAATAGAAATATTCAAAGACAATCTCCTAAACCATGATCACAAAAGATGAACCAATGAACTTCAAAGTATAACAAGCAAAGAAGTAATGATAGAGTACTTGAATGGTTCATTAATATGAACTCAAGTCTCTTACCATATGATTATGATTGGATAAGAAGGGAAGAACTTGATTCCCCATGGGTTTCACAAAGTGCATTCCCTATACCTCAAAAATCAAACCAAATAGGCAAAAGTAAGATCAAAGTGAAAATAAAAGATAATGGGTCAAATGAAGTCAAATGGTTATCAAGTTCTAGAAGAACTATACTTGAAAATTTAATCTATCAAGCTATGGAAATTGGATTCAAAGGAATCCACAAGATCAAACCAAAATCACAACAACAATGCAATTAGGGTTTCTAAATTAGTCAATCAAAGGCTTTAAACTAATAATCATCAACAACTAAAAATATGATCAATAAAATTAATCGAAGTTGATGTGATCTAAAGAAAACATATGATCATCACGTGTCCAAAAATTGGCTTCTAAATAAGTTCATAAATTTCCAAATGAAACTCAACAAGATTAATCAAGACCAATGGAACACATTCATAAGATAATTCAAGAAAAAATATGAAGAGGGTTTTAAAATTCATGCCAAAGTTATTCCTATATCCCTAAGACTTATAAAAGTCAGAAACATCAATTAGGGTTCTTGGAATAATAAGGAAAGATGAAAATGAGCTTAAATTGTCAAGACTAGTTGAGAAAGTCATTAAACTAGATACCTTAAGAAAAACATTTTATGAAAATTAGAAAATCAAAGGATAAAATTAATTAAAAACCACTTTCATGATTCTAAGACATTCAATAACCCTAAACAATTTTGTTCTAATTTTTAGAAGCAACGGAAATTGGAAAATTAATTCAATCTTCAAGCATAAGCAAACAAAACCACAAGATTTGACAATTAAATTCAACAATTTTTAAAGACCACACAAAATTAGTTAAAATTATCAAGAAACATCAAACATATTTTTGTGAAATTTTTGGATTAAGGGAAAACTTAAAATAGAATAACAAAACATAAACAAATATTTTGTAAAGAAATGACACATTTAAACAATTAATTTATTTAATGTGCCACGAATTTTCTAAAATTAAAATAAAAAATGTGACAGTAAAATAGATTCATAAAAGTGTAATGTCTAATTTTTTATAGAATTTTTGTGTAATTAAAATTGTAAAAAAAAAAAAGGGAAAATATGTATAAAATATGAGGGAAATAAGAGAAAATAAAATAAAAAGAAAGTATAAAAGAGAGGTACATGCAGGCAAGGTGGACCTAGTTCAAAGCTAATAGCTAATCACACTTTGTCTCTTCCGTTCAAACATGTAAAACTAGAGAAACCAAAAACCCTAGCCCCTGTTCAACCTATCATGTTCAGATCATCATATCTCGTTCATCTTTCCATGAAATTCAAAAATCCAAACACTAAAATTGTAGTACTAAAAACATAGATCATCATAGTATCTTTAATTTCTTCAAACTAGCAAAGATTCACAGAGAAAAGCAAGCATTAAAGTCACTGATTCACACATTTTCGCAAAAAAATTCCAACACAAAAACAAAATTAGATTCACACAAAGTCCCATCTCATACCTAATGTATGGCTCAGCTATATGCTTACGAACATGTTTACATCATTATAAAACTCTTAAATCCATGGATGCAAGTGTGAGAGAAAGAGACCAAGAAGCTTACCAAGTGAATGATTCATCCACTGCTTCTTTCCACTCCAAAGCTCCAGAGACCTAAGTAACTTGATCTATTAACTCTAAGGATGAAGAAATAAGCAAGAAAAGGAGGTTTGCTTCGGAGAAAAATGAAAACCAATGGAAAACTTTGCTTGAGTGTGTACAATCTCAGATCTTCTTTCTCTCTCCAGAAGAATGAGTGTGTCTAAATGGAAATGAAGAGGGTGTTATATAGAGTGAGTGGAGTATAGAGAGTTTTGTTTGAGGGTAAAATAGTGAAGACAGAAAAATGACATGAGAGAGGTGTGAGTGGCTCATGATGCATTTGATGTGTATGATGAGGCTTTTGATGTCGTTTTTGGCTGAGCAAATAGAGTGAGAAAAGTGTGAAGGGAGTGTGTGAGTGTGAGATCACGCGGGATGTTTGTACAACTTGCATTTTCTCATTTCCAAAACTGGTCATCTATTTGAAATAAACAGCATGCATGCATAAAGCATGTTTAGGATTTTTTGGAAATCAAGTGATGATGTATGTGTGTGATACATGGTGTCTATGATATCAAAATAGAATGAGAAGGACTTGTACCTCAAAACTGACCAAATATAAAAATATTGAGAAAATGGACCCCGTGGTTTTCTACACCACTTCCTTGGATCATAACTTATAATTCTTCTCACAGATTGATGTAATCTTGAGCTTAATGGAAAGAGGGAAGCAAACTAAACAACATTGATGTTGAGATGGAAATGAAATGAAGCCTGAAGCATAGGGAAAAAATTCCATGGAAGTGATGCTTTGAAACTGATAAAACACTTAGAGAAAATCTCTAAGTATAACTCAATATGACATTTTTACCTATTTGACCTCCCATGATCATATCTTGAGATTTAGGGACTCTTTTGAGAAACTTTCTAAAGCAAAGTTGTAGAGCAAAGATTGATCTTCATCTTTTGTGTTGAAGTTGTCCACAGATGATGCTTGGATGATGCTTATTTTTTAGCCTGAAAGTAATACAAAAATTTGATTATAAAAGAACACTTAGAAAAAATTTCTAAGTGTTGGAAAATCTTCTCCAAAGTGCCTCACTTTAAAACCTCATAACTTATTCAATTTTAATCCATTGATGATCAAATTTACATGGTTGGAAATATTAGAGGAAGATTAACAATTTTCATGTTGAAGTGGTTTTGAATAGAAGCTTGCATCATTGTGTACTCTATCCATGAAGATCAGTAATGTTACTTGAAAACTTACTAAAAAAGGAAAATTAGAAAACCCTAAAATTTCCAAATTAAGCAAGTTTTTCTCAATCTTGATCTTTTATGAATATTTTGGTATTTCTTGATCAAATTCCACACATTGACCATATTTGACTTGTAGAACACAATTTTGACTATTAAAAGTTAAGGATTGAATTTTAGCTTGCACAATAGACTTTTTCCCCCAAATCAATTGATTCACAATCAATTGAGCAATTGAACATCTTCTGATCAATATTAATGGCCAATTTTCCATCCATAGATGCTTAGAAACATGTAGAGTACCATGGAATCAAGTTTTTCTCAAAGAATCAGAAATAAACTGATTTTATCACAAGCCCTAATTTTCAGTCCAAATGATAGAAGATGAGTGCACAACCCCAAAACCCTAATTCCTCTAGGCACCTTGAGGAATCTCTTGCGAAAAGATGTCATGTATGATGATAGGATGATAATGCTTCAATTATCTTGCTCCTAAAAGGTGTCACACACTTCAATTGATCAAAACTCTAATCAAGGACCAAAAGATAAGAGGAATTAGCAGCTTCAAAAACCCTTGCAAATCTATATCATATGATGAAATGATGGACATATTGAGATGTTTTGAGGCATATAGAACCTTTGTAGCTTAAGTGACCAAAAGAATAAGGATATTGGATCCTCCTTGCAATGATTGACAATTCAACCATCTTCTATTGCTTAAAAAAGACCATAAGACAAGAACACCTTGATCCCATCTTAAATGAATGAATGTGTATGCTAAGATGAAACATAAGCCAATTAAAAAGAAGATGGAAAATTTTGGGGTGCTACAGCTTCCCCTATTGAATCATCTTAAAGCCGAGGGTGAGACTGACGCTAGCCTTTCGAACATTGAAGGTAGAAGAGGACTGAATACCAATAGAATCGTAAAATTTGCACTCTAGGAAACAAAAGAAAGTCAAGTATATATTTTTTATGTATTTTCTATTTTTTTGGACGCCTCTACTATTGATCGTTGGCAGGTATCGACACGATATTCCCGAAGGATTCCTTCACAAGATGGGATGAATGCTTTATTAAACGAACTTGCATAAACTGTATCATCAGATATCTTCTACTTCACAGGAGAAATAAACTTCATCTCCTTCTTCACAAAAGGTGAACTTAGCAACTAAATACCGGGGATATACTATTTCACAAAAGAATCTCTGTCTTCTACTACACAGAAGCCATATCCAAAAACTGTATCAAACAAATCTTTTACTTCACAGAAGAAATAATCTTTGTTTCCCTCTTCACAAGAGATAAGCTTCAGCAACTGAACTCCGAGGATATCCTACTTCACAAAATAAATCTCTATCTTATACTTCACATAAGCGATGTCCAAAAACCATATCAAAATGGATAGATTTTGTCTCCTACTTCACAAAAGAGAAAGCTGTAACCAAGAGGGTTCTTCTACTTCATAGAAGAAATAAACTTCATCTCCTACTTCACAAGAGAGAAATCCAAAACTTCAACTTCGGGGCACCTCCTACTTCACAAAAGAAGCCTCGCCTTCTACTCCACAGAAGAAACATTCATAAAATGTATCAAGGAATCTTCTACTTCACAAAAGAAAAAAACTTTATCTCCTTCTTCACAAGAGATAAGCTTCATTAACTGAACTTCGGGGATCTCTTACTTCACAAAAGAATCTTCTTTTTCTACTTCACAGAAGCGGTGTCCAGAAACTATATCAAAATGGACAGACTTTGTCTCCTACTTCACAAAAGAGAAAGTTGTAACCAAGAGGGTTCTTCTACTTCACAAAATAAATAATCTTCATCTCCTACTTCACAAGAGAGAAATCCAGAAACTGAAATTCGAGACACCTCCTACTTCACAAAAGAAGCTCCGTCTTCTACTTCACAGAAGAAACATTCAAAAATTGTAAACAAAAATGTATCTCCTACTTCACAGAAGAACAAACTCCGTCTTCTACTTCACAGAAGAAATAAACTTTATCTACCACTTCATAAGAGAGAAATCCAAAAGCTGAACTTTGGGGTACCTCCTACTGCATAGAACAAGCTTTGTCTTATACTTCACAGAAGAAACATCCAAAAACTGTTGGGTTTGAAAAGGTTAGCAATCAAATGGACTTTTGAAAAGGAGGAACTAGTTAAACTAGACCTACTGAAAGAATACCAATTACATTGGAGATATATGTCGGCCAAGGGAATATAAAGGAAAGAGACCAACCGAATGAGATTCTAACAAAGGTCACTAACCAAAGGTAGACTCCTAAGAAAAGAACACCGATTAAAGGCAATATTACAATGAAAAAATACTAGCCGAAGGTAGACTCTTAACAAAGATACCAACTAAAGGTAGATTTAACTGGGGATAGACATTGAATCTGAACAAAACATCGGTCGGAGGCGAACTTACACAAAAAAGAGACCAGCTGAAGGGGACTCTTAACTAAGGTTTTCCAACCTAGGTTGGGCTCTTAAAATGGTATTGACATTTGCAAAAGCACAAGAAGTACATTATCCCTCAGGACAAAAGTGGGGAATAATTCCTTAAGAGTGGCAATTATCTGAATTGTCATACACAAAGTATGGTTATAAAAATAATTGAGAAGCATGAATGGTTACGCACACACTCTTACTCGCACTCTAACTGCAAATAGAAAACAAGGGTAAAAACACCGAGAACTTTCAAAGGCAAGAAGGATCAATGACTCTTTGGGAGAAAAGAAAACACAACAAGACTTGATTGGGGATAGAAGTCACAAAGGACTCTACTAGGGAAACAGGAAGGGAATCCCATAAGACAAGACACTTGGTAAACAAAAGGTATGAAGCGAAAATATTGGAAGAAACATGTTAGGAAAACCCTAGGGATAAAATGTGGGGTTTACACATCCTCTGGGTATATAACAACTGGGTTACTTTAGGTAAATATTAGAATTGGCTTATGCTTCAATGCATGTTTCCATTTTTCTATGGTGTGATGCTCCATACAATGGAAATGCTATGCATTTGGGTAGATTCTATGTAGTGATGTATGTCTAGATGTTTCACTAGGGAATAGCAATAACAAAAATGAGCTACTAGGGAAATAAGGAACATCTGAAAAGACATCCTTGAAAACCCAATCTTCTGCGGGGAATAACAATCTGAATTGATAACTACCGGGTATAAACTTTGGTGCAATATTGCAAATCAGAGGGTCTATTTTATGGAGAGGCGCCAATGAAAATTGGACTTTGGGAAATGATACTGCAAAAATAAATTGCAATCTAATAAAGAGAGCTAATTCCAACTTCAACCAACTCTTAACTTCCTGGGGAAACGATCCATTACCTCCTTGATGGGAATAAGGAATACTTCATTGGGGAATGGAGATCGTCTTGTGTAGAATTATTAACAAAGGTAAATTCTAATGGTGATAAAGATATATCTTTAACAAAATAACTCGACGAAGAACTTCGTTGGGGTACGAATCTTCACTTGGAGAAAAGAGAAATCTTGAACAAGGAAAAACCTCAAAGCTCAAATTCCACTAGGGATGATACAACATCTTCTGCCACTCGGGATAAGAGCATTCTTAACAGTACTCTCACCAGTATAAACTATATTGAGGAAGAAAACCTTGTATGGTGCGCTCTAAAAAGTGACCTATCGGGAAGAAAACAAACCTCTTAAAAGATATATTAGAATGGAAACACAGATGCATAGACTTCACTCGGGAAAAATAGGCTTACACACACTCCACTGGGGAAAGTAGCCTACTTCACGGGGGATAAATCAAGAAACTTCATGCTGGTAAGTAAAAGAATTCTTACAAGAACCCTCAAAAGATGCAGACCACACTGAGGAGGTAAATTGTCGTGCACAATCCACCGGAATGCATTTCATTGGGGAGGATATTTCTGAAGAGAAACCTTTTAGCAAACAAACTTTTGCTAAGTAAAGATGAGGACTACATCGAGGGAAAGGATTTTGTTTGAGGAAGAAATCATCCCATCCTCTATTGAGAAACACAAATCACTAAGAACTTTACACTGGTAACAATCTCGACAGTTTTTTGTTCTCTTGCTGGTATGCTGCTTACTGTGAGTGAATGACAGTTTCCTGCAAAATAAAATCACACCAAGGTGCCTCAGGTATGAAGTTGCAACTTTAGCCATCAACCCAGACACTCAAAATTATCATGTAATTTCAAATGTTTATATTATACCTTGTGAGGCTTCAGTGCTTTTAAATGCAATGCTTATAAAAAATGTCATACGTTTTTGTAAACAAAATAGTAAAAATAAAACAAAGAGACAACTTTTGGATAAAAAGAGAATTTTATTGATTGATTGGCCTTTGAATAGGAATTTACATAAGAAATCAATTCCTAAAAATAGGTAATTACACACAAAACATCAAAAGAAAAATACAAAAGTGGCAATGTGAAAGCGGATTTCCATCGGGTTCCGATTCTGCTATAACTCTTATGTCTTCAAAGTTCCTCAATATCTTGCTTTCTGAAGAAGCTAACTAGACAGATCCCTATCTTTCAAAGTCACCAACTGTAATGAAAGATGATGTTATAGATGCAACGCAGACCTTATTCATTTGCTTTAAATCCCTGACTTTTGCCTGGACCGCCCTTTCGGGTTTTCAATCCACCAGGATACCCATTTTTGCTTAAGTCGCCTTTTTAGGTTTTCAACTTAGCGGGTGTACTCAATTATTTTTATTCTTTTCTTTTTTATCCCTAATTTTTTCCCAAACCTTTTCCTTTTATGGTTTTCCTGGATTCCCCTTTTTGCCTAAGCCATCGACTTTGTGGGTATTTTTATGAGAAGTATTTTTTTTAACTACGTGTGTGTTCACGGGGTGTGGAAAATCCTCTCTATCCATAGTTGCAATCATCATGGCTCCTCTTGAGAAAACTTTCTTTACAACATATGGTCCTTCGTAATTTGGAGTCCACTTTCCCCTAGCATCTGTAATATTGGAAGGTAGGATCCTTTTCAACACCAGGTCACCAACTTGGAAGTCCCAAAGACGCACCTTCCTATCAAAATCTTTCTTCATCCTCCTCTGATATAACTGCCGATGACAAATAGCCATCAATCTCTTCCCATCAATGAGATTCAACTGATCAAGTCTATTCTGAACCCACTCGGCTTCATCAAGCTTTACATACGTCATGATCCTTAAAGAAGGAATCTCAACTTCTACGGCAAGATTGCTCCTATACCATACATAAAGGAGAAGGGGGTTTCCCCAGTAGAAGTACGCACCGAAGTATGATAGCCATGAAAAGAGAAAGGCAATATCTAATGCCAATCTTTATAGGTCACCACCATTTTCTGCACAATCTTCATAATATTCTAATTTGCTGCCTCGACTGCACCACTCATCTTTGGATAATATGGAGAAGAATTGTGATGCTTTATCTTGAAACTTTCACACAACTCTTTCATCATCTTATTATTGATATTATACCAATTATAAGTAATGATCTTCTCAAATCCCATAACGGAATATAATTTGATTCTTGATGAAGCGAGCAACCACTTGTTTTGTGACGTTGGCATAAGATGCAGCTTCGACCCGCATGGTGAAATAATCAATGGAAACCAGAATAAGATGATGTATGTTGGAAGCAGTCGGTTCAATCTGTACAATCATATCAATGCCCCATATTGCAAAGGGCCAAGGAGAAGTCAATACTTTCAACAGAATGGGAGGCACATGCATTTTATCAGCATAAATCTGGCACTTGTAACAGATTCTGGCATGGTTGTAATAATTTTTTTCCATGGTAGACCAATAATAACCTGCTCTCAAGATTTTCTTAGCCATAATATGTCCACTGGAATGAGTTCCAAAAGAACCTTCATGTATTTCTTCTATGATCTTATTTGCTTTGTGTCTATCCACGCATCTGAGCAAAACACAATCATAGTTCCTTTTATACAAAACACCTCCATTGAGGAAAAACTTAGTTGAGTACTTCCATAGGGTCTTCTTATCTGTGATAGACGTATCCTTTGGATTTCCTTGTGTATTGAGATACCTCTTGATATCATAAAACCAAGGTTTCTCATTAGTTTCTTCCTCCTCTTCATAATATAATGTTGGCTCATTCAACCTCAAGATAGAGATAGAGGGGGCTTCATTTGCCCATCTGACTTTAAACATGGATGACAGAATAGCCAATGCATCTGCCAAGTGATTCTCCTTCCTCGGGGTGTGCTTAAAGGTGATTTCATCAAGGCACGAGATCAACTTTATAACATGCTCTCAATACGAAATAAAATTTAGGTGTCGTATCTCCCATTCTTTGTTGATTTGACTGATTATAAGAGCAGAATCCCCATATACCTCTAAGATCTTAATTCTCAAATCAATTGTAACTTCAATTCCGAAAATACAAGTTTCATATTCAACCATGTTATTGGTATAATCAAAACAAATTGTGGAAGTAAATGGAGTATAAAATCCTTCAGGAGAAGTAATAACAGCACCAACACCATTACGCAAAGCATTCAAGGCACCATCAAACACCATCGTCCATCATGATCCTGGTTTGGGTCCTTCTTCTGGGCTAAAAATGTTACAATCCCTGATGTACATGATGTCTTCATCTGGAAACTCAAACTTCATAGTCTGATAATAATTTCCATAGGCTGGTGAGCAAGATAGTCTGCTAATATACTACCCTTGATGGCTTTCTGGGTAGTATATTGGATGTCGTATTCTGTCAAAATCATACGCCAACGAGCTACTCTTCCCGTGAGAGTTGGATTTTAAAAAATATAGTTGATAGGATCCATCTTATATATCAAGAGAGTAGTATGAGTTAGCATGTATTGTCTGAGACGTTTTTCTGCCTGCGCGAGTGCACAACAAGTCTTTTCTAGCAATGAGTACCTTGACTAGCAATCAGTAAACTTCTTGCTCATATGGTAAATGGCATGTTTTTTTCTACCTGTATCATCGTGTTGACTGAGTACACAGCCCATAGAATTTTCCAACACCATCAGATACATTATCAAAGGTCTACCCTCTATTGGAGGCATAAGAATTGAAGGTTCCTGCAGATACTCTTTTATTCTTTCGAAGGTTGTTTTACAGTTTTTATTCCACCTGACCACTTGATTTTTTCTTAACAACTTAAATATTGGTTCACATGTGGTTGTAAGATGGGAGATGAATCTAGCAATGTAGTTTAACTTCCCCAAGAAACAATAAACCTCTTTTTCTGTTCTTGGCTCAAGCATTTCTTGAATTTCTTTTACTTTTGCATGATCAACATCGATTCCTTTTTTGCTTATCACAAATCCTAATAACTTTCCTGATCTCCCCCTGAAGGTGTACTTGTTCGGATTCAACCTTAGTCTGAATTTCCTTTGTCTTTCAAAAAACTTATGCAAATTAACCAGATGTTCTTCCTCTATCTGAGATTTTACAATCATATCACAACATATACTTCAATCTCTTTATGCATCATGTCATGAAAGAGAGTGATCATAGCATGTTGATACATTGCCCCTGCATTCTTTAGACTAAAGGGCATAACCTTATAGTAGAAAGTTTCCCATGGTGTAATAAAAGTTGTCTTCTCCATGTCTTCTGGTGCCATCTTGATCTGATTATAACCATAGAAGCCATCCATGAAGGAAAACACTTTTGATTGGCCAGTATTATCCATCAAAATATCAATACAGGGAATGGGGAAATCATCTTTAGGGATTGCTCTATTCAAGTCCTTATAATCAACACATATTCTTAGCTTCCCATCTTTCTTGGGCACTGGAACAATACTTGCAACCCATGGTGGATATGAGATAACCTTCAAGAAAACCGCGTCAAATTGTTTTTGAACCTCCTCTATAATCTTCTTGGACATCTCTGGATGATTTCTTCGAAGCTTCTGCTTGATCGGAGGGAAATCTTCTCTGAGAGGAAGCTTGTGCACAACAATATTTATATCCAACCCAGGCATGTCTTCATAGGACCAATCAAAGATATCAACATACTCTCGGAGCATTTCAATCAACTTCTGCTTCACACTTTCTTCTAAAGTGTACCATATATTGACTTCTTTCTTCACCTCTTCAGTACCCAAATTTATCACTTCCAAAGATTTCTGGTGCGGCTGGATGACCCTTTCCTCATGCCTCAATAATCCGGCCAACTCTTCCTGGAGTTCACAATCTTCTCCACCTTTCTCTTCAGCTTAGTAGATTAGATTATCAAAGTCATAATGAGCCATAGCAGAACATTGTCAATGGAGTCCTAGATAAATGTGGGACTGGATATGCATTATTGATGATTTATTTTTGTATTTTAGATTATGATTTAAAAATAAAAACAAGAACACATTGCCATTTTTTGTAAAAAGTAATAAAAAGGACAAGGAGCAAAATATTTGAATGCAAAAACGTCATTTATTTATGATAAACTTGTAAATAAAAACATTATGGCCCTATAAAATGATCCACTTTTACTTGGGCAGAGCGCGGGAATTATTGCATGATGTAAACAAAAATAAAATTACTCCTGAAAGCGGGTGACTATGATGACATCTTTAGCAAACCAATTGGATGGCTCTTGACCTAGGACCGTTGGGTGAATCTAATTATCCATGTCGTAATCGTTGTCTCCTTCATCATTTATTGCATTAACTTCTCCCTTGCTAGTATCAACACTGATAAACTTGATTGGAGTAGGAATACCTTGAACCCTGGGGATGGTAATTGGTGCACTTCGGCCTGCTACGAACTCCAAACCACCTTTGTCCTTCTTCATGGGAAGATCCAACACTCTACCCTAATCTTTTGGGTTCCATGATTCAAAAATTGCTTGAGCTTGCTTAAAATATTCCATCGAGACCTCTAGCTTGTTCACCTCTTGAAGAGGGGTTTTAATAACTTGGAAAGTTTTAAAATCCTGAAACGGAGTCTCATGCACTTCGCCTTCAATTTCCACGTATCTGAAAGTGCTCAAGTGACTCACCACACAATCTTCTTAACCACATGAGGCAAATTAAAATCAGTAAAAACGAAGCCATTACTAGCAGTAATGCTAGCACAAAGACTTTCAAATTGGTTTACAGAGATCTCTTGAGGGACAGAAGTTGTACTCAATAGCTTCATCAAAGCATTATGGTGTGACTCAGAGTCTCGAAGCAAGGATAAAAAGATATCTTCGATGGGGTCTAACTTAGTTGATCGATGATATGGTATTAAATTTTCTTAATATACCTCATTAATTCCTCTACATCTTTAGCTATATCTCAACTTGGAGTTTGAACTGGAGTATTCTGTATAGGCTCTTTACCACCTACCATAACATGTTTACCCTTGACTTTAGCCAAGGCATCAGTGTTGCTTTCTGGTGAAGTTTTAGGAGAGAAAATTCAGCCACTTCTGGTAATCCTACTAGCCCCCACAATATCATGAACTTCAGGAGTACTTTATGTAGGTGTCTCGATCACATGTTTCTTCCGTTGATACTATACCTCGGCCCCATAGTTCCAAGGTACTACTCTGTCTCTACTGTAAGGAACTGGACCAGGTAGAGTAATAGTCAACAGAGATTTTTTAGCAAGAACGAGAATCATTGAAGAAATAGGAATCCTTTTTGGAGTAAAAGGAATGGTGATTACATATACCTCATCCTCTTCAACTTTCTCAACAACATATAGTCTATCAAACTGTAAAGTTCCTTCATTGATTAACCTCTGAACCTCCTCAGGTTGAACCGAATAGATTTCACAATCAACAGTACAACCAGGGTAAAAACCTTTCTTAAACAAATGTTCTTTTACAAATGAAAAGGGAGTCTTTAATAAGTTTACATCCATTAACAAATTCAATCCTTCCTCTTCAAAAATTGTGTTGACTGCAGCACCTCCATGTGGTAGGAATGGTTATTGGGTAATATTTAGGCTAGGTTCATGCTCAAAGTTAATGGATTTAGAATCAAGTATATCTTGTACTTTGTGTTCCAAAGCTATGCAATTTTCAATGTTGTGGCCTTGTCCACCATAATGAAATTCACATCAAGCATTAGCATCAATATACTGGGGTAACTTGTTGGGGGTTAATATTCAATGTTCTCAACTCAATCAGTTTTAGCTGCATCAGATAAGGGAGTAGCTGAGCGTATGACATGGGTA
Source organism: Vicia faba (assembly GCA_948472305.1). Classification (NCBI taxonomy): domain Eukaryota; kingdom Viridiplantae; phylum Streptophyta; class Magnoliopsida; order Fabales; family Fabaceae; genus Vicia; species Vicia faba. The sequence continues at coordinate 1,123,188,263 of OX451739.1, read as the reverse complement.
AAGCGTCAAATTTCCTTGGAGGTAACCTAGGTTTCTACTGATAGTTCCCTTGTCAGGGAGCATATGCTTGCTGATGTTGTTGTGGTTGTTGTTGAGGAGTTGCAACAAGAATTATCACAACTGCAACATGTTGATAAGGCTCTTGATAGGCTCTACCCTTACCTTTTAGTGCATATAATGCACTAGCCTTCCCTTCCTTATTCTTTTGATATTTTCCGAAAGTCTTCTTCACATTACCAACAGTATTTTTGGAAGCACCAGTCTAAATATTTCCTATTTTAATCCCCACTTTAATTCTTTCTCCATATGTCACCATTTCAGAAAACTATCAGAAGTGCTACAAGACAAATAATAATTCCCTTGTAGAGTGCTAGTGAACATATCAACCGTTTCTCGCTCCATCATTGGAGGTTTAACTCTGGCTGCCATCTTGCGCCAACTTTGTGCGTACTCCTTAAATGATTCGTTCTTTCCCTGAGTCAAATTCTGTAACTGAGTTTGTTGGCACCATATCATTGTTGTGCTGATAGTGTTGAACAAAAGCCTATGTCAACTCTCTCCAACTGCGGATACATGTGCTTTCTAACTGCATGTACCACTCCAGAGTTCAACCAGCCAAATTGTTCTGGAAAAATGAATTAGCAGCTTCTCTTCATTAGAATAGACCAACATTCTCTTGTAATAAAGCTTAACATATGTCTTAGGACAGTTTGTGCCCTTATATTTGACAAAGTCAGATACTTTCAATTTTTGGGGAATTCTCACTCTGGGAACCAATCCCAAATCAATCATATCCAAACCCAAAGCTCCTTGGGTCTCCATGGCTCTTATGCACTTCTTAAGCATACAAAGCTTCATGTCAGCTTTGGTAGGTTCATCATTATTTGAATACCAATCATCATAGTATCTTCTTTAAGATTGAGCACCGGAAATTAAACTGTCCTTCTAGCCTGTTGTTGCATAAACATATGCTAGGGAGTCAGATGCGGAGGAGTTGGTGGAGTAAGATTACTGATGACATAATTCATGTTGACACCTTGATTATTTCCTACCAGATTACTGGGAATATCACACCCAGGGTTACCGGGAATACCACCACCAGGATTACTAGGAAACCCACCACCAGGATTACCAGGAATACCACCACCAAGATTACCAAGAATACCACCACCAGGATTACCAAGAATACTACCTGTAAGATTTCCAATATCACCATTAGGAGGATTCAACTCTTCACCCTCATTACCAATAGTAGCAGCAGATCTTACAACCAGAGCCCTCAACTCTTCCTGTCCTCTAGCCATGTTTTGTATGATGTCCATCAGTTGTTCCACACGGGAACCTACCCAATTTCCCATAGAGATCATGTATGCTTGCACTTGTTCCATCAGCCGCCTTTTATTACCTCTGGTACCGTACCGATGAATGCATGAATTTGCAATCTCTGAATAAGAAAAGCCAGTTTAGAAGTAAGAAGACCAATCTTGATAACCTGTCATGATATGATATGTTATGAGTATATGAGTATGCATGTAATGTTTGTTATCTCCGATGTGTTCAAGTGTTTTTTCAACCGCCAGGAATAACAAACAACATGATAAAATAAGGCACTAAACAAAAGAGATACATTAACAAAAATTGCTCATTTAATTAAAACAAGGGAAGATCCCATAGGAGTTTAATACAAGGAAAGTCGTAATACAATATGAATGACCCCATCAAACAAATCTGGTGGTGATCAAGCATCAAAATGTAAGAAAAACTCCTAATCCTCTAATTCCAAGTACTCCAAAGGTCCATCCCCCATGTTTTTGTTACTCCAAGCTTTGGTCTCCTTCAATAACTTTTTTATCCTCTCAGCACCTAACCTCAAGACTAAGTTCTGAATCACCTCATGTTTCTTGCTCAACATGCTTTCCAAATTGCAAAGTGTTGTACCCCAAAATTTTCCCTCTCATCTTTGAGACATATAATTCAAGATATCTCCTTATGCTCCTAGGGTCCTCAAGTACTCAAGACTACTCAAGGAATTGACCATACAAACTCCCCTCCTAAGCAATTGACCTACAACTAGGGTTTTGCTTATCTCAAGGGAAATTGAACTCCCAATGCCTAAAGTGGACTTCATGGTTCCTCATATGCTTCAAAGAATACTCGTGCCAAATTTCAAACCTTGTAGCACAAGTTTGCTCAGTCAATTGCTCAAATGATTGAAAATCAACTGTATTGGATAAAAAGTCAACTTTGACCAATTTATAGTCAAACTTCAAGATTTTTTGTCAAAATCAATATTTTTAAGTCACATTCATCATTTGATCAAGGGTTGATCATGATTCATCAAGAAAACTCAAGATTCATCAAAAGTCAAAGGTTACTAAATTAGGGTTTTCTTAAGAAGTCAACTGAACTTTGGCCAAACATAACTTTCACATGTTTCATCAGAAATTTCTCAACCAAAGCCTATCTTGAAGGAAATTCAATTATCTAAAACTTTGTCTCTCTCTAAGCTCAAGGCTAAAAATGCTTCATTTGAGAGATATGGGCCAAAATATTACAGGTCATTTTAAAAGTCAACAAAAAGACATCTTTTGTCAAAGCAACTTACATAAAAATAAAGGCTTCAAATGAAAAAATGACTAACATGAAGGTTATAGGAGACATCTTGAGGTTTCTAAAAAGTCCAGGATCATCTTCATATGACAAAAATTGTGAGAGTTATGATTGGTGCAATTTGGGATATTTTGAGAAAATGCATGAGTCCAAATTGAGCAAATTTGAATTTTTTGGCTAATGGGCCTAATTTTTCAGGTCCAAACGTGATCATAACCTCATAAGAGACCTCTAAATCCATTCATAAATTTTTATGATTTTTATTTCTTTTATTTGGATTTTATTTATTTAAATACAAATTAAATCAAATAAAATATGAAAGCAACGGATCAAGGCGCGTGGGCTCTTGTTTTGATCAGATTTAAAGCCCAAACATCACATGACCAGCTAGCAAAAATGTGTGAGATTGATTGGCATGAGATTGGTCTAAAAAGTAAAGATTTCATGCAAAATTCTAATCAAAGATTTGATCATGAAATACAAATGATTGATCTCACTTTTGTTGACCTAATCTTCTCATTATAAATACTCAACACATTCAGACATCAAGGGACATGAAAATTTCCGCAAGGAGACAACCTCAAAATCTCAAATTTTCTCAAAACTAGGGCAACTTGAAACCCTTACCTCCAGTCTCTTTCAATCCCTTCCAAGCACTCTATCATTTTCCTGAAGTTCCCAGGAGTCTATCTCAACCATCCTTGAAGCTCATAGCACGCTAGAAGCCGCACACAAGCACGCCAATTTGGATAATTTTCTTGAAATCGAATCTTGTAATTCATGCATATTTAATTAATTTGATGCATACATCCATGTTCATATTGATGTTTGGAATGATTTTGACACATCGTTTGCAAGCTTTCACGCACGAATGACAAAATGCCATTATTAGGGCAGTTTGGAATATTTCCTTCACATCTCGTGTTACAAGCGCTTTCAGGCCAAACTAACATCACCATTGGATTCAGGAGGTCCAAATTAGGGGGGCACGTCCCCTCTTGATCTTTAAATCTTGCTATTTTTTCAAGTTGGATTGTTGCCTCGTCGGAGAAGACGACCGGAGCTAGGGCTCCAGTGCTTCTCTGATACACTTTTATTATATATTTATTTTGTTTCTATTATATAACACAAAGTCAGTGTGGCACAGATGGTGAATGATGTTTTTTTATTACATGAGAGTGTGGGTTAGATCCCTACGTCTTGCAATTATTTTGTTGTTTTTTACAAACTAACGCTCAGGTTCATAATGTATTGACTGATTCATATTCTTCATCACAAAAAATTCGATGGTACGGTGGCAGGAGGGCGCGCCTGTGACCTCAAGGGTGTGGGTTCAACACCCACCCCATGCATTCTTTTTCCCTTATTTTTCTAACCCTAATCTATTTTCACCATATTTTCTTAATTAATCATTTCAATTAATCATTAATTAACCTGAATTTTTAACATTATAACAAATTAGGGTTAGGGTTTTTAATTAGTAATTAATTTTTTTTCTTGATATATTTTTATTTACTAATTAATTAATTAATTAACCTTTTTTTCTTAATATTAAAATCAATTAGGTTTTAATTAATTATTAACACTTAAATTAGTTTCTACAAAAAAAAAACACAAAAAACATTTTAACATTTTTTAACATTCTTTTCCTCATCTTTTGCTATTTAATTTTCTTAGACAATTGTGTAGGTCGCACTGTCAATGTAATATATTAGATTTATCTTTTCTCGCATTTTTTCATTATGTATCTACTCACAGGATGTAATAGCTTAGGTTTAAATTTCTGTGTTTTACATTTCACACTTTAATTTTCTGTACATAATTAACTGCTAGTAGCTAGGGTTTGTATGGAAAGACTAAAAGCAATATAGAAAACCCTAACTTTCCAGATAAAATAACTGAATTAACACACTTCGCACACTTGCACCTCTAGGGTAACCTCTCTTGTTACCTTACGAATATTGGTCACGTCCCTCGAAAGTTTGGATACTTTGGCAAAAGACCCTTGATCAAATTATCATAGTCCTTTCGAATAAAGTTCATAGTCCCTCGATGACCCTCCGAGTTGCCTACAAAATGATGATAGTCCCTTCTATATAATTGTTAAAGTATCCTTACATGTTGCCTTCGATGACCATATGATGACGCTACGCTTGTCGCTTCATATCCAATAGATAGGTTTACCTACCAACTAATGGTATGGATAGTACTATCTCTAAAGGAGAAGGAAAATAACAAGAAAGACCTTTAGTGGGTAAGAACTCCTAATTGCTTGCTCAAAACCTTTTCAAAACATTTTTCACACATCGTTTTCAAAAAAGTATTTCAAAACACTGTATACATTCTTGATGACTGATAGAAGGATCATTACAAAGTCTGCCTTAGAGTGGCATTTCAAAATATTTTCAAACAAATCACATACAAAGCAAGTTTTCAAAAGCGAGATAAGAAATTAAGATCCATTAGATAACTACGGATGAAAAGGGTGCTAATACCTTCCCTTTTCATAACTTACCCCCCGAACTTAAAATCTACCAAAGGTATTTCCTGTTCTTTTCACATTTCCTAAACATTGGATAAAAGAAAAGTCGGTGGCGACTCTTACTATCCGCACATTTGGATAAAACTAAAAAATTAAGTTCTCTCACCGTATTACACGAAGCTTTACTATAAGATCATCACAACCTTCACATTATGTAGGTTGGTCTGGCGCTTTGCCTTTGTCTTCAAGTAGAACTTTGAGTCTTGCAACTTATTCCACCACTTGTGATAACTGAATGTTGCTTCCTTTCAGCTGAGTCTCTACTGTGAGCCTCTGAGTATTATTGTGATACGGTGGGAGAACTGACTTGAGGTTTGCGTTTGTGTTTTCAAATGTTTCGGTTTAGCAAGAGTCGCCACCGAATTTTTATTTTATCCTAAGGAAAGGCCAAAAAGCACAGGAAAGACCTTTGAGATGTTTTCGTGGGTTCGGGGGGTAGATTATGAAAAGGGAAGGTGCTAGCACCCTTTTCATCCATGGTTTTCCATGAGCTCTTAGTTACTTGTTTTAGATCACTTGCCTTTGCTTTTCAATTGTTTGAAATGGTGCTTTGTGTGTGGTTTTGAAAATGTTTTGAAAAAGATGCCTTGTCTAGGCAACCTTTGTAACAATTCTTGTTTGAATGTTTTACAAAGGTGTTTGTCTTTTTGAAAAGATGTTTCAATGTTTTGAAAGTTGTTTTTTGAGGTTGTGTTGTGATGTGTGTTTGAAAAATGGCAAGGATGTTTTGCAAGATTTTTGATCAAGTAACCAAGAGTTTGTCTACCCTATTTTACTCAAAGATCTTTCTCATGTTTTTAACCCTTTTAACAGTGTTGTTTCACCATTGTATTTGGTGAACAACCTTGTGTTAGGATGTTTGAATGGGACAGGCGCGGGTCATCGTATACAATCATTGAAGGCAACTTGTGAGACGCTCTAGCAATTTTGTAAGGGACGAGATCATTTTATCGAAGGCAACATTGAGGGTCATCGAGGGACTACGATCTTTGTTTATCGAAGGGACATTTGCTAGAGTGTCTCATACTCGAGGGACATGATTGCATTTTCGAAGGCAACAAGTGAGATTAACCTAAGGGTGCATGCGTGAATAGTGTGTTTGATTTGCATGCATTTTGTCTTGATTAGGGGTTTCCTACTTGTTGGTTTTATCTTTCCAGACACACCTATTTACTAGCATTTGTATAAAGCAATAAAAATGTAGCAAATAAATATCCTACACTATTACAACCATATTGAAGTGCAAAAGAATATAAAGGAAAAAATAAGATAAAAAAGAAGAAAAAATGAGGTCCTTCGATTTGGGCACGAGCAGTCTTCGATTTTCATTTCTAGGCTTCCTTCGATTGGGAGTTCGCACCAGTGAGGTCATGGCCTTCGATTAGGCTTTGGCACCAGTCAGGTCATGTACTTCGATTGGAGGCTGGCACCAGCATGGGAGTGCCTTTCGTCTGAGCCTGGACTTAGTGCAAGTGTGCCTCTGGTTGGGCCTTTCTGCTTTGTTGCCTTCTTTGATTGGGCCAGTGAAATCAGTGTGAGCGTGTCTCTGGCTGGGCCTAGAAGTCAGTGTGGAAACCAAAGGCTTCGTTTTATACTCTTGTCTCCTGTTTCTTTCGTTTGAACTTTTTGAACAGCAACATGGCATAAGGCCATGCTAGTATTGCCTTACAATCAGTTGATACTTAATGCATATTTAAGTAAACAAGCAGCAAAACGAAAGGGGTTAGCTCTGAAAACATATTAAGTAGGTGGAAACGAAAAGAACCAAAGTGTTATGTACATGTTTTGAAATGAAAGGGAAGATTATTCACATACTATGCCATGAAATGAAAGGTTCAAGGGTAAGAGTGACTTACCTTCATTCAGGCCTTGAATGGATGTGGGATTCGAACTTGAACTTCTACCTGGACGTTTTTGGAATTTGAAGAGTAGTCACAGGGGGTTTGCTTTTGGTTCGAAGAGTTGTCACAGAAGGTTGTCTTTGAGTTTGAACAAACTTCTATGTGTGGGGTGTTCTTCAGAATCGAAAGAGGTGAGTGTTTGGGATTCTGGGTTTTGATTTCTCAAGTGTTGATGAACTTGAGAGTTTTGTTGTGTTTGGGAAAATTTGGGAGATTCGTTCCTCTGGTCCAAAGATCCTCCCTTAGCTTTGTAAATGTTCCTCTATTTATAGAGAAAGAATGGACATGTTGTCCAAAGCCAGCCTTGCAAATAAATGATAAAATAATGTAATGTGAAAGTACATGTGGGGGGCCTCTTGGCAGTTGGGGTGCAGAAGATGTGACTTATGCTTTTGGCCTTGCTTGTGCTCAGACCAAAATCAGGTTGAAAGCTGATTTTATGACTAAAGTACTCTCTATGAAAGGAAAGAGCATGTAGCCTTTAACCAATAATAGTAGTATCTGAAAGAAAAAGTTTAAAACCCTTGTACAAGCTTCTGACTATGTAATGATTTGGACGCAACATAGCCTGGCAAACGAGATTTGGTATTGAGTCAAATGCAAGAATTAGATCGAAGCGCACTTGTTTGAAGGAAGCCTTTGCCTCAGTCGAAGCTTGTGGTCGAAACAAGCTTACTCGAAGGAAGCTAATGCCCTATCGAAGCTTGGATCGAAACAAACATATTGCCCAATCGAAAGACTGTGTTCGAAGGAAGCAATGTTTCCTAATCGAAGCATGTGGATCGAAATAAACATAAAGGGAGTCATTGCCTTTTAGCGTGAGGGAAGTTCCTGACTTCTGAGTCGAAGGGTGTTCCTTCAAGGGAAGCAAGAACTTAGTCAAATATTATATGAAGATATCTCTTGGCTCCAATGAAGCTTATGAGAGGTAAAGTCTGCAAGAGGCCCTTGGTGCAAGTGGATTCGAAGGATGCATAGAGATGGTTACTTTGTCCCATCGAAACTTGTCCAAACGAAGCAAGCATGCAGGCAGCAAACTTGTCCAGTCGAAGCAGACTTGTAGGCAGTAAACTTGTCCAAATCGAAGTAGGCTTTGCAGGCAGCACGCTTGGTGAATCGAAAAGGTTTCCTTATAGGGGGCATTTGTGGCCAACATGTCATGGCCTTTGATTGCAACCATGTAGGCAACACACTTGTCCATTCAAAAGGTTGAATCGAAGGAGGTTTCCAAATCCAAACGAAGGATGTACCTAAACTGGCATTCGAAGGAGACTTTAAGTTCAAAATGAAGGATGTAATCCAAGTTGCATTCGAAGGAGGCCAAGAGTCAATCGAAGGATGTAGAATCGAAGGAGACTTGTTTTCCTCCAAATTTGTCAAAATGTTATTTTTATCTATTTTCTCCATTTTTGACAGTTTCCTTTTAATTTTGGTACTGGAAAATTCAAAAGTACTTGTGCAAGCTTGAACCTTGAGAATCCTTGTGAGAAAGGCCTTGAAGAATGAGAGGGAAAATTTTGGGGTACAACAGCTGCCCATGTTCAAACTTCTTACACCTGAAGAGTTAGATTGGTAATTCTACCATTCGTGACTTGAAGGTGGAAGATGATTGAACACTAGAGTGCCCAGAAAATTTGCACTCGAAGATGTGTTAGTTGATTATGTAGGGAATGGGCTTAAAGATGCCATTTGGAGAGATGATGGATAGTTGTTGGAGATGGGCTTAAAGATGCCATCCAGAGATGTGACATAATCTTGTCGGGGATGGGCTTAAAGATGCCATCTGGAGATGTGACAGAATCTTGTCGGGGATGGGCTTAAAGATGCCATCTGGAGATGATTGCTACTCCAAATAGATGATGAAGGAATCTTGGATGATTACTATCTCAGCAGGATGATGAAGGAATCTTGGACGATTATAACCTCAGCAGGATGATGAAGGAATCTTCGATGACTACAACCTCAACAGGATGATGAAGGAATTTTGGATGACTACAACCTCAGCAGGATGATGAAGGAATCTTGGATGACTATAACCTCAGCAGGATGATGAAGGAATCTTGGATGACTACAACCTCAGCAGGATGATGAAGGAATCTTGGATGACTACAACCTCTGCAGGATGATGAAGGAATCTTGGATGACTACAACCTCAGCAGAATGATGAAGGAATCTTGGATGACTACAACCTCAGCAAGATGATGAAGGAATCTTGGATGACTACAACCTCAGCAGGATGATGAAGGAATCTTGGATGACTACAACCTCAGTAGGATGATGAAGGAATCTTGGATGACTACAACCTCAGCAGGATGATGAAGGAATCTTGGATGACTACAACCTCAACAGGATGATGAAGGAATCTTGGATGACTACAACCTCAACAGGATGATGAAGGAATCTTGGATGACTACAACCTCAGCAGGATGATGAAGGAATCTTGGATGACTACAACCTCAGCAGGATGATGAAGGAATCTTGGATGACTACAACCTCAGCAGGATGATGAAGGAATCTTGGATGACTACAACCTCAGCAGGATGATGAAGGAATCATGGATGACTAAAACCTCAGCAGGATGATGAAGGAATCTTTGATGACTACAACCTCAGCAGGATGATGAAGGAATCTTGGATGACTACAACCTCAGCAGGATGATGAAGGAATCTTGGATGACTACAACCTCAGCAGGATGATGAAGGAATCTTGGATGACTACAACCTCAACAGGATGATGAAGGAATCTTGGATGACTACAACCTCAGCAGGATGATGAATGAATCTTGAATGACTACAACCTCAGCAGGATGATGAAGAAATCTTGGATGACTACAACCTCAGCAGGATGATGAAGGAATCTTGGATGACTACAACCTCAACAGGATGATGAAGGAATATTGGATGACTACAACCTCAGCAGGATGATGAAGGAATCTTTGATGACTACAACCTTAGCAGGATGATGAAGGAATCTTGGATGACTACAACCTCAGCAGGATGATAAAGGAATCTTGCATGACTACAACCTCAGCAGGATGATGAAGGAATCTTGGATGACTACAACCTCAGCAGGATGATGAAGGAATCTTGGATGACTACAACCTCAACAGGATGATGAAGGAATCTTGGATGACTACAACCTCAGCAGGATGATGAAGGAATCTTGGATGACTACAACCTCAGCAGGATGATGAAGGAATCTTGAATGACTACAACCTCAGCAGGATGATGAAGGAATCTTGGATGACTACAACCTCAGCAGGATGATGAAGGAATCTTTGACGACTGCTACTCCAAAAGGTAATGATAACTTTTATTTGTCGATCGATCTTTCCTGAATAGGTAAAGAGTTAGTTGTATGCAATGTCATGATGCATGAAATGCATAATGTCATGATGTTCTCAAAAGTAAATGAGATTGTGTCGTATGCACTTATCATGTATGTAAATAGGATGTATGAAATGTGAAATGTTAATGAATTTATTTTTGTATGGGAAAATAAATCCTTGACAAGTGTTGGGGAGTTATTAAATCTCGGATTGCTGTTGAAGTGTAGGTGTGTCTTCAAACTTTGCTTAGAATATTTCCATCGGGGGTTCCTGTTTTGTTGAGGAAAACTCCATTGGGGAAAGTTGAAAACTTTGTGGAGAGTGTTGATCCATGCTTGGAGAAAAAGGTTCAGGAGTCTTGGTTGTCCGTTGCTCTACTGGGGAGTCGAAGTTGAACTGATATCTGGTCGGGTCCAGGTTTCACAGTAACTTGTTGGGGATTGTAGAGTAGTCTACTAGGGAAGAGGAGTTGTGGTCCTTTGATTTGTAGTAGTCGGAGAGTGTTGTACCCAAAAATTTGCCCTCGTATCTTTCCACAAGAAATCACAGCTTCAGGCTTTTCCTAATTTTTCAGACTGGCTCAAGAATCGGTCAAACAGACTTTTCTCGTCAGTCAGACAAAATTAGGGTTTTCATTGATTTTCATGGCTCTGGAACAGTTCAAACATTTGGCTTAGGGTTTGGTTGATTTTAGCTCAAGTTTTGATCAGGCGGACGTTTCTTTGACTTTTAATCAAGAACTAGGGTTTTTGTGCGCGTATTTCTCAGAAAAGATTATCTTTACAGTTTCTTTTCAGTTTACTCTGAAATTTGGATTTAGGCGTTTGAATCAACAAAATTGCAGATTGTTGTTTAATCAGTAAAGGCTAAAGCACTTGATTTGAGATGAGATAAAAGTTGAGGCGCTTAAATTGAGAATCTACAGTGATTGATTTGATCAGTAAAAGGATGAATATCTGGATATTGGTTTGATTAACTGTGCATCGGATACTTGAAGCGCCAGGTTTATTACTGATTCAATGATAAGGCCACAGTGTTCGTTAATTATTTTTCTAAAGTCAGAATAATTGGATACTTCCAGTTATTTTAATTTTAAGAAATTCAAATAATTAAATGAACATTGAATTGAAAGAAGACTTAATTGATCAAGTTGGATTTTTTATTTATCTTCAATTATTCGTTACAATTATTATTTGAATACAGTATGTTACAAAGTATTCTAATGATGATTACAATAATTGAAAGGGAATAAAAAGATTTGATTGGTAAATAAAAGGACTTTTATTTATCTTTAAATTATTTGTATAATTGTTATTGTTTACAAAAATGTTTACAATAATAATGTTACAGTAATTTAAATTGAAATAAAACAATGTCCTAAAAATGCTAAATCTTCATCTTCTATCCAGTGCTCCCTTGATGCTCTTTTGATTTTATCTGCAAAGAATAAAAGAAGAAGAAAAAGTCAAAGCAGAGAAAAATAGTTAAAGATAAACAGTCAAAAAAGTTCATCATTAAAAACAAATGGCCGGAATCAGTTTTGGCCCTCTCTGCAAATCACGGGATTTCTCCCGGTTCACAAAGAAGGATGGAATGCTTGCAATGAAACATGAATGCACAAAGTTGTGATTTTTGCACAAATTCAAAATTCTTAAGCATGCTGCATAATTCAAAACCTGCATAGTTCAAAACAAACAGCATATGCAAGTATAAATCCAAAGGCAAACTGAGTTCCAATGTCAAAGCAACTAAGTCAAAAAGCTGCCAAAAGGTGCACAGCTGCCCAAAAGATACCTCAAGATGCCAAAGCATCAAAAAACTGTCACAAAGATGCAGGAAAATATGGAAGCAGTACATAAAACATGCAGAGGCAAAACTACATATGCAAGCAAGTTCCATCTCATCATTTTCAGCCATTTGTTTTTTCAGAAAAAGACAAATGTAAACAATATTAAATGTTTAAAATTTGTCAAGAGAGAGAAAGAGAGAGGAAGAGAATGGGCTTACAGGTTTAGGCATGAGGACAATATATGTAAAACTGCAATAAAACAGTGGGACAGAAGGCAGAGATATGAAGAAATCAGAATGCAAATAAAAACTGTCAATAAAAAGAAACAAAATTTTCTTTCCACAATTAAACCTTCAAACCGGATTCAAACCCTGAACCCTTTTTTGGGGGCATATAACAACAGCAAGCCCTGCGTTCAACAAGAAAAAATAGATATACAAACCTGAACCATCAAAAAGCAGGCCTAAACTGATATCATAACAACACAAACTTTTCAAGCTAAAGCCTTGGTTCAAAAACCTGTGAGAGCCTAACAACACAAACCATCCAAACCTCACACTAAGCATAAACCTGCTAAGCCTTACCAGAAGCCAAAAAAACCAGTAAATCTGTCCAGATTCAAACCCAACCTGCTGAAGCCAACTGATAAACACCATATCCAACAATAGCCATAACCTATTTGAGCCTTAAACAAAGGGCCAGAAGTTCAAGTATTGAACCTCACCTGCTTGAAACTTTGCCAAAAGAACATGAGGCCATAGTCTGCTGTCCAAGCCTTAAGCTTAACACGCCTAAAAACCTCACCTGACTAAAATACCAAGTCATGTCAAAGCTTACAAACCTCTAGGCCCTCAGAAAACATCATCATTGGGCTACCAAACATAACATTCAAGCATATCATCAACAAACATCATCAAGGCATCAAGACAATCAAGCACAGAAGCAAGCATACGGGGCAAACAGAGAAGAAGAAAAAAAAACTATACAAGGGTTTTCAAGTATCATCATCAAACCAACACAAAAGGCAAAGAATACAGAGTACCAGGAAGCAAAGCTTCATCAGCATCGTCACCTCGCCGTCCGGCCCTCCACGCGCCTCCTAATTCCCTCCTCCTCCGTCTCCAAAAGGTAGTACTTCTTTTCCCTCTTTTCAAAACCTCACGTGAACCACAATACACGAGAAACAGAGTCAATAAACGAAAATCAGAACATGCAAGGACAAAATCAAAAACCCTAATAACATTCTAGATCGTTACCTTTTTTTCATTTTTCGCGTTACCCAACCACTGAGGGAGAAGGAGGGACGGTGGCGCCGTTTGACCTTAGGCGGAGGAGCGCTCAGAAGGACAAGATTCAGAAACGTTTGGCATGAGAAGACGAAGACGAAGTGGAAACGATGAACGACGGCGCCTTGCTGTATGTAACCTTAAGCTGTCCCAAATGATACGAAACATTACAACCCTAAAAACGTATAAACCACATTGGGCCTTACCCTTTTGATCAGCTTAGGCCCAAATACGTTCCAATTCATACCCCCTCCCTTGGCTTCTGTTTGATCATGTTTGGGCCAAGATGATCCACCCTTAAGCCCATTTCTTTTTATACATAACTTAACCTTCTTTTTTTTTTTCTTGATAAAAAATATATTACTAACCCTTTTATTAAATACTGAATTATATTAATAATTAAAACTTAAAACTTTTTTTTCTTTTCTTTCATTAAAACTCTTTTTTTATTTTTAATGTAAATTTAACTTAAAACATTTATAAAAGATACATAAAAAATAGGTTTTTAGTTTGAGTATTCTTTTTAACTAAAAAAGGCTTTGTAAATAAATACTAATACATAAAAATAATTCTTAAGATAATACTTTTCATTTTTTCTAAAAAAATACTTTCTTTGTACACAATTACATAATTTTTTCTTTAAAGTTAATATTTTTCTTTCCTTAAAATTAAAACTTTTATGTGTACATATTTAAACAAAAAATATAAAAATACAAATTTAAATCAAATGTGGATAATAATACTTGACAAATAAACAATATTTAATTGTCTCATTAAATTCACATTCCTCAACTTGTAAATAAATTACACTTACACCTACACAATACATTTTACATTTGATACATTATACATTTGCTATTCTTACACTTTGCTATACATTACATTATTTACATTTGATCGCGATTCGATTTGGTTGTAATTATTTAAGTCTCATCCCCCTTTGTGAATTTGTACCCCCACTCCCGGATACTATTTGTAATAGCGTAGACTTTAAAGTTCCCGCAATTTACCGCTTTCGAATTATACCATGATTAGACCTAGGGTTTGTATGTACATGAAATCAAACGCTAGATAACCTAATACAAGACAAATACATGAAATCAATACACAATCACACTTGCACCCTCTAGGGTAATCCCACATGTTGCCTTCCAAAATGGGCTATGCTTGCACGTCGAGTTTCTTTGGCAAAACAAAACAAATCAAATGATCATAGTCCCTCGATGACGCTTTCGAAAGTTGCCTAAAAAATGATCAAGTCCCTCAAAGGAAAAATTGCCAAAGACACTTGGCACCATTGCATTCATGGTCCATACGATGACCCTCTCCCGTCCCATTAAACATCTTAAACGCAAGATTGTCCACCAAATTCAATGGTGGAACAAAATTGTTAAAAAGGGGTTGAAAGCATAGAGAAAACCTTCGAGTACAATAGGGGTAGACCAAACTCTTAGTTACTTGAAATCAACTTGCAAAAACACTTGCCTCCTTTTCAAAAACCACACTTCACAAACACTTTCAAAACAAACTTCCAAAAACACTTTGAAACATCTTTTCGAAAAGATACACACCGTTGTATATACTCAAACACGAGTCATTATAATGGTTGCCGAAACAAAGGCGTCTATTTCAAAACATTTTCAAAAACACATACACACACACCATTTTTCAAGCAATCAAAAATCAAGGCAAGTGATCTAAAAACCAAGTAACTAAGAGCCCATGGATAACCATGGATGAAAAGGGTGCTAATACCTTCCCTTTTCATAATCTACCCCCCGAACCCACGAAACATCTCAAAAGGTTTTTCCTATGCTTTTTAACCTTTCCTTTAGGACAAAATAAAAAGTCGGTGGCGACTCTTGCTAAACCGAACAAGTGCGAACACAAACGCAAAACTCAAGTCAGTTCTCCCACTGTAACATAGAACTGGCGACTCTGCTGGGGAGAATTGAAAAAAGTGGGGTTACCTTAGGGTTTTTAGATCACCCTCTTGCATGATTAATTGTTTGCTTTGTTTGCTTTACCTTTGTGGTTCTCTTGTTTGGGCATGAAATCCTACACCCGGATTTGGGAAACATTCATAGATAGCAATACGTTGTGGAAACTGTGCGGTGTATACCGACACGGTTGAAGCAATAGCTATATTAGTGCGACATATTTGTGAGTACCGGTAACCCTTGAGTTCAATCAAGGAGAGTACGGGGCCGCTGAGTGATGTCACTAAGCACTAATGACCTAGAACCTTACTTGACCATCTTGGCCTTTCATTAGGGCTAGTGAGATGACCGGCTTTGGTGCAGTCCGAAGTTGGTAGATACTCGATAATACACTCATTGAGGATTGTTTTCTTGGAATATTTTGGTCGCTAGTTAAGTGGCTAAACCAAAACAATGAACGATGAAAACAATCAAGTGATATTGAGCTCCTTAGAACCCGGTTACAATTTATAGGACAGGTTTTAAGCCAACTACACTCAAGAGGGTACTTACCTATGAAACCCATGCAAGCCTGAAACTAGGGTTTTGTGTGATTTACATGTACATATGTTTGTGCATACATCATAAACATCATGAAGCATCATATGCATATACTAACCATTTCAAGGGTTTAGATCTTCATCTTTGTTCTTGTTTTGTAGGTCATGGAATTTCCTCGCAGGAAAACCATCCAAGTCAACCTTGTGAGGATCCCTCCTCAACTCAAGGAGCTCACATCAAGAATTCCAGAAAACTCTCCCTTCAGTGAAAGACATGGTAGACTGCTCAACCTAGTCGGCACCAACATTGAAGAGGACATGGTAAAGGTGTTGTTTTAGTTCTTTGACCCCCTTCACCACTGTTTCACGTTCCCTGACTACCAGTTGGTACCCACTTTGGAGGAATTTTCTCAACTCCTGAGAATTCCCATCCTTAATCAACTACCTTTCAACGGTACGGAAAAGGAGCCAAAGCCTGAAGATGTTGCTCGAGCACTACATCTACAACCATCTGACATCAAGGGGCATTGGGAAACTAGAAGCGGTGTCAAAGGCTTCTTAGCAAAATTCTTGTTTGAGAAGGCACAAGAATGTTGGAATTCATTGGACCTACAAGCCTTTGAAGAAATTGTGGCCCTTCTTATCTATGGGCTGGTCTTGTTCCCAAATCCTGACCAGCTTGTAGATGTCAACGCCGTCAAAATATTCTTATCCAGAAATCCAATACCAACATTGCTTGGGGACATTCTTCACTCATTTTACACTCGAACAATGAGAAAGAGGGGTGTTCTCATGTGCTGTACTCCTCTCCTTGCAAGGTGGTTTATTTCGCACCTTCCACAATCTGTCTTGAAGAATGACCAAGGCCTAAGGTGGTCACAACGGTTGATGACCCTTACTCACTCTGATGTACATTGGTGTTCTCGATCCAGAGAAAATGTCATCATCGTCGATCGTTGTGGAGAGTTCCCTAATGTTCCTTTACTTGGCATTAGGGGAGGCATTACTTACAACCCTTGTCTAGCTTTGAGACAATTTGGATATGCACGGAGGGATGGCCCCCACGACATGTTGATTCTCGACCTAGTTTTTGACTTCGACAACGATGCGCAAGGACTTCGCCAAAGATTCATCAGAGCTTGGAGAATGCCTAACAAGGTTGACAACAAGACACTGGGGCACAAGAACTCCATTCCTCTTGAGCCTTATCTCAAGTGGGTACGAACCCGGGCCCAGAGTCTAATGATGCCTTATCCTCATGTTCTCCCTGTGATTAAAGAGCCCGTTACGGAAGGAGAGGTTCCCTATACCATCCTATATCCTGACATGCCTACATCGTGGGAGGAGATGCAGAAGAGTTGGATTCAACTCAGGGAGGAACGGAACACTTTTGAAGCCAGCTTCCACGCCAACGAGAAGAAGGTTTTAGAGCTCACCCGCCGACTCCATGAGGAAGAGACCCTCAACACCTACATCGCACCAAAGAGGATGCGCAACGTCTTTTTACGTTGAGAAGTTTTTTTTGTAATATTTGGCCCATGGGGCATTTATGTACTGACAAATTTCTTCTTATTAATATGACGTGCATTCTCTTTTGTTTGCAACAATTTTGAATATTCTAAATCCTTGAATGCATTGCATACATAAAGCATACCATTCATCATGTGCATAAGCAGGTCTCCACACCAGGTTTCCTTATCTTTCTGCTGTTTATTTCAGTAAGATGGATCTCGAGCAAACGGTCAAGGACTTGCAGTCTCAAAACGCACAGTTTCAACAACTCCTGATGACCTTGGCTAAAGGTCAGGAGGATATGAAAACCCTGCTTGGGAACAAAGACCAAGTAAAGAAGAAGAAAAAGAGAGTCGGGGTGGCTACCTTGGGGAGAAGGTTTGAAGGTGAAGCCAGAAGAGTGCTTGAATTTCCCCTACTTCTGAGGAGGGAACCAGTAAAGGGAATGCGGCTGCAGTACCTTCCGAGTCTGATATGGAAGAAGAGGAGGCTGAAGAGGACGAAGACTACTCGGATCAATAATACCCGCCGGCTGATGACAAGTACAAGAATTTGGAGGACCGTTTAGCAGCTATGGAGCTGCAGAGAGTTCCAGGCTTGGATTTCGAAGATTTGGGATTAATTGCCGGAGTTGTGATCCCCCCGAAGTTCAAAGTGCCTATTTTTGCAAGATATGACGGGCTGTCCTGCCCAAAAATGCACCTAAGGTCATATGTTCGAAGAATCCAACGTCACACATCTGACGAAACCTTTGGGTACACTTCTTTCAAGATAGCCTGTCTGGCACTCAGCTAGACTGGTTTTACAAGCTGGAGAGATCCGAGATACGTAGTTGGGAGGATCTGGCGGCTGCTTTTTATCGCCAATATCAATATAACTCTGACCTGGCACCAACCCGTACTCAGCTACAGAGTATGGGGATGGCCTCAGGTGAGGGATTCAAGGAGTATGCCCAAAAATGGCGTGATTTGGCTGGAAGGGTGCAACCACCTCTTTCTGATAGAGAACTTGTTGATATGTTCCTGGGGACCCTGTCTGGTCCATTCTTTAATCATCTGATCGGTAGCTATTCCTCGGGGTTTACTGAATTAATTCTGACTGGCGAGCGGGTAGAAGCCGGTATCAAGAATGGGAAGATTCAGAAGGATGCCTCTACATCTACAATTGCTAAGAGACCATTTCCAGCGAAGAAAGAAACAGCTGTTATGTATTCTCAAAGGGGAGCAGGAAGAAGCGAGCGCAGGCCGACTGTAGGGGCCGTAATGATCCAAAATCCACCAGGTGATCAGCCTCGCAATAACCCGTCCAGACCTAAACAGCAATGGGGAGAACGGCCACCACGACAGTTCACCCGCATTAATATGACGCCCGCGCAAGTTCTTCCACACTTGTTAAAGCTGAATCTCACAAATATCAAAGAAGCGCCGAAAATGTGAATACAGCCTCACCAGCCTACAATGCCAATGCCAAATGCGCCTACCATTCCGATAGCGTCGGACATGACATGAATAATTGTTGGGCGTTGAAAAATAAAATTCAAGACTTAATAGATGCAAAGGAAGTGGAGTTCGATGCTCCAGAGAAACCAAGCGTGATATCTGCTCCGATGCCGAAGCACGATCGAAATGTCCATGCTATCGAAGAAGATTTGTATGTTTCTGATGTCAATGACCTGATAACTCCGCTGCTAACCATCAAGTTAAATCTGTTAAAGGCCGGGATTTTCCCGGGATGCAAAGAAGACTGCTACTGTTGTTACTCTCTGCCTTTTGACTGCCCATCACTGAAGAAAGGCATCCAAGGCCTGATGGACAGTCAACAAATTCTGTTTGAAAAGGTTCCTGCTATTCCAACCCTTACTGAAGATGTCTCAATTATCACCATTCACGCCAATCTTTCCAAGGCCGTCAGAAAGCCTGTTAAGATTACATCAGCTACAAAGATTGTTCCATTGAAAATAACTATGCCTGGGCCAGTCCTCTATAATTCTGACAAGTCAATACCATGGAATTACGGTGGAGACATCTATTACCATGGTGTTAAACAAGTCGAAGTGACCGAAGAAAGCTCTGATGAAGAAGAGGCCAGCATTGGAAACATTGCTGGTACAAGCAAGATCACCCGAAGCGGGAGAATATTTTCTCCAAAGATTGCCCCCCCAAAGGCAACCTTTGGACCCTCAGCCGCTGCCAAAGTTAATCCTGCACCAATAAGACTTTCCGCCGAAACTCCATTGATTGAAGAAACTGTTACTGTCCCTCCTACTTCTGTTGATAAAGGTAAAGGGACCCAAGATGAGCTCGTCCGGACGAGGGCTCAACCTTTGGTCATCCCGGAGACCTCTAAGAAAGAAATGGAGTAGATCCTGAAGATAATTAAAAAGAGTGATTATGACGTGGTAGAGCAACTGGGGAAAACCCCCTCGAAGATCTCCATGTTGGCATTACTGCTTTGTTCTGAGGCGCATGCCAAAGCATTGATCAAATTCCTAAAGACAACCCATGTCCCTCAGGAAACTTCTGCCGACCAATTCCAAAACTGTGTAGCCAGTCTTACAGCAGACAACGGTTTAGGTTTCTCTGATGCTGACCTAACCTCAAAAGGAAGGAAACACAACGACGCGTTACATGTGTCAGTGGAATGCCAAGGAACTACTCTGGCCCATGTTCTGGTCGACACTGGTTCTTCTCTGAACGTGCTGCCTAAGAAGGCCCTCGACCGTTTAGACTGTGAAGGCTTGGAGTTAAGGCCAAGTAATATCATTGTAAGGGCATTTGACGGGTCAAAGCGAATGGTACATGGGGAGGTAGACATTCCCATTAAGGTTGGTACAGAGGTTTTCCCCTCAACTTTCTATGTGATGGACATCCGTCCGTCATACTCTTGTTTACTGGGAAGGCCATGGATACATAACGCTGGGGCAGTTACCTCCTCCTTACATCAAATGTTAAAGTACCCTGTCAAAGGAAATATCATAACCGTGCACGGCGAAGAGGAGTATATGATCAGCCACCTGAACTCTTTCCGATATGTAGAGGTAGAAGGTGAATTCATTGAAACGCCGTTCCAGCACTTCGAGGAAGTCTCTCCTGAGGTGGAAGTAGAGAAAGTGGTAGCTGAGGTACCAATGCAGATGGCCAGGATGGCATCTCTAAAAGACGCGAAAGCTGCATTGAAGGAAGGGAAGGGCTCAACATGGGGGCAGTTGCCGGATATTCCTCATAAAACAGACAAGTTTGGTTTAGGATTCACTGCTGTGGGGCAGAAAGCTATGCGCCGTTCAAAGGTTGAAAGAGCACCCATCAAGATCTCTCCTTACGAGATTAATGCTTTGGAAAGTGAAGACGAAGATGCCAACATTGAGGATTGGATCTACCCAACCATCGAAGGGGGATTACGCAACTGGGAGGCAAAAGACTTTGTCCCCATTACTTTTATTAATCAGTAATTATCTGTCAAACATTTCCTTTGGTCTGTAATAATTACTTTTGAACAATCCGTACACTACTTTTTCACCTCATGCCTTGCCCGGGGCATGTAGGTCCATTTGTAAGGGTTTTGATTATCTTCATATCCATATGCCATGTTTAATGATTCATTGGACGTTTTTCATTGATAAACTGTTGTGTTCATTTTCTTTCCTTTTTTCATTTTTGTTCGTTTAAGGATGGCTATCCCTTACATACACCCACACTCACAAATGCAGGTACCCATCCACTCTGGATTCTATGGGTGACTATTCTGCTATGTCCTTCAATAACTCTGAAGATCTGATCAATCAGGCTGAGTATGAAGATGACGAAGATTGTGAAGTACCGGGAGAGCTAGCTAGACTTCTACAACAAGAGGAAAGGACCATCTTGCCTCACGAAGAGTTGTTGGAAACCGTCAACTTAGGAATAGAGGAAGACCGGAAGGAAGTAGAAGTGGGTGCCAATCTGAAACCAAGTGTCAAGGAGCGCCTGATACAGTTGTTAAATGAATACGTTGAAATCTTCGCCTGGTCTTATGAAGACATGCCGGGTTTAGACACAGACATCGTGGTTCACCGTCTCCCCACCAGGGAAGATTGTCCACCGATCAAGCAAAAAGTCCGCCGAATGAGGCCCGATATGTCTGAGAAGATTAAAGCAGAAGTGATGAAACAATTCAACGCTGGCTTTCTGGCTGTTACATCCTATCCACAATGGGTTGCTAACATCGTGCCAGTTCCTAAAAAAGATGGCAAGGTCAGGATGAGTGTAGACTACCGGGATTTGAATAAGGCCAGCCCCAAAGATGATTTTCCGCTACCGCACATTGACATTCTGATTGACAACACAACTCAGCACAAAGTGTTCTCCTTCATGGATGGATTCTCGGGCTACAATTAAATTAAAATGGCCCCCGAGGACATGGAGAAAACAACCTTTGTTGCACAAGGGGGTACTTTCTATTACAAGGTGATGCGGTTCGGACTGAAGAACGCAGGGGCAACGTATCAACGCGCCATGGTAGCTTTATTTCATGATATGATACATCATGAGATCGAAGTTTACGTAGACGATATGATAGCTCGGTCACAAACAGAGGATGAGCACCTTGAGCATCTAGAAAAGCTGTTTTCCAGGTTGAAAGAGTACAAACTCAGGCTGAATCCAAGTAAGTGTACTTTTGGAGTTAAGTCTGGTAAACTTCTAGGGTTTATTGTCAGCTGTGATCGGTGGATCTGGAACTGACTGTTTAACGCTGGTTCGCGAAATATCGCGGAAGCAAGAGTCGCCACAGACTTTTATTTTCTCCAATATGGAAAGGACAAAAGCACAGAAAACTTCCTTATTGAGATTAATTCTCGGTTCGGGAGGTAGATTTATAGAAAGGGAAGGTGTTAGCACCCTTTCTATCCATGGTTATCCATGGGCTCTTAGATACTTGCTCATTATGTTTTCAAAAGTGTTTGCTTTTCAAATTGTGAGTGAGTTTGAAAAAAGTTTCTTTGAAATTTCAGTTCGACTCTTGTATCAGTCCTCAAGAGTGTTTGAAAAGTTGTTTTTGAAAGCTTTTTGCAAAGTGTCGGTGTGAAAAGAAATTTTTTGATTTGTTTTGAATTAGAGCAAGTATCTACGAGTCATCTACCTACCCTAAGGAATTAGGCTGTGTAAATGTCCTTTAGGTAGTGCCATCCCACCATTGAGAGGTAGGTAGCACCACCGTTGGAGGTGTTCGGGTCAATTCGGGTTTAGGGACAGTGTGGTCACCAGAGTAATAGTAGGACACCTTAGAAGCTACCCCCATGCCATGTTCATGGACATGAGGACTTACTAAAACGTCCTCTACTCGACGACCAAGTTTCGAGGGGCAAGGCAACAGTGAGGCGTACCCTAGGAGTGGTGTGTGAATTGTGTGTCATTTTCAGATAATATTTGTCTTGTCATGCATTTGGTGAGCTACGCTTTGATCTTATTTGGGCATACATTCTTTCATGTGATTAACAGTTTAAAGGGTGCGGAAATTAAAAGGCGGAAAAATAAAGGTCTTACGCTATTACAAGGCGCGGGTCTACATCGCCAAATTAAACAAAGACCCGATTTGAATAAAAGTGCGGAAAGTAAATGTCCTAATTACTATTACAAAGCTTTGGGGCAAATACATTATATTCACAAAAGAAATAAAAATAAATGCGCGAAAAGAAATTATATTCGAAGGTGCGAGGGCGTTGGACCCTTTAAAGAAATTAAATTGCAATTAATAAATTAATTAATGATTAAAGAGAAAAAAGGTTATTTTTATGTTTTTTGGTATTTTATGAAATAAAGGAAATTAAAAGGAAAAGAAACCCTAATTCTACATGTTTTTAATTATTTAAGGAAAAGAATTAAAGTTTAAACCTAATTTACTCAAATTATTTAGTTACAAGTTTATTTACAAAATAATTAATAATTAAGAATGATAAGAATAAAAAGTTATTTATTAAGAAAAAAGAATAAAAAAATGCTAAAAACCTATTATTTATATTTTTTTAGTTATTAAGAAAACATTAAAATTTAACCCTAATTTAAACTAAATTGATTAATAAAATTTATTTACAAAAAATATTAATGAATTAAAAATTAAATAAACATATTTTATTTTTGACTTTTCTGATTTTTTTGTGTTATAAAAATTATTTTGTGGAATTAATTAAAACAAAAGAAAAAACAATTAAAATAAAAAGAGGAAAGAAAAAGGAAAAAGAAAATGCAAACCATGGGGGTGCTGGCCTTTTTTGGAGGTTGATTTGCAGCAATCTTGGCCCACTGAATCAGGGCCCCTTTGACTTTTCCAGCGCGTCTGCATATGGTTGACTGAGGGTGTATGGTGGAGTGCATGACCTGGCCATTGGATGAAGGCTTCTGGGCGCGTGGCAAGCACAAGCGTTGGGTATATGGTACTCCTTTGAATGAGATAACCACCTGATCATGTTAACACAAAAAATATAGGGAAATATGGGGGACCTGGGAATCGAACTCAGGTCCCATTGCCTGCATGACAACACATCAACCAACCCAACTAACGCTTGTCTTTGTTAATTAAATGGAATAGAAATAATATAATAGAACAACACGCTTATGGTACATCACACGCCAAAAATTCAAACGAGCCAGTCATCCTGGGACACGTACACCTTCTTCTTCGTTTGCCTGAAATTACAAAATAGATAGCGGGGGTTTTAAACCCCCACTAAATAGCACCTGCGAATAATAGCGAATAGGGCATAGTGAAAAAGAAAAAAGGCGCGAGGTATGAGAACGAATCGTCTGGATGTCACGATTTTAGTGATACTAGTTTCATGGTCCAATTTTTCCAGATACGTAAACCCCTCTTTTGGAGCTTCAAGAACCCTAGAAAATTTTAATGGCAACTTTGCATACAGGCCATATTAATTCAATTGGATAACACCATTAGCTTTAGAATGATCAGGTTAGTATAAATCAAGCATTAAAATGTATGGAAAATGCGTATGAATTAAAATACGAATGTGAACAATATCATGAACAGGGCAAAGTTATTCTACCACTTCTGGATGTATGGAGACTAGAAAAGTATTGAGTCACGTTCAGGAAGGTTCCAACAATCGTTTGGAATACTTTTTAGGCCTTGAAAGGAGCTCTATCTATGACAACAGTTTTGAAGTTTTTAGGAAAAAAAAGTGCAAAGTGTTCTTGAGGTTTTAGCGCAGCTTGCTTCCTCTTGAGCATTAGGGTTTGTTTGTATATGTATGAGGAATGATTTAGGTTAGAAAAACTAGCCCATGATCCATGTATTCAATGCTTTTGAATTTGTGATTTTCAAGCATCTTTTTCAATCTTTTTGTCATGACAAACATGCCTATTTGCATAGAATCTTTCCTTTTTGATTGTGCACGAAATCTTTGATTCATTATGAGTGAAATCTCTGCACAAAAAGATTCAAAACCCTTATTTTAGTATTTTTCTCATATTTAATTTTAATTAAATGAATTAATAGGATTAAAAACTCAATTAATTAATTAAAAATAAGAAAATAACTCCCCTTTGGGTCAATGGGTCGTGCATAGCTTTTGAGTGATGATTCTTGGAAGAAATTGAGGCCCATTAGCAATTTTGAGGCATTTGAAGCAAAGTTGACTTTTCAAAATTCCCAAAAATTTCCCAACTTCCACAAGGCATATCTTGCTCAATATTTAAGCTTTGATCATGTTCTTGGACATTTTGGAAAGGTCTTGAAGTCCTCTAACCAATGTCTTTGGTCCCATGTCATTTTGATTTACCAATCTCAAGTTATGGTCTTTGACTTAAAGTCCCTTTTTGTTGACTTTTGAAAATGACCTATAATGTTGAGATTGATAACTTTTTGTGAGAGCATTTCTTGGACTTGAAGTGTGAAGAGGAGTTGTAGGAAATGTCATTCTATTCAAAATGAGCTTTGGATGGAATTTTTCTGATAAACCATGTGGAAGTTATGCCCTGGTCAATTTGCAGTTGACTTTTTCAACTGTCTAGAAATAGAAACTTTTGCATCTTGAGACTTTTTGAGCCATGCCTTGAGAATCATGATCAAGAATTGATAAAATGATTTTTGTGGCTTCAAAATAAGATGTTGACCAAAATTTTTGACTTTTGACTGTCAAATGACCATTTTGCCCCTACAGTTGACTGTTGAGCAATTAGGGTTTTTGACTGTGCAATTTTGTGCTGTGAGTCTTGAAACTTGGCATGAGGATGCTTGACAATGTTTATAGGCATGTGGGACTTGATTGTACCCTTGGAAACTTCAATTTCTTTGTCAGAACCAAAACCCTAATTTTTGACTGTTAGGAGGCCATTGGACTGTGCAACCTTTGGGAGATTTTGAAGCATGTTCTTAGCAAACCTTGAAGAATATGAGAGGGAAAATTTTGGGGTACAACAGTTGCCCCTGTTCAATCTTCTTAAACCTGAGGATGTAGATTGGCTGGCGCGCCTTTCGTAATCCGAAGGTGGAAGATGATTGAACACTAGAGTGCCCAGAAATTTGCGCTCACATAGTAGCAGTGTGATGGTGGGAATGGGCTTACAGATGCCATTTGGAGATTAGTGGATAGGAGGATGGGCTTATAGATGCCATGTTGAGAGGTGATTGATAGGTGAATGGGCTTATAGATGCCATCTGGGTGTCGATCGCGTAAGAGATTCCTTAGCGAGAACTTGCGTACCTGAAAAAAGAAAGATGATTACCTGACCTGTTATAGGAGTTGGTCTTCAAACTCTTTGTGTAAATGTGCCCTGACTGGTCACAGGAATTGAATCCTTAAACCTCTTCAGACGTGCCCTGGCGAGATACAGGAATCGAGTCTGGAGTTTCAAAAGGTGATGAATGAATCAGGGATGGTTACTACCTCAACGGGACGATGAGAGAACCTTGGGCGATTACTACCTCAACAGTAACGGTGAGAGAATCTGGGGAGATTACTACCTCAACAGTAACGATGAGAGAACCTGGGGCGATTACTACCTCAACAGTAACGATGAGAGAATCAGGGGTGATTACTACCTCAACAGTAACGATGAGAGAACCTGGGGCGATTACTACCTCAACAGTAACGATGAGAGAACCTGGGGCGATTACTACCTCAACAGTAACGATGAGAGAACCTGGGGAGATTACTACCTCAATAGTAACAATGAGAGAATCTTGGGCGATTACTACCTCAACAGAATGATGAAGGAATCTTGGATGTCTTCTATTGAGTCTTCATTAGGAAAATCTTTAGGAATCGATTTAACTGGACCAGAGAAGGCCTTTGACTGGATCGGCATCAGAAAAATCTTTAGGAGTCGATTTAACTGAACCAGGAAAGGTCTTGGAATCTTCAACTGGAATAAGAATCAGGGAGATCTTAGGGTCGATCTAACTGAACCAGAGAAGGTCTTGGATTAACTTTGACTGGATAAGAATCAGAAAAATCTTAGAATCGATTTAACTGAACCAGACGAAAGTCTTGGATTAGCTTTGACTGGATAAGAATCAGAAAAATCTTAGAATCGATTTAACTGAACAAGACTAAAGTCTTGGACATAGCTGAGAACTTAACTGGATCTTTCCTGAAGGGTAAAGGTCAGTCATATGCAATGCATGATATGGATCGAGCAATGATGTTCTCAACATAAATGAGATTGTAATATATGATGCGTTTATGCATGCTATAATGTATGGAAATGCGATGTTTATGAATGTATGTTTTTGTCTAGGAAAGTAAATCCTTGACGGGTGCCGGGAAGTCACATCCTGGGCTGATGTTGGAGAATAGTGCTTTGTTGTTTCCGCTGGGGATGATAGTTGCAAGAATACCGGTAGGAGAAGATAACTCCGTTAGGGAATAAACTTGGCGAATGGATTACTCTGCGGGGAATAAATTATTCTAGCGATCTTGCTGGGGGAACAATACTCTGTGGGGAGAGAGGTACTTTGCTGGGATGTTGATGATAACTTCGCTGGGGATACCGTTGTTATGTTGGAAGTGTTTAATAGACTCCGCTGGGGATAGGAAGACTTCGCCGAGGACGATCTTTCGGTTGCCTTTTAGCTGAGGATAATCCAGTTATATCCTGGTAGGGAAATAACCTTTGAATAAAGCCGGGAGACGCGTTCGTGCTCTGCAGGGGGAAAGCTTCCAGAATCTACTGGGGATAAGCTTACTGCTGGGGAGATGATTCAAACTTTCCTGGGGAAATCTTGCACTATACTGGACTCTCCTGGGGAACTCTTTGAGATATATTGGGGAAGAGATTCCACTGAATGTCTGGTATACCGCCGGGGAACAGTCTTAGACCAAGGCTGCCGGGGATGCTTGTTAAGAATATTCGTATACTGCTGGGGAATGTTGAGATCTGCGGGGGATACCCAACTTCCTTAAGGCTGATAGTATAGCTTTTGCTTGGGGAGAGTGCATTGACTTGCTGGCTCACTCTCTGGGGAATTAAGGTATATTGGTTATGTTATTCGGCTAAACTTACCTTGGTACCTTGATGGACAGAACCATTAGACCGTTTAGACAACTCATTATTGCCCCTGTTTCTAATGTTACTTGTAATTAATCCTTTGTTTCATATGCAAATATTTATGAGTTAGCAATTAGTGTCAAATGCATATATCACAAATTGAACCTTGGACGTTCTTCGCAAAACAAAACAGAAAAGAGAAAGACAATTGGCAATTTGTCTGAAAAGTGAATTTATATTGATTTTTGAATTGCCTGTAAATAGGCGTTTATGTACAAGAGGCTGACGTCCTAGTAAGAGAACGCCGCTGAATAAAAGAGTTTACACAAATTTGTACAAAGGAAAATAAAACAGCTGTGTGAAAAGAATAATCCCACAGGGTTCCAACTATGCTATCGCCTTTATATCTTCGAGCGTCTCATCACTTGATGACCTAGTTGAAGATGAAGCTGATTGATTGATGTCGTCTGAACTTGATTGTTGACACCGGACTCCGGATGCAAGGTGATCCAATGAGACATAGTATTACGCTTTATCCCTAACTTTTGCCTGGACCGCCCTTTCGGGTTTTCAGTCCACCGGGATACCCATTTTTGCCCAAGCCGCCTTTTCAGGTTTTCGACTTGCCGGGTGTACAGATTTTTTTATTTCATCCCTTCATTTTGCCCGAACCCTTTTGGTTCGCCGGGAAGCCCTAATTTTTGCCTAGGTATGTCAACCTAGCGGGTCTTTATTATGCGTAGTATCTTTTTACTATGTCTGCATTGGCGGGGTGAGGAAGGTCGTCACCATCCATGGTGGTTAGGATCATGGCTCCTCCTGAGAACACATGTTTAACCACAAATGGCCCTTCGTATGTAGGGGTCCATTTGCCCCTTGGATCACTGAGGAAGGATGATACGTTTGATTACCAGATCCCCAACTTGATATTCTTGTGGTCTGACCTTTTTGTTAAATGCCCTGATCATCCGTTTTTGATACGTCTGACCATGACAAATAGCAGCAAGTCTCTTTTCATCAATTAGATTTAGCTGATCAAGTCGTGTCTGGATCCAATCATCTTCGCTCAGATCTGCATCCTTCATTATCTGGAGAGAGGGTATCTGCACTTCGATCGGTAAGACTGCCTCCATGCCGTAGACCAAGGAAAAAGGAGTTGCCCCAGTTGACGTCCTTGCTGAGGTACGGTACCCATGTAGAGCAAACGGTAACATTTCGTGCCAATCTTTATAGGTCATTGTCATCTTCTGCACAATTTTCTTGATATTTTTATTCGCTGCTTCTACAACCCCATTAATCTTCGACCGGTAAGGAGAAGAGTTGTGGTGTTGTATATTGAACTGCTCGCAGAGCTCAGTGATCATCTTGTTATTGAGATTGGTACCGTTGTCTGTAATGATTCTTTCCGGGACGCTGTATCGACAGATCAAGTTATGCCGAATGAACCGTGCCACGACATTCTTGGTTACCGTAGCATAAGAAGCCGCTTCAACCCACTTTGTAAAGTAATCAATCGCCACCAGGATGAAGCGATGCCCGTTGGATGCCGTAGGTTTAATCTCGCCGATCATATCTATGCCCCACATTGCAAACGGCCAAGATGCTGTCAAGACATTCAGAGGAACTGGAGGAACGTGCACCTTGTCTGCGTAAATCTGGCATTTATGACACGTCCGAGAATGTTGGTAACAGTCGACTTCCATTGTGGACCAGTAATATCCTGCCCGGAGGATTTTCTTTGCCATGGTGTGTCCACTGGAATGTGTTCTGAAGGTACCTTCATGTAGCTCTGCCATGATCCTTTCTGCTTCAGTCTTATCCACACAACGTAGTAAGGTCGAATCATGGTTTCGCTTGTACAGGATGCCGTTGCTAAGGAAGAACTTCGCTGCGAACCTTCTCAGAAACTTTTTATCATTGACAGATGCACTTTCAGGATACTCTTGAGCTTCCAAGTACCTCTTCACCTCATGGTACCAGGGTTTTTTAGTCACTACCTCTGCCTCAAGATCACAACAGTATGCCGGTTCGTCCAGTTTTCAGATAATGACCCGGGGAGCCTCATTTTCCCATTTGACTTTGAACATGGAAGACATCGTAGCTAACGCGTCCGCCAACTGATTCTCCTCTCTTGGAAAATGTTCAAAAGTTATCTCTGTGAAGTGGGGGATCAATGTCAACACACATTCTCTGTAAGGAATAAGATTCGGATGTTTCGTATCCCACTCCCCTTTGATTTGATTGATCACGAGAGCGGAATCTCCGAAGACACTCAGAAACTTGGTCCTTAAGTCGATCGCAGCTTGAAGACCCATGATGCATGCCTCATACTCCGCCATGTTGTTGGTGCAGTTGAAACATAGCCGGGCAGTGAGTGGAGTATGAGTGCCTTGAGGGGATATGATCACAGCGCCAATACCGTTACCTAAAGCGTTGGAGGCTCCGTCAAAGTGCATAGACCATCGGGATCCTTCCTCAGGTCCTTCATCCGGTCCAGGTACTTCACAATCAGTCACTATCATGATACTCTCGTCTGGAAACTCGAAGTTCATTGACTGATAGTCGTCTACTGCCTGATGTGCCAAGTGGTCTGCCAATACACTTCCTTTGATGGCTTTCTGAGTCGTGTACTGGATGTCGTATTCCGTCAAGATCATCTGCCATCTTGCTATTCTCCCGGATAGAGCAGGCTTTTCAAATATGTACTTTATTGGATCCATCTTAGAAATCAACAAAGTAGTGTGAGTCAGCATATACTGTCTCAGCCGGCGAGCAACCCATACCAAAGCGCAGCAAGTTTTCTCGAGCAGTGAGTATCGGGTCTCACAGTCGGTAAACTTTTTGCTAAGGTAATAAATGGCGTGCTCTTTTCGGCCAGACACATCATGCTGCCCAAGCACACACCCCATTGAGTTGTCAAGTACTGTCAGGTATAGTATTAGAGGTCTCCCTTCAACTGGTGGCATAAGGATGGGTGGTTCTTGGAGATACTCTTTGATTCTGTCAAAAGCGGCCTGACATTCATCATTCCAACGTACTACCTGATCTTTCTTCAACAGCTTGAAGATTGGTTCACAGGTAGCGGTTAGGTGCGAGATGAACCGGGCAATGTAATTCAGGCGTCCTAAAAAGCCTCTGACCTCTTTCTCTATCTTAGGAACTGGCATCTCTTGAATGGCTTTAACCTTGGCAGGGTCCACTTGAATACCCTTATCACTTACAACAAAGCCTAGCAACTTTCCAGACCTTACCCCGAAGGTGCACTTGTTCGGGTTCAACCTCAGCTTGTACAACTTCAGACGGTCAAACAATTTCTGCAGATGGTCAAGGTGTTCCTCCTCAGTTTGGGACCTTGCAATCATGTCGTCAACATAGACTTCAATCTCATGGTGGATCATGTCATGAAATAAAGCAACCATGGCACGTTGGTAGGTTGCCCCAGCATTTTTCAACCCGAATGGCATGACCTTGTAGCAGAAGGTGCCCCACTGAGTAACAAAGGTAGTCTTTTCCATGTCTTCAAGAGCCATCTTGATCTGATTATACCCTGAAAAACCATCCATGAAAGAGAACACCTTGTGCTGAGCCGTATTGTCAACAAGAACATCAATGTGAGGTAGAGGGAAGTCATCCTTGGGGCTGGCCCTGTTCAGATCCCTGATGTCAACACACATTCTGACCTTACCATCCTTCTTCGGTACCGGCACCACATTAGCAACCCACTGAGGGTAAGAAGTCACTGCAAGAAACCCGGCATCAAACTGTTTCATAACCTCAGCTTTGATCTTCTCAGACATCTCTGGACGCATACGGCGGACCTTTTGCTTAACCGGAGGGCAGTCTTCCTTGGTAGGCAAATGATGGACCACAATGTCGGTATCCAACCCAGGCATGTCTTCGTAGGACCAGGCAAATATCTCCACATAATCATGTAACATCTGAGTCAACCGTTGTTTTACGCTGAGCTCCAGATTGGCACCAATCTTAACCTCCTTTCTGTCCGTCTCAGTACCCAGATTTATCATTTCCACCGGCTCTTCATGTGGTTGAATTTCCCTCTCTTCCTGGAGTAACAGTCTTGCAAGCTCGCCAGGCACTTCGCAATCATCTTCACCTTTGTCTTCGGCTAAGTTGATCGGATTTTCGAAGTCATAATTGGCAGTAGCAGAGTCGTTACCAGTGAGATCCAGAGTGGATTGAAACCTGTATGAGTGAGTGTGTGTAAATACAGCTGTTTTGCAATATATAAAGAAAGGAAAGAAAGAAAAGGAGCATAAGATTTGAAATGCGAGAAAACGTCCAAGGTCTTTATTCATGATATATGAAATGACAATTAATATGCCCTCACAAATGAAGCCACGGTTCCCCGGGTAAGACACCGGGCCATAGAGTTTCAATTCATTGTTTATTACAAATAACAAAAACAAAGGAATTCATTACTGCGTAACGAAAGTAACAGGCGTATGATCTTTAGCAGTCCAATTGGTTAATCCACCATCAGTCGTCGGGTAGATCCAGCTATCGAACTCCGATTCTTCCACTTCATCTTCATCCCCAATAGCATTCACTCCTGGATTGGTGATGAGCACAGGAGGTCTTCCGATCCTAGCTTTGCGCATGTTCCTCTGAGCCTCTGCAGTGAAACCCAGTCCAAACTTGTCAGTTTTTGGTGTAAAATCAGGGAGCCTGCCCCAGTTAGCACATTCACCTTTCTCGATTACAGCCCGGGCGTCCTTTAAGGAGGCCATCTTCAAAGGAGAGCTCTCTTCAGTTACTGCTTCTACCGCTGCCAATATTGGAGGTACCTCTTTAAAATGCTGAAAGGGGGTTTCAATAAACTCCCCGTCCATCTCGATATACCAGAAGGAATTCAAGTGACTAATCATATACTCCTCCTCTCCCTGCACAGTGACAATCTTCCCTCTGACGGGGTACTTGAGCTTTTGGTGTAGGGTAGAGGTCACTGCCCCAGCTTTGTAAATCCAATGTCGACCCAGCAAACAGGAATAAGATGGACGAATATCCATCACATAGAAAGTTGAGTCGAATACTTGAGAACCCACGCGAATAGGAATCTCTACCTCTCCATGAACCATCCTCTTCGATCCGTCAAAGGCTCGAACAATGATGTTGCTAGGTTTCAACTCCAGGCCCTCACAATCCAACCGGTCTAAGGCCTTTTTGGGTAACACATTCAGGGAAGAACCGGTGTCCACCAACACGTGTGCAAGAGTAGTGCCCCTGCATTCTATAGAGACATGCAGGGCATCATTGTGGTTCTTTCCCTTAGCAGTAAGGTCAGCATCCGAGAAACCCAAACCATTGTCAGCTGTCAAATTGGCTACGCAATCAGTAAACTGGTCTGCAGATGTCTCTTGTGGCACATGGGCCGTCTTTAGAAATTAAATCAGGGCCTTAGCATGGGCCTCTGAGCACAACAGTAAGGAGAGCATAGAGATCTTGGAGGGGGTATGCCCCAGCTGTTCAACAACATTAAAATCGCTCTTCTTGATTATTTTAAGAATTTCCTCCATCTCTTGTTGGGAGGCTTCAACATTCACAGATTTTGGTGCCTCCATCCGGGCAGGCTCATCATCAATCCCTTTGCCCCGAGTATTAGATGACTCGGCAGCAGGGGAAGCAACTTGATCAGAAGTGGAAACGGGCGCACTTGCAGGTGTTATAATGAGAGGTCTTCGAATAACTGGCGGCGCAATGTCAGGCGAGAAGAGCCTGCCACTGCAGGTTACTTTAGCTGGACCAGTGATATTGCTGATGCTGGTACCAGTGTTGAATTCTTGCTTTATACCATGTACATATACATCTGCCCCATAGTGCCATGGGACAGCCTTATCAGATTCATAGGGGAGAGGCCCCGGAACAGTAATAACAATGGGTGCGACAGTCATGATTTTAACTGGCTTCCTCGGGGGAGCCTTGATTGGATTGTTGAAAATTGTAACGACGGATATTTCTTCCACAGGAACAAAAGGAACAACGGTCTTCTTGAAGAGAATCTCTTTGCTGTCCATCAGGCTTTGGATGCCTAACTTTAGCAACGGACAACCAGTAAGGGAAACAACACACAAAAGGCAACCCTCGCTACAACCCGGAAATAAACCGGCTAGCAGCAGGTTCCTCTTAACAGTCAACAGGGGAGTAGCTACATCATTCACAGAAACGGCATACAAATCTTCATCAACAGCATTTACTCCATGCTGGGGCATAGGAGCAGTCACCACATTTGGCCTCTCAGGCGCCTCAAATTGTATCTCCTTCGCATCAATAAGGTCCTGCACTTTATTTCTTAAGGCCCAGCAGTCATCAGTAGAATGCCCCGGGCTATCAGAGTGATAAGCACAGCGAGCATTTGGATTATACTTGGGAGATGCAGTATTCACAACCTTTGGAGCCTCTCTGACAGTCACCAGGTTGGTTGATATCAATTGCGGCAAGATTTGTGATAGGGTCATACTCAGCCGGGTAAACTCTCTTCTGGGTCTCTCAGTCCTTTGTTGATTAGTTTGCCGAGGAGCGGCAGCAAGCTTAGCAATTACCACCGCGTTGACAGATTGGCGGCGCTCCGGTTTATCTTGCCTCCTAGGCCCATACACAGCACTGGCCTCCTTTTTAAAAGGTTTCTTTTCAGCACTTGAAGACGCACCTTTTTGAATCTTTCCTGACTTCATGCCAGCCTCTATCCTTTCCCCAGTCAGAATGAGGTCAGTGAATCCTGCAGATGAATTACCGATAAGATGATTGAAAAATGGCCCGGAGAGGGTCCCCAAGAACATATCCACTAGCTCGCGGTCTGTTAACGGAGGTTGCACCCTGCCAGCCAGGTCCCTCCACTCTGTGCATACTCTTTAAAACCTTCGCCTGATCCTAGCGACATACCCTGGAGTTGGGTACGTGTAGGAGCAAGGTCGGCATTATATTGATACTGCTTGTAAAAAGCAGTAGCCAACTCCTCCCAGTTACGAACCTTGGTCCCATCCAGCTGATAGAACCATTCGAGATGAGTCCCTAAAAGACTCTCCTGGAAGAAGTGGATCCACAAGTTCTTGTCCATTGTGTACGGCTGAATCTTCCGCACATAAGATCGGAGGTGTAGCTTAGGGCAAGACGCCCCGTCATACTTGGTGAAGGATGGTGCTTTAAACTTGTGAGGGATGATCACACCAGAAGATAAACCCAAGTCTCCGAAATCCAACCCAGGTACCTGTTGAATTTCCATGGCGTTCAGCCGGTCTTCCAACTGCTTGTATCTGTCTTCAGCCAGAGGATACTGTTCTTCATTAAAATCAGTCTCGTTGTCAGAGACTACCGGACTTGGAGCCCTTCCCCCTTGG
Organism: Vicia faba; assembly: GCA_948472305.1. Classification (NCBI taxonomy): domain Eukaryota; kingdom Viridiplantae; phylum Streptophyta; class Magnoliopsida; order Fabales; family Fabaceae; genus Vicia; species Vicia faba. Next base: position 1,123,152,986 of record OX451739.1, on the reverse strand, counting down.
GGACTGTCTTTGCCTACAGAAGAACCAGCTTCCTCATTCTTCAGAGTGTTACCAAACCTCCGGCCCGAGTTGAATAGAACATTTCTTTTCTTCTTCTCCTTCTTCAGGAGCAAAGCCTTCAGCTCTTCTTGACCTTGAGCCAAACCCATGATCAGCTCCTGAAATTGTGCGTTCTACGCCTGAAGGGCCTTGATAGACATCTCGGTAGATGATTCAGGGTTCATGATGCTGAAATAAACAGCGAAGAACAGTAAGCAACCTGAAAAGAAGAGTACCTGCTATGCACATGATGAATGGAATGCGTATGATTTATGTTTTCAAAGACAATCGGGAATCAACTTTGTAAACAAAAGGGACACACTTCATTAGAGTTAACTTTGCAATTTAATTGTTCAACAGATTGCCCTTAGGCGTTACATAAAATGGAAATACTGAAAAGGGAAATAGAACTGTAAAAGAACATCCAAAGCTCATCATTGATCCTAGGGTCTCCTCTTCTCAGTACGGATGTAGTCATTCAGAGCTCGCTCATTCTCCAACTGCTTTGTCAGCTTCTGGATCTTCAATTCCTGCTCGTTGAACTTTTCCCGGTAAGAATCTCGTTCTTCTCGCAGTTGCGCCCAAGACCTCTTTAATGTCTCATAATCAGTAGGTATCTGAGGAGGGAGAACAATTGGGGGAACCTCATCTTTGTCATGATACTCAAGAATGATGGGTCTGACAACTACGTATGGCATACCTAACTTCTGAGCACGGATGCGGACCCATTTGTAGTAGGCTTCCATAGGTAGAGAAGTTTTTGGTCCTAACTCTTGTGGGTCAGCTTTGTGAATTCTGTCCCAAGCCTTGATGAACCTACGACGCAGCTCGTCACTATCCACCTGAAACTCAAAACTGATGTGAGGCACCAACATCTCATGAGGCCCTGCTCTTCTGGCCCTTCCAAACTGACGGAGCGCTAGACATGGATTGTAAGAGATTCCTCCTTGAGTACCAATCAAAGGAACATTAGGGTATTCTCCACAACGATCAATAACAGCTATCTCATCCAAACCTCTGAAAGTCCAAATGATGTCCTTATCAGTGAGAGACATTAACCTATGAGCCCAACCTCTTCCTTCTTGGTTCTTCAGCATGAACTTAGGGAGGTGCGAAATAAACCACCTCACCAACAGAGGGATGCAACACCACAGAGTTCCTCGTCTTCGGGCAGTACGAGCATAGAGTTGTTGCAGGATGTCACCCAAGAGAGTGGGCACTGGGTTCCGAGACATGAAGATCCTTATGGCAGTGACGTTAATGAAATTATCAGGATTAGGGAACAAGACTAGACCATAGATTAAGAGAGCCAGTATGTCTTCATATGCCCTAAAGTCCAAGTCATTCCAAAAACTGTTAGCTTTACCAACCAGAAACTTGGCCAAGAAACCCTTAACTCCGCTTCTAGTCACCCAGTTGTCCATTACTTCTTGGTGAGTCAAGGGAAGAGCTGCAGCAACCTCCTCAAGCCTGAGAGTCTTTTCCCAACCAGTGTAGGGAGTCTGATCCAAGATAGGGATGCCAAGCAAATCAGAGAACTCTTCCAGGGTAAGGACCAGTTGGAAGTCTTGAAAGGTGAAGCACTGGTACAGAGGGTCATAGAACTGGGTCAGGACACTCATCAGCTGTTGGTCCCGCTTTGCCGTGACTAAAATAAGAAGAGAACCATGCCTCTGGATGAAGTAAGTAGTATTTGGAATTCTACTAACCAACTCTTCAAGCAACTCAGGTGGGTGAACAAAGTTGAACCGGATAGTATTCCTTCGCATAGGCATCATGATGTCCTACAAAACAGAGCAAAGGTGAAACCCTCTTGTCTTTGAAATGGTCAGTCCTTATGCAGGATGCATGCAATGCTCATGATGGCATGATGTTATGATAAAGCACACCACAAATATTTACAGAGGCAAACATGATAAGGCACACAAGTCACACAAGACAAGCCCTTAAAGTTTAGGCCAACATGGGGTCTAGGTATTACCCTCTTTCAGTTTGTTGGTTCAGACCTGTCATATCAGAAGTAACCGGGTTCTAGAGGATCCCAATATCACTGACTACCCTCAATCGGTCATAACTCCAGCATCGCAATCTTTTCTTGCGGCCGGAACCATCACGAGAGTTTAGCCTCAATGGGCGTAGCATACTGCTACTGTTCTATTGGCCAAGTTGGGTCATTTAAGGTTCTAAGGTCGGTTGGTGCTTAATGACTCCTCAAAAGACCCATATTCTCCTCGTTGCAACACAAGGGATATCGGTACAGACCAAGGTGCCACACCAACGTAGCCACTGCTTCACCCATGTCGGTCTACGCCGGACATGTCCCTTACAGCTTATGCTACCTAACAGGGTATCCCCAGATCTGGGTTAGGATCTATGTAACTCCGAAACAGCCCACAATAATAAAGCAAACAAAGCACAACAATTGAAAACACAAGTATGAGCTATCCTAAGGTACACCTCACTTTAAGTGTCCCCAGCAGAGTCGCCAGTTCTGTGATCGGTGGATCTGGAACTGACTGTTTAACGCGTGTTCGCGAAATGTCGCGGAAGCAAGAGTCGCCACCGTCTTTTATTTTCTCCAATATGGAAAGGACAAAAGCACAGAAAAATTCCTTATTGAGATTAGTTCTCGATTCGGGAGGTAGATTTATAGAAAGGGAAGGTGTTAGCACCCTTTCTATCCATGGTTATCCATGGGCTCTTAGATACTTGCTCATTGTGTTTTCAAAAGTGTTTGCTTTTCAAATTGTGAGTGAGTTTGAAAAAAGTTTCTTTGAAATTTCAGTTCGACTCTTGTATCAGTCCTCAAGAGTGTTTGAAAAGTTGTTTTTGAAAGCTTTTTGCAAAGTGTCGGTGTGAAAAGAAGTTTTTTGATTTATTTTAAATTAGAGCAAGTATCTACGAGTCATCTACCTACCCTAAGGAATTAGGCTGTGTAAATGTCCTTTAGGTAGTGTCATCCCACCATTGAGAGGTAGGTAGCACCACCGTTGGAGGTGTTCGGGTCAATTCGGGTTTAGGGACAGTGTGGTCACCAGAGAAATAGTAGGACACCTTAGAAGCTACCCCCATGCCATGTTCATGGACATGAGGACTTACTAAAACGTCCTCTACTCGACGACCACGTTTCGAGGGGCAAGGCAACAGTGAGGCGTACCCTAGGAGTGGTGTGTGAATTATGTGTCATTTTCAGATAATATTTGTCTTGTCATGCATTTGGTGAGCTACGCTTTGATCTTATTTGGGCATACATTCTTTCATGTGATTAACAGTTTAAAGGGTGGGGAAATTAAAAGGCGGAAAAATAAAGGTCCTACGCTATTACAAGGCACGGGTCTACATCGCCAAATTAAACAAAGACCCGATTTGAATAAAAGTGCGGAAAGTAAATGTCCTAATTACTATTACAAAGCTTTGGGTCAAATACATTATATTCACAAAAGAAATAAAAATAAATGCGCGAAAAGAAATTATATTCGAAGGTGCGAGGGCGTTGGACCCTTTAAAGAAATTAAATTGCAATTAATAAATTAATTAATGATTAAAGAGAAAAAAGGTTATTTTTATGTTTTTTGGTATTTTATGAAATAAAGGAAATTAAAAGGAAAAGAAACCCTAATTCTACATGTTTTTAATTATTTAAGGAAAAGAATTAAAGTTTAAACCTAATTTACTCAAATTATTTAGTTACAAGTTTATTTACAAAATAATTAATAATTAAGAATGATAAGAATAAAAAGTTATTTATTAAGAAAAAAGAATAAAAAATGCTAAAAACCTATTTTTTATATTTTTTTAGTTATTAAGAAAACATTAAAATTTAACCCTAAATTAAACTAAATTGATTAATAAAATTTATTTACAAAAAATATTAATGAATTAAAAATTAAATAAACATATTTTATTTTTGACTTTTCTGATTTTTTTGTGATATAAAAATTATTTTGTGGAATTAATTAAAACAAAAGAAAAAACAATTAAAATAAAAAGTGGAAAGAAAAAGGAAAAAGAAAATGCAAACCATGGGGGTGCTGGCCTTTTTTGGAGGTTGATTTGCAGCAATCTTGGCCCACTGAATCAGGGCCCCTTTGAGTTTTCCAGCGCGTCTGCATATGGTTGACTGAGGGTGTATGGTGGAGTGCATGACCTGGCCATTGGATGAAGGCTTCTGGGCGCGTGGCAAGCACAAGCGTTGGGTATATGGTACTCCTTTGAATGAGATAACCACCTGATCATGTTAACACAAAAAATATAGGGAAATATGGGGGACCTGGGAATCGAACCCAGGTCCCATTGCCTGCATGACAACACATCAACCAACCCAACCAACGCTTGTCTTTGTTAATTAAATGGAATAGAAATAATATAATAGAACAACACGCTTATGGTACATCACGCGCCAAAAATTCAAACGAGCCAGTCATCCTGGGACACGTACACCTTCTTCTTCGTTTTCCTGAAATTACAAAATAGATATCGGGGGTTTTAAACCCCCACTAAATAGCACCTGCGAATAATAGCGAATAGGGCATAGTGAAAAAGAAAAAAGGCGCGAGGTATGAGAACGAATCGTCTGGATGTCACGATTTTAGTGATACTAGTTTCATGGTCCAATTTTTCCAGATACGTAAACCCCTCTTTTGGAGCTTCAAGAACCCTAGAAAATTTTAATGGCAACTTTGCATACAGGCCATATTAATTCAATTGGATAACACCATTAGCTTTAGAATGATCAGGTTAGTATAAATCAAGCATTAAAATGTATGGAAAATGCGTATGAATTAAAATACGAATGTGAACAATATCATGAACAGGGCAAAGTCATTCTACCACTTCTGGATGTATGGAGACTGGAAAAGTATTGAGTCACGTTCAGGAAGGTTCCAGCAATCGTTTGGAATACTTTTTAGGCCTTGAAAGCAGCTCTATCTATGAAAACAGTTTTGAAGTTTTTAGGAAAAAAAGTGCAAAGTGTTCTTGAGGTTTTAGCGCAGCTTGCTTCCTCTTGAGCATTAGGGTTTGTTTGTATATGTATGAGGAATGATTTAGGTTAGAAAAACTAGCCCATGATCCATGTATTCAATGCTTTTGAATTTGTGATTTTCAAGCATCTTTTTCAATCTTTTTGTCATGACAAACATGCCTATTTGCATAGAATCTTTCCTTTTTGATTGTGCACGAAATCTTTGATTCATTATGAGTGAAATCTCTGCACAAAAAGATTCAAAACCCTTATTTTAGTATTTTTCTCATATTTAATTTTAATTAAATGAATTAATAGGATTAAAAAATCAATTAATTAATTAAAAATAAGAAAATAACTCCCCTTTGGGTCAATGGGTCGTGCATAGCTTTTGGGTGATGATTCTTGGAAGAAATTGAGGCCCATTAGCAATTGAGGCATTTGAAGCAAAGTTGACTTTTCAAAATTCCCAAAAATTTCCCAACTTCCACAAGGCATATCTTGCTCAATTTTTAAGCTTTGATCATGTTCTTGGACATTTTGGAAAGGTCTTGAAGTCCTCTAACCAATTTCTTTAGTCCCATGTCATTTTGATTTACCAATCTCAAGTTATGGTCTTTGACTTAAAGTCCCTTTTTGTTGACTTTTGAAAATGACCTATAATGTTGAGATTGATAACTTTTTGTGAGAGCATTTCTTGGACTTGAAGTGTGAAGAGGAGTTGTAGGAAATGTCATTCTCTTAAAAATGAGCTTTGGATGGAATTTTTCTGATAAACCATGTGGAAGTTATGCCCTGGTCAATTTGCAGTTGACTTTTTCAGCTGTCCAGAAATAGAAACTTTTGCATCTTGAGACTTTTTGAGCCATGCCTTGAGAATCATGATCAAGAATTGATCAAATGATGTCTGTGGCTTCAAAATAAGATGTTGACCAAATTTTTTGACTTTTGACTATCAAATGACCATTTTGCCCCTGCAGTTGACTATTGAGCAATTAGGGTTTTTGACTGTGCAATTTTGTGCTGTGAGTCTTGAAACTTGGCATGAGGATGATTGACAATGTTTATAGGCATGTGGGACTTGATTGGACCCTTGGAAACTTCAATTTCTTTGTAAGAACCAAAACCCTAATTTTTGACTGTTAGGAGGCCATTGGACTGTGCAACCTTTGGGAGATTTTGAAGCATGTTCTTAGCAAACCTTGAAGAATATGAGAGGGAAAATTTTGGGGTACAACATCAGCAACAAAGGCATTGAGGTCGATCCAGCAAAAGTGAAAGCAATACAAGAGATGCCTGCACCCCGCACTGAAAAGGAGGTCAGAGGGTTCTTGGGGCGCTTGAACTATATTGCCAGATTCATCTCTCATCTAACTTCTACCTGTGAGTCAATTTTCAAATTATTAAAGAAGGATCAGGTAGTCAAGTGGAACGACGATTGCCAAGCTGCTTTTGATAAGATCAAGGAGTATTTGCTAGAACCTCCTATTCTGATGCCTCCTGTCGAAGGAATACCATTGATCATGTATCTGACCGTCTTGGATAACTCAATGGGGTGTGTTTTGGGCCAGCATGACGAGTCTGGTCGAAAAGAGCATGCTATTTATTACCTTAGCAAAAAGTTTACCGACTGTGAGACTCGCTACTCACTGCTCGAGAAAACTTGTTGCGCTTTGGTATGGGATGCTCGCCGACTAAGGCAGTATATGTTAACTCATACCACCTTGTTGATTTCCAAAATGGATCCTATCAAGTATATCTTCGAGAAGTCTGCTTTATCTGGAAGAATAGCTAGATGGCAAATGATCCTAACGGAGTATGACATCCAGTACACCACTCAAAAAGCTATAAAAGGGAGTGTACTAGCTGATCATCTGGCTCATCAAGTTATCGAAGATTATCAATCCATGAGATTTGACTTCCCAGACGAGGACATCATGAATTTGGACAACATCGAAGGTAACCGACCGTGTGACGGACCTGAGAAGGGATCCCGATGGACCCTGTACTTTGATGGTGCTTCAAATGCACTTGGAAACGGTATCAGTGCGGTACTCATTTCCCCGGAAGGTTGTCACACTCCTTTCACGGCTCGACTCTGCTTCAGCTGCACAAACAACATGGCGGAATATGAAGCTTGCATCTTTGGTCTCAAGGCTGCTTTAGACTTGGGGATCAAATCTTTGATCGTATTTGGGGACTCGGTTTTGGTTATCAGTCAAATCAAAGGAGAGTGGGATACCAAACATCCTAATCTCATCCCATACAAAGAACATGTCCTGACATTGTTGCCTCATTTCGAGCAAATTACTTTCGAGCATTTCCCGCGAGAAGAGAATTAGCTAGCAGATGCTCCGGCTACAATGTCTTCCATGTTTAAACTCAACTGGGATAACGAGGCTCCCCAAATCACCATAGAGCGAATGGATGAACCTGCGCATTGTCACGAGATTAATACCGAAGAAGTAGTGGAACAAACCTGGTTTCACGAAATCAAAAGGTATCTCTAGACTAGAGAATATCCCGAAGGAGCTTCCGTAAATGACAAGAAGTTCCTAAGGAAATTTGCTGCCAAGTTCTTCCTGAGCAATGGCATCCTCTATAAGCGCAACCATGATTGTGTTTTACTCCGATGTGTCGACAAAGCTGAAGCAGAGTTAATCATGACAAAGATGCACAGCGGTACATTTGGCACCCATTTGAGCGGGCATACTATGGCTAAAAAGATCCTAAGGGCAGGCTATTACTGGTCTACCATGGAAGCAGATTGCCATCAGCACTCCCGTACTTGCCACAAGTGTCAAGTCTACGCTGACAGGATTCATATTCCTCCGGTTCCTCTCAATGTGCTGACAGCTCCTTGGCGATTCGCAATGTGGGGCATTGACATGATTGGAGAGATCAAGCCCACGGCTTCCAACGGACACCGCTTCATCCTGGTTGCCATTGACTACTTCACCAAATGGGTCGAAGCAGCTTCTTTTGCCTCTGTCACTAAAAATGTGGTTGCCCACTTCATCAAGCAAAACCTCATAGGCCGGTATGGTGTTCCAGACAGGATCATCACGGACAACGGTACAAATCTAAATAATACTATGATCACCACATTGTGCGAACAGTTCAAGATTTATCATCACAATTCATCTCCCTATCGGCCGAAGATGAACGGTGCTGTTGAAGCTGCGAACAAAAACATTAAGAAGATCATTCAGAAAATGACAGTCACTTACAAGGACTGGCATGAGATGTTACCGTTTGCTCTGCATGGATACCGTACGACGGCACGTACTTCAACCGGGGCCACCCCATTTTCTTTGGTATATGGCATGGAAGCTGTCCTGCCCATAGAAGTTCAGATTCCTTCTTTAAGGATTATGAAAGACTTTGGTTTGAGCAAAGATGATTGGATTCAGACCCGACTTGATCAACTCAATTTGATCGACGAGAAGCGACTCGCTGCTGTGTGCCATGGTCAGACGTATCAAAAGCGGATGATCAAGGCTTTCAACAAGAAAGTCAGATGTGAAGTATATCAAGTCGGAGATCTCGTAATCAAGCGGATTATCCTGCCGCAAAGTGATCCCAGGGGCAAATGGACTCCTACATACGAGGGTCCATTTGTGATCAAGAGCATATTTTCTGGTGGTGCAATGATTCTGACCACCATGGACGACGACGATCTGCCGCACCCTGCGAACGCAGACATAGTCAAAAGATACTATGCATAAAATAACCCGACAAGTCAAAAACCCGAAAGGGCGGCTTGGGCAAAAGAGGGCATCCCGGTGGATCGAAAACCCGAAAGGGCGGTTCAGGCAAAAATTAGGGATAAAACAAAAAAAATCTGTACACCCGGCAAGTTGAAAACCCGAAAGGGCGGCTGGGGCAAAAAAGGGGTTTCCCGGTGGATCGAAAACCTGAAAGGTCGATTCAGGCAAAAATTAGGGAATTAAAGCGTATGATTATGTCTCGTTGGATCACTTTAAGGACAATCTCTTCACCAACCAGCTCCAAGTTTCTAATCAACCCAGTCATCGGCAGACGAAGCATTGAATGGACAGATATTCAGAGTCGTGGAGGCTATAGCAGAATGGAATCCCATGGAATTGTTTCACATAGCCATCTTTCTTTTGTATAAAATTTTCAATTTTTACGACGGCATCCTCTTACTAGGATGATTGTCTCCCCTGTACAAATATACTTATAGAAAGTTAATACAAATACTTTTCCAAATACAGAAATTTGTGTTGTTTTCCTTTTCTCTGTTCTTTTGCACTTATGTTTTATTTGAGAAACGTCCAATGTTTTGTTAAATAGGCATATGCATTTGAACATAATCATTTCCTTATGAATCAGGAAATATGATTACTGATAGGTTGAAGATACAAGTAGATATCCTGATACCCTTTCAGAAGGGATCCTCAGCAGAGTTAAAATCCAAATTCCCCAACCAGAGGGACTTCCAGAACTCGATTCCCCTCAGAGTCAAGTTACGGAATCCCCAGTGGAGCCTCAAGAAATCTGAAAACCCAATCCCCTGTGGAGCCTCAAGAAATCTGAAAATCCAATCCCCAGCGGAGCTAGGATTCCCTGCGATCAATCCCCAGCTGAACCAGGCTAGTGAAACTTCTCCCCATAGAGATATCTGCAACCAAACTGAAAATTCTCAATCATACCTCTCCAACATGAGTCTATCAGATTCTAAACTTCCCCAGTAGAGATCCCCAGGAATTCTCATCCCCGCGAGTCACCAAGGAATGCCATTTCTCCAGCAATGGCCTTAATATCCCTCAACGATTGAAGATCTTATATTCCCCAAGCAGAATGAAGGTTCATTCTCAATGCCTCGCAGGATAATCAGATGTTCTCCAGTGAAGATCTCCTCAAGACAAGAATCCCCAGAAGATTGGTATACAACCCAAGCTCTTGTTTCTCCAGCAGCAGTCAACGAGGATGCCTCATCCTCAGCAATCAAGATTTTTGTCTTCCCCTGCAGCAGTCAAGGATTCACTTTCCCTAGCAGCAGTCAGGATTCTTTATCTCCAGGATTCATCTGTCCTCAGCAAGACAGCTCGTGGGCTTACATACGCATTCATCTACATTCATATCATAAACATTGATATAACATATTTTGCATCATACATGTCATGCAACATAACTTTGTGTTTTAGCTAACATTTCACCCTTTTCAGGATAAAATTAGAAGGCTACCATTAACATATATTCAGATACAGTATGGATACACCCCAGACACGGCGGTCATTCTATTACTCATTCAGAATCTCAAGTCAGATAAAGTATGGATACACCTCAGACACGACGGTTATTCTACTACCCATTCGGACTACAACAATCAGATACGGACTAGATACGCTCCAGACTCGGCAGCGATTCTACCTCTCATTCAGATTCATTTATCCACCTCAAGGTTCAATGCATTCCAAACATGGATACCATTCTGGCCCTTACAACAGCAGCCTGATTCTCTCTAGTGCGTTCGCCACGAAAGTCATTCTGTCATTTATCTGGATCCCAGTTGCAGTTTCAGATACACGTCAAACACAGAAGTCATTCTATTACTCATACGGATCTCAATCCTAGTTACAGGTTCATATACACTCCAGACACGGAAGTCATTCTGCTACTCATACAACTTTCAACTTCAGATACAGTCCAGATACGCTCCAAACATGGTTGCCATTCTGTCACTCATTCAGAATTTATCCCCAGCACGCGGTTGCTCCATACAGATGTTTCTCTGTTACCCAGACACAATACAGATACACTCCAGACACGGCAATCATTTTGATATTCATTCTACACTTCAAACACAGTTACAGCTCAGATACGCCCCAGACACAGGCCATTCTTCTGCTCATACAAACTCAGTCCTTAGATGCAGTTCAAATACATTCCAGACACGGATACCCCCTTTGATCCTCATCCTTCGGACCCGTCACACTGCAGTTCAACAAACCTTCCAAATGGCATCTTTAAGCCCATTTCCAGATGGCATCTCTAAGCCCATCCCCCGACAAGATTCTATCACATCCCTAGATGGCATCGTTAAGCCCATCTCCAAATGGCATCTGTAAGCCCATTCCCTCTGCCATCACATCGCCGAGTGCAAATTTTCTGGGCACTCTAGTGTCCAATCTCCTTTTACCCTCGAGTCACGAATGGAAAACTTGCCAATCTAACTCTTCAGGTCCAAGAAGATTGAACAGGGGCAACTGTTGTACCCCAAAATTTGTCCTCGTATCTTTCCACAAGAAATCACAGCTTCAGGCTTTTCCTGATTTTTCAGACTGGCTCAAGAATCGGTCAAACAGACTTTTCTCGTCAGTCAGACAAAATTAGGGTTTTCATTGATTTTCATGGCTCTGGAACAGTTCAAACATTTGGCTTAGGGTTTGGTTGATTTTAGCTCAAGTTTTGATCAGGCGGACGTTTCTTTGACTTTTAATCAAGAACTAGGGTTTTTGTGCGCGTATTTCTCAGAAAAGATTATCTTTACAGTTTCTTTTCAGTTTACTCTGAAATTTGGATTTAGGCGTTTGAATCAACAAAATTGCAGATTGTTGTTTAATCAGTAAAGGCTAAAGCACTTGATTTGAGATGAGATAAAAGTTGAGGCGCTTAAATTGAGAATCTACAGTGATTGATTTGATCAGTAAAAGGATGAATATCTGGATATTGGTTTGATTAACTGTGCATCGGATACTTGAAGCGCCAGGTTTATTACTGATTCAATGATAAGGCCACAGTGTTCGTTAATTATTTTTCTAAAGTCAGAATAATTGGATACTTCCAGTTATTTTAATTTTAAGAAATTCAAATAATTAAATGAACATTGAATTGAAAGAAGACTTAATTGATCAAGTTGGATTTTTTATTTATCTTCAATTATTCGTTACAATTATTATGTGAATACAGTATGTTACAAAGTATTCTAATGATGATTACAATAATTGAAAGGGAATAAAAAGATTTGATTGGTAAATAAAAGGACTTTTATTTATCTTTAAATTATTTGTATAATTGTTATTGTTTACAAAAATGTTTACAATAATAATGTTACAGTAATTTAAATTGAAATAAAACAATGTCCTAAAAATGCTAAATCTTCATCTTCTATCCAGTGCTCCCTTGATGCTCTTTTGATTTTATCTGCAAAGAATAAAAGAAGAAGAAAAAGTCAAAGCAGAGAAAAATAGTTAAAGATAAACAGTCAAAAAAGTTCATCATTAAAAACAAATGGCCGGAATCAGTTTTGGCCCTCTCTGCAAATCACGGGATTTCTCCCGGTTCACAAAGAAGGATGGAATGCTTGCAATGAAACATGAATGCACAAAGTTGTGATTTTTGCACAAATTCAAAATTCTTAAGCATGCTGCATAATTCAAAACCTGCATAGTTCAAAACAAACAGCATATGCAAGTATAAATCCAAAGGCAAACTGAGTTCCAATATCAAAGCAACTAAGTCAAAAAGCTGCCAAAAGGTGCACAGCTGCCCAAAAGATACCTCAAGATGCCAAAGCATCAAAAAACTGTCACAAAGATGCAGGAAAATATGGAAGCAGTACATAAAACATGCAGAGGCAAAACTACATATGCAAGCAAGTTCCATCTCATCATTTCAGCCATTTGTTTTTTCAGAAAAAGACAAATGTAAACAATATTAAATGTTTAAAATTTGTCAAGAGAGAGAAAGAGAGAGGAAGAGAATGGGCTTACAGGTTTAGGCATGAGGACAATATATGTAAAACTGCAATAAAACAGTGGGACAGAAGGCAGAGATATGAAGAAATCAGAATGCAAACAAAAACTGTCAATAAAAAGAAACAGAATTTTCTTTCCACAATTAAACCTTCAAACCGGATTCAAACCCTGAACCCTTTTTTGGGGGCATATAACAACAGCAAGCCCTGCGTTCAACAAGAAAAAATAGATATACAAACCTGAACCATCAAAAAGCAGGCCTAAACTGATATCATAACAACACAAACTTTTCAAGCTAAAGCCTTGGTTCAAAAACCTGTGAGAGCCTAACAACACAAACCATCCAAACCTCACACTAAGCATAAACCTACTAAGCCTTACCAGAAGCCAAAAAAAACCAGTAAATCTGTCCAGATTCAAACCCAACCTGCTAAAGCCAACTGATAAACACCATATCCAACAATAGCCATAACCTTTTTGAGCCTTAAACAAAGGGCCAGAAGTTCAAGTATTGAACCTCACCTGCTTGAAACCTTTGCCAAAAGAACATGAGGCCATAGTCTGCTGTCCAAGCCTTAAGCTTAACACGCCTAAAAACCTCACCTGACTAAAATACCAAGTCATGTCAAAGCTTACAAACCTCTAGGCCCTCAGAAAACATCATCATTGGGCTACCAAACATAACATTCAAGCATATCATCAACAAACATCATCAAGGCATCAAGAAAATCAAGCACAGAAGCAAGCATACGGGGTAAACAGAGAAGAAGAAAAAAAAAACTATACAAGGGTTTTCAAGTATCATCATCAAACCAACACAAAAGGCGAAGAATACAGAGTACCAGGAAGCAAAGCTTCATCAGCATCGTCACCTCGCCGTCCGGCCCTCCACGCGCCTCCTAATTCCCTCCTCCTCCGTCTCCAAAAGGTAGTACTTCTTTTCCCTCTTTTCAAAACCTCACGTGAACCACAATACATGAGAAACAGAGTCAATAAACGAAAATCAGAACATGCAAGGACAAAATCAAAAACCCTAATAACGTTCTAGATCGTTACCTTTTTTTTCATTTTTCGCGTTGCCCAACTACTGAGGGAGAAGGAGGGACGGTGGCGCCGTTTGACCTTAGGCGGAGGAGCGCTCAGAAGGACAAGATTCAGAAACGTTTGGCATGAGAAGACGAAGACGAAGTGGAAACGATGAACGGCGGCGCCTTGTTGTATGTAACCCTAAGCTATCCCAAATGATACGAAACATTACAACCCTAAAAACGTATAAACCACATTGGGCCTTACCCTTTTGATCAGCTTAGGCCCAAATACGTTCCAATTCATACCCCCTCCATTGGCTTCTGTTTGATCATGTTTGGGCCAAGATGATCCACCCTTAAGCCCATTTCTTTTTATACATAACTTAACCTTCTTTTTTTTTCTTGATAAAAAATATATTACTAACCCTTTTATTAAATACTGAATTATATTAATAATTAAAACTTAAAACTTTTTTTTCTTTTCTTTCATTAAAACTCTTTTTTTATTTTTAATGTAAATTTAACTTAAAACATTTATAAAAGATACATAAAAAATAGGTTTTTAGTTTGAGTATTATTTTTAACTAAAAAAGGCTTTGTAAATAAATACTAATACATAAAAATAATTCTTAAGATAATACTTTTCATTTTTTCTAAAAAAATACTTTCTTTGTACACAATTACATAATTTTTTCTTTAAAGTTAATATTTTTCTTTCCTTAAAATTAAAACTTTTATGTGTACATATTTAAACAAAAAATATAAAAATACAAATTTAAATCAAATGTGGATAATAATACTTGACAAATAAACAATATTTAATTGTCTCATTAAATTCACATTCCTCAACTTGTAAATAAATTACACTTACACCTACACAATACATTTTACATTTGATACATTATAAATTTGCTATTCTTACACTTTGCTATACATTACATTGTTTACATTTGATTGCGATTCGATTTGGTTGTAATTATTTAAGTCTCATCCCCCTTTGCGAATTTGTACCCCCACTCCCGGATACTATTTGTAATAGCGTAGACTTTAAAGTTCCCGCAATTTACCGCTTTCGAATTATACCATGATTAGACCTAGGGTTTGTATGTACATAAAATCAAACGCTAAATAACCTAATACAAGACAAATACATGAAATCAATACACAATCACACTTGCACCCTCTAGGGTAATCCCACATGTTGCCTTCCAAAATGGGCTATGCTTGCACGTCGAGTTTATTTGGCAAAACAAAACAAATCAAATGATCATAGTCCCTTGATGATGCTTTCGAAAGTTGCCTAAAAAATGATCAAGTCCCTCAAAGGAAAAATTGCCAAAGACACTTGGCACCATTGCATTCATGGTCCATACGATGACCCGCGCCCGTCCCATTAAACATCCTAAACGCAAGATTGTCCACCAAATTCAATGGTGGAACAAAATTGTTAAAAAGGGGTTGAAAGCATAGAGAAAACCTTCGAGTACAATAGGGGTAGACCAAACTCTTAGTTACTTGAAATCAACTTGCAAAAACACTTGCCTCCTTTTCAAAAACCACACTTTACAAACACTTTCAAAACAAACTTCCAAAAACACTTTGTAACATCTTTTCGAAAAGATACACACCGTTGTATATACTCAAACACGAGTCATTATAATGGTTGCCGAAACAAAGGCGTCTATTTCAAAACATTTTCAAAAACACACACACACACCATTTTTCAAGCAATCAAAAATTAAGGCAAGTGATCTAAAAACCAAGTAACTAAGAGCCCATGGATAACCATGGATGAAAAGGATGCTAATACCTTCCCTTTTCATAATCTACCCCCCGAACCCACGAAACATCTCAAAAGGTTTTTCCTGTGCTTTTTAACCTTTCCTTTAGGATAAAATAAAAAGTCGGTGGCGACTCTTGCTAAACCGAACAAGTGCGAACACAAACGCAAAACTCAAGTCAGTTCTCCCATCGTATCACAGAGAGGAAAACTCAAGCTGGGGAATCCTGGTGTTGTTGGGGAAATAAACCTTGTCGCCAGTCCGCTAGAGAGGTGACATCTTCGTTGGGGGAAGTCCTCGAGGATTCTTGAGGTTGATTCAGCTGGGAAAAGGGGGTCATAGATTATACTCTTGCTGGGGAATCATCCTATGAGAAGGACCTTGGGGAGACTTGTCATTGCCCCTAGTAGCGAATATTTGTGGCATTGCCAAAAAGTTTGATTGTACGTAACCCTTTGTTGGGATTGACGCTCAATATCCCAAGTGACGGAGATGGAGACCTGCCCCTGGTTACTCTGCACTTCTTGAGAGATTTCCTGGAATCTTGACTGGACTGCCCCAGGTGTGCTAGATAGTGACATGTCATGCCCCCTTGTTTATAGGAGATTTGTCGTTGGAAGTTTCATGCCACTTGAAGTGATTTCGTTTACTGGGAGAGCTTTTGTTCATCGGACATTCATTGTGTGAATTTCTCCGCTGTCAAACAAATAGCCAAATGCAAACAGTAATATTCAAGTAATGTAAAGTTTATGCTTGTCTCGAAGTTTTGAAAAATGCATTTTTTAGCGAGAAACTTTTTATAAGACAAATTCAACATAAGATTTAGGGCAAAGCCTTACAGGAGTCAGGATACCTTTTATAACAGTATGCATTCGAACTAACCCATGCTTCAGAGAGGACTTTTGAAGGGTTGTAACGTGGCTTGGTTCATGGTTTTAAGAAGCAAAGGATAAATGCTCAAAGTATATTTGTACCCACCCGCTCTTCGTGATGTTCTTCAATCCTAAGCTCAGTTAATTGTGCGTTTGAACTCCAATTGAGTCTGGAATGACGTTTTGGTGATGGTTCAGACAAGTTAAGTTTGTCGGAAGACAGTCATTTTTGCAACATTTTTCATGTTGTTGAGGATTTGTAGCGACCTCGTTCTTTTGATTTGTTATCCCTAACTTTTGCCTGACTGTTCCTATTTTCGAGATTACAGTCAGCGGGATGCCCCAGCTTTCTTAAGCCTCCTTTATAGGTTTTGGCTCAGTGGGCTTTTCTCTTTTGAGAGATTGACTGCCTATGAGATAAGGAACCACCACTGTCTTTTGATTCTAGAGGAATGCTTTTGATGTCGTTCGTTGTATTATGAACTGAGAGTTTTGCGACTTCAAGCGCATTTGAATTAATTGAGAGACTACCCTGCCCCAGGTTTTGATTAAAGGTTTCAATTTGTGTTAAAATAGAAAACTTCTACTTCTTTGGCTCGAAGGGGTTGACTAGGGATTATCTTCCTTATAACTCCAATGTTTAGGATTTGAAAGAAACGCCTGTACATCGTCAGTAAGGTCTGTCCAAAAGCATATTGTATGAGATTATGGCATTGTTTCGTCATCCTCCCTCTAAAGGCATGTAACTTTTAGCAAGAGTTGAATATCATAAAGAAGGTAAAAAGCATATTTTAAATGTAATGAAAATGAAAGGATGAATTCAAGACAAACATATGCAATGCATTAATGAAACAGAGTTTGACATTAACAGATAATTGTTTGAATAACAAAAGAAATTACAACTTGAAAATTCAAATGAAACAAAGACATTCTCAATGATTTGGCGTAGGGGCAGTGATCAAATTTGGGGTCTTCGGAGGGTCAAACTTGATCTCCTTGGCATCAATCATGTCTTGGACCTTGTTCTTCAGAGCCCAACAGTTGTTTGTGTCATGCCCTGGGCTACCAAAATGATAAGCACATCTTGCATCCGGGTTGTAGTTAGGAGAAGAAATCTTAGGGTTCAGATGAGGAGCCTTTAATATAATCAGCTCTTTCTTCAACATGTGTTGTAGCTCTTGAGCTAGTGACAAGTTGATCTTAGTATATTGTCTTTTAGGCGCGTCTGGCCTTCGTTGATTTCCCCTTTGCTGTTGTCGGGTTTGTTGCTGGGCTTGTGACCCTGAAGCAAGTTGGGGAGCCTTTCCCTTGTCTTCTTGTCTCAAAGGAGGTTGAATGGTGACCTGATCTTCAACCCTAGTTGTTTGTCCCACTTGGTTGTCCCGAAGCAGTTTGTTGACGAGAACCCTGAGCTCCTCTTGTCTTTGAGCCAAGTCTTGAATGAGAGCCATCTGGCCCACCAGCTGTCCCATCATCTGAATCTTCATTGTTGACAGCTCAAATTGTAGTTCCTCCAACTGATCATTCTTGACACTGCTTGAATTCCCTAGGACCATGCCCCTTGTGAGGAGAGCTTTCACTTCTTCTTGCCCCTGGGACAGGTTCAAGAAAATTTCTTGAAGTTGAGCATTTTGATCCTGGATATCTTTGACAGTCCTCTCTAGAGCCATCTCTTACTAAAATAAACAGTAGGAGAATAAGGAAACCTGAAAAGAAAAACCTGTTATGATGCAATGCATGATATGTGGATGCATGCTTTCAAGAATCTCGCGGGGTAAACACAAGAAAATGTTAGAGGTTGAACTTCGATCAACATCTTTGATTGGATAACTTTGTATCGGTGGATGTCTTTCCACGAGAATCAAGCTCACCATGTCAAGTGGGTCATAGCCCCCGATTCAAGTTGTTGCACTTGATCTTTGACGACATTTGTTTAGAGGAAAATGGAACCTCTTACCCTTTGGTAGACGTTTGGTTCAACGTGACCCTGCATCAAAAGACCCTCGAGATCCTTGAAATGGTTATTGAAAATGCTATGGTATGATGTTATGATGTTATGTATATGTATGCAAAAGTAAGCAAGTGTATATACAGACAGTCATATTCACACAAAGCAAACAAGTCCTTAGGTTTAGGCTTGCATGGGGTTTGTAGGTAAGTACCCTCTTGAAGTTAGTTGGCTCAACCTGTCCTAAAATAGAAATCGGGTTCTAAGGAGCTCAATATCACTGGATTATTTTCTATGTTCATTGTTTTGGT
This sequence comes from Vicia faba, assembly GCA_948472305.1. NCBI lineage: Eukaryota > Viridiplantae > Streptophyta > Magnoliopsida > Fabales > Fabaceae > Vicia > Vicia faba. The sequence goes on along the minus strand of OX451739.1, from coordinate 1,123,134,320 downwards.
TTAGACACTTAACTGCCGACCAAAATATCCCAAGAAAACAATGCTCAATGAGTGTAGTATCGAGTATCTACCAACTTCGGACTGCACCAAAGTCGGTCACCTCACTACCCCTAAAAAGGCCAAGATGGTCAAGTAAGGTTCTAAGAGTTCGTTAGTGCTTCATGACATCACTCAGCGGCCCCGTATTCTCCTTGACTACTCAAGGGCTACCGGTACCCACAAATATATCACACTAACATAGCTACTGCTTCAACCATGTCGGTATACCCCGCACAGTTCCCTCACAGTTTATTGCTATTTACCTAAAAAGGTGCCCCCAAATCCGGGTGTAGGATTTACAACAAACCCAAACAAGGAACCCAAAAAGTAAAGCAATCAAAGCAATCAAAGTAAGCATGTATAGGTGATCTAAAACCCTAAGGTAACCCCACTTTTAAAAATATTCCCCAGCAGAGTCGCCAGTTCTGTGATACGGTGGGAAAACTGACTTGAGGTTTGCGTTTGTGTTCGCAAATGTTTCGATTTAGCAAGAGTCGCCACCGACTTTTTATTTTATCCTAAGGAAAGGTCAAAAAGCACAGGAAAGACCTTTGAGATGTTTTCATGGGTTCGGGGGGTAGATTATGAAAAGGGAAGGTGATAGCACCCTTTTCATCCATGGTTTTCCATGGGCTCTTAGTTACTTGTTTTAGATCACTTGCCTTTGCTTTTCAATTGTTTGAAATGGTGCTTTGTGTGTGGTTTTGAAAATGTTTTGAAAAAGATGCCTTGTCTAGGCAACCTTTGTAACAATTCTTATTTGAATGTTTTACAAAGGTGTTTGTCTTTTTGAAAAGATGTTTCAATGTTTTGAAAGTTGTTTTTTGAGGTTGTGTTGTGATGTGTGTTTGAAAAATGGCAAGGATGTTTTGCAAGATTTTTGATCAAGTAACCAAGAGTTTGTCTACCCTATTTTACTCAAAGATCTTTCTCATGTTTTTAACCCTTTTAACAGTGTTGTTTCACCATTGTATTTGGTGAACAACCTTGTGTTAGGATGTTTGAACGGGACAGGCGCGAGTCATCGTATACAATCATTGAAGGCAACTTGTGAGACGCTCTAGCAATTTTGTAAGGGACGAGATCGTTTTATCGAAGGCAACATTGAGGGTCATCGAGGGACTACGATCTTTGTTTATCAAAGGGACATTTGCTAGAGTGTCTCATACTCGAGGGACATGATTGCATTTTCCGAGGCAACAAGCGAGATTACCCTAAGGGTGCATGTGTGAATAGTGTGTTTGATTTGCATGCATTTTGTCTTGATTAGGGGTTTCCTACTTGTTGGCTTTATCTTTCCATACACACCTATTTACTAGAATTTGTATGAAGCAATAAAAATGTAGAAAATAAATATCCTACACTATTACAACCATATTGAAGTGCAGAAGAATATAAAGGAAAAAATAAGATAAAAAAGAAGAAAAAATGAGCTCCTTCGATTTGGGCAAGAGCAGCCTTCAATTTTCATTTCTATGTTTCCTTCGATTGGGAGTTCGCACCAGTGAGGTCATGGCCTTCGATTGGGCTTTGGCACCAGTCAGGTCATGTACTTCGATTGGAGGCTGGCACCAGCATGGGAGTTCCTTTCGTCTGAGCCTGGACTTAGTGCAAGTGTGCCTCTGGATGGGCCTTTCTGCCTTGTTGCCTTCTTCGATTGAGCCAGTGAAATCAGTGTGAGCGTGTCTTTGGCTGGGCCTGGAAGTCAGTGTGGAAACCAAAGGCTTTGTTTCATACTCCTGTCTCCTGTTTCTTTCGTTTGAAATTTTTGAACAGCAACATGGCATAAGGCCATGCTAGTATTTCCTTACAATCAGTTGATACTTAATGCATATTTAAGTAAACAAGCAGCAAAACGAAAGGGGTTAGCTCTGAAAACATATTAAGTAGGTGGAAACGAAAAAGAACCAAAGTGTTATGTACATGTTTTGAAATGAAAGGGAATATTATTCACATACTATGCCATGAAACGAAAGGTTCAAGGGTAAGAGTGACTTACCTTGCTTCAGGCCTTGAATGGATGTGGGATTCGAACTTGAACTTCTACCTGGACGTTTTTGGAATTTGAAGAGTAGTCACAGGGGGTTTTCTTTTGGTTCGAAGAGTTGTCACAGAAGGTTGTCTTTGAGTTTGAACAAACTTCTATGTGTGGGGTGTTCTTCAGAATCGAAAGAGGTGAGTGTTTGGGATTCTGGGTTTTGATTTCTCAAGTGTTGATGAACTTGAGAGTTTTGTTGTGTTTGAGAAAATTTGGGAGATTCGTTCCTCTGGTCCAAAGATCCTCCCTTAGCTTTGTAAATGTTCCTCTATTTATAGAGAAAGAATGGACATGTTGTCCAAAGCCAGCCTTGCAAATAAATGATAAAATAATGTAACGTGAAAGTACATGTGGGGGGCCTCTTGGCAGTTAGGGTGCAGAAGATGTGACTTATGCTTCTGGCCTTGCTTGTGCTCAGACCAAAATCAGGTTGAAAGCTGATTTTGTGACTAAAGTACTCTCTATGAAAGGAAAGAGCATGTAGCCTTTAACCAATAATAGTAGTATCTAAAAGACAAAGTTTAAAACCCTTGTACAAGCTTCTGACTATGTAATGATTTGGACGCAACATAGCCTGGCAAACGAGATTTGGTCTTGAGTCAAATGCAAGAATTAGATCGAAGCGCACTTGTTCGAAGGAAGCCTTTGCCTCAGTCGAAGCTTGTGGTTGAAACAAGCTTACTCGAAGGAAGCTAATGCCCTATCGAAGCTTGGATCGAAACAAACATATTGCCCAATCGAAAGACTGTGTTCGAAGGAAGCAATGTTTCCTAATCGAAGCATGTGGATCGAAATAAACATAAAGGGAGTCATTGCCTTTTAGCGTGAGGGAAGTTCCTGACTTCTGAGTCGAAGGGTGTTCCTTCAAGGGAAGCAAGAACTTCGTCAAATATTATATGAAGATATCTCTTGGCTCCAACGAAGCTTATGAGAGGTAAAGTCTGCAAGAGGCCCTTGGTGCAAGTGGATTCGAAGGATGCATAGAGATGGTTACTTTGTCCCATCGAAACTTGTCCAAACGAAGCAAGCATGCAGGCAGCAAACTTGTCCAGTCGAAGCAGGCTTGTAGGCAGTAAACTTGTCCAAATCGAAGTAGGCTTTGCAGGCAGCACGCTTGGTGAATCGAAAAGGTTTCCTTATAGGGGGCATTTGTGGCCAACATGTCATGGCCTTTGATTGCAACCATGTAGGCAGCACACTTGTCCATTCAAAAGGTTGAATCGAAGGAGGTTTCCAAATCCAAACGAAGGATGTACCTAAACTGGCATTCGAAGGAGGCTTTAAGTTCAAAATGAAGGATGTAATCCAAGTTGCATTCGAAGGAGGCCAAGAGTCAATCGAAGGATGTAGAATCGAAGGAGACTTATTTTCCTCCAAATTTGTCAAAATGTTATTTTTATCTGTTTTCTCCATTTTTGACAGTTTCCTTTTAATTTTGGTACTGGAAAATTCAAAAGTACTTGTGCAAGCTTGAACCTTGAGAATCCTTGTGAGAAAGGCCTTGAAGAATGAGAGGGCAAATTTTGGGGTACAACAGCTGCCCCTGTTCAAACTTCTTACACCTGAAGAGTTAGATTGGTAATTCTACCATTCGTGACTTGAAGGTGGAAGATGATTGAACACTAGAGTGCCCAGAAAATTTGCACTCGAAGATGTGTTAGTTGATTATGTAGGGAATGGGCTTAGAGATGCCATTTGGAGAGATGATGGATAGTTGTTGGAGATGGGCTTAAAGATGCCATCCAGAGATGTGACATAATCTTGTCGGGGATGGGCTTAAAGATGCCATCTGGAGATGTGACAGAATCTTGTCGGGGATGGGCTTAAAGATGCCATCTGGAGATGATTGCTACTCCAAATAGATGATGAAGGAATCTTGGACGATTACTATCTCAGCAGGATGATGAAGGAATCTTGGACAATTACAACCTCAGCAGGATGATGAAGGAATCTTGGATGACTACAACCTCAACAGGATGATGAAGGAATCTTGGATGACTACAACCTCAGCAAGATGATGAAGGAATCTTGGATGACTACAACCTCAGCAGGATGATGAAGGAATCTTGGATGACTACAACCTCAGCAGGATGATGAAGGAATCTTGGATGACTACAAGCTTCGCATGATGATAAAGGAATCTTGGATAACTACAACCTCAACAGGATGATGAAGGAACCTTGAATGACTACAACCTCAGCAGGATGATGAAGGAATCTTGGATGACTACAACCTCAGCAGGATGATGAAGGAATCTTGGATGACTACAACCTCAGCAGGATGATGAAGGAATCTTGGATGACTACAACCTCAGCAGGATGATGAAGGAATCTTGAATGACTACACCCTCAACAGGATGATGAAGGAATCTTGGATGACTACAACCTCAACAGGATGATGAAGGAATCTTGGATGACTACAACCTCAGCAGGATGATGAAGGAATCTTGGATGACTACAACCTCAGCAGGATGATGAAGGAATCTTGGATGACTACAACCTCAGCAGGATGATGAAGGAATCTTGGATGACTACAACCTCAACAGGATGATGAAGGAATCTTGGATGACTACAACCTCAGCAGGATGATGAAGGAATCTTGGATGACTACAACCTCAGCAGGATGATGAAGGAATCTTGGATGACTACAACCTCAGCAGGATGATGAAGGAATCTTGAATGACTACAACCTCACCAGGATGATAAAGGAATTTTGGATGACTACAACTTCAGCAGGATGATGAAGGAATCTTGGATGACTACAACCTCAGCAGGATGATGAAGGAATCTTGGATGACTACAACCTCAGCAGGATGATGAAGGAATCTTGGATGACTACAACCTCAACAGGATGATGAAGGAACCTTGGATGACTACAACCTCAACAGGATGATGAATGAATCTTGAATGACTACAACCTCAGCAGGATGATGAAGGAATCTTGGATGACTATAACCTCAGCAGGATGATGAAGGAATCTTGGATGACTACAACCTCAATAGGATGATGAAGGAATCTTGGATGACTACAACCTCAGCAGGATGATGAAGGAATCTTTGATGACTACAACCTCAACAGGATGATGAAGGAATCTTGGATGACTACAACCTCAGCAGGATGATGAAGGAATCTTGAATGACTACAACCTCAGCAGGATGATGAAGGAATCTTGGATGACTACAACCTCAATAGGATGATGAAGGAATCTTGGATGACTACAACCTCAGCAGGATGATGAAGGAATCTTGGATGACTACAACCTCAGCAGGATGATGAAGGAATCTTGGATGACTACAACCTCAGCAGGATGATGAAGGAATCTTGGATGACTACAACCTCAACAGGATGATGAAGGAATCTTGAATGACTACAACCTCAACAGGATGATGAAGGAATCTTGGATGACTACAACCTCAGCAGGATGATGAAGGAATCTTTAACGACTGCTCCTCCAAAAGGTAATGATAACTTTTATTTGTCGATTGATCTTTCCTGAAAAGGTAAAGAGTTAGTTGTATGTAATGTCATGATGCATGAAATGCATAATGTCATGATGTTCTCAAAAGTAAATGAGATTGTGTTGTATGCACTTATCATGTATGTAAATAGGATGTATGAAATGTGAAATGTTAATGAATGTATTTTTGTCTGGGAAAATAAATCCTTGACAAGTGTTGGGGAGTTATTAAATCTCGGATTGCTGTTGAAGAGTAGGTGTGTCTTCAAACTTTGCTTAGAATATTTCCATCGAGGGTTCCTGTTTTGTTGAGGAAAACTCCATTGGAGAAAGTTGTTAACTCAGTGGAGAGTGTTGATCCATGCTTGGAAAAAAAGGTTCAGGAGTCTTGGTTGTTCGTTGCTCTACTGGGGAGTCGAAGTTGAACTGATATCTGGTCGGGTCCAGGTTTCACAGTAACTTGTTGGGGATTGTAGAGTAGTCTACTGGGGAAGAGGAGTTGTGGTCCTTTGATTTGTAGTAGTCAGAGAGGCAAACTCAAGCTGGGGAATCCTGGTGTTGTTGGGGAAATAAACCCTGTCGCCAGTCCGCTAGAGAGGTGACATCTTCATTGGGGGAAGTCCTCGAGGATTCTTGAGGTTGATTCAGCCGGGAAAAGGGGGTCATAGATTATACTCTTGCTGGGGAATCATCCTATGAGAAGGACCTTGGGGAGACTTGTCATTGCCCCTAGTAGCGAATGTTTGTGGCATTGCCAAAAAGTTCGATTGTACGCAACCCTTTGTTGGGATTGACGCTCAATGTCCCAAGTGACGGAGATGGAGGCCTGCCCCTGGTTACTCTGCACTTCTTGAGAGATTTCCTGGAATCTTGATTGGACTGCCCCAGGTGTGCTAGATAGTGACATGTCAGGCCCCCTTGTTTATAGGAGATTTGTCGTTGGAAGTTTCATGCCACTTGAAGTGATTTCGTTCACTGGGAGAGCTTTCGTTCATCGGACATTCATTGTGTGAATTTCTCCGCTGTCAAACAAATAGCCAAATGCAAACAGTGATATTCAAGTAATGCAAAGTTTATGCTTGTCTCGAAGTTTTGAAAAATGCGTTTTTTAGCAGAAAACTTTTTATAAGACAAATTCAACAAAAGATTTAGGGCAAAGCCTTACAGGAGTCAGGATACCTTTTGTAACAGTATGCTTTTGAACTAACCCATGCTTCAGTGAGGACTTTTGAAGGGTTGTAACGTGGCTTGGTTCACGGTTTTAAGAAGCAAAGGATAAAGGCTCAAAGTATATTTGTACCCACCCGCTCTTCGTGATGTTCTTCAATCCTAAGCTCAGTTAATTGTGTGTTTGAACTCCAATTGAGTCTGGAATGACGTTTTGGTGATGGTTCAGACAAGTTAAGTTTGTCGGAAGACAGTCATTTTTGCAACATTTTTCATATTGTTGAGGATTTGTAGCGACCTCGTTCTTTTGATTTGTTATCCCTAACTTTTGCCTGACTGTTCCTGTTTTCGAGATTACAGTCAGCGGGATACCCCAGCTTCCTTAAGCCTCCTTTATAGGTTTTGGCTCAGTGGGCTTTTCTCTTTTGAGAGATTGACTGCCTATGAGATAAGGAACCACCACTATCTTTTGATTCCAGAGGAGTGCTTTTGATGTCGTTCGTTGTATTATGAACTGAGAGTTTTGTGACTTAAAGCGCATTTGAATTAACTGAGAGACTACCCTGCCCCAGGTTTTGATTAAAGGTTTCAATTTGTGTTAAAATAGAAAACTTCTACTTCTTTGGCTCGAAGGGGTTGACTAGGGATTATCTTCCTTATAACTCCAGTGTTTAGGATTTGAAAGAAACGCCTGTACATCGTCAGCAAGGTCTGTCCAAAAGCATACTGTATGAGATTATGGCATTTTTTCGTCATCCTCCCTCTAAACGCATGTAAATTTTAGCAAGAGTTGAATGTCATAAAGAAGGTAAAAAGCATATTTTAAATGTAATGAAAATGAAAGGATGAATTCAAGACAAACATATGAAATGCATTAATGAAACATAGTTTTACATTAACAGATAATTGTTTGAATAAAAAAAGAAATTACAACTTGAAAATTCAAATGAAACAAAGACATTCTCAATGATTTGGCGTAGGGGCAGTGATCACATTTGGGGTCTTCGGAGGGTCAAACTTGATGTCCTTGGCATCAATCATGTCTTGGACCTTGTTCTTCAGAGCCCAACTGTTGTTTGTGTCATGCCCTGGGCTACCAAAATGATAAGCACATCTTGCATCCGGGTTGTAGTTAGGAGAAGAAGTCTTAGGGTTCGGATGAGGAGCCTTTAATGTAATCAGCTCTTTCTTCAACATGTGTTGTATCTCTTGATCTAGTGACATGTTGATCTTAGTATATTGTCTTTTAGGTGCGTCTGGCCTTCGTTGATTTCCCCTTTGCTGTTGTCGGGGTTGTTGCTGGGCTTGTGACCCTGAAGCAAGTTGGGGAGCCTTTCCCTTGTCTTCTTGTCTTAAAGGAGGTTGAATGATGACCTGATCTTCAACCCTAGTTATTTGTCCCACTTGGTTGTCCCGAAGCAGTTTGTTGACGAGAACCCTGAGCTCCTCTTGTCTTTGAGCCAAGTCTTGAATGAGAGCCATCTGGCCCACCAGCTGTCCCATCATCTGAATCTTCATTGTTGCCAGCTCAAACTGTAGTTCCTCCAACTAATCATTCTTGACACTGCTTGAATTCCCTAGGACCATGCTCCTTGTGAGGAGAGCTTTCACTTCTTCTTGCCCCTGGGACAGGTTCAAGAAAATTTCTTGAAGTTGAGCATTTTGATCCTGGATATCTTTGACAGTCCTCTCTAGAGCCATCTCTTACTGAAATAAACAGTAGGAGAATAAGGAAACCTGAAAAGAAAAACCTGTTATGATGCAATGCATGATATGTGGATGCATGCTTTCAAGAATCTCGCGGGGTAAACACAAGAAAATGTTAGAGGTTGAACTTCGATCAACATCTTTGATTGGATAACTTTGTATCGGTGGATGTCTTTCCACGAGAATCAAGCTCACCATGTCAAGTGGGTCATAGCCCCCGATTCAAGTTGTTTCACTTGATCTTTGACGACATTTGTTTAGAGGAAAATGAAACCTCTTACCCTTTGGTAGACGTTTGGTTCAACGTGACCCTGCATCAAAAGACCCTCGAGATCCTTGAAATGGTTATTGAAAATGCTATGGTATGATGTTATGATGTTATGTATATGTATGCAAAAGTAAGCAAGTGTATATAAAGACAGTCATATTCACACAAAGCAAACAAGTCCTTAGGTTTAAGCTTGCATGGGGTTTGTAGGTAAGTACCCTCTTGAAGTTAGTTGGCCCAACCTGTCCTAAAATAGAAACCGGGTTCTAAGGAGCTCAATATCACTGGATTATTTTCTATGTTCATTGTTTTGGTTTAGACACTTAACTGGCGACCAAAATATTCCAAGAAAACAATGCTCAATGAGTGTAGTATCGAGTATCTACCAACTTCAGACTGCACCAAAGTCGGTCGCCTCACTATCCCTAAAAAGGCCAAGATGGTCAAGTAAGGTTCTAAGAGTTCGTTAGTGCTTCATGACATCACTCAGCGGCCCCGTATTCTCCTTGACTACTCAAGCGCTACCGGTACCCACAAATATATCACACTAACATAGCTACTGCTTCAACCATGTCGGTATACCCCGCACTGTTCCCTCACAGTTTATTGCTATTTACCTAAAAAGGTGCCCCCAAATCCGGGTGTAGGATTTACAACAAACCCAAACAAGGAACCCAAAAAGTAAAGCAATCAAAGCAATCAAAGTAAGCATGTATAGGTGATCTAAAACCCTAAGGTAACCCCACTTTTAAAAATATTCCCCAGCAGAGTCACCAGTTCTGTGATACGGTGGGAGAACTGACTTGAGGTTTGCGTTTGTTTTCGCAAATGTTTCGGTTTAGCAAGAGTCGCCACCAACTTTTTATTTTATCCTAAGGAAAGGTCAAAAAGCACAGGAAAGACCTTTGAGATGTTTTCGTGGGTTCGGGGGGTAGATTATGAAAAGGGAAGGTGATAGCACCCTTTTCATCCATGGTTTTCCATGGGCTCTTAGTTACTTGTTTTAGATCACTTGCCTTTGTTTTTCAATTGTTTGAAATGGTGCTTTGTGTGTGGTTTTGAAAATGTTTTGAAAAAGATGCCTTGTCTAGGCAACCTTTGTAACAATTCTTATTGGAATGTTTTACAAAGGTGTTTGTCTTTTTGAAAAGATGTTTCAATGTTTTGAAAGTTATTTTTTGAGGTTGTGTTGTGATGTGTGTTTGAAAAATGGCAAGGATGTTTTGCAAGATTTTTGATCAAGTAACCAAGAGTTTGTCTACCCTATTTTACTCAAAGATCTTTCTCATGTTTTTAACCCTTTTAACAGTGTTGTTTCACCATTGTATTTGGTGAACAACCTTGTGTTAGGATGTTTGAACGGGACAGGCGCGAGTCATCGTATACAATCATTGAAGGCAACTTGTGAGACGCTCTAGCAATTTTGTAAGGGACGAGATCGTTTTATCGAAGGCAACATTGAGGGTCATCGAGGGACTACGATCTTTGTTTATCAAAGGGACATTTGCTAGAGTGTCTCATACTCGAGGGACATGATTGCATTTTCCGAGGCAACAAGCGAGATTACCCTAAGGGTGCATGTGTGAATAGTGTGTTTGATTTGCATGCATTTTGTCTTGATTAGGGGTTTCCTACTTGTTGGTTTTATCTTTCCATACACACCTATTTACTAGAATTTGTATAAAGAAATAAAAATGTAGAAAATAAATATCCTACACTATTACAACCATATTGAAGTGCAGAAGAACATAAAGGAAAAAATAAGATAAAAAAGATGAAAAATGAGCTCCTTCGATTTGGGCAAGAGCAGCCTTCGATTTTCATTTCTAGGTTTCCTTCGATTGGGAGTTCGCACCAGTGAGGTCATGGCCTTCGATTGGGCTTTGGCACCAGTCAGGTCATGTACTTCGGTTGGAGGCTGGCACCAGCATGGGAGTGCCTTTCGTCTGAGCCTGGACTTAGTGTAAGTGTGCCTCTGGCTGGGCCTTTCTGCCTTGTTGCCTTCTTCGATTGGGCCAGTGAAATCAGTGTGAGCGTGTCTCTGGCTGGGCCTGGAAGTCAGTGTGGAAACCAAAGGCTTTGTTTCATAATCCTGTCTCCTGTTTCTTTCGTTTGAACTTTTTGAATAGCAACATGGCATAAGGCCATGCTAGTATTGCCTTACAATCAGTTGATACTTAATGCATATTTAAGTAAACAAGCAGCAAAACGAAAGGGGTTAGCTCTGAAAACATATTAAGTAGGTGGAAACGAAAAGAACCAAAGTGTTATGTACATGTTTTGAAATGAAAGGGAAGATTATTCACATACTATGCCATGAAACGAAAGGTTCAAGGGTAAGAGTGACTTACCTTGCTTCAGGCCTTGAATGGATGTGGGATTCGAACTTGAACTTCTACCTGGATGTTTCTGGAATTCGAAGAGTAGTCACAGGGGGTTTGATTTTGGTTCGAAGAGTTGTCACAGAAGGTTGTCTTTGAGTTTGAACAAACTTATATGTGTGGGGTGTTCTTCAGAATCGAAAGAGGTGAGTGTTTGGGATTCTGGGTTTTGATTTCTCAAGTGTCGATGAACTTGAGAGTTTTGTTGTGTTTGAGAAAATTTTGGAGATTCGTTGCTCTGGTCCAAAGATCATCCCTTAGCTTTGTAAATGTTCCTCTATTTATATAGAAAGAATGGACATGTTTTCCAAAGCCAGCCTTGCAAATAAATGATAAAATAATGTAACGTGAAAGTACATGTGGGGGGCCTCTTGGCAGTTGGGGTGCAGAAGATGTGACTTATGCTTCTGGCCTTGCTTGTGCTCAGACCAAAATCAGGTTGAAAGCTGATTTTGTGACTAAAGTACTCTCTATGAAAGGAAAGAGCATGTAGCCTTTAACCAATAATAGTAGTATCTAAAAGACAAAGTTTAAAACCCTTGTACAAGCTTCTGACTATGTAATGATTTGGACGCAACATAGCCTGGCAAACGAGATTTGGTCTTGAGTCAAATGCAAGAATGAGATCGAAGCGCACTTGTTCGAAGGAAACCTTTGCCTCAGTCGAAGCTTATGGTCGAAACAAGCTTACTCGAAGGAAGCTAATGCCCTGTCGAAGCTTGGATCGAGACAAACATATTGCCCAATCGAAAGACTGTGTTCGAAGGAAGCAATGTTTCCTAATCGAAGCATGTGGATCGAAACTAACATAAAGGGAGTCATTGCCTTTTAGCGTGAGGGAAGTTCCTGACTTCTGAGTCGAAGGGTGTTCCTTCAAGGGAAGCAAGAACTTAGTCAAATCTTATATGAAGATATCTCTTGGCTCAAACGAAGCTTGTGAGAGGTAAAGTCTGCAAGAGGCCCTTGGTGCAAGTGGATTCGAATGATGCATAGAGATGGTTACTTTGTCCCATCGAAACTTGTCCAAACGAAGCAAGCATGCAGGCAGCAAACTTGTCCAGTCGAAGCAGGCTTGTAGGCAGTAAACTTGTCCAAATCGAAGTAGGCTTTACAGGCAGCACGCTTGGTGGATCGAAAAGGTTTCCTTATAGGGGCATTTGTGGCCAACATGTCATGGCCTTTGATTGCAACCATGTAGGCAGCACACTTGTCCATTCAAAAGGTTGAATCGAAGGAGGTTTTCAAATCCAAACGAAGGATGTACCTAAACTGGCATTCGAAGGAGGCTTTAAGTTCAAAATGAAGGATGTAATCCAAGTTGCATTCGAAGGAGGCCAAGAGTCAATCGAAGGATGTAGAATCAAAGGAGACCTGTTTTCCTCCAAATTTGTCAAAATGTTATTTTTATCTGTTTTCTCCATTTTTGACAGTTTCCTTTAAATTTTGGTACTGGAAAATTCCAAAGTACTTGTGCAAGCTTGAACCTTGAGAATCCTTGTGAGAAAGGCCTTGAAGAATGAGAGGGCAAATTTTTGGGTACAACAATTATCCTCTTCAAGTTGAATGTATTTATCCTTAAGTTTTCCCTCTAGTTCCTTAACCCTTGTCTTGTACCTATTCTTGGATACTTGCAGTCCCACACATTCTCGGTGTTTCTGATCAAGCTTCTTTTCAGTTTCCTTGAGAGATTTCTTATGTTTTTCAGCATAAACATGGGTGCTTCCTCTTCCATCTTTAACTCTAGATCTCTTTGTAGCCTTCCCCACTCTAGATGTACTTTCTTCGATCCTCTTAAGTTTATGAGTTGGATGGGTCTTTTCTTGGGAAACTATAAAGTGCTCCATTTTGGACTCACGCTCTTTCTTGTGGAGTTGTATATTTTCAACCTGAACCTGAGTATAGTCTTCTGTAGGCACAAAATCAAACAAAACAAGAGGTGTTTGTTCATACAATGGATTCTCTCTTGGAAAGGGCAACATAAGGGTTTCCACTCTCTTTTTAACCCATTCTACATTGGGAGCTCTGGCAATAGAAACTTTCTTACCTATAGAGTCTCTATTCCTTTTGTGAATCTCATTCCAAGCATTATTTATCTTCAACAACATCTTTGGGTTTCCTTCCTTCTCAAATTAAACGGTCTCCTCAACTTCTATCTTCTTGGGTTGGTCATTCATAGCATATCCAAACTGTCATAAAGCCAATATAAGATTATAGTTGATGCAACCCTTTGTTCCAATAAGAGTAACATTGGGAAATTCTCCACAACTAGGGATGATACTTGGACCTTCTCTTGAGATATAATTCCATCTTATGTCATAGGAAGTGAGCGCTATAGGTAAGAAATTAGGAGTTGGTACATGGCTCTTGTAAAGCATAGGTAATAAAAAATGACTAATTCCCTTCTTCTTATGCCTTGTGTGAATGGCATAATAAGTATCAGTGAATAGTGTTGGTACATGGCTCTTGTTAATGAAAACAAATATAGCAGCGAAATCCACAAAACTCTATATATTAGGAAAGAGAACTATGCCATAGATCATAACGGCTAAAAGCGCATTAAAAGCAACCCATTCTCCTTATTTGCCACTACTCTAGATTTTCTCTCCGGGAATTTCAAAGTGAAACCATGAGTACCACCATTAGGTTTCCAATTATCGATTACGTCTTTCAAGCTCAAATAAAGAGCACCGGTAATGAGTTCCTCCTTTACTTTATCGGGCACACAAACAAAAGGTACATGATCATTAACCTTCATGTGTAGTAGAAAGGCATACTCCTCTAGAGTAAGAGCCAATTGGTAATCTTGAAATGTGAAGCATCGCAACCTCGGATCATAAAACTGTAAAAGAGTCAACAAAGCCTTTTGATCAACCGTGATGTCAAGTAACCACAAGAGACTACCATAGATGTCATTTAAATTCTTCAGATTATCATTGACTACCAGAGCACTAAACCTCTCCAAAAGAGATACATCAGTAGTAACAAACCGGTAGCCAAAAGTGTTTATGGTTGCCTCCTTCCCATTATATGTGTTTCTATCCATTCTTAATGAAGAAGATGACTTTTGAAATACCCTGGAAATGAAATTCTATGATGAAAAATGACAAGATCAAGGTTCCCACAACACTGGATTACTTCCAAACTACTAAATAACCGGATTTCACAGGATCAAAAGTCCGGAGCATACACCAAAAGAATAGATAGTCACCAACAATACTTGTAACGTCATTCTCCCCAGTCACGGGTGAAGTCTAGGTTAGGGTAAGGTCAAAGGAAAGCAAAGTCAACAGTTTGCATGAAAGTACTATCATCGTTACAACATACATGATAACGATAGTACCCGATTTAAGCCTCGTCTGAGTATGGCTCTCATGATAGGACTTAGTATGGCATACGCCTATTAGTCTTCATGACTCTCCACTCTAATCATATGTGTTCCTAGGTGTTTACAACTTTGGCCTGTGTATCGGGCCTTTTGCCTCATAGTAACAACCCACCCACTAAGAAAACACAAGATCCAACACAGCAGCAATAACCAGTATATGGAAAGCAATAAAATATGATGCAAACATATATATAAATGAACAAACTATAAATCTAAAAAGAAATAAACACCCAAAGACACAACAAAAACAAGAGTTATGCCCGACTCACTTAGGCTTCCCCAGTGAAGTCACCAGCTCAAGCAACTAGGAAAATATCAAACAATGAAGTCGCCATCGAATATTTATTTATTCCAAGAAGGGAAAGGGAAACATCGAAGAAAACCTGAGAAGGGAGAAATCAAGGTCTCACGATCAAGAGAACGGGTATGGGAGTCGATTATGCAAGGGGAAGATATTATCACCCTTCACGTCCATGGTACTCCATAGGATCCACTCTTGTTGTTCTATTCAAAGGGTGTATTATATATCTAAATCTAATAGACTAAGAGGAATGAATGAATGCAAATTATTATACAAAAAGAAAGTTTTTATTAGTTGCGCCCACCGTTTTTATTAACCTTTGTGCCTACATACCCTCTTTGTGCAATGAGAGATCCAGACACTCGTAGTTTACCTAAAAAGGTGTTTTAGTTTTTTGTGTGTTTTTTAGGTGGATAATGTTACATTCACACTCTAGCAGTTGACATATTACAACCCGATCTTTGGGAAATCATGTGTCGTATTGCATAGAATGGAAATAACACCTCCTTTTTGTGAAAAGGTTTTCAAAAGAAAAGCGCGAAGGCAAAAGAGTTTGAATTTGTTTGTATTTTTTTACCTTGAAAAAGGATTTGGTGATTTGGACGACACAAAAGACTATGAATGGAATGAATGACAAGCTTCAGGAATGGACCCACTCATTCTTATCCACTTCTTAAGGCTCATGAAGTGTGATTCTCATCATTAATTATTAAGTGTTTTAAGAAGTTTGAAAAGAAAAGAGGTTTTAGTTTTAAAGATGCAAAAGGGGAATGAAAAGGTCTAAGAGAGACTAGAGCCCTAATGTTTTCATGTACAATTGTCCTATGTTTAGGATAAAATGGAAACATCTACCTAAGTTAGCATGAAAAATTATACATAAGGTTAGGATAAAAGGGAAACATATACCCAAGTTAGCATGCAAAGATGGACCTAAGGTTAAGGTTGAAGGGAGCTATCTAATGTTGTCATGCTTACTTTAGAACCTAAGGTCTATTTAGTTCACACCTTAAAGAAGATGAAACTAAAATCCTAAGGGAACATGTTATCACAAGTAAATGACAAAGAAACAAACATGAGTATAAACCTCAAAAGATATGGCTTTAGAGCCAAGAAAACACCTAAGTGTAAGAATCAAACATCAATCATCAAGTACAAGCCAAAAAGAGCCTAAAATATAACATGCCTCAATTCATAAATCACCAAGTAATAATGTGCATTAGTAACGACTTAACATACACACTAGAGTCCCATAAGGGTCATGCTCAAATGGTTATACCCTAAGGCATTACAAACCAAACATAAGCAATCAACAAACACACAAGCACTCAAGGCTTTAAGTGTCAAACAAGCATCAAAACTTAGCAAGCAAAGATGAATTGAAGCAAGCAAGGTAAATACCTATACAAGTCAGAAAGTATACCTTAAAAGCTTCATACAAATGTGTCTCAAAGATGGTAGAAATATCACACAAGGATCACACAAAGAAGACAAGAAAATAAGTACTTGAACAAGTAAAAGAAAAAGCAAGCAAGCAATGATTTACTAATCAAAGAAGGCATGTTATGAAATTTCATCAAACAAACTCAAATCTACTTCCCCTAACATGTTATAATCCTAATTCTACCCTAAACAAGGTAACATAAGTCAAGAAGAAGATGAAATCACCTAACTAGGCAAATAGAAAAGAAAATAACCAATTAGGAGTTACAACTTAAAACAATTTCAAAAGCATGCATGCAAATGAGGCAAGGGTAGACACATAATTATAAACATGATTTAATACATCATTAAATATTTTCAAGAGGTCACATGTTAACAAACATCACCTAACTAAAACAATCATGCATGGTGAAGGGGGATGAAACTCAAACAAATGGAAAGAATTGACCTAAGTCTAAAACAAGTAGTAAACATAAAAAGGGAAGACCCATTGCATCAAAGTAAACATTAGGACATGTAAAAGGATCCCCTAAGGATCATGCACAGGAGGTGAGGACTTAAAAGTCATAAGATAAGCCACACATCTACGCACACTAGCTAATGAAGACTTATGTGTCAAATGCCTAACCTATCATGGCATAGGGAGATGAAGTGAAGTAAAAGAAAATGAATAATTATATAAATAAGTAGAAAACACATTAAGATACTATCATCATTATACAAGCATGTTTGATAAAGAATCACAATCAAATCACACAAGAAAAGGCAACCACATAACCCTAGGTGGACATAAGTCCTCATGCAATGCTATCAATCAAGACAAGTTGAAAGAGAAGTAATATTGGAAGAGAGATACAAATATAGACATTTTATACAATTATCACAAGTCTCATGATCAAGAATAAGTTCAATTAGGCATTGAGTTCATGGTACAAGCACCAAAATACACAAGCATCATTCAAAATTATGAAGTGAGGTGAACACAAGTGTGTGAACAATTAAGCATGGCATTTGAGCATTTAGAAGAGATAAGGTAAGAATAAAAGACATATATTTGACATGAATAAAGATCCTATAAACATACCTAAGGCATCAAGACAAATAATTCTCAAAGATGTAGACAAATAGTGGTTAAATCCAAAACCTAATCATGCTCTTTTTGGCTCATAAGCAACAAGAAAGGGATAGATGAAGAGGGATCATGGAAAGAAGGTATAAAATACCATAATTCAGAGGCAATTGACCTATAATATTTCATACTCAATCATCACAAACATCCACAAAAGATAGCATGAGAAACCTCAAAGTGACATGTCAAAACTAGCCTAGTAAGCAAGTGGTCAAACAAGTTATAGAAGGAAGCAAGTAGAAAAAGATCAAGTCAAGAGTAAAAACATAGAATAAAAAAGTATTAGGTAGATTTAATTGTAATTAACTCAAGATAGCCAACAAATAATGACCAATGCACAAAAATTAGCTCAAAATTTGTCAAACAAGCAAAGATATAGTCCACAAAATGAAACAGGCATTGTAAACTAATTACTTGTAAAAGTAAACTAAAGGTTGATGTACTTAAGTGTTATGAGAAGTAGCTAAAACTAATTATCATTAACAAGGACTTGGTTCAAAGAAAATAAAGAAACATCGAGCAATAAATTCAAAAGCTTAAGTAAAAGAATAAAATGTAGCTTCTAAGGGGTCATTATGTTTGATTGAAAAATGAATGCACAATCAAAAGATAATAGAAGCATGGATAAGTGAGATGGAATAAGAATATAAGATCAAGGATCAAGCACAAAAGTTGTATCCCAAGCCTCTAAAAGCTTCACTAATTCACAAGTTGAAAACTAGGTGCAATAAAACACAGTGTGACTCCTATCTTGTCATCATTATGAGTTGACAATGGAATATAAATCAAAGAATCAATGAGCAATGTAATTGAAGCATCAAGTAATTAGATTTAATAAGCTTACTCAAGAGATTTAATTCTAAATGGATCAATAGTATTCAAATAGAAATGTTCAAATACAATTTCCTAAACCATGATCACAAAAGATGAACCAATGAACTTCAAAGTCTAATAAGCAAAGAAGTAATGATAGAGTACTTGAATAGTTCATGAATGTGAACTCAAGTCTCTTATCATATGAGGAGGATTGGATAATATGAGAAGAACTTGATTCCTCATGGGTTGCACAAAGTGCATTCTCTATACCTCAAACATCAAACCAAATAGGCAAAAGTAAGATCAAAGTGAAAATAAAAGATAATGGGTCAAATGAAGTCAAATGGTTCTCAAGTTCTTGAACAAATATTCTTCAACATGCCATCCTTCAAGATATGGAAATTGGATTCAAAGGAATCCACAAGATCAAACCAAAATCATAACAACAATGCAATTAGGGTTTCTATACTAGCCAGTCAAAGGCTTTAAACTAATAATCATCAACAACTAAAAATATTATCAGTAAAATTAATCAAAGTTGATGTGATTTTAAATAAAACATACGATCATCATGTGTTCAAAAATTGGCTTCTAAATAAGTTCATAAGTCGCCAACTGAAACTCAATAAGATTAAACAAGACCAATGACACACATTCACAAGATAATTCAAGAAAAAATAGGAAGAGGGTTTTAAAACTCAAACAAAAATTATTCCTATATCCTTAAGATTTATAAAAGTCAGAAACATTAATTAGGGTTCTTGGAATATTAAGGAAAGAGGAAAATGAGCTTCAATTGTAAAGACTAGTTGATAAAGTCATCAAACTAGACACCTTAAGCAAAACATTTTATGAAAATTATAAAATCAAAGGATAAAATTAATTAAAAGTCAATTTTATGATCCAAAGACATTCGAGAATCCTAAACAATTGTGTTCTGATTTTTAGAAGCAAAGGAAATTGGAAAATTAATTTAATCTTCAAGCATAAACAAACAAAACCACAAGATTTGACAATTAACTTCAACAATTTTAAATCAAAGCAAAATTGTCAATAAATTTGGTTGAAGACTACACAAAATTAGTTAAATCATCAAGGAACATCAAACGTATTTTTTTGGAAATTTTGGATTAATTGAAAAATTAAAATAAAATCAAAACAAAACACAAACAAATATTTGTAAAGAAATTACACATTTAAACAATTAATGTATTTAATGTGTAACGAATTTTATAAAATTAAAATGAAAAATATGATAGTAGAATAGACTCATAGAAGTGTATTGCCTAATTGTTTTCAGAATTGTTGTGTAATTAAAAATTGTAAAACAAAAATGGAAAAGATGTAGATAGATGAGGAAAAAAAGAGAAAATAAAATAAAAAGTATAAAAGAGAGGGATACGCGGGCAAGCTGGGACCCAATTCAAAGCCAACAGCCAATCACACTTCGTCTCTTCCATTCAAACATGTAAAACCAGAGAAACCAAAAACCATAGCCCGTGTTCAACTATCATGTTCAGATCATCATATCTCGTCCATCTTTCCATGAAATTCAAAAATCCAAACACCAAAATTGTAGTAATCAAAACATATATCATCATAGCATCTTTAATTTCTTCAAACAAGTAAAGATTCACAGATAAAAGCGAGCATAAAAGTCACTAATTCACACACTTTCACAAAAATTCTCCATCACAAACAAAATCAAATTCACACAAATTCCCATCTCATACCTAATGTATGGCTTATCTATATACTTATGAACATGTTTACATCATTATAAAACTCTTAAATCCATGGATGCAAGTATGAGAGGAAGAGATAAAGAAGATTACCAAGTGGATGATTCATACACTTCTTCTTTCCACTTCAAAGCTCCAGAAACCCAAGTAACTTGATCTATTAACTCCAAGGAAGAAGAAATAAGCAAGAAAAATGAAAACTGGTGGAAAAATTTGATTGACAGTTGTTTTGCCCCAAAATTTTCCCTCCCATTTTCTTCAAGACATTCTCCTAGGATTCTCAAATGCTCAAGGTGGCTCAAGAATTTATCAGATAAATTCTCCTCCTAAGCAATGGACTCATAACTAGGGTTTTTTATTTCTCAAGTAAGATTTGGTTTCCAAGGTCTCAAGTGGTTTTCATGGTTCTTCATATGTCCCTAAGAATGTTCATGTCAAATTTCAAGTCTTGCATCACAAGTTTGCTCAGTCAATGGCTCAGATGACTGAGAATCAACTGTATTGGGTAAGAAGTCAATTGTGGTCGACATACAGTCAAACTTCAATATTTTTGGTCAACATCAAGGTTTTGAAGTCATATTCATCATTTGATCAAGATTTGATCATGATTCATTAATAAAAACTCTCAAACCATCAAAAGTCAAAAGTTGCCAAATTAGGGTTTTCTTAAGGAAAAGTCAACTGAACTTTGACCATGCATAACTTTCACATGCTTCATCAGTTTTTCCCCAACCAAATATCATTTTAAAGTAAATCCAATTCTATACAACTTTGAATATCTAAGATCAAGTCCAAAAAATGCTTCATTTGAGAGATACGGGTCATTACATTACAGGTCATTTCAAAAATCAACAAAAAGACACTTTTTGTTAAGGAAACTTACATCAAGATAAATTTTCAAAAGAAAAAATTATAAACAAAGAGATTGTATAGGACATATTGAGCTTTCCAAAAAGTCTAAGATCACCTTCAAAAGATGAAAATTGAGAGAGTTATGACCAATGCAAGTTTGGAAATCTTGAGCAAATGCATGAAGTTCAAAGTGAACAAACTTGATATTTTGGGCTATTGGAATATTAATTTTAGAGTCCAAGCGTGTTATATATCTCATGTGCACCTCAATACTTATTCGTACACATCCCTTTGATTTATTTTATTTAATTTTGATTTTTTATTCATTTAAAAGTCAAAATTAAATGAAATAAGACAATGCATTCTTACACAAAGACGAGGCCCATATCTCTGCCCTAATTTCAAACTATATATTCTCTCATTCATTCTCATACAAGGACATGAAAAAAAATCCTTGCCTCACAAACTTATCAAAAAAGATCAAAAAATTTCAAGAACCCTAAAATCTTGAAACCCTTGTTACAAACCCTTTCACTACAAAACATCCACTACATTCTCTTCTAGCAAGCCTATAGAGTAAGTGTGCACCAAGTTGGATGGTCCAAAACATATGAAATCTCATTGTATGGCATCTCCGATTTCATAATGTTAATAACGTTCATATCTTGATTTTCTATTTGCTTTGACATGTACTAATGTCACTAATGTGTTCATGAGGTTTGGTAGTACATGATAGAACAATCATGGAGGTCCCATGCAATCAGAATCATGAATCACCATAGTTACACCAATTCATGCATTTTTCTCCATATCTAAAAAATCATGGATTTTTAGACTAAAACAATCATTCCATTGAACTCGCAGCCCTCAATTTAGGGGGGTAGGATATTTTTGGATTAATAATTATTTGTATTTTGCAGGTTTGGCAAAAGAGGGCAACCGGAGAAGATGATCGGAGCTAGGACTCCAGCGCCTCTCCGATTAAATCATTTCATTTATATTATATATTTATTGATTGATATAAGTTAATGGATGTACGGTCGCCCCAACGGTAGAAGCGCGTGAGTTAAGTCATTTGTGTCAAAGGGCTTAGGTTCGATCCAGCCTTTTGCCATTATTTTTCTCATATTTTCATATTTTGCAGGATAGAATACAAAACACGTTGAGGCCATATCCTAACACCAACGCACACTTGGCCTGGTGGTGATTGTGTTGCTGGAAGGTCTTGAGGGCATGGGTTTAACACCCACCCCTACCATTTGGTTATTTTTTCAACAATTCTCTATTATTATTACTCTTTTCTTTCCCTTCTCTTCATCTTTTACAAAACCTTTTTTTCAACAAAAAAAAATCTTAATAAACCCTAATTTAATTTTAGGTTTTAAACTTAATCAATCCTAATTTGATTTTTAGGTTTTCTTAATTAAATTAAAATCAACTTAGATTTTTAGGGTTTTGTTTAATTTAATTAACTAACTTTTTTAATTAATTAAAATGAATTAAAATTTAGGTTAATCGTCAAACTTTTTTTCATCAAAATGATCATAAAACAATTTCTCTTTTCTTTTTCTTTTTACCGTTTCGTGTACTTTATTACTTCCGCGTTATTTTCCAATTATGTAACTTCTTACGATTGTAATAGTTTAATTAGGTTTTACACTTCACCCCCGGTTTTATTGTTTGTACCCCCACTCACGAAGCCTTGTAATAGCATAGAATTTTATTTCCCGCACTTTACTGCTTTTCATTATTGCTATATCATTTTGCTAGTAATTAGGGTTTATATGGAAAGACATAAGAACAATCATAGAAAACCTTAATTACAAGATTAAAATAATTGAACATGAATCACTTTTCACACTTGCATCTCTGGGGTGACCTCACTTGTTACCTTCGGAAACACAGTCATGTCCCTCGAACATGGGAACGCTTTAGCAACGACCCCCAGTTAAAAAGACCGTAGTCCCTCGATGACCCTTACGATGCTGCCTTTGGTAAACGATCTTAGTCCTTTATGATAAATTGCAAAAAGTGCCCCTACGAGTTGCCTTTATAAATGTATGATGACCCACGTCTATCCTTTCACATCCAACGATATGGCTTTCTACTAACTAATGGTAGGATATCACTATCTAAAGGAGGAGGAAAATAACACAAAAGACTTTGAGTAGGTAGATAGTTCTTAATCGCTTGCTCGCAAACATTTCAAAACATCTTTCACAAACACTTTCTCTGAAATATTTTCAAAAACAAACACTTTGTACGCATTCTTAACTGATACAAGAACCATTACAAAGTTTCCGTACTTAGACATTTTTTCAAAATATTTTCAAAACACATTCACAAAGCATTTTCAAAACAAAAGTGAGCTAGCGATTAAGAGCCCGTAGATAACTACGGATGAAAAGGGTGCTAACATCTCCCCTTTTCATAAACTACCCCCCGAACTCAAAATCGAAGAAGGTTTTTCCTGTTCTTTTCACCCTTTCCTTATTAGATAAAAGAAAAGTCGATGGTGACTCTTGCTATCCGCAACATTTGCGATAAAACCCAAAAACAAGTCACTTCTCCCACCGGATTACAACTGTGTACAATCTCAGATCTTCTTTCTCTCTCCAGAAGAATATGTGTATGTGAATGGAAATTAATAGGGTGTTATATAGAGTGAGTGGAGAAGAGAGAGAGTTTTGTTTGAGGGTAAAATAGTGAAAACAGAAAAATCACATGAGAGGTGGGAGTGGTTCATGTTGTGTTTGATGTGTATGCTGACGCTTTTAGTATCATTTTTGGGTGAGCAAATAGAGTGAGAAAAGTGTAAAGGGATTGTGTGAGTGTGAGATTACGTGGGATGTTTATACAACTTGCATTTTCTCATTTCCAAATCTATTCATCTATTTTAAATAAAGAGCATGCGTGCATAAATCATGATTAGGAATTTTTGACAATTAAGTGATGATGCATGCGTGTGATACATGATGTCTATGATATCAAAACAAGTTGAAATGACTTGTACCTCAAAACTGACAAAATATAACAATGCTGAGAAAATGGACCCCGTGGTTTTCTACACCACTTCCTTTGATCATAACTTGTAATTCTTCTCACCAATTAATGTAATCTTGAGCTTAATGGAAAGAGAGGAGCAAACTGAACAACATTGATGTTGAGATGGAAATGAAATGAAGCCCAGAGAATAGGGAAAAAAATCTATGGAAGTGATACTTTGAAACTGATAAAACACTTATAGAAAATCTCTAAGTATAAGTTAATATGACATCTTTACTTACTTGACCTCCCATGATCATATCTTGAGATTTAGGGACCCTTTTCAGAAACTTTCTAGAGCAAAGTTGTAGAGCAAAGATTGATCTTCATCTTTTGTTTTTATGCCTTCCACAACTGATACTTGGAAGATGCTTATTTTTTATCCTGAAAAAAATACAAAATTTTGATTACAAATGAACTTAGAAAAATTTCTAAGTGTTGGAAAATCTTCTCCAAAGTTTCTCACTTTAAAACCTCATAACTTATTCAATTTTAATCCATTGATGATGAAATTCACATGGTTGGAAAGATCAGAGGAAGATTAAAATTTTTCATGTTGAAGTGATTTTGGATAGAAGCTGGCATCATTGTGTACTCTAGCCATGAAGATCACTAAATTTACTTGAAAAATTACTAAAATGGAAAGTTAGAAAACCCTCAAATTTCCAAATTAAGCAAGTTTTTCTCAATCTTGATCTTTGATGAATCTTTTGGTATTACTTGATCAAATTCCACACATTGACCACATTTGACTTATAGAACACAATTTTGACCATTAAAAAAATATCAAGGATTGACTTTTAGCTTGCACATTTGACTTTTCCCCCAAATCAACTTATTCACAATTAATTGAGAAATTGAACATCTTCTGATCAAAGTTAATGGCCAATTTTCCATTTATAGATGCTTGAAAACATGTAGAATACCACGGAATCAAGTTTTTCTCAAAGAATCGTAAATAAACAAATTTTATCATAAGCCCTAATTTTTAGTCCAAATGATAAGAGATGAGTGCACAACCCCGAAACCCTAATTTCTCTGAGCACCTTGAGGAATATCTTGGGAAAAGATGTCTTATATGATGATAGGATGATAATGCTTCAATAATCTTTCTCACAAAAGGTGTCACACACTTCAATTTGTTAAAGCTTTAATCAAGGACCAAAAGATAGGAGGAATTGATCAACTTCAAAAACCCTTATAAATCTCAATCATCTGATGAAATGATGGACATATTGAGATGTCTTAAGGCATAGAGAGCCTTTGTAGCTTGAGTGACCAAAATAATGATGATATTGGATCCTCCTTGCACTGATTGACAAATCAACCATCTTCTATTACTTGAAGAAGACCATAAGACAAGAACACCTTGATCCCATCTTAAATGAATAAATGTGTATGCTGAGATGAAACATAAGCCAATTAAAGAGAAGAGGGGAAATTTTTGGGTGCAACAACTCCTTTATTGAAAAACCCAGTACCATAATCCAACGTAATCCAATAAATCCTAGCAATATTTTCCCATTGCTAAAGTATGGTTTCAACTTGTGTTATCTAACTTTCGTCCAAGAGGTATCAACATGAATTTTATAACTCATGATGACAAACTTATTGTCTACTTTCTTGTGAATCATAAAAAGGTTGATCTACCTCAAACTATATTCAACCATCTAAGATACTCAATCATTATCTCCAGAAATCAACACCAGTCCTTCATCCCTTTTGGAAGAGTTATTTCTACACTCTTCTTTAAGGATGAGTTAATTAGAGATGCTAGGTATAATGGACCTGAAAATGCACTTGTAGAACAAAGATGTGAAGTTCTTAGAGTTTAAGTGGCTCCATATATGTCTACTAGTTGTGTTTATTTTATTTTTTTGTATTGTGTCTGTAATTTCTGGATCTGGTTAATGAAATGTGTCTTGGCTATATAAACATCCTCTATTTTATGTTCTATTTATATTCTAACAATAGAAAATTAATTATTATTTTCATTATGCATTTACCACTAACCATCTTCTGCATGATTAATACAAGGAACTTTAAGAAAAGTTCACTAGTTTTCTTTTAGACATGTTATCTGAGGATTTGCTGTTGTGCATATGATAAAAATCAGGTGTTTTGATCACCTCTTGGCGAATTGTCAACAAACAACTTTTGTGTTTCTCTATCGTGTTCTCTTAGGTCTTAATCAATAAAATATTGATATTTTTTTATCAGAGACATTGATAAGTACATTCTACCCTTTCTCGTGTTTCTTTTGTCCTTTGTGTTTACTCCCACTCTTACAAAATCTTGGGAGTTACAGTTGTGCTTTTGTCTTTCCTCAGTCATTTATTTTTTATTTTCCCAAAGTCGGATAACCTTTCATAAGGAATCAATTATCTTATCAGTTACGTCTTTAAGGAAAAAATTCTCTTGTTAATTACGCCTTATTCCTTTCTTTATTTAAACTCATATCTTGTTTCATCCTCCATTCCTTTCTTCATAACAATCCTTCTCAAAACTTCTCAATATGGTTCCAAGAACCTTTCATGGTAACGATGACCTCTTAGAAGTCATCAATGAAAAACATCCCACTATACCAGAAGGTGCTGGAAAGGACTTCAACCTTGGTATTTATTTTCAAGATTGGAATGAATACATCACTATGCTAATGGGACTCATATATCCAAACCTTTTAAAATCCTCTTGGATAAATGTCACCGTCAGTGTTGATGACTCTCTATCTTATTTGATATATATGGCTTTCCCATTTCTTTCGCTTCTGCAAACATTGTTGAGGTCATTGGGTGTCCTCAAATGGGTATCACTACAAGTCATGCTTCAATTAGATGCACACTTGATGCTAACATGATCTCCATATTTGATGTCTTTTCTGGTTTCGAACCCATAAACCCTGAAAAACCTATATATGTCTCTAAAGGATGGTTTTGGTTAATTCTGACGAATCTTCGTCCTCGTGGTTTCCACAAAGATTTTATAAATCATGATGATAAGCTTCTAATTCTTTGTCTGCTCTATTATAAGTATTTATACTTCGTGTCTCTATGAATTAAAGTTTATTTCCTTGTTTAACCAGTTGTGATTAAAAGCCCTTCAAAAATCAATCAAGTATTTCTTTTATCTTTTTTATTATGACAAAAAGGGGGAGAAAGAATAATGATTTTGATAAGAACATTCCTAAAAGAAACATTGAATTCACTCTGATAAAGAATGACTATTGTTTCTAATGTTCTAAGAAAGAATTGATAATCTTATAAGCTTAAAGGTTAAATCAATAACGATATATCAGATTCAGAAAGGATAACATTGCTCCTAAGCTCTGAAGGATAATAATTTTATGATTCAGTGGGATATTTTTTATCTCAGGGGGTGTTTTTATAAACTCTTACTTTACTTTTTTTATGATTTAACCCTGTAAAATTGTTCCATCAAAATATATGGTTTTGTCATCATCAAAAAGGGGGAGATTGTAAGAACAAGATATGGATATGTGTTTAATCTCTAAGTTTGATGACAACAAGCATATATTTTATAAAGATCAATTTTAGTTCTAATAGTTTCCTTGATTGTGTAGATACATTGTTAGTATTCTGGATAGTCTTAATCAAGATATCATAAGAATCACTTCACCACTCAGAAGAAAAACCATTGAGTTTTGTTTCTAATGTAACATCAGTAGTTCTATGGAATGCCAAATGTTCGACAAGAAAATAATCTCAATGAGTTTCCAAGAAGAAAGAATTTCTGATAAGTTGTTGCTTCAAGATCAGATATCAAGAGGAGACGAGAAACAAGCTTCCAACGCAGTAGATCAGAAGTCAAGACTAGTTCATTAGAAGAGTTGTTGCTTACAATTCTAAAGACAAAGTCAAGATTCTGAACACATTTAGAGAAAGCTTCTACTCCAATATCAGAAGTCAATATTTTCTCATCAGAAGAGTTGTTGTTCATGTATCTGAAGACAAAGTCAAAATTCTGAAGACTCGGAGAAAATCATGGAATACGCACCTTCATTCAACATCAGAAGTATTCCATCAGAAGAAAGGATTAAAGAAAGAATATCTTGTGGAGTCATTTCTAATCAACATCACATAGTCCATCAAAAGACAAGATCAAAGGATGATGTCTTCTCAAGCCAAACTACTAAATAAAAGTAATATCCGTAAGAAGACAAATATCACCAGAAGTACAACTGCACTCAACAGAAGAATTATTAAGACCATTTCTATAGAAACATCAGCAGTTCTAAGAAATAATGAATGTTCATCAGAAATGAAATCAAGTATGTTCTCGGGAAAGCATCACTCTCAAATCAAAAAACATATATGCAACTAAAGAAAGAAAATAATTCATGATCAAATAACAAAGATGTAGCTTACAATAAGTTGTTGCTTTCAGTTGAATCAAAAGATCATAATTCAAGAGATCATAAAGAAGGAATTCAACGTCAAAATTAGATGTACTGATATAAATTGTTGCTTCAGAAATCAGACATCAGATATGCATCTTAGAAAAGATGATTATCAAGGAATCAAGATAAAGTCAAGACGACATATATCAGAAGAGCTTTCACTCAAAGAAGAAATTTTTCATAAGATAAGTTGTTACTTAAATATTTGAAGACAATATTCAAATATCTGAAAGACTATGACTCTACATCAAAGAAGAATCTTTTGGATCATTATCACTCCTCAATCAGAATCAATCCAGCAAGAAGAAAAGAATGTGAGCTCAAGAATTCAAATACTTGAGAATCAGATAGGTTGTTGTCATAATATATGATTTCAAGATCCATCATCAGAAAAGCTTTTGATATCTTCATCAGAAAAGATTTCACGTACAATGTCAAAACTTGTTATTTTAGATAGGTTATTGTCGATCATTCTGAAAACAAGAACCCACTGTTGAAAGGATCTGAAATGAAACATCTTCTTAACATAATATTCATCTCTCAAATAAAAAATGAAATATGCCTTCAAGACTAGTTCTAGATCATAAGAAAAGCTTTGTGTTTTAGATAGGAATGTTGCCATTAATTCTGAAGACAACATTTGGTGCTGACCACTTTGGTGTTCCTGCGCTACAACAACTAAGTAGTTTTTGAACTACTCATTAGTCAGTCATCAGAAGAACGAAGACAAGTGACTGATATCTTCCAAGCTTAATACTTCAGAATTAGAAGTACATCATCAGAAGATAAAGATCAAGAAACTTAGTCAAGAATAATACAGTACACCACAAATTCAACTATCATACTATTGGTTGTAATATTCAAAGAAGTTTTTCTGCCATTGTCGTAAGCTAACCACTGCAAGCAGCGGGTCTAGGAAAGTGACGTTTCGTACTATTCCAAACCTCTCTTGAATATATCCATTGGGAATCAACCGTTGGAAGGAGAAAAGACTTCTCTATCCTTACAATGTCTCTTTTCATATGAAGGCTATATAAGAAGACTAAAGCTTCAAGCGAAGATGAACACATATAAAGAAAGCTTCTACTCCAAGATCAGAAGTCAAGATTTTTTCATCAGAAGAGTTGTTGCTCATGTATCTGAAGACAAAGTCAAGATTCTGAAGACTCCGAGAAAATCATGGAATACGCACCTTCATTCAACATCAGAAGTATTCCATCAGAAGAAAGGATTAAAGAAAGAATATCTTGTGGAGTCATTTATAATCAACATCACAAAGTCCATCAAAATACAAGATCAAAGGATGATATCTTCTCAAGCCAAACTACTAAATAAAAGTAATATCCATAAGAAGACAAATATCACCAGAAGTACCACTGCACTCAACAGAAGAACTATTGAGACCATTTCTATAGAAACATCAGCAGTTCTAAGAAATAATGAATGTTCATCAGAAATGGAATCAAGTATGTTCTCTGGAAAGCGTCACTCTCAAATAAAAAAACATATATGCAACCAAAGAAAGAAAAGAATTCATGATCAAATAACAAAGATGTAGCTTATAATAAGTTGTTGCTTTCAGCTGAATCAAAAGATCAGAATTCAAGAGATCATAAAGAAGGAATTAAACGTCAAAATTAGATGTACCGATATAAGTTGTTGCTTCAGAAATCAGACATCAGATATCCATCTTAGAAAAGCTGATTATCAAGGAATAAGGATAAGTCAAGACGACATATATTAGAAGAGCTTTCACTCAAAGAAGAAAGTTTTCATAAGATAAGTTGTTGCTTAAATATTTGAAGACAATATTCAAATATCTGAAAGACTATGACTCTACATCAAAGAAGAATCTTCTTGATCATTATCACTCCTCAATCAGAATCAATCCAGCAAGAAGAAAAGAATGTGAGATCAAGAATTAAAAGACTTGAGAATCAGATAGGTTGTTGTCATAATATATGATTTCAAGATCCATCATCAGAAAAGCTTTTGATATCTTCCTCAGAAAAGCTTTCACGTACAATGTCAAAACTTGTTATTTTAGATATGTTATTGTCGATCATTCTGAAAACAAGAACCCACTATTAAAAGGATCTGAAATGAAACATCTTCTTAACACAATACTCATCTCTCAGATCAAAAATGAAATATGCCTTCAAGACTAGTTCTAGATCAGAAGAAAAGCTCCATGTTTTAGATAGGTTGCTGCCCATTAATTCTGAAGACAAGATTTGGTGCTAACCACTCTGGTGTTCCTGCGCTACAACAACAGAGGTGTTTTTGAACTACTCATTAGTCAGTCATCAGAAGAATGAAGACAAGTGATTGATATCTTCGAAGCTTAATACTTCAAAATTAGAAGTACATCATCAGAAGATAAAGATCAAGAAACTTAGTCAAGAATAATACAGTACACCACAAATTCCACTATCATACTATTGGTTATAATATTCAAAGAAGTTTTCTGCCATTTTCGTAAGCTAACCACTGCAAGCAGCGGGTCTAGGCAAGTGATGTTTCGTACTATTCCAAACCTCTCTTGAATATATCTGTTGGGAATCAACCATTGTAAGAAGAAAAGACTTCTCTGTCCTTACAATGTCTCTTTTCATATGAAGGCTATATAAGAAGACTAAAGCTTCAAATTCAAATTGATGAAGATATTGTCAATGAAGACAATGTCTAAGTCCAAACAACGTTATTATTCTTAATAGCAAATATTTACAATGTTGAAGAGATGAAATGAAAAAGAAAGGAGTTGTTGCTTATATCTTGCTTAATAAAGAAGATGAAGAAAAATAATTCTATAAGATGCTAATCAAACTTCCCTCATATACATCTTAACATAATTTTGAAGAATCAAGGAGTTGTTGCTCAGAGCTTTCTCAATGGAGAAGATGAAGACAAGACTGCAAGATGTTGCACTTAATTTAGATTATATTCATCTTTATAAAAACAATGTGAAACATAAGAGTTATTGCTCATTGTTGTACCCCAAAATTTTCCCTCCCATTTTTGAAGACAATTTATTTAAGACACATCCTCATGCTCCTAGGGTTTTCAATTGCTCAAGAATACTCAAGGGTTTGACCATACAAGCACATCTCCCAAGCAATAGCCTATAATTAGGGTTTTGATTTTCTGAAGGAAAATTGGACTCCTAATGCCTCAAGTGAGTTTCATGGTTTCTCATATGTTTCATGATATCCTCTATAAATACTCAAACCCTCACACTACAATGACACGAAAAAAATTTGCCTCAAGAAAAGTCTCAAAAATCACAAATTTTCAAAAAAAACGCACCATTGAATCTCAAGTTCCAGTTTGATTCAGTCCAGACCACCACCTCAAATCACTTCCAAAACATCTCCAAGGTAAGAATAGGTAACTTTCCATGCCTATTTGTACCTAAAACTTGCATACATGCCATGTCCGGTTTGCATTATTTTTTATTATTCGTATTACAAATTATATGCATTGTTAATTGATTCTAACAATTCAGATCGCTTAGCATGATTATTTAGAACATGTTTGAAGCCTTACATGCAAGTTTTAACATAGGGTATACGAGATGCCATTTTTAGGGCATAAAATTATGTTTATTTCATGGCGCAGTGGTAGTGTTCTTGCTTGGCAAAGGAGAGGGTGTGCGTTCGAGCCTGGGCGCTTGCAACCATCTTTTATCTATTTTCTAATCTTTTCCATTTTCCATTATTTTGACTTATTTTTTCATTTAATTTTCTACTAATCATTTTAATCCATAAAAAAATAGTCTTAGGGTTTTTATTAATTAATCTAATTTTGGACATATTTTTAATTCAATTTTATTAGACTTAATTTTTTTAATTAATTAATCTTTGTAATTAATTTAGAATTAGATAACTAATTATTTTCTAAATGCTTAAAATTAACTCAAAATACAAAAAAATAAAATATAACATTTTAGACATTTAGGATATTTTAAAAATAATTTACTAACATTTTATTTTATTTTTCTATTTATTTTTGTTAGACAAATTGTATAGGATGTACAAATTTTGTAATAACCTAGTTTAAATTCCTACACAATTTCTTTATCATGTAACATCCCCAAGGCCCTGTAATAGCGTAGGACTTTACTTTTCCGCACTTATACTTTATGCCTTGTATATATATAATTTTGTAGTAATGGGCTTGTATGGCAAGATAAAGTTAATAGGTAGAACACCCTAATTCAAGATAAAATAATTAAATTGAATCACCTTTGCACACTTTGCACCTCTAGAGTAATCTCTCTTTGTTTCCTTTGGATAAATGGTCATGTCCCTCGAAAGTAAGGGTACTTTAGTAAAGACCCTCGATTAAATCATCATGGTCCCTTCGAATAAAGATCATAGTCCCGCAATGTCCCTCGAGTTGCCTATGAAAATATGATCTAGTCCCTTGTTTCCTATGAATAACATGATGACAGTCCCTTCGAATTGCTAAATTATCCTTACATGTTACTTTCAATGACCATTCGATGACCCTTCACTTGTCTCTTCACATCCAATAGATAGGGCTACCTACCAACTAATGGTACGGATAACACTATCTCTAAAGGAGAAGGAAAGGAATTAGAACGACCTTGAGTGGCTAAGGAACTTTAAATCGCTTGCTCACAACTCTTTTTTTCTAAAAAATAAACACTTTACACATCACCTTTTCAAGACAAATATTTTCAAACACTTTGTACGCGTTCTTGACGACTAATATAAGAATCATTACAAAGTTATCCGTACTTTGGCTTTTCAAAAATATTTTTAAATCAGACACACAAAGCAAATTTCAAAAATTGAGCTAGTGATTAAGAGCCCGTAGATAACTATGGATGAAAAGGGTGCTAACACCTTCCCTTTTCATAACTTACCCTCCGAACTCAAAATCTATCAAGGTCTTTCCTATTATTTTCAACCTTTCCTTATATTGTATAAAAGAAAACTCGATGGCGAATCTTGCTAACCGTAACATTTACGATAAAATGCTAAAAAAGTCAGTTCTCCCACCGTATTACACTCATATTGTGTTATTTCTTAAGAATCTTCATGTAAATTATTTGTACATAAGAGTTATTGCTCAAAATTGTGTCAAATAATATGTACTTAATGTAGGAGTAATTTTCTTGATAAGAAGCACTCATGTAATCTCCAGAAATTTTTTTTGATTAGAATCGGTGGTTCCTCAAGTGATCGAGTAAAGATCAGAAGACTTGAGAAGACGAGTGGCTACAGTCATCGAGGATGAAATCCTTTATAGGAGACCATATTGGTCGGATTCTAGGTGGGTCAACGAGTGTTATATATCATGGAGATCACTGAATGTATCATTATGGTGTTCCTTGAGAGACTCGATTGAGTCAGGATTCTCAAGAAGGCTTAGATTGTGGTCTTAGCAGAAAAGGCAATAAGGACCAGCTGAACTTATTATGGTTGTCATCAAGGTTGACCATACTTATTGTGGATTGTAATCAGATTTGGTTATAGTGGATTAAGTCCTTGTTGAAGGAAAATCACCTGAGAAGGATGGACAAGAGTAGCCTAGTTAACGGTGAACCTGGATAACTGAATGTGTCTCTTTATATTTTATTGCATTTTATATTCTTTCATAGTTAAATCCAATAATTTTCTAAAGGGGAATATTTTCTTAAAACCCAATTCAAACCACCACTTTCTTGTGTTTTTATCTACTTTCATCAACCATCCATTGGAGTAAACAAAACTTCACAACGAACTATCTTTATCTTATCGAAGAGATCAAACATCCATTGGAGTAAACAAAACTTTACAACGAACTATCTCTATCATATCGAAGAGATCAACCATCCATCAGAGTAGATAAAACCTTAACAACGAACTATCTATATCATATCGAAGAGATCAACCATCCATTGGAGTAAATAGAACTTCACAATAAACTATCTCTATCATATCAAAGAAATCAACCATCCATCAGAGTAGATAAAACCTCAACGACTACCTATCTCTATCATATCAAAGAGATCAACCATCCATCAGACTAAACAAAACTTCACAACAAACTATATTTATCATATCGAAGAGATCAACCATCCATTAGAGTAGATAAAACCTCAACAACAAACTATCTCTATCATATCAAAGAGATCAACCATCCATCAGAGTAAAGAAAACTTCACAACAAACTATCTTTATCATATCGAAGAGATCAACCATCCATTGGAGTAGATAAGATTTCACAACGATTTGTATCTATCATATTAAAGAGACCAACCATCCATTGGAGTAAATAAGACTGATGTCTGGATGACATACAAGTTTCTCAAATAAAGAGGACGTCACTTGCTACCAGGCTAAGATTCCAAGAGAGCTTCATAAAACATTGTTGGGTAACAAAATTCTCATCTTCATATAAGGGAAATCATGCACATATTTTAGATGAGAAGTATAGGATTCTATAAGGTGAAAAATAAATGCATTCTCAATCTAGGTTTCATAGTCTAGAGAGATCAAAACATGTTATCGCAGGGACCAAAGTTTAAACCAGGAACAAACCAGAGTAAAACAATCAACCAAGACTCCACCCAATGAGGAATGAACTAGATGGGGATGGAAAGGATATACACTTTCTGCTTAAGGTTGACATTCTATTGGAGAGATATGATACACACTCTATAAACATGATAAAATATCATCAGAAACAAGAAATGTAAATAAGCATGAATTTTCATTCAGCTATGCATGATGTATGTATGAATGAATGAATGAATGTCATGTATATGCTAACAAAACAAACATGGTATACTGGGGATAACCAGATAAAACAAACTTAGGTATAGATGACACTCGGCTAAATCACATACAAGTTGAAGACCCCACAAGAGAGTAAGCAACCAACTGAGGAAATAAAATCCTACTTATAGGCTTAACTTCTATGGGAAAATGTGTTGCTTGAGAACAAACAAAGCATAATATTATAACAAAATTCCACAAAGTTGCAGGGACATGAAAAAAGTCCTCTAAGCTTCACTGAGAAATAAAACACGGGCCTTGTTGGGGAAGGTAATACCACTTATGCTGAGAAGAAATCACAACCAAGTTCTATTTTTATTAAAGAATAATTTCTATACCAACATGCAACGGCGTGCTAACAATCTGCTGAAGAGTAACCAGAGGAGACTTCTTAAAGAGGAGAAAACTTCACGCTTTGGAATTTGTCCATCCTTGGAACAACTGCTTTTGATTCCCAAATCGAAGCAAAACGTTTTTGCAATTATTCAAAAACATGTTTTATTATTTAAACCCATTTGTTTCAAAATTTACTATCAGTAATAAATGAAATTTTTGCAAGCAGAATAAAGATAAAAATTTCAAAGAATTGGATAAAGGCTCAAATTTTATTTATAGAATGGTAGTCCGTAAATGACGTGGCTCTATAGATGATTACAAAGTTTTAAAAGGGTAAATATATGGAAAAGGTACATTGAAATACAATGACCATTATTCTCCCTAACAACTTTCAACTCCTGTGTTTAGGCTTCAATTGAAAAGTGATGAGAATCTGAGGAAGATTGTTGCATCAATGATCAAGTCTTGTCTGATGCAGTTACTTTCCATAAATCCCTAACTTTTTCCTAGATTGACCTTGCATGTTTTCAATATACCAGGATGATTTATGTTGTTTATGTCTTTAACTTTTTCCTGGACCACCCCACCGAGACGCTCATTTCTGCATAAGTCGCCCTTTAGAGTTTTCAACTTAGCGAGTTATTATTTTATTTCTTTAGGCGAAGTATTTCTTGACTGCATCAACATTCACGGAACGTGGGAACTCCTCACCATCCATTTTTTCAAGAATCAAGGCATCGCAGAGAAGGATTTCTTGACAATATATGAGCCTTCATAATTAGGAGTCAACTTGCCCCTAGAATCACCATGAAAAGACAGGACCTTTCTGAGCACAAGGTCACCTTCTCTGAATTCTTGAGGTCTGACTTTCTTATCAAAAGCTTTCTTCAGTCTTTTCTGGTATAACTGGCCATGACACAAGGCAGTCATTCTCTCCTCTTCTATCAAATTCAGCTGGTCAAACCTGTTCTAGACCCATTCAGCCTCTGACAACTTTGTATCCATTATCACACGTAGAGAGGGAATCTCAACCTTGACGGGGAGCACTGCTTTCATGCCATAAACAAGATAGAAATGGGTTTCCCATGTTGAAGTGAGGATGGATGTACGATACCTGTGCAAAGAAAAAGGGAGCATTTCATGCCAATCCTTATATGTCACAACCATATTATGAATGATGTTATCAGTGTTCTTATTAGAAGCTTCCACATTCCAATTCATCTTAGGTCTGTAAGGATAAGAGTCATGATGTGCAATCTTGAAATCTTCGCAAAGTTATTTCATCATCTTGTTATTCAAACTCGAGCTATTATTAGTGATAATCTTTCTTGGTAGACCATACCGACAGATAATCTGGTTCTTGATAAACCAAACCACAACCTACTTCGTCACATTAGCATATGATGTTGCTTCCACCCACTTAGTGAAGTAGTCAATAGCCACTAAGATGAAGCATGTATATTCGAAGATTTAGGATTTATCATTTCGATCATGTCAATGGCCCACATAGAGAAAGGCCATGGATAGGAAATAACATTGAGAAGAGTTGGAGGAACATGAATCTTCTCAACATAATTTTGACACATGTGGCACTTCTTTGAAAATTCGTAACAGTCAAATTCCATTGTCAACCAATAGTAACTTGCCCTTAGCATCTTTTTTGCCATTAAATGTACATTGGAATGGGTACCAAATAAACCTTCATGATCTCATGCATTAACATGTCTGCTTCATGTTCATCCATGCATCTGAGCAAGACCATGTCATAATTTCTCTTCTATAACACATGTTCATTGAGGAAGAAACCGCCTGCCAACCTTCTCAAAGTCTTCCTATATTTGTTTGATGACCAAAGTGGGTACTCTTGAGTTTGAAGGAAACATTTGATATCATAATACCAAGGTTTATCATCTGATGTCACCTCTACTATAAACACATGAGTTGGTCTATCAAGATGTCTAATTGTAATCTGAGGTGCTTCATTCAGGAAATTCACCTTGTACATGGAGGACAAAATTGCTAAAGCATCTGCCATTTGGTTCTCATCTCGAGGAATATGATGGAATTTAACCTTGTTGAAGAAAGGTAACAATCATCTTGCATAATCTTTGTAAGGAATCAAGCCAGGGCGACAAGTCTCCCATTCACCTTTAATCTGATTAATCACTAAAGTCGATTCAACATATATTGTCGCACACGCTTAGCAGCCCAGGCCAAAGTGCAACATGTATTTTCAAGCAATGAATATCGTGACTCAAAATTGGTGAACCTCTTGCTCAAGTAAAAGATGGCATATTCCTTTCTACCTGTTTCATCTTGCTGACCCAAGATACAACCCATGGAATTATCCAACACAATCAAATACATAATCAACGCTCTTCCTTCAACATGAGGGAGCAAAATAGACTGATTGAGAAGATACTCTTTGATACTATCAAAAGCCTTATTGAAATCACTTTTCCACACACAAACATGATCTTTCTTTAAAAGCTTGAAGATTGGATCACAAGTGGAAGTCATGTGAGAAATAAATCTGGAGATATAA
Organism: Vicia faba; assembly: GCA_948472305.1. Lineage (NCBI taxonomy): Eukaryota > Viridiplantae > Streptophyta > Magnoliopsida > Fabales > Fabaceae > Vicia > Vicia faba. The sequence goes on along the minus strand of OX451739.1, from coordinate 1,123,096,468 downwards.
TTCAGACATTTGAGGAAACCTTTAACTTGCTTTTCAATTCTTGGTGCAGACATCGCTTGAATTGCCCTAACTTTATCAGGATCAACTTCAATACCTCTTTGGCTAACAATTAAACCCAAAAATTTCCCAGAATGGCCATCAAAGGTGCGCTTGTTTAGATTCAAGCGGAGATGATATTTCCTTAAATGCTGAAAAAACTTCAATAAATCTTCAACATGAACCTCTTCAATATGGGACTTGGAAATCATATCATCAACATATAACTCAATTTTTTATGCATCATGTTGTACCCCAAAATTTTCCCTCTCATATTCCTCAAAACATTACAAGAAAAATCTCCAAGTTGCTCAAGTTTGCTCAAGAGTTGGACAAACAAGTTATCTCCTAAGGCAGTCTACCCCAAATTAGGGTTTTGTGTTGCATCAAGATCCTTGAGTCAAAATGACCTCAAGTTCTCACTAATGTCCTAATAGGTTCTCAAGATCATCCATGTCAAATTTCAAGCCTTGCAGAGGAAGTTTGCTCAGTCAATTGCTCAAAGGGTCCAAAAATCGACTATGTTAGGGCAAAAGTCAATTGTGACCCAAATACAGTCAAACCTCAAGATTTTTTGTCAACATTCTCATTTTGAAAGATATTTCATAATTTGATCAAGGTTTGATCATGATTCATCAAGGATTGCTCAAAATTCATCAAGACTCAAAAGTTGCTAAATTAGGGTTTTGTAGGAAAAGTCAACTCAACTTTGATCAAGCATAACTTTCTCATACTTTATGATAAATGACCCATCCAAATCTCATTTTGAAGAGGATTCAATTTCCTACATTCCATCTTCATATCCCAAGATCAAAAAATTCACTCACAATAAGTTATAAATTTGGACATTATAGGTCATTTTTGAAAGTCAACAAAAACACCTTTTTTTCCAAAGCTTATAACTTGTGCATGGAATATAAAAATAAGATGATACGAAAAGGGTTGGTTAGAGGACATCTCAAGCTTTCTAAAAAGTCGCATAACACTTCCAAAAGTTCAAAAGTGAAGAAGTTATGCATTATTGAAGTTGGGCATTTTTGCAAAATTGCCAAAAGTCAACTATCTCCAAAACTTTAAATTTTGTCAAATGGGCCCATTCTTTTCTACTTGATTTGAGCTTGCATCATTGCCCACGTGTCCTAGCTTCATCCATGAGCTCATATTTCATTTTTAATATTTTATTTGATTTTTTATTGAATTTATTCATTTTTAATCAAATAAAATCATATAAAATCTAAAACTTTGATTACATAACATTTTTTGGCTGTTTCAGGTTTTGATTATCATCATTATCATCATCAAACTCGAATCAAACAAAATCATGGGCAAAAAGATAGAAATTTGGCAGATTTGGAAGGTTTTAAAGAGGAGATCAAATCAAATATGTATGCATTGATATGAGAGGATTTGATTCATAATTCTTACCCTAATACACTGCACACTACATAAGGAAGCAAAAGCAATCGAGACAAGGGTTGGAAGCTGCAGGCAGAGGCAAGACAAAAGTTGACAAATTCACTAAAAAGCTTGAAATCGAAAACATAGCTAAAGGCATTTTTAGAAGCTGAGACCTGTCCCAATCTCTTCCTGGGTGTTCACTCAATCTATCTGGATCAAAATCAAGCTTGTTTATACGCCCCAATGCGTTGTAAGTGTCACGAAACCCAGCTCTATTCTTGAAATCGTAACTCTCCATTCTTGCATCATTTGAACAAATTATTGGCATATTTGTAATCCTCACAACATTTCCAAGCTATTTGCATCATTCAGTTTTGTTTATCTAACCTGTAATGTAAAACGCCATAGCTAGGGTTCTTGGAAGCATTTTTGGGGTTTTCTGTTTCAAGCAAAATTGGGGCTCAAGACGAACATGGTTGTAATCAGGAGGCCATAACGAATCCAACCATGTTCTTGGAATGGATTTATTTAGCCTGGAGAGATTTTTAGCATAAGCCTGCGTTTTTTGCTGCGGATTCAAATCCGCAGGTAATGTTGTTACAGGTCTGAGGATAGGGATGAGACCGTGTCCTCCTCCGATTAGCCAATTCAAATAATTTTCACGCATTTTTTGTTTTACTGGCATATGACTTGTTTTTATTATATTATGTTTTATTTTTATATTACTAACAAACAAAACAAAGCAGCGTAGTGGCAAGGCAAGCGAAGCATTATCCTACAGGACCTGGTTTCGAATCCCAAGTCCCCCACTTTCTTATTAATTTTGCCTTTCAGGTGTTCCTGTGCATATATTGGCTTGCAGCCCACCATACATCCTCATGCATCCAAGGGACAAATGGCCAATGGCCAGATCTGATGGTTGGGGATGGAAGGACCACCAAGGCATTGGTCAACACGTGCACACCAGATTCCAGGAAGTCCAACAAGGCCAGCTCTAATGGGCCTCCCAAATGCTATCTACACCACAAATTTCAGGCCCATACTCCCTCTTTTATTTACTTTGTTTATTTATTTTAATTGTTTTATTATTTTTATTTAATTTACTAACCAATCAAAAAAATTCTTTTCTTTATCAAATAAAAAAAACAAAATATTTTTATTCAATCAAATTTTTATTTTTATTAATAAACACTAATTAATTAATTTAGGTTTTAATTAGAATAACTTTAACCTTATTTTTTGTAAGAAATTAAAATTAAATTAGATTTAATTAGGTTTTAATTACTAACATTAATTATTGTATTTTTCTTTCTTAAAATAACAAAAACCCAAAAATAATTTATTTTTTAATTAATTAATTTATTAATTCAATTTAGTAATTAATTTAGGATTTATTTCTTTCTTAAAATAAAACCAACAAAAATATATTTCTCTTTAACCAAAAAGGGTCAAAACCCTAATTTGCGCTCGATTTAATTTTCCGCACGCGTTGATTTCTTTACCAATAATGTACTAGCTCCCGGATTGTAATAGTTAATAGGACTTTTATTTTATTTTTTATCGCTTTTATTTATTTTTAAGGGTTTGTCTTTGGCGATGTAAATACCCGACGCCTTGTAATTTAAATTCCGCATTTTATTTCCCACAAATTATAACTGCTAGATGTTTGATAATAGGATGGCATGACAAGACGGAATGTTTTAACCTAAAATCAACTTAGATCACCCTTAACATGTACAAAGATACAAATAATTGAAAATGACACACTCGCACATGCGCACTCTTAGGGTACACCTCACTTGGTTGCCTTCGTACACGGTCATTGAGTATAGGTCACTTTAGATGTCGCTCTCTTGTCTAAAAGATCATAGTCGCCTCGAAACGGTTGCCTCGGATATTGTTGCCTCAAACAAATGATCTAAGACATTAGGTTACCGCTAAGGCGTCCTGACATTGCTCTAGTGACCGTAAGACCCGCATTCGAATTGACCCTCAAACTCCAACGACGGTGCTACCTACTCATCAATAGTAGGATAGCATTGTCTAAAGGAAATTAGCATAGAACGATTCCTTTTTCGAGTAGGTAGATGGTTCTTAGATACTTGCTCTTTCAAAAAACAAAATCTTTTTACACTTACACTTCTTTTCGAACAAAGTTTTCAAAAACACTTCATACGCTCTTGAGGAAAGAAGCAAGAGTTAAATCGAAGTTTCAAAACAAAAACTTTTTTCAAAACCCACAAGCACAAAGAAAGCAATTTTGAAAACATTTGAGCAAGTACCTAAGAGCCCGTGGATAACCACGGATAGAAAGGGTGCTAATACCTTCCCTTTCTATAATCTACCCCCCGTACCTAGAATATCTCGAAAAAGGAATTTTTCTGTGCTTTTTTCCTTTCCTTGTTGGATAAAATAAAAGTCGGTGGCGACTCTTGCTTACCGTGACATTTTGCAAACAAAAAATGCAAAACGCAAACCAGCATTCCAAAAAACAGTCAGTTCTTCCCACCGTATCACAGAACTGGCGACTCTGCTGGGGAAAATAATAAGTGGGCGTACCTTAGGAATAGTTCATCATATTGTTTTCAATTGTTTAATTTGTCTGCTTTATTTTGTAGGCTTTGTATCAGAGTTACTATAGATCCTAACCTGGATCTAGGGGACACCTTTTTAGGTAAGTAGCAATAAACTGTGAGGGAACTGTACGGCGTAGACCGATACGGTTGAAGCAGTAGCTACATTGGTGTGGCACTTTAGTTTGTACTGATATCCCTTGTGGCGCAACAAGGAGAATATGGGTCTTCTAAGGGGTCATTAAGCACCAACTGACCTTAGAACCTATAATTGACCAACTTGGCCATAGAACAGTAGTAGTATGCTACACTCATTGAGACCAAACTCTCGTGATGATTCTGGCCGCAAGAAAAGGTTGCTAAACTGGAGTTATGATCGATCGAGGGTGGTCAGTGATATTGAGATTCTCTAGAACCCGGTTACTATTTTTATGATAGGTTTAAACCAACTGAACTGAAAGAGGGTAGTACCTAGACTCCTTGCCAGCCTGAAATCTAAGGGCTATCTGTGTGACTTGTTTGCCCTTACCATGTTTGCTATTTGTGGATACTTATGGTGTGTTTTCTATCATGACATCATGACATTTCATGCATCTTGCATTGGACTAACCTATTTCAAAGACAGGAGGGATTCATATTTGTTTTGTTTTGTAGGTCAAGGCACCCATGCATAGAAATACTATTTGGATCAACTTTGTCCAGGTTCCCACTCAGCTTAAGGAATTGGTTGCAAAGGTTACAGATACTACCTCCTTCATCAGAAGACATGGGCACCTTCTTGGTTTGGTCACCTCCAAGATGGATGAACAGATGATGGGTGTCTTAGTCCAGTTCTGTGATCCACTGTACCATTTCTTTACCTTTTCGGACTACCAGTTGGTCCCCACTCCGGAAGAGTTCTCTGATCTACTTGGTATCTCTATTATGGAGCAGACCCCATTCACAGGTTGGGAGAAAGTCCTTAGGCCGGAAGAGATTGCTTCAGCCCTCCATCTGACAAAGGCTGAGGTAATGTCTAATTGGGAGACTAGAAGTGGGACAAAAGTCTTCTTGACTAAATTCTTGGTTGGTAAGGAGAATCAGTTCTGGGACAGTCTAGACTTCCAATCATTTGAAGACATTCTGGCTCTTCTCATACATGGTTTGGTGTTGTTTCCTAACTCGGATTCTTTCGTCGACGTGAATGCAGTGAAGATTTTCATGTCCGATAATCCTGTGCCCACTCTCTTGGGTGACATTCTTCACTCTCTTTATGTTCGTACGGCTCGGAAGCGGGGAACCCTTATGTGCTGTGCGCCATTGCTGGCGAGGTGGTTTATTTCTCACCTCCCCAAATCAGTTTTGAAGAACAAGGAAGGCATGGGCTGGGCCTATAGGATTATGTCTCTCTCATAATGACATCATTTGGACTATCAAGGGTATGGAAGATGTGGCTATTATTGATCGTTGTGGGGAATACCCCAATGTTCCACTGATAGGAACCAATGGAGGGATCACTTATCACCCTTGTTTGGCCTTACATCAGTTTGGGCGAGCCAGGAGGGAAGGACCTCATGAGTTGCTAATGCCGAGTATTGTCTTTGACTTCCAAGGGGATAGTGACGAGCAACGCCGCAGATTCATAAGAGCTTGGGATAGGGTACACAGGTCTGATCCACACGAGTTGGGTGCGAAGACTTCTCTTCCAATGGATCCATATCTCTGATGGGTTCGAATCTGTGCCCAAAAGCTAGGAATGCCGTATGAAGCCGTCTTGCCTATAATTGTTGAGGTTGCTGATGAAGAAGGGGTTCCTCCTACCATCCTCCGTCCATACATGCCTACTGACATTGGGGCATTAAAGATATCGTGGATGCAGCTGAGAGAAGAGCGGGATACTTACAGAGAAAAGTATCACGAGCAAGAGCAGAAGATTCAGAAGTTGACAAGGCAGCTGGAGAACGAGAGGATCCTCAATGACTATGTCCGCACCGACAAGAAACGACCATGGGAGCACTGATTGTCTTTTTGATTATTTCTAGTTTTAATTTACTTTTCAATTTTTCTTTCTTGTAACGCCTTAAAGGCATCTGTTGAACAATTGAATTCAAAGTTTATCTAATAAAAGTGTGTTTCATTGTGGTTTACGAATTTGAATCCTTAAAGTCTTTGAAATCATATCATGCGGATATCATTCCCATGCACCTCATAATAGGTACCCTTACAGGTTTTCTCATCTTCTTCGCTATTTATTTCAGCATCATGTCTTCTGAACCATCAACTGAACAAGCAATCAAGGCTCTGCAAGCTCAAAATGCCCAGTTCCAGGAATTGTTCATGAGTTTGGCTAAGGGTCAGCAAGATCTGAAGACCCTTATCTTGAAAGAGAAGAAGAAGAAGAAGAAGAAGAAGAAGAAGACGGTCCTATTTAATATGGGTCGCAGATTCGGAAACGATTTGCGAGAAGAGGTTGATTTGACCCACTCATCTGGAGGGGGAGATGATCAGGAAGAAAGGAGGGCTCCTAGCCCTGTGGTTTCAGACAACGAGACCGACTTTGACGAAGACCAGTATCCTCCGGCTGAGGATAAATATAAGCAACTGGAAGACCGGTTGAGCGCGATGGAAGTTCAGAAAGTGCCTGGTCTAGACTTTGGTGATTTGGGTCTGTCATCTGGGGTGGTAATTCCCCACAAGTTTAAAGCACCAATCTTTGTTAAATACGACGGGGTTTCTTGCCCAAAACTGCACCTCCGTTCGTATGTCAGGAAGATTCAGCCATACACCGCTGACAAGAACCTCTGGATCCACTTCTTTCAAGACAGTCTCTCAGGGACTCAGCTTGAATGGTTTTACCAGCTGGAAGGAGCTAGTATCCGTAATTGGGAAGAGTTGCCCGCTGCTTTCTACAAGAAATACCAATACAATGTCGACCTCGCTCCCACGCGTACTCAACTCCAGGGTATGTCTATGGGTGCGGGCGAAGGTTTCAAAGATTATGCTCAGAAGTGGAGGGACCTTGCTGGAAGAGTGCAACATCCCTTGGCTGATAGGGAGCTAGTGGATATGTTTTTGGGGACCTTGTCTGGTCCGTATTTCAACCATCTCATTGGGAGTTCATCGTCCGGGTTTACATAGTTGATTATGACCGGGGAGAGGATTAAGGCCGGTATCAAATCTGGTAAGATACAGAAGGGTGCTTGATCCGGCACCGAGAAGAAGCCTTTTAAGAAGGAGTCCAATGTTGTTTACAGTTTAAAAAGTCAGAATAGGCCTGAACACCGCCAAGCTGTTAATGCGGTGGTTATATCAAGACCTGCTGTTGCTCCTCAACGCAACAATCAATCAAGGGCCGAAAGGCCACGAAGACAATTCACCCAGCTCAACATGACTTTATCCCAAATTCTGCCGCAGCTATTGAAAACCAACTTGGTGATTCCGAGGGAGGCCCCGAAGAGTCCAAATATAACATCACCGATGTACGATCTGAATGCCCGCTGTGCTTTTCATTCTGATAGCCCGTGGCATGATACGGATAACTGCTGGGTCTTAAAGAACAAAGTATAGGAATTGATTGATGCTAAGGAAATTGAGTTCGAAGCACCTGAAATACCTAATGTTGTAACTGCTCCTATGCCCAAGCATGGGGTGAATGATATAGATGAAGACTCGTTTGTGGTTTCTGTGAAAGACATTGTTACTCCATTGATGATTGTGAAGAAGAACCTTTTGTTAGCCGGTTTATTTCTGGGCTGTAACGAAGGTTGCCGTATGTGTTTCGTCCTACCTACCGGTTGCCATCTTTTGAAGTCAGGTGTCCAACGCCTGATGGATAATAAGGAAATTTTGTTTGAGAAGACTGTTGTTCCTTCGGTTCCTACTGAAGAAGTTGCCATAATCACCATCTTCGACAATTCTTCCAAGGCTTCCTCGAGAAAGCCTGTTAGAATTACATCTGTTCCAAGAATCGCACCATTGATCATCACTGTTCCTGGGCCTATCCCCTATACATCTAATAAAGCTGTCCCTTGGCATTACAGGGCTAACGTGTATTATCACGGAGTTAAGCAAGACTTGAGTGCTGAAGAGGCTGATACTGACGTCAGCAATATTATGGGATCTAGTAAAGTCACCCGCAACGGAAGACTTTTCTCGCCTGAGATCTCTGCACCAACTGTCCGGAAGCCTGTTGTTGTTATGCCTGTCAATACACATGTTACTGTCCCTGTTCAAGTTCCAATTCTTACCCCTGTTGTCGAGTCATCTGACACTCGGGGCAAAGAGATCACCGGTGAGCCTTCCCAGACGGAGGCACCAAAGAAGATTATTGTCGAAGCCTCTAGACAAGAGATGGAGGAAACTTTGAAGATCATCAAAAAGAGCAACTATAATGTAGTCGAGCAGCTGGGGAAAACCCCATCCAAAATATCTATGTTGTCACTGTTGCTATGCTCAGAAGCCCATGCCAAGGCTCTGATTGCTTTCCTGAAGACTGCACACGTACCACAAGAAACGCCAGCTGATCAGTTTAAAGATTGTGTGGCTAGTCTGACAGCGGATAATGGGTTGGGTTTCTCTGACGCCGACTTAACTGCTAAGGGAAATAATCACAATGATGCCCTACATGTCTCCATTGAATGCATGGGCACTACCCTTGCTCACGTATTGGTGGATACTGGATCCTCGCTGAATGTTTTACCTAAGAAGGCACTGGACCGGTTAGACTATGAAGGGTTGGAGCTGAAGCCGAGTAACATTATGGTCAGGTCCTTTGATGGGTCCAAGAGGATGGTACACGAAGAAGTGGATATTCCGATTGAGGTTGGTTCTCAGGTTTTCGCATCTACATTCTATGTGATGGATATTCGGCCATCTTATTCTTGTTTGTTGGGTCGTCCGTGGATCCACAAAGCTGGGGCAGTAACCTCAACGCTCCACCAGAAGCTAAAGTACCCGGTGAAAGGGAAAATTATGACGGTACAAGGAGAGGAGGAGTACATAGTGAGCCACCTCAACTCTTTCCGATATGTAGAGATGGATGGGGAGTTCATTGAGACCCCGTTTCAACATTTTGAAGAGGTTCCCCAGACGTTGGCATCAACTGAGACCATTGTTGAAGATCCTCTAATGAAGATGGCTTCCTTCAGGGATGCCCGGGCTGTTGTTGAGAAAGGTGGGTGTGCAAATTGGGGCCAACTCCCTGATTTTGCACATAAGACTAACAAGTTTGGTTTGGGTTTCACTGCAGAAGCTCAAAGGGCTATTCGGAGTGGACGGATCGGAAGACCTCCCCTATTTATCAGCAATTCAGGAGTAAATGCCATTGAAGACGATGTTGAAGAATCTGAGTTCGACCGTTGGATCTATCCTACTACTGATGGTGGACTAAGCAATTAGACGGTAAAAGACTTCGTCCCAATTTCTTTTATTACCCAGTAATGAGACTTTCATTTTGAATTTGTAATAGACAATGTTTTAAACTTTACGGCCCGGTGTCTTACCCGGGGCACCGTGGCTTCATTTGTGAGGGCTTTATGTGTTTCATCTACATATATCATTAATAAAAGCATTCGACATTTCTTGCATTTCAAATTTTACGCTCCTTGTTTTTCTTTTATTATATATTGCAAAACAGTTATTTTACACACACACATATACAGGTCTACATCCACTCTGGATCTCACTGGTAACGACTCTGCTACTGCCAGTTATGACTTCTAAAGTCCGATCAACTTAGCCGAAGACGAAGGTGAAGATGATTACGAAGTACCTGGTGAACTTGCTAGACTGCTACTTCAGGAAGAGAGGGCCATACAACCGCATGAGGAGCCCGTGGAAATAGTAAATCTGGGTACAGAAGAGGACATGAAAGAAGTCAAGGTTGGTGCAAATATGGAAGCTAGTGTTAAGCAACGACTGATTTAGATGTTGTGTGACTATGTTGAGATCTTTGCCTGGTCTTATGAGGATATGCCTGGGTTGGATACCGATATTGTGGTTCACCGCTTGCCTACTAAGGAAGATTGTCCTCCAGTGAAACAGAAGGTCCTCCGAATGCGCCCGGAGATGTCTGAGAAAATCAAGGCTGAGGTTATGAAACAGTTTGACGCCGGTTTTCTAGCAGTTACTTCTTACCCTCAGTGGGTGGCCAACGTGGTTCCTGTGTCGGAGAAGGATGGTAAAGTTCGGATGTGTGTTGACTATAGGGATCTGAACAGGGCAAGTCCCAAGGATGATTTCTCTCTACCTTATATCGATGTTCTGGTTGATAACACCGCATAGCATAAGGTCTTATCCTTTATGGATGGTTTCTCTGATTACAATCAGATTAAAATGGCCCCCGAAGATATGGAGAAGAAAACCTTTGTTACTCAATGGGGTACCTTTTGCTACAAGGTCATGCCATTTGGATTGAAGAATGTTGGGGCAACATATCAGTGTGCCATGGTCGCTTTGTTCCATGACATGATCCATCATGAGATTGAGGTATATGTCAACGATATGATTGCCATATCCCAGACTGAGGAAGAACACCTTGACCACCTTCAGAAGTTATTTGACAGGTTGAAGTTGTACAAGCTGAGGTTAAACCCGAACAAGTGCACCTTCGGGGTGAGATCTGGTAAGCTGCAAGGTTTCGTCGTAAGCGATAGAGGTATTCAAGTGGATCCGGCAAAGGTAAAGGCTATACAGGAAATTCCAGCTCCTCGAACAGAAAAAGAAGTCAGAGGATTTTTGGGACGTTTGAACTATATTGCTCGATTCATCTCGCACCTGACTGCTACTTGTGAGCCAATCTTCAAGCTACTGAAGAAAGATCAAGTGGTAAGATGGAATGATGAATGTCAGGCCGCTTTCGAAAGGATCAAAGAGTATCTCCAAGAGCCACCTATTCTGATGCCTACAGTTGAAGGGAGACCCTTGATCTTATACTTGACACTACTCGACAACTCAATGGGGTGCGTGCTGGGGAAGCATGACGAGTATGGCCGAAAAGAGCATGCTATTTATTACCTTAGCAAAAAGTTTACCGACTGCGAGACCCGATACTCGTTGCTTGAGAAAACTTGCTGCGCTTTGGCATGGGCTGCTCGCCGGCCGAGACAGTATATGCTGACTCACACTACTCTATTGATATCAAAAATGGATCCAACCAAGTATATCTTCGAGAGGCCTGCCTTGTCCGGAAGAATAGCAAGATGGAAGATGATCTTGACTGAGTATGACATCCAATACACGACCCAAAAGGCAATCAAGGGAAGTGTGTTGGCAGATCATTTGGCACATCAGGCTGTGGACGATTACTAGTCTATGAACTTTGAATTCCCGGATGAGAATATCATGATAGTGACCGACAGCGAAGAACCTGGACCGGATGAAGGACCTGAGGAGGGATCCCGATGGTCTATGTACTTTGATGGAGTTTCAAACGCTTTGGGTAATGGCATTAGCGTCGTGATCATATCTCCTAAAGGCTCTCATACTCCGTTCACCACCCGACTCTGTTTCAACTGCACCAACAACATGGCGGAGTATGAAGCGTGCATCATGGGTCTTCGAGCAGCTATTGACCTAAGGATTAAGTTCGTGAGTGTGTTCGGAGATTCCGCTCTCGTGATCAGTCAGATCAAAGGCGAGTGGGATATGAAACACCCAAATCTTATTCCTTACAAGGAGTATGTATTGGCGTTTCTTCCCCACTTCGAAGAGATAACCTTTGAACACTTCCCTAGAGAGGAGAATCAGTTGGGGGACGCGCTGGCTACAATGTCTTCTATGTTCAAAGTCAATTGGGACAACGAAGCTCCCTAGATTATCATTGAGATGTTGGACGAACCGACACATTGCTATGACATTGAGACTGAAGAGGTAGCAGATAAACCCTGGTGTCATGAGGTGAATAGGTATCTCGAGGCTCAGGAGTACCCCGAGGGTGCATCTGTTAATGACAAGAAGTTTCTGAGGAGGTTCGTGGCAAAGTTCTTCATCAGCAATGGCATTCTTTACAAGCGTAACCATGATTCGACCTTACTACGATGTGTGGATAAGAACGAGGCAGAAATGATCATGGAAGATTTACATGAAGGTACTTTCGGAACTCATTCCAGTGGACACACCATGGCAAAGAAAATCCTTCAGGAAGGATACTATTGGTCCACTATGGAAGTCGACTGTTATCAGCATTCTCGGACCTGTCACAAGTGCCAAGTCTATGCTGATAAGGTGCACATACCTCCAGTACCTCTAAACGTCTTGACAGCTCCGTGGCCTTTTGCAATATGGGGCATTGATATGATCTGCGAGATAAAACCTATGGCATCCAACGGGCATCGTTTCATCCTGGTAGCGATTGATTACTTCACGAAGTGGGTTGAAGCAGCTTCCTTTGCTACTGTAACCAAGAACGTCGTGGCACGGTTCATTCGGCACAATCTGATTTGTTGATACGGTGTACCAGAGAGGATCATAACAGACAATGGTACAAATCTCAATAATAAGATGATCATCGAACTCTGCAAGCAGTTTAAGATACAACACCACAACTCTTCTCCCTACCGGGCGAAGATGAATGGGGTTGTTGAAGCAGCTAACAAGAACATTAAGAAGATTGTGCAGAAGATGACGGTGACATACAAAGACTGGAACAAGATGTTACCGTTCACTCTTCATGGGTACCGTACCTCAGCGAGGACGTCAACAGGAGCAACCCCCTATTCCTTGGTATATGGTATGGAAGCCGTATTACCCATTGAAGTTCATATACCCTCTCTTCGGATTATGAAGGATGCAGATTTGAGCGAAGATGATTGGATTCATACCCGGCTTGATCAGCTGAACTTAATCGACAAAAAGAGACTTACTGGTATTTGTCATGGTCAGATGTATCAAAAACGGATGATCAAGGCATTCAACAAGAAAGTCAGACGACAAGAGTATCAAGTCGGGGACCTGGTTATCAAACGCATCATACTACCTCAAGGTGATCCCAGCGGAAAATGGACCCCTACCTACGAAGGGCCATTTGTGGTTAAGAACATTTTCTCAGGAGGAGCTATGATTCTAACCACCATGGATGGTGATGACCTTCCTCACCCCGTCAATACAGACATAGTGAAAAATACTACGCATGATCAAAGACCTGCTAGGTCGACCGGCCTAGGCAAAAATAAGGGCTTCCCGGTGAACCAAAAGGGTTCGGGCAAAAATAAGGGATGAAAATATAAAAAAATCTGTACACCCGGCAAGTCGAAAACCTAAAAAGGAGGCTTGGGCAAAAAAGGGTATCCCGGTGGACTGAAAATCCGAAAGGGCGGTCCAGGCAAAAATTAGGGATCAAAGCGTAACACTATGTCTCATTGGTTCACCTTACAACCAGACTTCGGTATTGACTATCAAGCTCGGACGACACTAATCAATCTGATCTACCTTTAACCAAGTAGCAAAGTGATGAGATGCTCGAGAACATAAAGGCAATAGCAGATTTGGAACCCAGTGGGATTATTCACATAGCTGTTTTGTTTAGTTTTTCACAAATTGTGTAAATTCTATTATTCGGCGGCGTTCTCTTACTAGGACGTCAACCTCTTGTACAAAAACGCCTATTTACAGGCCAAACTTTAAAATCAATACAATTCATTTTCATAGAAATTTCAAACTATTTTTCTTTTTTCTGTTTTGTTTTGCAAAGAACGTCCAATGTTCATTTTTGATATATGCACTTGACATTAATTGCTGCTCATAAATGTTTACATACGAAACAAAAGACGATTACTGGTAATATCAGAAACAGGGGGCAATAAAATTGTCCAAACTGTACAGTTGCTCTGTCCACCAGGTACCAAGGTAGATTCGGTTGAAGAATATGGCCCAGGTGCATTCACTCCCCGTAGAGTAAGACAGTAATGTTAACTCTCCCCAGCTGAGACTTGCAACTATGAATGAATCGGTAATATTCTCCCCAAGCAGAGTTTATCTACCATTAACACTGAAAAGGCTTAATATCCTCGACAGTCTTAATATTTCCCAGCAGATTATAAGAATATTCCCCGACAGAGTACAAAATATCCCCAATGGAGTCTGAAATTTTTCCCAACGCAGTCTGAAAAAGCCTCCCCAGTAGAGTTTGGAGAATCATCCCCACTAGACTTTGGAAGATTGTCCCCAGCATAGCTCAAAAGGAATATCCCCAAAAGATTCTAAAAGGTTATCCATAGTGAAGTCGCAGTTGAAAGATCATCCCCCAGCGGAGTTCTTTCCCTTCACAAACAAGAAGTCAATCCCCAACAGGATTCGGTATCGCCAACAACGGTAATTCATCCCCAGCGGAATTTATCGGTGGAATCCTTAGCAGAGCATCTCTTCCCCACAGAGTAATCTCCTTATCAGTTTATTCCCCAACGGAGTTATCCTCTCCTGCAGGTTTATTCTCGCAATCATCTTCGTTTGCTATCCCCAGCAGAAATGAAGAATCCAACTCTTTTCTCCAGCAGCTATCCGGGATTTATTTTCCCAGCTAAAAACATTACATTTCCATACATCATGATACATGCATATACACATCATACAACACAATCTCATTTATTTTGAGAACATCATTGTTTGATATATATATCATGCATTGCATACGACTGACCTTTACCTTTCAGGAAGGATGCAGTTAAGTTCTCAGTTATGTCGAACTACTGACCGGTTCTTAAATCTCAACTGAATTAGTCTCGGTTGAATTACAGATAAGGTTCTGAATCTCGACAATTTTCCTCTGTCAAGGTGTGGATGAGTTCTTAAATCTCAACAGAATTATCCTCCATTGAAGTACAAACAGTCCTAGATCTCGATGAAGATGTTTCCCTCAGTCAAAGTACTGACCGGTTCTTAAATCTCAACTGAATTAGTCTCGGTTGAATTACAGATAAGGTTCTAAAGCTCGACAATTTCCTCCGTCGAAGTGTGAACGAGTTCATAAATCTCAACAGAATTATCCTCTGTTAAAGTACAGACAGTACTAGATCTCGATGAAGATGTTTCCCTCAGTTGAAGTATTGACCGGTTCTTAAATCTCAACTGAATTATCCTCGGTTGAATTACAGATAAGGTTCTAAATCTCGACAAAGTTTCTCCGTCGAAGTGTGGACGAGTTCTTAAATCTCAACAGAATTATCCTCCGTTGAAGTACAGACAGTTCCTAGATCTCGATGAAGATGTATCACCCAGTCGAAGTAATAACCAGTTCTTAAATCTCAACTGAATTATCCTCGGTTGAATTACAGATAAGGTTCTAAATCTCGACAAAGTTCCTCCATCAAAGTGTGGATGAGTTCTTAAATCTCAACAGAATTATCCTTCGTTGAAGTACAGACAGTCCTAGATCTCGATGAAGATGTTTCCCTTAGTCGAAGTACTGACCGGTTCTTAAATCTCAACTGAATTATCCTCGGTTGAATTACAGATAAGGTTCTAAATCTCGATAAAGCTCCTCAATCGAAGTGTGAACGAGTTCTTAAATCTCAATAGAATTATCCTCCGTTGAAGTACAGACAGTTCCTAGATCTCGATGAAGATGTTTCACCCAGTCGAAGTACTGACCGATTCTTAAATCTCAACTGAATTATCCTCGGTTGAATTACAGATAAGGTTGTAAATCTCGACAAATTTCCTCCGTCGAAGTGTGGACGAGTTCTTAAATCTCAACAGAATTATCCTCCATTGAAGTACAGACAGTCTTAGGTCTCGATGAAGATGTTTCCCTCAGTCAAAGTACTGACCGGTTCTTAAATCTCAACTGAATTATCCTCGGTTGAATTACAGATAATGTTCTAAATCTCGAAAAAGTTCCTCCGTCGAAGTGTGGACGAGTTCTTAAATCTCAACAGAATTATCCTTTGTTGAAGTACAGACAGTTCCTAGATCTCGATGAAGATGTTTCACCCAGTCGAAGTACTGACCGGTTCTTAAATCTCAACTGAATTATCCTCGATTGAATTACAGATAAGGTTCTAAATCTCGACATAGTTCCTCCGTCGAAGTGTGGACGAGTTCTTAAATCTCAACAGAATTATCCTCCGTTGAAGTACAGACAGTTCCTAGATCTCGATGAAGATGTTTCCCTCAGTCAAAGTACTGACCGGTTCTTAAATCTCAATTGAATTAGTCTCGGTTGAATTACAGATAAGGTTCTAAATCTCAACAATTTTCCTCCGTCGAAGTGTGGACGAGTTCTTAAATCTCAACAGAATTATCCTCCGTTGAAGTACAGACAGTTCCTAGATCTCGATAAAGATGTTTCACCCAGTCGAAGTACTGACCGATTCTTAAATCTCAACTGAATTATCCTCGGTTGAATTACAGATAAGGTTGTAAATCTCGACAAATTTCCTCCGTCGAAGTGTGGACGAGTTCTTAAATTTCAACTGAATTATCCTCCGTTGAATTATAGAAAGTTCCTAGATCTCGATGAAGATGTTTCACCCAGTCGAAGTACTGACCGGTTCTTAAATCTCAACTAAATTATCCTCGGTTGAATTACAGATAAGGTTCTAAATCTCGATAAAGTTCCTCCGTAGAAGTGTGGACGAGTTCTTAAATCTCAACATGATTATCCTCCGTTGAAGTACAGACAATCCTAGATCTCGATGAAGATGTTTCCCTCAGTCGAAGTACTGACCGGTTCTTAAATCTCAACTGAATTATCCTCGGTTGAATTACAGATAAGGTTCTAAATCTCGACAAAGTTCCTCCGTCGAAGTGTGGACAATTTCTTAAATCTCAACAGAATTATCCTCCGTTGAAGTACAGACAGTTCCTAGATCTCGATGAAGATGTTTCACCCAGTTGATGTACTGACCGGTTCTTAAATCTCAACTAAATTATCCTCGGTTGAATTACAGATAATGTTCTAAATCTCGACAAAGTTCCTTCGTCGAAGTGTGGACGAGTTCTTAAATCTCAACAGAATTACCCTCCGTTGAAGTACAGACAGTTCTAGGTCTCGATGAAGATGTTTCCCTCAGTCGAAGTACTGACCGGTTCTTAAATCTCAACTGAATTATCCTCGGTTGAATTACAGATAAGGTTCTAAATCTCGACAAAGTTCCTCCGTCGAAGTGTGGACGAGTTACTAAATCTCAACAGAATTATCCTCCGTTGAAGTACAGACAGTTCCTAGATCTCGATGAAGATGTTTCACCCAGTCGAAGTACTGACCGGTTCTTAAATCTCAACTGAATTATCCTCAGTTGAATTATAGATAAGGTTCTAAATCTTGACAAAGTTCCTCCGTCGAAGTGTGGACGAGTTCTTAAATCTCAACAGAATTATCCTCCGTTGAAGTACAGGCAGTTCTTAGATCTCGATGAAGATGTTTCCCTCTGTCGAAGTACTGACCGGTTCTTAAAACTCAACCGAATTAGTCTCGGTTGAATTACAGATAAGTTTCTAAATCTCGAAAAAATTTCCTCCATCGATGTGTGGACGAGTTCTTAAATCTCAACAGAATTATCCTCCGTTGAAGTACAGACAGTTCCTAGATCTCGATGAAGATGTTTCCCTCAGTCGAATTACTGACCGGTTCTTAAATCTCAACTGAATTAGTCTCGGTTGAATTACAGATAAGATTCTAAATCTCGGCAAATCTCCTCAGTCGAAGTACTGACCGACTCTTAAATCTCAACTGAATTATCCTCGGTTGAATTACAGATAAGGTTCTAAATCTTGACAGATTTCCCCCCAGTTGAATTATGGACAAGTTCTTAAAACTCAGCAGAGATTTTCTCTCAGGTGAAGCACATGGAAGTTCCTAAATCTCAATAAAGATCAGACTTCCCCAAAGCGGAATCTTCTACAACAACAGGTATGCGAGCTCTCTCTAAGGAATCTCTTATGCGATCGAAACCTCTTCAGATGGCATCTTTAAGCCCATCCACTCGTCACCAATCTCCAAATGGCATATGTAAGCCCGTTCCCAACATTACAAGGCTGATACCACCTCATGCGAGTGCAAATTTTTGGGCACTCTAGTGTTCAATCCTCTTCCACCTTCGGATCACGAAAGGCACGAAAGCCAATCTACATCCTCAGGTTTAAGAAGATTGAACAGGGGCAGCTGTTGTACCCCAAAATTTTCCCTCTCATATTCCTCAAAACATCACAAGAAAAATCTCCAAGTTGCTCAAGTTTGCTCAAGAGTTGGACAGACAAGCTATCTCCTAAGGCAGTCTACCCCAAATTAGGGTTTTGTGTTGCATCAAGATCCTTGAGTCCAAATGATCTCAAGTTCTCACTAATGTCCTAATATGTTCTCAAGATCATCCATGTCAAATTTCAAGCCTTGCATAGGTAGTTTGCTCAGTCAATTGCTCAAAGGGTTCAAAAATCGACTATACTAGGGCAAAAGTCAACTGTGACCCAAATACAGTCAAACCTCAAGATTTTTTGTCAACATTATCATTTTGAAGGATAATTCATCATTTTATCAAGGTTTGATCATGATTCATCAAGGATTGCTCAAAATTCATCAAGACTCAAAAGTTGCTAAATTAGGGTTTTGCAGGAAAAGTCAACTCAACTTTGACCAAGCATAACTTTCTCATACTTTATGATAAATGACCCATCCAAATCACATTTTGAAGAGGATTTAATTTCTTACAATCCATATTCATATCCCAAGATCACAAAATGCACTCACAAGAAGTTATAAATTTGGACATTATAGGTCATTTTTGAAAGTCAAGAAAAACATCTTTTTTTCCAAAGCTTATAACTTGAGCATGGAACATCAAAATGAGATGATACGAAAAGGGTTAGTTAGAGTACATCTCAATCTTTCTAAAAAGTCCAAGAACACTTCCAAAAGTTCAAAATTGAAGAAGTTATGCATTGTTGAAGTTGGGCATTTTTGCAAAATTGCCAAAAGTCAACTATCCCCAAAACTTCAAATTTTGTCAAATGGGCCCATTCTTTTCCACTTGATTAGAGCTTGCATCATTTCCCACGTGTCCTAGCTTCAGCCATGAGCTCATATTTCATTTTTATTATTTTCTTTTATTTTTTATTGAATTTATTCATTTTTAATCAAATAAAATCATATAAAATCCAAAACTTTGATTAAATAAGAATTTTTGGCTGTTTCAGGTTTTGATTATCATCATTATCATCATCAAACTCGAATCAAACAAAATCATGGGCAAAAAGATTGAAACTTGGAAGATTTGGAAGGTTTTAAAGAGGAGATCAAATCAAATATGTATGCATTGATATGAGAGTATTTGATTCATAATTCTTACCCTAATACATTACACACTACATAAGGAAGCAAAAGCAATCGAGACAAGGGTTGGAAGCTGCAGGCAGAGGCAAGAAAAAAGTTGACAAATTCACTAAAAAGCTTGAAATCAAAATCATAGCTAGAGGCATTTTCAGAAGCTGAGACCTGTCCCAATCTCTTCCTGGGTGTTCACTCAATCTATCTGGATCAAAAGCAAGCTTGTTCATGCGCACAAACGCGTTGTAAGTGTCACAAAACCCAGCTTTGTTCTTGAAATCGTAACTCTCTATTCTTGCATCATTTGAACAAATTATTGGCATATTTGTAATCCTCACAACATTTCCAAGCTATTTACATCATTCAATTTTGTTTATCTAACCTGTAATGTAAAACGCCATAGCTAGGGTTCTTGGAAGCATTTTTGGGGTTTTCTGTTTCAGGCAAAATTGGGGCTCAAGAAGAACATGGCTCTAATCAGGAGGCCATAACGAATCCAACCATGTTCTTGGAATGGATTTATTTAGCCTGGAGAGATTTTTAGCATAAGCCTGCGTTTTTTGCTGCGGATTCAAATCCGCAAGTAATGTTGTTACAGGTCTAAGGACAGGGATGAGATCGTGTCCTCCTCCGATTGGCCAATTCAAATAATTTTTGCGCATTTTTTGTTTTGCTGGCATATGACTTGTTTTTATTATATTATGTTTTATTTGTATATTACTAACAAACAAAACAAAGCAGCGTAGTGGCAAGGCAAGCGAAGCATTATCCTACAGGACCTGGGTTCGAATCCCAAGTCCCCCACTTTCTTATTAATTTTGCCTTTCAGGTGTTCCTGTGCATATATTGGCTTGCAGCCCACCATACATCCCCGTGCATCCAAGGGACAGATGGCCAATGGCCAGATCTGATGGTTGGGGATGGAAGGACCACCAAGGCATTTGTCAACGCGTGCACACCAGATTCCAGGAAGTCCAACAAGGCCAGCTCTAATGGGCCTCCCAAATGCTATCTACACCATAAATTTTAGGCCAATACTCCCTCTTTTATTTACTTTGTTTATTTATTTTTATTATTTTATTATTTTTATTTAATTTACTAACCAATCAAAAAAATTCTTTTCTTTATCAAATAAAAAAACACAAAATATTTTTATTCAATCAAATTTTTATTTTTATTAATAAACACTAATTAATTAATTTATGTTTTAATTAGATTAACTTTAACCTATTTTTTGTAAGAAATTAAAATTAAATTAGATTTAATTAGGTTTTAATTACTAACATTAATTATTGTATTTTTCTTTCTTAAAATAACAAAAACCCAAAAATAATTTATTTTTTAATTTATTAATTTATTAATTCAATTTAGTAATTAATTTAGGATTTATTTCTTTCTTAAAATAAAAACAACAAAAAGATATTTCTCTTTAACCAAAAAGGGTCAAAACCCTAATTTGCACTCGATTTAATTTCCCACACGCGTTGCTTTCTTTACCAATAATGTACTTGCTCCCGGATTGTAATAGTTAATAGGACTTTTATTTTATTTTTTATCGCTTTTATTTATTTTTAAGGGTTTGTCTTTGGCGATGTAAATACCTGACGCCTTGTAATTTAAATTCCGCATTTTATTTCCCACAAATTATAACTGCTAGATGTTTGATAATAGGATGGCATGACAAGACTGAATGTTTTAACCTAAAATCAACTTAGATCACCCTTAACATGTACAAAGATAGAAATAACTGAAAATGACACACTCGCACATGCGCACTCTTAGGGTACACCTCACTTGGTTGCCTTCGTACACGGTCATTGAGTATAGGTCACTTTAGATGTCGCCCTCTTGTCTAAAAGATCATAGTCGCCTCTAAACGGTTGCCTCGGATATTGTTGCCTCAAACAAATGATCTAAGACATTAGGGTTACCGCTAAGGCGTCCTAACATTGCTCTTGTGACCGTAAGTCCCGCATTCGAATTGACCCTCAAACTCCAACGACGGTGCTACCTACTCATCAATAGTAGGATATCATTGTCTAAAGGAAATTAGCATAGAACGATTCCTTTTTCGAGTAGGTAGATGGTTCTTAGATACTTGCTCTTTCAAAAAAACAAAATCTTTTTACACTTACACTCCTTTTCGAACAAAGTTTTCAAAAACACTTCATACGCTCTTGAGGACAGAAGTAAGAGTTAAATCGAAGTTTCAAAACAAAAACTTTTTTCAAAACCCACAAGCACAAAGAAAGAAAATTTGAAAACATTTGAGCAAGTACCTAAGAGCCCGTGGATAACCACAGATAGAAAGGGTGCTAATACCTTCCCGTTCTATAATTTACCCCCCCCCCCCCCCCCCCCCGTACCTAGAATATCTCGAAAAAGGAATTTTTCTGTGCTTTTTTCCTTTCCTTTTTGGATAAAATAAAAGTCGGTGGCGACTCTTGCTTACCGTGACATTTTGCGAACAAAAAACGCAAAACGCAAACCAGCATTCCAAAAAACAGTCAGTTCTTCCCACCATATCACACATCATATCATGGAATATGGTTTTCATAGCCCTCTGGTACGTTGCACCAGCGTTCTTCAACCAGAAGGGCATCACTCTGTAACTAAATGTTCCCCAGGGTGTGATGAATGTTATTTTTTCCATGTCCCCGGGAGCCATCTTAATCTAATTATATCCAGAAAATTTGTCCATAAAGCAGAAAACATTGAATTTTGTTGTATTATCCACCAACATATCAATATATGGTAGAGGGAAGTCATCTTTTGGACTAGCCTTGTTTAAGTCTCTGTAATTAACGCACATGCAGACTTTTCCGTTGTTCTTTGGAACGGGAAAAATATTGGTGACCCATTAAGGATAAAATCACGTCACAAGGAAACTGACATCAATCTGTTTCAAAACTTTCTCTTTAATCTTAACTGCCATATCAGGGTGAGTCCTCCTTAACTTCTGCTTGATGGATGGTGTAATACGGTGGGAGAATTTACTTTAGGGTTTTGCATTTTATCAAAAATGTTGCGGATAGCAAGAGTCGCCACCGACTTTTCTTTTATCCAATAAAGGGAAGGGTGAAAAGAACAGGAAATACCTTTTCAGAATTTTCTGAGTTCAGAGGGTAGGTTATGAAAAGGGAAGGTGTTAGCACCCTTTTCATCTGTAATTATCTACGGGCTCTTAATTGCTAGCTCACTTTTTAAAATGCTTTGTGTTTGTGTATGTTTGCAAATATTTTGAAAATGCCTAAGTGCGACAATTTTGTAATGATTCTCGTATCATTGAGAATGTATACAAAATGTTTGTTTTTGAAAATATTTTGAAAGAAGGTGTTATTTTATGAAAAAATGTTTTGTTTGAAAACACTTAGAAAATGCCTAAGTTTGGAAATTTTGTAATTATTCTCATATCGTTGAGAATGTATACAAAATGTTTGTTTTGAAAATATTTGTTGGAAGAAAGTGTTTGTTTTTGAATGTGTGAGGTGTTTTGTTTTGAAAAGTTTGTGAGCAAGCGACTAGGAGCAATTTACCTACTCAAAAAGTCTTTCGCGTTATTTTCTTGTTCCTTTAGATAGTGTTATCCTACCATTAGTTAGTAGGAAGCCCTACCATTGGATGTGAGGGACAGGTGTGGGTCATCGTACAATCATAGAAGGAAACTTGTAGAACGCTTTAGCAAATTTCGTAAGGGACTAAGATCATTTACCGAAGGCAGCATCGAAGGGTCATCGAGGGACTACGATCTTTTAACTGAGGGTCTTTGCTAAAGCATCCCACATTCGAGGGACATGACTGTTTAAATCTGAGGTAACAAGTGAGGGTTACCCTAGAGGTACGCGTGTAAGAAGTGTTTTGATTTCAAGTATTGTCTTGATTAGGTTTTCTAATATTTTCCCTTTATCTTTCCATACAATCCTATTAAACTAACAGTAAATAAGGAAAGCAGTAAATTGCGGAAATTAAATTCCCTACGCTATTAAATTGCTTCGGGAGTGGGGATACAAATTTATGAATGGGGATGAAAAAAAAGTAAACCTAATTATCTATTACAGACCGTTAGCAGTTACAATATTGGAAAATTCTAATGCAAAAATAAAGTGCGCAAAGGTGGTGAAAAGGGGAGAGATGATTAAGAAACCCTAAAATATTTCTAAGTGTTTAAGAAAATATTTTGTTGTTTTTGTTTAGAAAAATCATTTGATAGTGTAAAATAATAACAAAACCTAATTCTAATTATTTTACAAATTAATTAACAAAATAAAACAAATTGATTAAATTAAATTAATTTTTATTTATGAAAATTAAATTAATTAATTAAAACCTAAATCTAATTTTTTTTGTAATTTTTTTCTGATTTTATAAAAAAAATGAAATTGATTAAAAAGAAAAGAATTAAATTAAAACAAAAAAAAAAAAAGAAAATTAATGGGCCTGGGTGTAAACAAGTAATAGTGGGGTGAGAAAAATGCAAAAATGTCCAGGCCCAAATCAGGGAGCCCAGGTTGCTGCTCTAGATCCAGTGGATGTGACTTTCAGGAGGTGCATCATGGGGCTTGCGTTTGGTGCGTTAGATCTGTATCAATTGAGATCAAGTGGTTGAGGGTTGAAGATACATGGCATGCGTATTGGGCTTGTTCACATTGAATCTGCAAGAAAAACATGTAAAAACACAAAAGGGTATCGCTAGGGCTCGAACACAGGTCCCTCTAGTATACGCGCACTTGTTTTACAACTGGGGTGGTTGTTTCATCTGGTTATGAAACAACACCCAATAAATATATTACAAACTCATTTTTCAAATTTGAAAATGCTATCTAATTCTTCCTCGCGCGCGCAGACACAACAACACCATTGATGATCTTTGAAAACTCTCATTTCTCATCCATTTTAAAAACTTCCAAAACCAAACTTGCTTGAAATTTAATCATGAATTCAACCATATAAATTATAAAAGCTATAGGTTAAAGATGAGCGCGAATTTTGTTTCGTACCAAAGTGAAAACTTAATATTTCAGAAAACTCAGTTCCAAAATTTTCATCACACAATCAATTAAAATGAGATTTAAGGACATGGTTAGCTTCATAGACATGATATCTACATTTTATCTTTAGAAAGTAAATCCAAATGATGCTTGTATAGAGATTTTAAAGTTTGGAAAACTTACCTCATGATGCAAAATTTCAATGCCCTCTACACAAATTCTAGAGGTGAAACGATGATTTGGTAAGCTTGCTTGGACCCTGAGGAAGTTGTTTGGATACTCACTTGGTGCTGAGAACATCTGGATACCTCTGACCAAGTCGACTTACAAGTATGAAAAGTGAAAATAGTGGATGATGAAGATGATGTTACAGTGATGAAAAGGGTTTGTAGATCACTTATATATGATGTATATGAAGTGTTTGGATGATTTGTTTGGACAAAAGTTGCAAGAGTGATGAGTTTAGAAGTTAAGGTTTCAAAAGCTTAAAAATGGAGGTTTTTTGGCCAATTCTGATTTGAGAGAGATTGA
The DNA here is from genome assembly GCA_948472305.1 of Vicia faba. Classification (NCBI taxonomy): domain Eukaryota; kingdom Viridiplantae; phylum Streptophyta; class Magnoliopsida; order Fabales; family Fabaceae; genus Vicia; species Vicia faba. The sequence continues at coordinate 1,123,071,707 of OX451739.1, read as the reverse complement.
GGGTGTTTTTGGAGGCTCGAGGAGTTGACAATTGCATAAAGCATGTTTTTCCAAAATGGAAGTGTTAACTTTGTGCCATTAATGGAAAATTGTTTTGGATAAAGCTTGAATCAAGTGGACCATAGCTCAAAAGCTTGTGTAATCTTCTGATTAGAGATAAATTTACAAGTTTAGAGGCCTGCAAAGTGAGATTACAAGGCATGGCTATGATATTTGATTATATGTTCATCACAAAATGACCTATAATTCAAGAATGAAAGGCCAACTTTATCTCTTTGAATCTCTCAGCTCAAGTATGATCTCTTTGTGTTCTTGGACATATTGGAAAGCTTGAATCAAGATCTACAACTCTCATGTTGACTAATTTGGCTGAATCAAATGGGAACTTGGTGAAATTGGACAATAAGTTGGGATAAAAAACTTATCAAAAGTTGTTGAAAACTTTTCTAAGTGTTGGATAGAAATATCACAACTTCATGGGCTCATATCTCTTAAATTAAGCTCTTTTTGAGAATCATCCCATATTAACAAAGTTTTAAAATTCATCAATCCCTACAACTTTCATGTTGAAAGTTTTCTTTGAATCAACTTGGATCTTAGTGAAAAAAGGCCATGAAGTAGTGACTTTGTTAAGAACAAAGCACTTAGAATTTTTCCAAGTGTTGGAAAAATTTCAAACTTTTGACTTTTATTGACTTTTTTTTATTATTGATGATAAAATTTGATAGTTTTGTATATCTTGATGATTCTTGATTTTTGAATTCCAATATTGACCAAAAAAGTCAAAGTTTGACTTTTGTGTGACTGTTGACTTTTCATCAATTGATTCAATTCTTCCACTATCAATCACTTGCATCTTTGGAAATGTCTTGAACCATGTAATTAGGTCAAGATGTTGTATTTGTTCCCTTTAGATCATGCTTTAAGCCATTAGGTCATGCACTAGGCCAAAAGTTAATGATCAGTCATCTTGAATCAAAACCCTAATTTGATCATTTTTTACCTTTGAGGATTTAAGGGTTTTCCTTGAGGAATCATGATCAACCCTTGATCAAATGATGAATGTCACCTCAAAATGTTGATGTTGACAAAAAATCTTGAAGTTTTATTGTATGTTGACCATAGTTGACTTTTTACCCAATACAATTGACTTTCAATCTTCTGAGCCATTGACTGAGCAATTATGTGAGGCAAGACTTAAAACTTGATATAAGCATTATTGATGACCTATGATGAATAATGAAAGTCATTTGAGACACTTTCAACCTAATCTTATTTGAGAAGCACCAAACCCTAGTTGAAGACCCTTGCTGAGGAGGAGGTTTGACCAGTCCACTCTTGAGTGGCTTTGAGTATTTGAGACTTTTGTGAGCATGTTTTGAAGAAAATGGGAGGGAAGCTTTTGGGGTTTAACAACTGCCCATGTTCAATATTCTTAAACCTGAAGAGTTAGATTGGCATGTCTGCCATTTGTGACTTAAAGTTAGAAGATGATTAAACACCTAAGTGCCCAGAAATTTGCACTTGCTGGTGCATGAAGTAGCGTCGTTGGTTGATTATACCAGAAATGGGCTTCAAGATGCCATTTGGAGAGGTAATGATGAGTCATGAAGATGGGCTTATAGATTCCATCCAAAGTAACTGTTGATAGAAATTAGACTAAGTCTACGCTCGACTTCAACTGGAAGAGTATCAGAATAAATCTACGCTTGATTTAATATGAGCCTGAAAGTGTCTACTGGAAGAAGTATCAGAATAAATCTATGGTCGATTTAATCTGAGCCAAAAAATGTCTACTGGAAGAAGTATCAGAATAAATCTACTCTTGATTTAATCTGATCCAGAAGATGTCTACGCATGTCTTTAATCAGAAGAAGTATCAAAATAAATCTATGGTTGATTTAATCTGAGCCAGAAAATGTCTACTGGAAGAAGTATTAGAATAAATCTACGCTTGATTTAATTAGAGCCAGAAGATGTCTACGCCTAAAGAAGTATCAGAATAAATCTACACTTGATTTAATCTGATCCAGAAGAGGTTTTTTTGTCTTTAACTAGAAGAAGTATCAGAATAAATCTATGGTTGATTTAATCTGAGCCAGAAAATGTCTACATCCGTCTTTAACTGGGAGAAGTATCAGAATAAATCTATGGTCGATTTAATCTGAGCCAGAAAATGTCTACTGGAAGAAGTATCAGAATAAATCTACCCTTGATTTAATATGATCCAGAAGAAGTCTATTTGAGAATGACCCTCTGAGGAAATTGCTAAAATAGCCCTTTGTCAGATGTAGCCTTGGAGAAAATTGTCGGGTCATATAAGTAGTTAATGATGTTTGTCCGTTGATTGATCTTTCTTGAAAAGGTAAAGAGTTAGTTGTATGCAATGTCATGATGTATGAAATGCATTACGTAATGATGTTCTCAAAATAAATGAGATTGTGTTATATGTGTTTCATATGCAGATGCTATGATATTGGTAAATGATGTATGAATATGAAATGTTGTTGGAAATGTATCAACAGTTCCGTATGACATCTTGTTGGGGAAATGAATCCCCGTCTGGTGTCGGGGATGAAGAACATGTGTAATCTTCAATCTTGTCTAGAATGCTTCTGCTGGGGATTCCTGCTTGCTATTTGAGGAAACTCTGCTGGGGAATGTTGACTTTTATTTAAGGAGAAGATTTTAGGAACATTAGTCGTTCATCACTCTATTAGGGAGTTTAATTCTTATATACCCTGACTGGGGATAAAAGAGATGGATAACCTTCTGAATCGTCTAGGGGTGTAATGCTTATATACCATGACTAGGGATAAAAGAGATGGATAACCTTTCCGACTCGTCTGGGGAGTTTAAATCTTATATACCCTGATTGGTGATAAAAGAGATGGATAACCTTCCGACTCGTCTAGGGAGAATAAGGTTGATTGATATCTGGTTCGATTCAAAGTTTCATAGCGACTCTCAAGGGATAGTGGTGATTTCATTAGGGAGAGGAATTTCGCCAGTGATTCGTAGCCATTTGAGGAATAGACTCGAGCTGGGGAGACTGTAATCTATTGGGGAAATAAACCCTGTTGGGGAAATAAGCCTTGTTAATGGAGAAATATTCTGCTAAGGAAACAAGCTCTGCTGGAGAGAAGAAATCTGCAGGGAGTTTTACAGTTTTGGAGGAATAAACTCAGTCGGGGAAGAGAACTTCCATGAACTATACTGATTGGGACTCTGTAGGTTGATGATATTACCGAGAAAGATATCATATTCTTTTATCTTCCAGAGAAATCTGTCAGGGAAATTGCGGGGAATGTATCTTCGTTGAAGGTGAATTTGTGAAGATTACTCTGTGGGGATAATCTCATGGAAGTGGCTCTGTGGCAATTTGTGGACAGCTTGAATGTCATCCCAACTCCTAGAGTCTTGAGTAAATTGTTATTCTCGTTCTTATGCATATATTTGTTGACAGTTAATCGTGTTCATATGCATATGTTCATTAAATTTTAGTCATTAGACGTTTTTGCAAACAAAACAGAAAAATTTAAAAAAATAAAAAGTTTGAACTTTAGGGTGTATTTGTATTGATAGTTTGCCTATAAACAGGCGATTTTGTACAAATAGACATAAATCCTAGTAAGAGGAAATTGTCGTGAAATGAAAAGAGTACAAAGTGAAAATAAAACATATAGCTATGTGGAAATGATCTTGCTGGCTTCCAATTCCGCTATTGCCCCTATGTCTTCGAACATCTCATCCCTTGCTGTCAAAAGAAGTTGATTGAACTGATCTATACCATCTGAACTTTTGACTTTGGTAATAAATCTTGCAGTAAGTGATCCAATGGGACATAGTCGTACGCTTTTAATCCCTAATTTTTGCCTCGACCACCCTTTCGGGTTTTCAGTCCACCAGGATACCCTTTCTTCCCTAAGCCGCCTTTTCAGGTTTTTGACTTGTCGGTGTATAATCTTTTATATATATATCCCTAATTTTTTCCAAAACCCTTTTGGTTCGCTTGGATGCCCTTATTGTTTCCTAGGCAAGTCAACCTAGCGGGTCGTTTTCATGCGTAGTATCTTTTAACTATGTCCACGTTCACAGGGTGCGGGAAGTCTACACCATCCATGGTGGTTAGTATCATAACACCACCAGAAAATACTTTCTTGACAACAAATGACCCTTTATAGGTGGGAGTCCATTTTCCCCTGGGATCACCTTGCAGTAGAATGATGCGCTTTATTACCAATTCACCAGCCTGATATACTCGATACTTGATTTTCTTGTTGAATGCCTTGATCATACGTTTCTGATATATCTGACCGTGACAGACAGCCACAAGCCTCTTTTTGTCAATAAGATTCAACTGGTCTAGCCTGGTCTGAATCCATTCATCTTCTTCTAAGTCTACATCTTTCATAATCCTTAGAGAAGGAATCTAAACTTCGACAGGCAGGACAACTTCCATGCCATAGACCAGAGAGAATGAGGTTGCCCCAGTTGATGTTCACACTGAAGTGCGATAGCCATGAAGAGAAAATGGTAACATCTCATTCCAGTTTTTGTAGGTCACAACCATATTCTGTATGATCTTCTTAATATTCTTGTTGGCGGCTTCCACTGCGCCATTCATCTTTGGTCGATAGGGAGAAGAATTATGGTGCTTGATCTTGAACTGCATGCAGAGTTCAGTGATCATAGTGTTGTTGAGGTTGGCACCATTATCCATGATGATTCTCTCGGGGATGCCATACTGATAGATAAGATTATGTTTTATGAATCGGGAGACCACATTATTGGTAACAGAGGCGAACGAGGCTGCTCCAACCCATTTTGTGAAGTAGTCAATGGCGATAATAATGAAGGATGTTTGTTAGAAGCAGTAGGCTTGATTTCTCTGATCATATCAATGCCTCACATTGCGAATATCCAAGGAGAAGTCATGGTGTTCAAATGTACCGGAGGCACATGAGCCTTATCAGCATAGATCTGGAACTTATGACAAGTCCTCAAGTGGTGGTGACAGTCGGTTTCCATAGTCGACCAATAATAACCTGCTCTCAATCTTTTTAGCCATAGTATGTGTGATACGGTGGGAGAACTGACTTGAGGTTTTGCGTTTGTGTTCGCAAATGTTTCGGTTTAGTAAGAGTCGCCACCGACTTTTTATTTTATCCAAAGGAAAGGTCAAAAAGCACAGGAAAGACCTTTCAGATGTTTTCTTGGGTTCGGGGGGTAGATTATGAAAAGGGAAGGTGCTAGCACCCTTTTCATCCATGGTTTTCCATGGGATCTTAGTTACTTGTTTTAGATCACTTGCTTTTCTTTTCCAATTGATTGAATTAGTGCTTTGTGTGGTTTTGAAAATATTTTGAAAAGAGGCCATCATTTTGGCAATCTTTGTAATGATTCTTGTTTGAAGAATGTATACATAGATGTTTATCTTTTGAAAAATGTTTCAATGTTTGAAAGTTTGTTGGGAAATGTTTTTGAAATTGTGTGTGTGTTTTTGAAATTAGCAAGGATTGTTTGCAAATTGATCAAGTAACTAGGAGTTGTCTACCCTAATCAAAAGTCTTTCTTGTACATTTTTAACCCTTTGGCATTGTTGTTTTACCATTGTATTTGGTAAAAAAACTTATATTTGGATGTTAAACGGGACGGGTGTGGGTCATCGTATGACCATGATAGCAATAGTGCCAAGTATCTTAGCAAGTTTTTGAGGGACTAGATCATTTTTGTTTAGGCAACCAAGATAGCGTCATCGAGGGACTATGATCTTTTTGTTTTGTTTGATTTTGCCAAGATACCTAGCATGCATACCATGGCCATTTTAAGGCAACAAAGTGGATGAAACCCTAGGGGTGCTTGTGTGCATTGTGTTGTCATTTTTTATGCATTTTTGTCTTGCATTAAGTCATGCTATTTGTTTTGATTTTTGGTCTTTTGCATACGAACCCTAGTTCTTACTATCATGGTATAATGAAAGCAATAAAATGCATAAAGTAAATCTAGAATATTACAACATTATTATGGGAAGGGGGTACAAGTTTGAATAGGGGGATATTGCTCAAAATAAAACCCAAATTTACTATTACAACCCAATTGAATTTATTGTACAAAATAATAAAATAAGCAAATATCTAAATATACAATTAAATGTAAATATGCACAAATGTTTTTTTCTTTATTTTATGTATGTAAAAATGAATTTATTTATGTCCTAAAAATAAGAAAATAAAAATAATTATTTTTAAAAAGGGTGAAAACCCTAATTTTTGTTTTAAAAGAAATTATGCTTATATTATTTATTTATTCATTTTTTTGTTTAAGAAAAATAATAATAATATATACAAAGATGTTAAAAATTAAATATTGCATGAAAATATTAATTTAAGTGTATAAATAATAAAAATAAAAATATATAATATTTTTATATTATTTACAAATTTTATTTAGAAAAATAAGTTATATTAACCTAATAAACTAATTTTATGCCATAAAAAATAATAAAAAATAATAAAATAAAATGCAAAAATTAAGAAAATATTTTTTTGGTTTTTTAATGTTCAAGAAAAAAATAATAAAGTCGGAAATCACAAAAGAAATGAAAAATAATACAAAATATAACAAATGGGCCATGTGGGTGCAGAAAGTAAACAGGGGGTGCCAAAAGAACAAAGCCCAAGCGCCAGGCCCATCTAGCTTCGTCCCTGGCCTTGGAACAAACATGTGCGCGCCCTGTTCAGTTCAATCTGTATCTCCTGCATACGTGCTTAAAAACAAAATCTTGTAACATGAAACTTGTAGCATTTTTAGTCACAATTCCATTGATATAAAAAACTTGACCTAACTCTCAAAGATCATAGAGAATTTAAGTGGCCCTAAATCTTGACCTAGTTTTTTTAGCAACTTCAACTATCAAATACTCCTAACTCAGTTAATAAAAATGAAATCTACGCATATGTACAGCTCAAGGAACTTAAGGACTACATTTTTGCTTCACAAACCTAAGCATAAGGATGTCTAAATAGAGAGATAGAAACTTAGAAAATACCTTGTTCAGTTGAAGTTGAATATGGCAATGTAGCAACTTTGAGTGAGGCCTGAGGTACTTGTGAGCTTGCCTGAAGTTGTCTCAACCTTTCCCAATGCTCAGCTTGCTTTGAAATGGCTTGAATGTCCCTGTAGAAGTCAACCTGCAAACTCAGAAATTGAAAATGGTGAAGCACGAAACAGGGGTTACAGTTGTTGGACAAAGGCCTGAACAACTTAGGTGTGATGTATGGAGTGTGTTTGAAGTCGTTCAAGACAAAACGCACGAGTGAAATATGTTTTGGCTTGTGATTTGCAGAGATGGCTCTGTTTTGGGCATAAGTTGGTGTTTTGTGTTTAGGGTGTTTGGAAGCTTGGAAAATCGTGTCTTCTGGCTTGGTACAATATGCTGAGGTTGTTTGAAAATGTTACTAGACTTGGTTTTATCAGATACTCAAGTTATGTTCACTTTTGCAAGTTGGCTTGTTTTTTAAGAAAAGGTTGAGTTGACAAAGCCAAAGCCTGTACAGGCTAGCTCAAGGTCTGCATATGGTTGGTGAACTTTGCCTGATATTTGTGGAGTTTGTTTGCAGCAAAAGCTTTGGTCCATGGCTCAAGATAAACAAAGTTTGTAAAAGCTAACTTTATCAAAGTAGCAATGTTAACTTTTTGCCATTTTTGGATTAAACCCTTGTACAAAGTTTCAAAGATCAGAACAATGCCATTAACCATTGTATTTGCATTCAATTTTGGAGTGTAAAAAGGATTAGAACCTGTAATGCAAGTACAAGCATGATTCAAACTGATTTGCAAGTTGTAACATGGTGCAAAATGCCTTGGCCAAAAGTGATTATTTTCCATTTTCAAACCTTCGATTCTCCCTAACCATAAATGATCTTGGAGAGTTCTTGGACATTTTGGAAATCTTGTAACATGCTCTACAATCCATCTTTGAAATGAATTTTGAGATTCCAATTGGAACTAGGTGAAAAGTTACCATGAAGTTAGGTCAAAAATCTGCCTAAACTAGGGCAAAATTTCACTAAGTTAAAAGTTTCATGGACCCCTATTCACAAAATCATAACTTGAGATCCAAGCATATTTTGGGAAAACTTTATGAATCAAAGTTGTAGATTTTGTGGAGGAATACAACTTTCATGTTGGAATTTTTCTTTGAATCCAATTGCATCATGGTGAAAAAGTTGGGAAATTTTGGGTGGAAATAAGAAATTTTCATAACTTAGAAAATTTCTAAGTTATGAAAATTTTCAATCTTAAACCCTAATTTTCAAAATTAGGTTTCTTGGTGAACAATTTTCATGTTTTGACACATCTTGATGAAAAATGACCCTTGGCACTTGATTTTGACCAAAAAGTCAAAGTTTGACTTTTCAGTGTACAGTTGATTGGAAAATTCATCTGTCAATCCAATGCATTTGAGATATTTTGAGCCTTGTGATTAGGTCAAGATGATGCCATTAAGTCCTTGAAACCATTCTTGAACCCAATTTGCCATTGGCTAGGTGAAAAATCAAAAATTGCCCTTCTATAGTCAAAACCCTAAAAATGACCATTTTGCCCTTTTGATGATCTGATCAAATTTCTTGAGGAGTTGTGGTCCAAACTTGATAAAATGGTTCATATGAGTCTATAATGTTGATGTGGATAAAACATTATGAGGTTTGACTGTAAATTGACCATGGTTGACTTTTCCCCAATACAGCTGATTTTTAGGTCAATTGTACAATTGACTAAGCAAAAAAGTGATTCAAGGCTTGAAACTTGGTATGGGCAATCTTAGAGGTCCAACATGAAGTATAAAAGTCACAAGAGGCATTAGAAGTCCAAAAATCCTTGTGCAAACTCAAACCCTAATTTCAAGTCATCAGTGCAAGGAGATGCCTTGAGTTGGGCAAACCTTAATTCTGTCTGGAGTCCAAAGATTCTTGTGGGGAAAATATTGATAAAATGAGAGGGAAAATTTTAGGGTACAACAGCTGCCCCTGTTAAATCTTCTTGAACCTGAAAAGTTAGATTGACGAGTTTTACCATTCGTGACTCGAAGGTAAAAGATGATTGGACACTAGAGTGCCCGTAAATTTGCACTCGTTAAAATGTAGTTGAGAGAATGGGCTTAAAGATGCCATTTGGAGATGTGACAGAATATTGTTGGAGATGGGCTTTAAAGATTCCATCCAAGAGTGTTTGTTGAATTGTATGTTGTAAGTCAAAAGAAAAAGTATCAGAATGGTATCCGCGTCTGGAACGTATCTGAACTGTATCTGGAGACTGAGTTTGTATGAGTAAGGGAATAGCTGCCGTGTATGGAGCGTATCCGAACTGTAATTGTATTTGATTCTTGAATGAATAACAGAATGACTTCTGCGTCTGGAGTGTATCTTGAAGTGGGGATATGTATGAGTAGCAGAATGACTTCCGTGTCTGGAGTGTATCTGAACTATAATTGGGATCTGAATAAGTGACAGAATGACTTCCTTGTTTGGAGTGTATTTGAACTTGAAATTGATAGTTGAATCTGAATGAGAAATAGAATGGCTTCCGTGTTTGGAGCGTATCTAATCTGTATCTGATTGTTAAAGTCTGAATGAGTGACAAAATAACTTTCGTGTCTGGAGTGTATCCGTACTGTATCTTGACTTTGAACTCTGAATGAGTAATATAATGACTTCTGTGTCTGGAGTGTATCTTTACTGTATCTGAATAAGAGATCTGAATGAGTAGCAGAATGACTTCCGTGTCTGGAGTGTATTTGTACTGTATCTGAAAACTTTGAACATTTGCTAAAGATAGATTTTAATCTTATCCTGAAAAGGGTAAAATGTTAGCTGAAGCACAAAGTTATGTTGCATGACATGTATGATGCAATAAAATGTGTTTTATCAATGTTTATGATATATGAATGTAATGCATGCACATGTAAGCTGATTTGCTGAGATGGTCGAGGAAAATAAATCCTTGACCACTGGGGATAATGAAATCCTTTACCGCTGCTGGAGCTTCAAAATCTTTGACAACTTCTGTGGGGATGTGAGGATCCTTCACGACTTTCCTGGGGATAGGGATCCTTCAAGTCTTTGGAGTTGGAGTAATGACAAAAATTCTGCTTGGGGAAGTAATGCCAAGTACTGCCTGAGAAATCTGCTTGGAGAATCCAGAGAATTTTGAAGACTTCCACTGGGGTTAAATAACGGGAATCCTTACTCGGCTGGGGAATAGGGAAAACTATGGCGATCTCTACCGGGGATCAAACAAAGGAAAACCTTGATCTGCTGGAGAATAAGGAAGGCTTTGATGGCTTCTGCGGGGAACTGAGAATGAGAATCTTCATTCTACTAGGGGAATTTGAATCCTTGGGGACTTCATGATGGGGAGTCAAGAATGAGAATCTTCGATCTGCAGGGGATTAAAAATTCTGACAAATTCATGATGGGGAGTAATGAAGATTCTGGCAACTTCACTGGGGAATCAAGAATGAGAGTCTTCATTCTGTTGGTGAGTAAACTCTATGGGGAAGAAGGCTTCTGGATGGAGAGTAAGTTCAGGACTCCGGGGGGAGTAGCTATACTGCCGGGGAGTAACTATCCCATTGGGGAGATCAAGAGTTTGGGTTATATGCCAATCTACTGGTGAATTATCCTAGCTTGGGGATAAGACAAAAGTTAACTGTTATCTGGTTGATTCTCAGACTTTAAGACAACTTGTTGGGGAATCTGGGGAAAACTGAATGGTTTCCGCTGGGGAATGGAAATTTGATTCGACTGGGAAAGAAAGTTTCATCTCTGCTGAGGGTCTGTAGTTCAAAGTTTTTGGCTCCACTGAGGATTGGGAGTTTGAAGTTTTAACTCTGATGATGGATTAAGGATTTGAAATTATAACTCCTCCAGGGATATGCATTTCAAGGTTTTAACTCCGCTGGGGACCTAGATGATGTACTGCAGGGGATTTCTCTTGGAATAGCCTAAAGACTTTTTCCTATACTTTCAACCTGTCAGTAATTATTCTCTCCCATTTCGTTTATTTGTAAACATGTGATTATATTCAAATGCATATGCTCATTAATAAATCAATGGACATTTTCAAATAAAACACAAGTGTAAAAAAGAAGAAAAGGCAAATAGTTTTTTGCACTTTGAAGTATCTTTGTATTAACTTTGTGTAAGTATTTTGTACAAAAGAGACAGACATCCTAGTAAGAGAACGTTGTCATAAAAATGAGAAAAATTTATACAAAGAAAGATGGCTATGTGTAAAAATTCCATGGGGTTCCCATTCTGCTATAGCCTTCGTAACTCTGAATATCTTGTCCATTTGTTGCTTCGTCCGAAGATGATTGAGTTGATCAGAAGCCCGGAGCTTGTCTGTGAAGAGATTGTCCTTAAAGTGATCCGACGAGACATAGTCATACGCTTTAATTCCCTAACTTTTGCCTGGACCGCTCTTTTGGGTTTTCGGTCCACCGGGAAACCCTTTTTTTCCTAAGTAGCCCTTGCGGGTTTTCAACTTTCCGTGTGTACAGATTTTTTATTGTTTATCCCTAATTTTTGCCTGAACCGCCCTTTCGGGTTTTCGATTCACCGGGATGCCCCTTTTTTTGCCTAGGTGTGTCAACCTAGCGGGTCATTTATGCATAGTATCTTTTGACTATGTCTGCATTCGCAGGGTGCAGAAAGTCATTGTCGTCCATGGTGGTTAAAATCATTGCCCGACCAGAAAAGATGTTCTTGATTACAAATGGTCCTTCATAGGTAGGAGTCCATTTGCCCTTGGGATCACTTTGCGGCAAGATGATTCGCTTGATTACAAGATCTCTGACTTGATATATATGGCTTCTGACTTTCTTGTTGAAAGACTTGATCATCTGTTTTTGATACGTTTGACCATGGCAAACAGCAGCAAGTCGCTTTTCGTCAATCAAGTTAAGTTGATCAAGCCGGGTCTGAATCCAGTCGTCTTCACTCAAACCAGCATCTTTCATGATTCTTAAGGAGGGAATCTGAACCTCGATAGGTAAAACAGCTTCCATGTCTTATACCAAAGAATAGGGTGTTGCCCCAGTTGACGTACGCGCCGTGGTACGGTACCCGTGGAGAGCAAACGGTAACATTTCATGCCAGTCCTTGTAGGTGACTGTCATCTTTTGTATGATCTTCTTGATATTTTTGTTCGCAGCTTCGACAACACCGTTCATCTTTGGCCGATAGGGAGATGAATTGTGATGTTGAATCTGGAACTGCTCGCACAAGGCGGTGATCATAGTGTTGTTAAGGTTTGTATCGTTGTCAGTGATGATCCTTTCGGGGATGCCGTACCAACAAATGAGGTTCTGCTTGATGAAGCGGGCTGCCACATTCTTTGTGACGGATGCGAAGGAAGTTGCTTCGACCCATTTGGTAAAGTAATCAATGGCCACCAAAATGAAGCGGTGTCCATTGGATGCTGTAGGCTTGACCTCTCTAATCATGTCGATTCCCCACATAGCGAATGGCCAAGGAGCTGTTAAGACATTGAGAGGAACTGGAGGTATATGTACCTTGTCTGCATAGATTTGACATTTATGACAAGTACGGGAATGTTGATGGCAGTCAACTTCCATGGTAGACCAGTAATAGCCTGCCCGTAGGATCTTCTTATCCATCGTATGTCCGCTAGAGTGAGTGCCAAAGGTACCATTGTACAGTTCAACCATGATCTGCTCAGCTTCAAGCTTGTCCACACAACGGAGCAGAATGCAATCATGATTACGCTTGTACAGGATACCATTGCTCAGGAAGAACTTGGAAGAGAATCTCCTCAAGAACTTTTTGTCGTTGATTGAAGCTCCTTCAGGGTATTCTTGCGCCTCGAGATACCTTTTGACTTCATGAAACCAAGGTCGGTCCACTACTTCTTCGGTATTAATCTCGTGACAATGTGCAGGTTCGTCCATCCGTTCAATGGTGATTTTGGGAGCCTCATTATCCCAGTTAAGTTTAAACATGGATGACATTGTGTCTAGAGCATCTGCTAGCTGATTTTCTTCCCGCAGGAAGTGCTCGAAGGTAATCTGCTCGAAATGTGGTAACAATGTCAAGACATGTTCTTTGTAAGGGATGAGATTTGGATGTTTAGCATCCCACTCTCCTTTGATTTGACTGATGACCAAAGCTGAGTCCCCAAACACAATCAAAGATTTGATTCCCAAGTCTATAGCAGCCTTGAGACCAAAAATGCAAGCTTCATACTCGACCATGTTGTTAGTGCAGTTGAAGCAAAGTCTGTCGGTGAAAGGAGTATGGCAACCTTCTAGAGAGATGATCACAACACTGATATCGTTGCCAAGTGCATTGGAGGCACCATCAAAGTACAGGGTCCATCGGGATCCTTGTTCAAGTCTGTCATATGGTCTGAAGTCTTCAATATTGTCCAATGTCATAATGTCTTCTTCGGGGAATTCAAACTTCATGGATTGGTAATCTTCGACGGCTTGATGAGCTAGATGGTCAGCTAGTACACTCCCCTTTATAGATTTTTGGGTCGTGTACTGTATATCGTATTCAGTCAGAATCATCTGCCATCTAGCTATTCTTCCAGATAAAGCAGGCTTTTCAAAGATGTACTTGATCGGATCCATATTAGATATCAGCAAAGTGGTATGAGTCAACATATACTGCCTTAGCCGGCGAGCAGCCCATACCAAAGTGCAGCAAGTTTTCTCGAGCAGTGAGTATCGGGTCTCACAGTCGGTAAACTTTTTGCTAAGGTAATAAATGGCATGCTCTTTTCGGCCAGACTCGTCATTTTGGCCCAGTACGCACCCCATTGAATTTTCTAGGACGGTCAGATACATGATTAGCGGTCTTCCTTCAACGGGAGGCATCAAGATAGGAGGTTCTAGCGAATACTCCTTGATTTTATCGAAAGCAATTTGACAGTCATCATTCCATTTAACCACCTGATCTTTCTTCAACAGCTTGAAGATTGGTTCACAGGTAGATGTTAGGTGAGAAATGAACCTAGCAATGTAGTTTAGGCGTCCCAAGAAACCTCTGACCTCCTTCTCAGTGCGAGGAGCAGGCATTTCTTGTATAGCTTTGACTTTGGCAGGATCAACCTCGATGCCTTTGTTACTGACAATGAAACCCAAGAGTTTACCGGATCAGACTCCAAAGGTGCACTTGTTAGGGTTCAGTCTGAGCTTGTACTCCTTCAACCTGACAAACAGCTTTTGCAAATGGTCAAGGTGCTCTTCTTCCGTCTGTGATCGGGCTATCATGTCGTCTACGTAGACCTCTATCTCATGATGTATCATATCATGAAACAAAGCCACCATGATGCGTTGATAGGTTGCCCCGACATTCGTCAGTCCGAATGGCATCACTTTGTAGCAGAACATACCCTACTGTGTAACAAAAGTAGTTTTCTCCATGTCTTCAGGTGCCATTTTGATCTGGTTGTTACCTGAAAATCCGTCCATGAAAGAAAATACCTTGTGCTGAGTTGTATTGTCAACCAAGATGTCAATGTGCGGTAGTGGAAAGTCATCTTTAGGGCTGGCCCTATTTAAGTCTCTGCAATCCACGCACATTCTCACTTTGTCGTCCTTCTTAGGCACGGGTACAATGTTAGCAACCCATTATGGATAGGAAGTAAAAGTAAGAAATCCAGCATTGAACTGCTTCATAACTTCTGCTTTGATCTTTTCAGACATGTCGGGCCTCATGCGGCGGACCTTTTGTTTGATTGGTGGACAATCTTCTCTTGTAGGGAGACGGTGAACCACAATATCTATATCGAGTCCCGGCATGTCTTCGTATGACCAGACGAAGATCTCAACATATTCATTCAACAGCTGAATCAAGCGCTCCTTGACACTTGGCTCTAGTTTGGCACCCACTCTGATTTCTTTTGTCTTCCTCAGAACCCAAGTTGATTGTCTCTAACAACTCCTCATGAGGTAGAATTGCTCTTTCTTCCTGTTGTAGCAGCCTAGCCAATTCTCCCGGCACTTCACAATCTTCATCACCTTCGTATTCGGTATGGTAGACCAGATCTTCAGAGTCACTGAAGGCCATAGCATAATTGTTACCCATGGAATCCGGAATGGAAGGGTACCTACATTTGTGAGTGTGGGTGTGTGTAAGGGATAGCCACCTTTAAACAAATAAAATGTAAAAAGAAAATGAACAAAAAAGTTTATATGTGAAAACGTCCATGATTCATTAAAATGGAATATGAAGATGAAAAATCAAAACCCTTACAAATGGACCTATGTACCTCGGGTAAGGCACAAGGCTAAAAGTGTACGAATTGTTTGAGAATTATTACAAACCAACAGAAATGTTTGAAAGATAAATTACTGTGGTGTGAAAGTAATCGGAACAAAGTCGTTTGCCTCCCAGTTGCACAGTCCTCCGTCAACAGTAGGGAAAATCCAGTCTTCCAGATGGATCTCTTCTTCACTATCCTCCCAAGCATTGAATCCATGATGGGTGATTTTCACTGGTGGCCCTCCAGCACGGGAGCGACGCATAGCCTTCTGACTGGCCAAAGTAAACCCTAGGCCGAACTTGTCTGATTTGAAAGGAAAGTCGGGAAGCTGCCCCCAGATTGTACTTCCTCCTTCTTCAATCACAACCTTTGCATCTTTGAGAGATGACATCTGAGGCACAGGTTTTGCAGGTACAGGGGACATTGTCTAGGTCGCTGCTACCTCAGGAGAAACCTCTTCAAAGTGTTGGAAAGGAGTCTCTATGAATTCACCATCCAATTCTACATAGCAGAAAGAATTTAGATGGCTTATCATGTATTCCTCTTCGCCATGAACAGTTATAATTTTCCCTTGGACTGGGTACTTGAGCATTTGATGCAGCGTAGAAGTGACGGCTCCAGCATTGTGAATCCGGGGTCTTCCCAACAAGCAAGAATAGGACGGACGAATGTCCATCACATAGAATGTGGAGTTGAAGGTTTCAGTTCCCACTTTGATTGGGATGTCCACTTCTCCATGGACCATCCTTTTAGAACCATCAAAGGCTCTTACAATGATATTGCTGGGTTTCAGGGTTAAGCCTTCACAATCCAGTCTATCCAAAGCTTTCTTCGACAAGACATTTAAAGACGAACCATCATCAACCAGAACATGAGCTAGGGTGGTTCCCCTACACTCCACCGAGACATGTAGAGCATCATTATGTTTTCTCCCTTTTGAAGTTAAATCAGCATTGGAGAATCCTAGATCATTGTCAGCTGTTAGGCTAGCTACACATTCCTGGAACTGATCCGCGGAGGTTTCCTGTGGCACGTGGGCCGTCTTCAAGAATCTTATCAAAACTTTAGTATGAGCCTCTAAATAAAGCAGCAGGGCCAACATAGAAATCTTTGAGGGGGTTTGTCCCAGTTGTTCCACAACATTATAATCGCTTTTCTTGATTATTTTCAAAATCTCTTCCATTTCTTTTTGAGAGGTCTCAGGGATGACCAACGGCTGGGCCTTCATCCTGACAGGCTCTTCTTGGATCCCTTTCCCTCTATCATCAACAGTGGTAGAGGGGACAACCACAGGAGTTACAATTTCTTCAATAATTGGAGTTCTCGCAGATATATTGACCGACACAGGGGTAACCTTAGGAGCAGCTGAGGGTCCGAAGATTGCCTTTGGAGGGGAAATCTCCGGAGAGAAAATTCTTCCACTGCGGGTGATTTTGCTCGTTCCAGCAATGTTTCCAATGTCGGAAGTCTCTTCATCAGAACTCTCTTCAGTTGATTCAATTTGTTTAATATCGTGGTAGTAGATCTCTCCACCATAGTTCCACAATATTGATTTGTTGGACTTGTATGGGACGGGCCCAGGCATAGTGGAGCGGATGTAATCTTAACAGGTATTTTGGAGACCTTGGAAAGATTGGTGGATATGGTTACTATTGAAACATCATTAACAGGAGTCGGAATAACATGAGTCTTTTCAAAAAGGATTTCTTGGTTATCCATTAGGCGTTGGATGCCTAACTTCAACAATGGACAGTCGGTTGGTAAGGATGAACAAAGGAAGCAATCTTCTTCACAACCTAGGAAAATCCCAGCCTTCAACATATGCAACTTGATTACCGGTAGCGGAGTTATCAAATCATCAACAGTAGCAACAAACAGATCCTCTTCAACAGCATGGGCATTGTGGCCATGCCTTGGCATTGGAGCAGAGATCACATTCGACTTTTCAGGGGCGTCGAATTCAACTTCTTTAGGGTCTATCAAATCCTGAATCTTATTCTTCAGGGGCCAACAATTGTTGGTGTTGTACCCTATACTCCCTGAATGATAAGCACACTTGGCATTTGAATGGTATTAAGGAGAAGTTGTATTCGGATTTTTCGGGGCCTCTTTCAGACTGGAAAGGTTTAACTTCAAGAGATGGGGTAGAACCTGAGCAGGAGTCATGTTTATCTGGGTGAATTTCCTTATAGGCCTTTCCACCTTTGTTTGGTTGGTTCTGGGTTAATTGTTTCTGGGCTGATCAGCTGTAGACTTATGAATCGATACGGCCCCCACCACTGGTCGGCGCTCAACTCTTCCTTGACCTCTTTGGGAGTAGACAGCTGATACTTCCTTCTTTGCTGGAAAAGTCTTTTTGGTGGCAGTGGAAGCAGATGCACCATTCTGAATTTTGTCGCTTCTAATGTCGGCTTCAACTCTCACACCAGTTCGAATTAACTCGGTGAACCCCGCAGATGAACTTCCTATCAGGTGATTAAAGAAAGGACCTGACAGCGTCCCCAAGAACATATCAACTAGCTCCCTCTCAGATAAAGGTGGTTGTACTCGTCCCGCCAAGTCTCTCTATTTCTGGGCATACTCTTTGAAACCTTCATTTGAGACCATGCCCATACTCTGTAATTGAGTATGGGTTGGTGCTAAGTTCGTATTGTATTGATACTGCTTGTAGAAGGTGGCTGCCAAATCCTCCCAGTTATGCACATCAGACCTCTCTAGCTAGTAGAACCAATCCAACTGCGTTCCCGAAAGACTGTCCTGGAAAAAGTGGACCCACGGGTCTTTGTCAGAAGAATATGGTTGAGTTTTCCTTACATAAGATCGTAGGTGCATCTTTGGGAAAGACACCCCACCGTACTTAGTAAACAGTGGCACTTTGAATTTAGGAGGGATTACAATGCCAGAAACTAAACCTAACTCCTCAAAATCCAGCCCAGGAACTCTCTGTATCTCCATGGCTGCTAGACGCTCTTCCAGATTCTTGTATTTGTCATCTGCAGGAGGATACTGTTGTTCAAAGTAATCCTCATCTTCCTCTTCTTCAGCTTCAGAATCTGAGGGTACAACAACTCCTTTACCCTTTCCTTCACCCTCTTCAGATGTTGATGGGAAATCTAGGACCCTTCTGGCTTGACCTTCAAATCTTTTGCCCAAGGTAGCCATACCAACTCTCTTATTTTTATTTTTCTCCTTTTCCTTTTCAAGCAGAGTCTTGAGCTCCTCCTGCCCCTTGGTCAAGGTCAGAAGTAGCTGTTGGAATTGTGAATTCTGAGCTTGCAAATCTTTGACCGTTTGTTCAATATCCATCTTGCTGAAATAAACAGCAGAGAGATGAGGAAACTTGGTGTGAAGACTTGTTTATGCATATGATGAATGATATGTATTCATGTAATGCA
Organism: Vicia faba; assembly: GCA_948472305.1. NCBI lineage: Eukaryota > Viridiplantae > Streptophyta > Magnoliopsida > Fabales > Fabaceae > Vicia > Vicia faba. Next base: position 1,123,053,015 of record OX451739.1, on the reverse strand, counting down.
TTCAAGGATTCAGAAATTCATATTTGTTTTAAACAAAAAAGAAACACACGTCATATTAATAAGATAGAATTTGTTAGTACATCAATGCCCCATGGGAAAAATAATACAAAATTCTAAGGGAAAAAGACGTTGCGCATCCTTTTTGGTGAAATGTAGGTGTTGAGAGTCTGCTCTTCGTGAATTTGACGAGTAAGTTCCAAAACCTTCTTCTCACTGGCGTAGAATTGGGCTTCAAAAGTATCGCGTTCTCCCTTGAGCTGTATCCAACTCCTTTGCAAATCTTCAAGTGATGTTGGCATGTCAGGATGTAGGAGGGTGTATGGAACATCTCCTTCCATAACAGGCTCTTTGATCACAGGGAGAATGTAGGGGTAAGGCATCATAAGACTTTGGGCGCGGGTTCGTACCCACGTGAGGTAAGGCTCAAGGGGGATGGAATTCTTGTGTCCCAAGGTCTTACTGTCCACCTTGTTAGGCATCATCCAAGCTCGGATGAACCTTTGTCGAAGTCCTTGATGGTTGTTGTGGAAGTCAAAAACCAAGTCTAGAATCAGCATGTCATGTGGGCCATCCCTTCGGGCATACCCAAACTGTCTCAGAGCCAAGCAGGGGTTGTAGGTGATGCCTCCCCTAATTCCAATTAGATGGACATTAGGGAATTCCCCACAACGGTCAATGATGATAACATTTTCTCTGGATCGAGAACACCAATGAACATCTGAATGTGTAAGAGTCATCAATCGTTGTGACCACCTCAAACCTTGCTCATTCCTCAAGACTGATTGGGGAAGATGAGAAATAAACCATCTTTCCAGTAGAGGAGTACAGCACATGAGAACACCTCTTTTCCTCATTGTTCGAGTGTGAAAAGAGTGGAGGATATCTCTAAGCAATGTAGGCACCGGGTTGCGAGCCATGAAGATTTTGACAGCATTGACATCTATAAGCTGGTCAGGGTTTGGGAACAAGACCAACCCATAGATGATAAGAGCTACAATCTCCTCAAAAGCTTGCAGATCTAGAGAATTCCAGCATTCTTGAGCTTTCTCAAACAGGAACTTTGCCAAGAAACCCTTGACACCACTTCTAGTTTCCCAATGGCCTATGACATCAGATGGTTGCAAGTGTAGGGCTGGAGCAACATCTTCAGGCTTTGGATCTCTTTCCGTACCGTTGATGGGTAGTTGATGGAGAATAGGAATCCTCAAGAGTTGAGAAAATTCCTCCAAAGTAGGCACTAGCTGGTAGTCAGGAAATGTAAAGCAGTGGTGTAGGGGGTCAAAGAACTGGAATAGAACTTTCACAGTGTCTTCCTCTGTGTTGGAGTTGACCAAGTTGAGAAGTTGACTATGTCTCTCAGTGAATGGATAATACTCTGGAATCTTGGAAGCAAGTTCCTTGAGTTGTGGAGGAATTCTCACAAGGTTGACTTGGATTGTTTTCCTGCGAAGTGATTCCATAACCTACAAAACAGGAACAAAGATGAAGATCCAAAATCCTTGAAATGGTTAGTGGATGCATATGATGCTTCGTGATGCTCATGATGTTATGCACAAGTATATATGTACAAACAAATCATACAAGTTCCTAGTTTAGGCTTGCATGGGGTTTCATAGGTAAGTACCCTCTTGAAGTTTAGTTGGCTCAACCTGTCCTATAAATAGTAATCGGGTTCTAAGGAGCTCAATATCACTGGATTATTTTCTGTGTTCATTGTTTCAGTTTAGCCATTTTACTGGCAACCGAAATATTCCAAGAAAACAACCCTCAATGAGTATAGTATCGAGTATCTACCAACTTCTGACTGCACCAAAGTCGGACATCTCACTACATCCTAAAAGGTCAAGATGGTCAAGTACAGGTTCTAAAAGTCCATTAGTGCTTCATGACATCACTCAACGGCCCCGTATTCTCTTTGATTGACTAAAAGGCTACTGGTACCCACAAATATGTCGCACTAATATAGCTATTGCTTAGACCATGTCGGTATACCCCGCACAGTTTCCACAACGTATTGCTATTTACCTATGAATGTTTCCCAAATTTGGGTAGAGGATTCAAACCCAAACAATAGAACCAAAGTGTAAAGCAAACAAGTCAAGCAAGATAAGCATGTAAATGTGATCTAAACCCTAAGGTAACCCCACTTTTCTTATTATATCCAGCAGAGTCGCCAGTTCTGTGATACGGTGGGAGAACTGACTTGAGGTTTTGCGTTTGTGTTTGCAAATGTTTCGGTTTAGCAAGAGTCGCCACCGACTTTTTATTTTATCCAAAGGAAAGGTCAAAAAGCATAGGAAAGACCTTTGAGATGTTTTCTTGGGTTCGGGGGGTAGATTATGAAAAGGGAAGGTGCTAGCACCCTTTTCATCCATGGTTTTCCATGGGCTCTTAGTTACTTGTTTTAGATCACTTGCTTTGCTTTTACAATTGTTTGAAATGGTGCTTTGTGTGGTTTTAAAAATATTTTGAAAAGAGGCCATCATTTTGGCAATCTTTGTAATGATTCTTGTTTGAAGAATGTATACAAAGATGTTTGTCTTTTGAAAAATGTTTCAATGTTTGAAAGTTTGTTGGGAAATGTTTTTGAAATTGTGTGTGTGTTTTTGAGATTAACAAGTGTGATACGGTGGGAGAACTGACTTGGGATTTTGCGTTTGTGTTTGCAAATGTTTCGGTTTAGCAAGAGTCGCCACCGACTTTTTATTTTATCCTAAGGAAATGTCAAAAAGCACAGGAAAGACCTTTGAGATGTTTTCTTGGGTTCGGGGAGTAGATTATAAAAAGGGAAGGTGTAAGCACCCTTTTCATCCATGGTTATCCATGGGCTCTTAGTTACTTGTTTATATCACTTGCTTTTCTTTTCAATTGTTTGAAATGGTGCTTTGTGTGTGTGGTTTTGAAAAATAGCAAGGATGTTTTGAAAGCTTTTGATCAAGTAACTAAGAGTTGTCTACCCTATTTTACTCAAAGATCTTTCTTATGTTTTTAACCCTTTTGACAGTGTTATTTCACCATTGTATTTGGTGAACAACCTTGTGTTAGGATGTTAAACGGGACAGGCACGGGTCATCGTATAGACCATGATAGCAATTGTGTCAAGTATCTTTGGCAATTTTCTTGAGGGACTTGATCATTTTTGTTTAGGCAACCAAGATAGCGTCATCGAGGGACTATGATCTTTTATTTTGTTTTTGTTTTGCCAAAGTACCCAACATGCATACCATGGCCCTTTTAAAGGCAACAAGTGGATGAAACCCTAGGGGTGCTTGTGTTTTTGATTGCATGCATTTGTCTTTGATTTTTTTGGTGGTCTATTTGTTTGATTTTATCTGCCATACACACCCTAGTTACTATACAGTATATGGAAAACAATAAATCACAGAAAATAAAATTCTACGCTATTACAATATTTAGGGGATGGGGGTACATATGCATGAATGGGGATTGTAAGTAAAAATAAGTCATAAGTTACTATTACAACCATATTGAATATGTACAATATAAGAAAGAAATGGACTTGTTTTAGAAAAAGTTTTTGTCTTAAGGAAATAAGTTAAAAGGAAAATGTTGTTATGTCCTTTTATGTTAATATAAACAAAAATGTGAAAAGGGAAAATAAATGCAAGGTAGAAACAACGTGTTGCTGCAAACAAAGAAACAAGGATCAGAAGTTCGGAAGCCAACCGTGTGGTGACTCAGAAGGAAGCGTCTGTGGGCATCAGAAATTCTGGATTGGCATACTCTGAAATCCTGCAAGACACGTTAGAGGGAAAACACAGAGGTTCTGAATGGTATGCAGCTAGTAAACCAAAAGTCAGAAGTTCTATATTACACTAAAACAATGAGCAAACGTCAGCAGTTCAGTGTATTTGACATGTAGGGAGAACTCAGAAGTTCTGTGCTGTGTTTGAACAGTGAGTGAGTCATCAGAAGTTCAGTGTTATGCTGAACCAGTGAATGAACCTTGGCAGTTCAGTGTTGTGTTGAACCAGTGAATAAACCTTGGCAGTTCAGTGTGTTATCAGCATGTAAGAATCAGAAGTTCAGTGTGTGTTAATAGTGAGAAACAAACATAAAAGTTTTGTGTGTTATCAGCATGTGAAAACCAGAAGTTTTGTATTACATTTCAACTCTTTTCTCATATTAATCAGCATGTCAGCAACTCAATCATTTTTGACAAAACAGCAAATCAGAAAAATAACAGCACAACAGTTCATAGAAGTTCTAATCCTAAGTCTGAGTCTAGCATTATTCTAGAAGTTCTGATCCATTGTTTTTCAGGTCATGCAATGATATGTGCAACATTAATACTATGATATTTACATGTTAATGATGTTCAGAATGAAAAACAAGTAAATTCAGGAAGACTTACCTGGAGCGTGCTTGGAGCTTTGAGTGGCTTCCTTTGGACGTTATGAGTCAGCAATAGAGACGGAAGATGGGTTGTGTCCTTTTGTTCAAAGGGAAGAACAAAGGTTTGTTTTTATGTATGAGAAATCTGGATTTTTATGAAGGTTTCATAACTTCCTTTTCTCTCTTTTGGCCAATATCTCTCTTCAAAAGCCAGCCCCTTGAACGTGTAATGGAGTCAAGTATTTATAGATGAATTTGTTGTGATTTGGAGGGAAAATCAAGTGGGATTTGAACCTATTTTGGTATCCTGTTCCTTTGCTTTTTCATCATAGTTTTCGTATGCTAGTTTGGTGTAATCATGAGATGCAGGTGTAGGCTGAGCCAGCTGCTTGTCATAGGTATGCAGCAAGTTGTATAAGCAATGTTTAGGGATTTGGTCAAGTTCTGACCAAAGCATTGAGAATAGCCTTCATGTGCTGAAGCGCTATCTTGTTCTTGAAGCAAGCATGGTGGTTGTCAGCGGGAATTAAGGAAAAGCAAAAAGCAAAGTATGGGCTTAGTACCAAAGTTGCTATCCCAAGATAGTAGAGGTACACGTGGTGGAAATCCTTTGGATAAAGACTCACAAGTGGTTGTGAGCATTAAATGATGATGAGACTTATCACAACCAGAAATCCTGCAACGTGAGATTCTACACCATGGCCTAGTTCTGGATCAGAAGTTCTGCTTCTGCGTAGAATCTATCCTCTGATCTTTGTATCTTCTGGTTCCAGCACGTTCTGAAGGAACTTTCAGACTTTCTAGAGAGCTTGCAGCACACTTCTTAACCTTCTTTGAATTACCCTGGCAAACTCTGACAGAAATTTTATGAAAACCGGCTCAGAAATTCTGATCCAACTCTCTTGAAAATGTCCAGAATTTTCTGAGTGTTATGGTGATAATATGGTCAGAAGTTCTGAGTTTTGTCATGCTTCTTAAACACTTAGAAAAAAAATTCTAAGTATTTAGAATTTGACTTTTCCAAAGTAAAATTTGACTTTTGAAATTCTTGATGAAACAAACTTCATATTCCAACATGTCTTAATGAAATATGATTTTTGAGATTTGATTTTGATCCAAAAGTCAAAGTTAGAATTCTCAGTGTGCAAATGACCATTTTGTCCTTGTAGACGACTTTTCTTGAAAATTTGCAGTTCAAGGCTTGGAATTGGATGGAAGCAAACTTGAGGACCCAGGGTGATTCCTTGAGAAATGAGAGGGAAAATTTTGGGGTGCAACAGCTGCCCCTGTTCAATCTTCTTACACCTGAAGAGTTAGATTGGTAAATCTGTCATTCGTGACTTAAAGGTGGAAGATGATTGAACACTAGAGTGCCCAGAAAATTTGCACTCGAAGATGTGTTAGTTGATTATGTAAGGAATGGGCTTAAAGATGCCATTTGGAGAGATAATGGATAGTTGTTGGAGATGGGCTTAAAGATGCCATCCAGAAATGATTGCTGGTATGTATCTGTAAGCTGGAACTGAATGATTATCAGAACGGCGTCCGTGTTTAGAGCGTATCTAAACTGTATCTGGGAGTGAGAAGGAACCTGGGTAGGGTTGCTTCATTGATGAGTCCGTGTGAAACTGCATCTGGAAAGGGAAGGAACCTGTATAGGGTTGCCCGATGATGAGTCCGTGTAAACTGCATCTGGAAGTGAGAAGGAACCTGTGTAGGGTTGCTTCATGATGGTCAAGTAGATAGTTGTCCTGGCTTGTTACAGGTGTTAATATGGAACTTGAAAAGGCTGATGTTAACCTTTTGCTGAAAAAGGTAAAATGTTAGTTGTATGCAATGTCATGATGTATGAAATGCGACATGTTTATTGAAGTGTATTTTCATCTGGGAAAATAAATCCTTGACAAATGTCAGGAAGTCGCTATATCCTGGACTGTTGTTGAAGAGTATGTGTGTCTTCAAGCTTTGCTTTAGAATATTTTTGTCGGGGATTCCTGTTTTGTTGTTTGAGGAGAACTTCGCTGGGGAATATTTGAAAACTCTGTGGGGAGTTGAGAATGAGAATCTTCATTCTGCTAGGGAAATTTGTGCTGAGGAGTCAAGAACGAGAATCTTCGATCTGCAGGGGATTTGACAAATTTATGCTGAGAGTAAAGAAGGCTCTGGCAACTTTACTGGAGAATCAAAGATGAGAATCTTGATTTTGTTGGGGAGTAAAAACTTTGTGGGGAATAGCTATATTGTCGGGGAGTAGCTATCCTGCCGGAGGGTAAGCTTGGGACTCTGGGAAAAGCTTATTCCTGTTTGGAAGAAGTTCAGGAGTTTAGGTTGTATGCCACCTTGAGAATGAGAATCTTCATTCTGTCGGGAATATCAGGAATTTGGGTTATATGCCACTTTGAGAATGAGAATCTTCATTTTGTCGGGAATATCAGGAGTTCGGGTTATATGCCACTTTGAGAATGAGAATCTTCATTCTGTCGGGAATATCAGGAGTTCGGGTTATATGCCACTTTGAGAATGAGAATCTTCATTCTGTCGGGAATATCAGAAATTCGGGTTATATGCCACTTTGAGAATGAGAATCTTCATTCTATCGGGAATATCAGGAATTCGGGTTATATGCCACTTTGAGAATGAGACTCTTCATTCTGTCGGGAATATCAAGAATTCGGATTATATGCCACTTTGAGAATGAGAATCTTCATTCTGTCGGGAATATTAGGAATTCAGGTTATATGCCACTTTAAGAATGATAATCTTCATTCTGTCGGGAATATCAGGAGTTCGGGTTATATGCCACTTTAAGAATGAGAATCTTCATTTTGTCGGGAATATCAGGAATTCGGATTATATTCCACTTTGAGAATGAGAATCTTCATTATGTCGGGAATATCAGGAATTCGGATTATATGCCACTTTGAGAATGAGAATCTTCATTCTGTCGGAAATATTAGGAATTCAGGTTATATGCCACTTTGAGAATGAGAATCTTCATTCTGTCGGGAATATCAGGAGTTCGGGTTATATGCCACTTTGAGAATGAGAATCTTCATTCTTTCGGGAATATTAGGAATTCAGGTTGTATGCTACTTTGAGAATGAGAATCTTCATTCTGTCGGGAATATCAGGAATTCAGGTTATATGTCACTTTGAGAATGAGAATCTTCATTCTGTCGGGAATATTAGGAATTCAGGTTGTATACCACTTTGAGAATGAGAATCTTCATTTTGTCGGGAATATCAGAAGCTTGGGTGTGTGCCAATCTACTGGGGAAGCAAGAATGAGAATCTTCATTCAGGCGTTTGGGTCAGGAGGTTGGGAGTATACCAATCTTATGAGGAAGCAAGAACGAGAGTCTTCATTCAGGCGTTTGGGTCAGGAGGTTGGGAGTATACCAATCTTCTAAGGTTTTGAGGATGAGGATCTTCATTCTGTTAACGGTATCAGGAGCTTAAGAGTATACCAATATTCTGAGGTTTCAAGGATGAGAATCTTCATTCTGTTAACGGTATCAAGAGCTTGGGAGTATACCAATCTTCTAAGGTTTCAAGGATGAGAATCTTCATTCTGTTAACGGTGTCAGGAGCTTGGGAGTATACCAATCTTCTGAGGTTTCAAGGATGAGAATCTTCATTCTGTTAACGGTTAACTATTATCTGGTCAACGTCCAGGTTTCACAGTGTCGTATTGCTATCTGGTCAACATCCAGGCTTCACAATACGAATTTTTGGTGAGAAGTTGATTGTATCTTTCCTGGAAGGTAAAGGTTAGTGGCATGACATATATCAAACAATGATGTTTCTCAAAATAAATGAGATTGTGTCGTATGATGTCCTGATGTACGGATGTGTAATGTTTTTCAAGACAACCTCCCGCTGAGGAAAATATATCATGAACTAGTGATGGAGAAAAGAGTTGGATTCTTCGTTTCTGATAGTGAAAAATCTGGAAGTGAATCAGAATAAATTGTTGAGATATTTATCTGAAACAACAAACCCGGAATATCTTCCACTGGTATAAGAATCAGGGAGATCTTAGCGTCGATCTGACTGAGCCAGAGAAGGTCTTGGATTAACTTTGACCCAACCGGATGATGAAGGAATCTTTGACGACTGCAACTCCAAAAGGTGATGAAGGAATCTTTGACGACTGCAACTTTAAAAGGTAATGAAGGAAACTTTGACGATTGCAACTTCAAAAGGTAATGATAACCTTTACCTGCCGGTCAATCTGCATATGTTATGAATGTTGTTGAAATGTAATTTGTTTTGGAGAATAAATCCTTGACAAATGTTGGGGAAATAAACCCATGACCACTGATCTGCTAGAGAGGTGATGAACTTCTCGAGGATTCTTTAAATTTCTTTTTCAGAAGTATTTTGGAGAGATTCGTCATTGCCCCTAGTATCAAATGTTTATGGCCCTGCCAGGAAATTTGGACTGTACGTAACCCTTTGATGAGATCGACGTTTAATTCCCCAAGTGATGGTGATAGAGACTTGCTCCTGGTTACTTTGCAATTGAGAGATTTCTTGAAATCTTGACTAGACTGCCCCAGGTTAACTGGACAATGCCAAGTCAGGTCCCATTTTGTTGATAGGAGATTTTTGCAACGGAAGTGTCATTCCACTTGAAGTGATTTTGTTCACTGAGAGAGCTTTTCGTTCATCGGAACTTTCACTGTGTGAATTTCTTCGTTGTCAAACAAATAGCCATATGCAAACAAATATATTCAAATAATGAAAAGTTTATGCTTGTCTCGAAGTTTTGAAAAATGCATTTTTAGCAGAAAACTTTTATAAGACAAATTCAACACAAGATTGAGAGTAAAGCCTTACAGGAGTCAGGATACCTTTTGTAACAGTATGCTTTCAAACTAACGCATGCTTCAATTAGGACTTTTGAAGGGTTGTGACGTGGCCTGGTTCACGGTTTAAGAAACAAAGGATAAAGGCTCAAAGTATATTTGTACCCACCCGCTCTTCGTGATGTTCTTCAATCCTAAACTCATTTAATTGTGCGTTTGAACTCCAAATGAGTCTGGAACAACGTTTTTGGTGATGGTTCACACAAGTTGAATTTTTTGGAAGGCAGTCTTTTTTTTTGCAACATTTTTTTCATGTTGTTGAGGTTTTGTAATGACCTCTTTCTCTTTTTTTTTTGTTATCCCTAATGTTTGCCTGATTGTTCCTGTTTTTGAGATTACAGTCAGCGGGATGCCCCAGCTTTCTTAAGCCTCCTTTGTAGGTTTTGGCTCGGTGGGCTTTTCTTTTTTGAGAGATAATGACTGCCTATGAGATAAGGAACCATCACTGTATTTTGGTTCCAAAGGAAAAAAAAATTTGATGTCATTCATTGTATTATGAACTGAGAGTTTGCGGCTTCAACGCACATTTTGAATTAACTGAGCGACTACCCTGCCCCAGGTTTGATTAAAAGGTTTCAATTTGTGTTTAAAACATAAAACTTCTACTTCTTTGGCTCAAAGGGGTTGACTAGGAATTATCTTCCTTATAACTCTAGTGTTTAGGATTTGAAAGAAACGCCTGTACATCGTCAGCAAGGTCTGTCCAAAAGCATACTGTATGAGATTATGGCATTGTTTCGTCATCCTCCCTCTAAAGGCTTGTAACTTTTAGCAAGAGTTAAATGCCATAAAAAAAGTAGAAGGCATAATTCAAGAATAGTGAAAACGAATAGATGAATTCAAGACAAACATATGCAATGCATTAATGAAACAGAGTTTGACATCAACAGATAATTGTTTGAATAACAAAAGAAATTACAACTTGAAAATTCAAATGAAACAAAAGTTTCTTAGTTCGAACTTTGTCATTTTAGGTGGAGAATCCTCAGCGGAAGATCTTCATCTGGCCATCCTGTGTGAATTCCAGCACTCCTCTGTCAATCAAGTCTTGAGTCTTGTTTTTCAAAGCCCAACAGTCGCCAGTGTCATGTCTAGGACTATAGGAGTGGTATGCACAAAATGCATTGGGGTGATAGCCAGGAGCAGAGGTATTGGGATTCCGAAGAGGATCCCTTAATACAGTCAGATTGACCTCTAGCAAGCGTTCCAGTACTTGAGATAATGGAATGTCAATCTCAGTGAAGCGCCTTCCAGATGTATTTTGCTTACGCCGATTACCCCGTTGATGCTGGCGAGGTTGTTGTTGGGCTTGTGACCCTGAAGCAAGCTGGGGAGACTTTCCCTTGTCTTCTTGTCTCCAAGGAGGCTGAATGATGACTTGATCCTCAACCCTAGTTGTTTTCCCCAATGGGTTACATCCATCTTGAAGTAGTTTGTTGATTAGGACCCTTAGCTCCTCTTGTCCTCGAGCCAGGTTTTGAATGAGAGCCGTCTGGCCCACCAGTTGTCCCATCATTTGGATTTTCATTGTTGCCAACTCAATCTGTAGCCCTTCCAACTGATCATTCATGATGCCGCCTGGATTCCCTAGGACCATGCCCCTTGTGAGGAGAGATTTCACCTCTTCCTGCCCCTGGGACAGGTTCAAGAACATTTCCTGAAGTTGAGCATTTTGAGCCTGGATATCTTTGACAGTCCTCTCTAGAGCCATCTCTACTGAAATAAACAGTAAGAGAATAAGGAGACCTGAAAAGGGAAAATTTGTCATGATGCAATGCATGATATGTGGATGTATGTTTTCAAGGATCTCGCGGGGTAAACACAAGAAAATGTTAGAGGTTGAACTTCAATCAACATCTTTGATTGGAGAACTTTATGTTGGTGGATGCCTTTCCACGAGAATCAAGCTCACCATGTCAAGTGGGTCATAACCCTCTATTCAAGTTGTTGTACTTGATCTTTGACGGTGTTTGTTTAGAGGAAAATGGATCATCTTGCCCTTTGGTAGACGTATGGTTCAACGTGACCCTGCATCAAAGACCCTTGAGATCCTTGAAATGGTTATTGAAAATGCTATGGTATGATGTTATGATGTTATGTACAAGTATGCAAAAGTAAGCAAAAGGTATATACAGATAATCACATTCACACAAAGCAGACAAATCCTTAGGTTTAGGCTTGCATGGGGTTCGTAGGTAAGTACCCTCTTGAAGTTAGTTGTCTCAACCTGTCCTAGAGATAGTAACCGGGCTCTAAGGAGCTCAATATCACTGGATTATTTTCTGTGTTCATTGTTTCGATTTAGCCACTTTACTGGCGATTGAAATATTCCAAGAAAACAACCCTCAATGAGTGTAGTATCAAGTATCTACCAACTTCGGACTGCACCAAAGCCGGTCATCTCACTACCCCTAAAAAAGGCCAAGATGGTCAAGTAAGGTTCTAAGAGTTCATTAGTGCTTCATGACATCACTCAGCGGTCCCGTATTCTCTTTGATTGACTCAAAGGCTACCAGTACCCACAAATATGTCGCACTAACGTAGCCACTGCTTCAACCATGTCGGTATACCCCACACAGTTCCCTCGCAGTTTATTGATACTTACCTAAAAGGTGCCCCCAAATTCGGGTGTAGGATTTAAAACAAACCCAAGCAAGGACCCAAATGTAAAGCAAACAAGGAAAACAAGATAAGCATGCAAAGGTGAACTAAAACCCTAAGGTAACCCTACTTTTCAAATGATCCCCATCAGAGTCGCCAGTTCTGTGATACGGTGGGAGAACTGACTTGGGATTTTGCATTTGTGTTCGCAAATGTTTCGGTTTAGCAAGAGTCGCCGCCGACTTTTTATTTTATCCTAAGGAAAGGTCAAAAAGCACAGGAAAGACCTTTGAGATGTTTTCTTGACTTCGGGGAGTAGATTATGAAAAGGGAAGGTGTAAGCACCCTTTTCATCCATGGTTATCCATGGGCTCTTAGTTACTTGTTTAGATCACTTGCTTTGCTTTTCAATTGTTTGAAATGGTGTTTGTGTGTGTGGTTTTGAAAAATAGCAAGGATGTTTTGAAAGCTTTTGATCAAGTAACTAAGAGTTGTCTACCCTATTTTACTCAAAGATCTTTCTTATGTTTTTAAACCTTTGACAGTGTTATTTCACCATTGTATTTGGTGAACAACCTTGTGTTAGGATGTTAAACGGGACAGGCACGGGTCATCGTATAGACCATGATAGCAATTGTGTCAAGTATCTTTGGCAATTTTCTTGAGGGACTTGATCATTTTTGTTTAGGTAATCAAGATAGCGTCATCGAGGGACTATGATCTTTTATTTTGTTTTTGTTTTGCCAAAGTACCCAACATGCATACCATGGCCCTTTTAAAGGCAACAAGTGGATGAAATCCTAGGGGTGCATGTGTGTTTGATTGCATGCATTTGTCTTTGATTTTTTTGGTGGTCTATTTGTTTGATTTTATCTTACCATACACACCCTAGTTACTATACAGTATATGGAAAACAATAAATCGTGGAAAATAAAATTCTACGCTATTATAATATTTAGGGGATGGGGGTACATATGCATGAATGGGAATTGTAAGTAAAAATAAGTCCTAAGTTACTATTACAACCATATTGAATATGTACAATATAAGAAAGAAATGGACTTGTTTTAGAAAAAGTTTTTGTCTTAAGGAAATAAGTTAAAAGGAAAATGTTGTTATGTCCTTTTATGTTAATATAAACAAAAATATGAAAAGGGAAAATAAATTCAAGGTAGAAACAGCTTGTTGCTGCAAACAAAGAAACAAGGATCAAATGTTCTGAAGCCAGCCGTGTGGTGACTCAGAAGGAAGCGTCTGTGGGCATCAGAAGTTCTGGATTGGCATACTCTAAAATCCTGCAAGACACGTTAGAGGGAAAACACAGAGGTTCTGGATGGTATGCAGCTAGTAAACCAAAAGTTAGAGGTTCTGTATTACACTAAAACAATGAGCAAACGTCAGCAGTTCAGTGTATTTGACATGTAGGGAGAACTCAGAAGTTCTGTGCTGTGTTTGAACAGTGAGTGAGTCATCAGAAGTTCAGTGTTATGCTGAACCAGTGAATGAACCTTGGCAGTTCAGTGTTGTGCTGAACCAGTGAATAAACCTTGGCAGTTCAGTGTGTTATCAACATGTAAGAATCAAAAGTTCAGTGTGTGTTAATAGTGAGAAACAAACATAAAAGTTTTGTGTGTTATCAGCATGTGAAAACCAGAAGTTCTGTATTAAATTTCAACTCTTTTCTCATATTAATCAGCATGTCAGCAACTCAATCATTTTTGACAAAACAGCAAATCAGAAAAATAACAGCACAACAGTTCATAGAAGTTCTAATCCTAAGTCTGAGTCTAGCATTATTCTAGAAGTTCTGATCCATTGTTTTTCAGGTCATGCAATGATATGTGCAACATTAATACTATGATATTTACATGTTAATGATGTTCAGAATGAAAAACAAGTAAAGTCAGGAAGACTTACCTGGAGCGTGCTTGGAGCTTTGAGTGGATTCCTTTGGACGTTCTGAGTCAGCAATAGAGACGGAAGAGTGGTTGTGTCCTTTTGTTCAAAGGGAAGAACAAAGGTTTGTTTTTATGTATGAGAAATCTGGATTTTTATGAAGGTTTCATAACTTCCTTTTCTCTCTTTTGGCCAATATCTCTCTTCAAAAGCCAGCCCCTTGAACGTGTAATGGAGTCAAGTATTTATAGATGAATTTGTTGTGATTTGGAGGGAAAATCAAGTGGGATTTGAACCTATTTTGGTATCCTGTTCCTTTGCTTTTTCATCATAGTTTTCGTATGCTAGTTTGGTGTAATCATGAGATGCAGGTGTAGGCTGAGCCAGCTGCTTGTCATAGGTATGCAGCAAGTTGTATAAGCAATGTTTAGGGATTTGGTCAAGTTCTGACCAAAGCATTGAGAATAGCCTTCATGTGCTGAAGCGCTATCTTGTTCTTGAAGCAAGCATGGTGGTTGTCAGCGGGAATTAAGGAAAAGCAAAAAGCAAAGTATGGGCTTAGTACCAAAGTTGCTATCCCAAGATAGTAGAGGTACACGTGGTGGAAATCCTTTGGATAAAGACTCACAAGTGGTTTTGAGCATTAAATGATGATGAGACTTATCACAACCAGAAATCCTGCAACGTGAGATTCTACACCATGGCCTAGTTTTGGATCAGAAGTTATGCTTCTGCGTAGAATCTATCCTCTGATCTTTGTATCTTCTGGCTCCAGCACGTTCTGAAGGAACTTTCAGACTTTCTAGAGAGCTTGCAGCATACTTCTTAACCTTCTTTGAATTACCCTGGCAAACTCTGACAGAAATTTTATGAAAACCGGCTCAGAAATTCTGATCCAACTCTCTTGAAAATGTCCAGAATTTTCTGAGTGTTATGGTGATAATATGGTCAGAAGTTCTGAGTTTTGTCATGCTTCTTAAACACTTAGAAAAAAAATTCTAAGTATTTAGAATTTGACTTTTCCAAAGTAAAATTTGACTTTTGAAATTCTTGATGAAACAAACTTCATATTCCAACATGTCTTAATGAAATATGATTTTTGAGATTTAATTTTGATCCAAAAGTCAAAGTTAGAATTCTCAGTGTGCAAATGACCATTTTGTCCTTGCAGACGACTTTTCTTGAAAATTTGCAGTTCAAGGCTTGGAATTGGATGGAAGCAAACTTGAGGACCCAGGGTGATTCCTTGAGAAATGAGAGGGAAAATTTTGGGGTGCAACAGCAAGGATTGTTTGCAAATTGATCAAGTAACTAGGAGTTGTCTACTCTAATCAAAAGTCTTTCTTGTACATTTTTAACCCTTTGACATTGTTGTTTTACCATTGTATTTGGTAAACAAACTTATCTTTGGATGTTAAACGGGACAGGCGTGGGTCATCATATGACCATGATAGCAATAGTGCCAAGTATCTTAGCAAGTTTTTGAGGGACTAGATCATTTTTGTTTAGGCAACCAAGATAGCGTCATCGAAGGACTATGATCTTTTTGTTTTGTTTGATTTTGCCAAGATACCTTGCATGTATACCATGGCCATTTTAAGGCAACAAAGTGGATGAAACCCTAGGGGTGCTTGTGTGCATTGTGTTGTCATTTTTCATGCATTTTTGTCTTGTATTAAGTCATGCTATTTGTTTTGATTTTTGGTCTTTTGCATACGAACCCTAGTTCTTACTATCATGGTATAATGAAAGCAATAAAATGCGTAAAGTAAATCCAGATTATTACAACATTATTATGGGAAGGGGTTACAAGTTTGAATAAGGGGATATTGCTCAAAATAATACCCTAATTTACTATTACAATCCAATTGAATTTATTGTACAAAATAAATAAATAAGCAAATATTTAAATATACAATTAAATGTAAATATGCACAAATGTTTTTGTATTTATTTTATGTATGTAAAAATGAATTTATTTATGTCCTAAAAATAAGAAAATAAAAATAATTATTTTTGAAAAGGGTGAATAATAATAAGAAAATAAGCAAATAATTATTATTTATTTATCCATTTTTTTGTTTAAGAAAAATAATAATAATATATACAAAGATGTTAAAAATTAAATATTGCATGAAAATATTAATTTAAGTGTATAAATAATAAAAATTAAAATATATAATATTTTTATATTATTTACAAATTTTATTTAGAAAAATAAGTTATATTAACCTAATAAACTAATTTTATGCCATGAAAAATAATAAAATAAAATGCAAAAATTAAGAAAATAATTTTTTGGTTTTTTAATGTTCAAGAAAAAAATAATAAAGTCAGAAATCACAAAAGAAATAAAAAATAATACAAAATATAACAAATGGGCCATGGGGGTGCAGAAAGTAAACAGGGGGTGTCAAAAGAACAAATCCCAAGCGCCAGGCCCATCTAGCTTTGTCCCTGACCTTGGAACAAACACGCGCGCGCCCTGTTCAGTTCAAACTGTATCTCCTACATACGTGCTTAAAAACAAAATCTTGCAACATGAAACTTGTAGCATTTTTAGTCACGATTCCATTGATATAAAAAACTTGACCCAACTCTCAAAGATCAGAGAGAATTTAAGTGGCCCTAAATCTTGACCTAGTTTTTTCAGCAACTTCAACTATCAAATACTCCTAGCTCAGTTAATATAAATGAAATCTACGCATATGTACAGCTCAAGGAACTTAAGGACTACATTTTTGCTTCATAAACCTAAGCCTAAGTATGTCTAAATAGAGAGATAGAAACTTAGAAAATACCTTGTTCAGTTGAAGTTGAATATGGCAATGTAGCAACTTTGAGTGAGGCCTGAGGTACTTGTGAGCTTGCCTGAAGTTGTCTCAACCTTTCCCAATGCTCAGCTTGCTTTGAAATGGCTTGAATTTCCCTATAGAAGTAAACCTGGAAACTCAGAAATTGAAAATGGTGAATCACGAAATAGGGGTTACAGTTGTTGGACAAAGGCCTGGACAGCTTAGGTATGATGTATGGAGTGTGTTTGAAGTGGTTCAATATAAAACGCACGAGTGAAATATGTTTTGGCTTGTGATTTGCAGAGATGGCCCTGTTTTGGGCAGAAGTTGGTGTTTTTGTGTTTAGGGTGTTTGGAAGCTTGGAAAATCGTGTCTTCTGGCTTGGTACAATATGTTGAGGTTGTTTGAAAATGTTACCAGACTTGGTTTTATCAGATACTCAAGTTATGTTCACTTTTGCAAGTTGGCTTGTTTTTGAAGAAAAGGTTGAGTTGACAAAGCCAAAGCCTGTACAGGCTAGCTCAAGGTCTGCATAGGGTTGGTGAACTTTGCCTGATATTTGTGGAGTTTGTTTTCAGCAAAAGCTTTGGTCCATGGCTCAAGATAAACAAAGTTTGTAAAAGCTAACTTTATCAAAGTAGCAATGTTAACTTTTTGTCATTTTTGGATTAAACCCTTGTACAAAGTTTCAAAGATCAGAACAATGCCATTAAACATTGTATTTGCATTCAATTTTGGAGTGTAAAAAGGATTATAACCTGTAATGCAAGTACAAGCATGATTCAAACTGATTTGCAAGTTGTAACATGGTGCAAAATGCCTTGGCCAAAAGTGATAATTTTCCATTTTCAAACTTTCGATTCTCCCTAACCATAAATGATCTTGGAGAGTTCTTGGACATTTTGGAAAGCTTGTAACATGCTCTATAATCCATATTTGAAATTAATTTTGAGATTCCAAAGGGAACTAGGTGAAAAGTTGCCATGAAGTTAGGTCAAAAATGTGCCTAAACTAGGGCAAAATTTGACTAAGTTAAAAGTTTCATGGACCCCTATTCACAAAATCATAACTTGAGATCCAAGCATATTTTGGGAAAACTTTGTGAATTAAAGTTGTAGATTTTGTGGAAGAATACAACTTTCATGTTGGAATTTTTCTTTGAATCCAATTGCATAATGGTGAAAAAGTTGGGAAAAGATGGGAAAAAATAAGAAATTTTCATAACTTAGAAAATTTCTAAGTTATGAAAATTTTCAATCTTAAACCCTAATTTTCAAAATTAGGTTTATTGGTGAAAAAGTTTCATGTTTTGACACATCTTGATGAAAAATGACCCTTGGCACTTGATTTTGACCAAAAAGTCAAAGTTTGACTTTTCAGTGTACAGTTGATTTTTGATCAGTTGACTGGAAAATTCATTTGTCAATCCAATGCATTTGAGATCTTTTGAGCCTTGTAATTAGGTCAAGATGATGCCATTGAGTCCTTGAAACCATGCTTGAACCCAATTTGCCATTGGCTAGGTGAAAAATCAGAAATTGCCTTTCTACAGTCAAAACCCTAAAAATGACCATTTTGCCCTTTTGATGATCTGATCAAATTTCTTGAGGAGTTGTGGTCCAAACTTGATCAAATGGTTCATATGAGTCTATAATGTTGATGTGGATAAAAAATTATGAAGTTTGACTGTAAATTGACCATGGTTGACTTTTTCCCCAATATAGTTGATTTTTAGGTCAACTGTCCAATTGACTGGGCAAAAAAGTGATTCAAGGCTTGCAACTTGGTATGGGCAATCTTAGAGGTCCAACATGAAGTATGAAAGTCACATGAGGCATTAATAGTCCAAAAATCCTTGTGAAAACTCAAACCCTAATTTCAAGTCATCAGTGCAAGGAGATGCCTTGAGCTGAGCAAACCTTAATTCTGTCTGGAGTCTAAAGATTCTTGTGGGGAAAATCTTGATAAAATGAGAGGGAAAATTTTGGGGTACAAAAGTATGCCCACTGGAATGAGTACCAAAGACGCCTTCTTGCATGTCTTGCATAATTTCCTCTGCTTCCTTCTTGTCCATACAACGAAGCAAAGTCGAATCATGATTGCGCTTGTATAAAATCCCATTGCTCAAGAAGAAATTAGCCGAGAACCTCCGTAGGAATTTCTTGTTATTGATAGATTCCCCTTCAGGGTATTCTTGATCCTCAATGTATCTTTTTACTTCATGAAACTAAGGTTTTTCTTCTACTCCATTAGTATCAACGAACAACCCTCTGACCTTCTGCAGTAAAGTTCAAACCAAACGTGTCAAATTTGCAAGGGATATTAGGAAGCTGACCCCAAATTGTACAAGCACCTTCTTCTATAGTTTCTTTGGCATCTTTTAAGGAAACCATCTTGTGAGGAACCCTGGTAGTCTTTGGAATGGTATAAACATATTGAACAGCAGTAGGGGAAATCACTTCAAAAGCTTGGCAGGGAGTCTCGATGAATTCCCCATCCATCTCCATGTATCGGAATGAATTCAAATGGCTGAACATGTACTCCTCTTCTCTGTAGACAGTAACAATCTTCTCTTTCACAGGATATTTTAATTTCTGGTGTAAGGTAGAGGTAACAGCGCATGTCCCATGAATCCAGGGGCATCCTAATAGATAAGAATAAGCTGGTCGAATGTCCATTACGTAGAAGGTGGATTCAAAGATCTGTGAACCCACTTTGATACGAATATCCACTTCTCCATGTACCATTCTTTTATACCCATCAAAGACTCGAACTATAATGTCATTGGGTTTCAGCACAACCCATTCACAATTCAGTCTGTCAAGAGCGCCCTTTGGCAGAACATTTAGAGAAGATCCAGTATCAACTAATACATGAGCCAACGTAGTGCCCTTGCATTCAATGGAGACATTCAGGGCCATATTATGATTTCTCCCCACTGGAGTCAAGTCAGCATTGGAGAAGCCTAATCCATTATCAGTTGTTAAACTAGCAACATAACTTACAAATTAATCGGCAGAAATCTCTTGTGGTACATGAGCAGTCTTCAAAAATTTCATTAAAGCTTATGCATGGGCTTCAGAACACAGTAGTAAAGATAACATGGAGACTTTGGATGGGGTCTGCCCCAGTTGTTCAACAATTTTATAGTCGCTCTTGCGGATGATTTTCAAAACCTCTTCCAACTCTTATCCAAAGGTGTCCTTGATTGTAGCTTCTTTTGGTGCCTTCATTTGGGCAGGCTCTGCCATTGGCTCTTTACCTCGAGCTTTGGCAGTTGTCTTGGTAACTGTGACTTGAACAGGTGGAGATATTTCTAAGGAGAAAATCCTTCTGCTTCTAGTAATTTTGTTTGTCCCCGCAATATTGTCAATATTGGGATCAGCCTCTTCATCATCTTCGTCAGGAAACTCTTGTTTAATTCCATGGTAATAGACGCCAGACCCATGATTCCAAGGAATAGCCTTCTTCGAGGAATATGGGATGGGTCCAGGTGTTATAATGATCAAGGGAGAAGCTTTTGGATTGGCAGTAATCCTTACAGGACCCTTGGAAGTGATCCTAAAAGGAGTACCAGATATGACAGACAAATCTCGGCACAAATTCTCAGCATATGGAACTTTCTCAATCAAATTTACATGCTCATCCATCAGGCGTTGAACTCCTTCCTTCAGTAACCCGCATCCGTTAGGTTGAACTTCATAGTAATAACATTCTTTAATGCAACCCAGAAATAAACCGGCTTGTAGGAAACTCTCCTTGATTGTTGAGAGAGGAATAACCACATCATTTATGGAGGTAACATACAAAACATCTTCAATAGCACTTATGCATTTGTCATGCTTAGGCATAGAAGCAGTAATCACGTTTGGAGTCTCTGGAGGGTCGAACTCAATTTCTTTGTTATCAATCATGTCTTGAATTTTGTTTTTCAAGGCCCAACAGTTATGTCGTGCCCAAGATTGTTCGAATGATAGGCGCACCTTGCATTTGGATTGTACTTTGGAGAGGATGTGTTGGGATTTTGAGGAGGATCCCGCAGTGAAATGAGTTCAACCTTTAAAAAATGTTGTAATGCTTGAGCCAATGGCATATTAATCCTAGTAAACTGCCTCCTCAGAGCGTCTGACCTATGCTGGTTGCCATGTTGTTGTTGTTGAGCAGGCTCCAGATTAGATATCAACACTGCTCCCACGGACTAATGGTGGTCATTTTTACTACGGCTTTTCTGGCCATAGACAACATTAGTTTCTTTTTAACCATCGAACGGCTTCTTCACAACATTAGAAGTAGCGGCCATTGAAATCTTCCCACTCTTAATACCACTTTCAACTCTTTCTCCTATCAGAATTAGCTCAGTGAAGTCAGATGAAGAACTCCCAATTAGATGATTAAAGAATGGGCCTGTCATAGTACCTATGAACATATCAACTAATTCTCGATCAGACAAGGGAGGTTAGACCCTTCCATCTAAGTCTCTCCACTTTTTGGCATACTCCTTGAACCCTTCATTTGAACCCATGGACATGTTTTGCAATTGTACATGAGTCGGCGCCAGGTCAACATTATATTGATACTACTTGTAGAAAGTAGTAGCCAAGTATTTCCATGTGTGAATGTTGGTCCCTTCCAACTAACAGAACCATTCAAGTTGAGTATCGGACAAACTTTCTTGAAAGAAATGGACCCATAATTTCCTGTCAGCAGTATAAGGTTAGATTTTCCGAACATACAACCTCAGATGAAGTTTGGGACAAGAGACTCCATCATATTTAGCAAAGATAGGGATCTTGAATTTGTGAGGGATGACCACCCCCAGGATCATACCTAGCTCTCCAAAATCCAATCCAGGCACTTTCTAGATTTCCACAGCTTTGAGTCGGTCTTCCAACTGCTTATATTTGTCATCTACAGGAGGATAATGTTCGTCGGAGTAGTCTTCATCCTCAAAAACCTGATTATTTCTATCTTCACCCCCTGACACTTTTTTCATCCTCCTCTTGGTTGTCTTCTTCCTCAGAGGAAACATCATTCACTCGAACTGGTTGAGCAGGACCTTTGAATCTTCTCCACGTGTTAAGGATAATATCCCGCTTCTTAGTCTTCTTTTTCGTGGTGAGGAGTGTCATCATCTCTTGTTTCCCTTTGGCCAGATTCAGAAGAGTCTCTTGAGATTGTGCATGATGAGTTTGCACATCCTTGACAGTTTGTTCCAAGGCCATCTTACTGAAATGAATAGTAAATAGATGAGGAAACCTATATTGGGAAACCTGTTTATAAAATGATGCATGATATGTGGATGCAATGTTTTCAAGGACCTTAGGAGATTTAAATTTTCCAACCGAGAGGAAACAAAAACAAATATTTTTATTAGTAAGTTCAAGATTACAATTTCCTCTTAGGCTTATAATGAAAAGAAAGAGGGTCTCAAAAAGACAACAATGTGAACTTCTAAAACCTAATACTCAAATCTCCCATGGACGCTTCCTCTTCGTGTCGATGTATGCATTAAGTCTTTGCTCCTCATGAAGTTTCTTTGTGAGCTCTAACACTTTATTTTCACTTGCATAGAATTGAGCTTCAAAGGTGTCATGTTCTTCCTTGAGTTGAATCCATAACTTCTGCAATTCTTCGAGGCCAGTAGGCATGTCCGGGTGGAGGATGATGCAAGAAACATCTCCTTCGATAACAGGCTCTAAGATCACCGGTAGAACAGTTGGATATGGCATCATAAGGTTTTGAGTGCGAGCTCGTACCCATGTGAGATAGTGCTCCAAAGGGATAGAATTCTTTTATCCTAAAGTTTTAATATCAACCTTGTTTACCATGCCCCGAGCATGTATAAACATTTGACGATAACCTTGAGGATCATTTTCGTAGTCGAACATAATACCCTGGATATGTGCGTCATGAGGACCATCTCTTTGATCATAACCAAATTTTCATAGATCCAGAGAAGGGTTGTAAGTAATACCTCCTCTAATTCCGAGGAGTGGAACATTAGGGAATTCCCTACAACGGTCAATGATAGTAACATCTTCCAGAGATCGAGAACACCAATAGATATTTGAATGAGAAAGCGACATCATCCTTTGAGACCACCTCAAAACTTGTTCATTCTTCAATAGTGATCAGGGAAGGTGTGAAATAAACTACCTAGATAGCAAAGGTATGCAACACATAAGAGTCCCTCACTTCCTCTTTGTACGAGTGTGAAGAGAATACAGAATGTCTCCGAGTAAAGTAGGTACATGGTCACGAGAAGAAATATTTTGATGGTGTTCACATCTATGAGTTGGTCTGGATTAGGGAATAGCACCAAACCATTGATCAACAAAGCCAAGATTTCCTCAAAAGCTTGAAAACTCATAGGATCCAAAAACAGCCGAGCCTTCTCAAACAAAAATTTAGCTAGAAAACCCTTGACTCCACTCCTTGTTTCCCAATTAGATACAATGTTCGACCGCTTCATATGTAAGGTTGCTGCAATTTCTTCAGGTTGTGGATCTTTCTCTAAACCACTGAAAGGTGCCTGATCAAGAACAGGTACTCCCAGTAGCTTAGAGAACTCTTCCATTGTGGGTACCATCTGATAATCCGGAAAGCTGAAGCACTGATGTGCGGGATCAAATAACTGAAATAAAACACTCATCATGTCTTTTTTTAAACTCGAGGTAACCAAACTGAGTAGATGACCATGCCTCTTGGTAAATTGAGAGCTTTCAGGAACTTTTGAGACTAACTCCTTAAGTTGAGAAGGTATCCTCACAAAACTGATTTGGATAGTGTTTATGTAAGCGGAGGCCATAACCTACAAAACAGAACAAAGATAAATCTCTAGGTCCTTGAAATGGTTAGTAAAAATGATATGGTATGATGTCATGATGTTATGATGTCATGTTCGAATAATTAATCATACACAAACAAAACACACAAGGCCTTAGGTTTAAGCTTGCATGGAGTTTGTAGGTAAGTACCCTCTTGAAGTTTTTAGTCGGCTTAAATTGTCCTAAAAGAAGTAACCGGGTTCTAGGAGCCTCAATATCACTGATCTTTCTCCCAGACATTGTTTCAGCACAAGCATCTAATTTGCGACCAAAATATCCCGAGAATCCAATCTCAATGAGTGTAGTATTGAGTATCAACCAACTTCAGTCTGCACTAAAGTCGGCCATCTCACTACTTTCTAATGGCTAAGTTGTGTCAACTAAGGTTCTAAGGTCAGTTAGTTCTTATGACACCACGCAGCAGACCAGCATTCTCCTTGACTTACTCAAGGGACACCATCACCAACCAACATGTTACACTAACGTAGCCATAATTTCAACCATATCGATCTACATCGTATATTTTTCATGATATATTGCTACTTACCTAAAATTCCCCCAGATCTGGGAATAGGATTTATACAAGAAATAAACCCAAGCATATCCCGAAATATAAAGAATACAAAGAAAGAAAGTAAAGCAATAAAGGTGATCTAACTCTTAAGGTAACCCCACTTTTAGTTTAGTCCCCAGCAGAGTCGCCAGTTCTGTAATACGGTGGGAGAACTAACTTTAGGGTTTTGCATTTTATCGCAAATGTTGCGGATAGCAAGAGTCTCTATCGACTTTTCTTTTATCCGATAAAGGAAAGGGTGAAAAGAACAAGAAAGACCTTTTGAGAATTTTCTGAGTTCGGGGGGTAGGTTATAAAAGGGAAGGTGTTAGCACCCTTTTCATCCGCAGTTATCTACGGGCTCTTAATTGCTATCTCACTTTTTAAAATGCTTTGTGTTTGTGTGTATTTGCAAATATTTTGAAAATGCCTAAGTGCGACAATTTTGTAATGATTCTCGTATCGTTGAGAATGTATACAAAATGTCTGTTTTTGAAAATATTTTGAAAGAAGGTGTTATTTTGTGAAAAGATGTTTTGTTTGAAAATATTTTGAAAATGCCTAAGTGTGGTAACTTTTTAATGATTCTCGTATCGTTGAGAATGTATACAAAATGTTTGTTTCGAATATATTTGTTGGAAGAAAGTGTTTATTTTTGAATGTGTGGGGTGTTTTGTTTTGAAAAGTTTGTGAGCAAGCGACTACGAGCGATTTACCTACTCAAAAATTCTTTCGCGTTATTTTCCTCTTCTTTTAGATAGTTATATCCTACCATTAGTTAGTAGGAAGCCCTATCATTGGGTGTGAGGGACAGACGTGGGTCATCGTACAGTCATAGAAGGCAACTTGTAGGACACTTTAGAAATTATCTTAAGGGACTAATATCGTTTTCCGAAGGCATCATCAAAGGGTCATCGAGGGACTACAATCTTTTAACTGAGGGTCTTTGCTAAAGCATCCCATGTTCGAGGGATATGACTGTTTAAATCTGAGGCAACAAGTGAGGGTTATCCTAGAGGTGCGTGTGTGCAAAGTGTTTTGATTTCAAGTATTGCCATGATTAGGTTTTCTAATGTTTGCCCTTTATCTTGCCATACAGTCCTATTAAACTA
Organism: Vicia faba; assembly: GCA_948472305.1. Lineage (NCBI taxonomy): Eukaryota > Viridiplantae > Streptophyta > Magnoliopsida > Fabales > Fabaceae > Vicia > Vicia faba. The sequence continues at coordinate 1,123,028,004 of OX451739.1, read as the reverse complement.
ATAGTAAATAAGGAAAGCAGTAAATTGCGGAAATTAAATATCCTACGCTATTACAATGCTTCGGGAATAGGATACAAACTTATGAATGGGGATGAAAAATAAAGTAAACCTAATTATCTATTACAGGCCGTTAGCAGTTACAATATTGGAAAATAATAATGCGAAAATAAAGTTTGTGAAGGTGGTGAAAAGGTGAGAGATGTTTAAGAAACCCTAAAATATTTCTAGGTGTTTAAGAAAATATTTTGTTGTTTTTGTTTAGAAAAATATTTGATAGTGTAAAATAATAACAAAACCTAATTCTAATTATTTTACAAATTAATTAACAAAATAAATCAAATTGATTAAATTAAATTAATTTTTATTTATAAAAATTATATTAATTAATTAAAACCTAAATCTAAAAATTTTTATGATTTTTTTTCTGATTTTATAAAAAAAATGAAATTGATTAAAAAGAAAGAGAATTAAATTAAAACAAAAAAAAAAGAAAATTAATGGGCCTGGTTGTAAACAAGTAATAGTGGTGGTGAGAAAAAAACAAAAATGTCTAGGCCCAAATCAGGGAGCCTAGGTTGCTACGCTGGATCCAATGGATGTGACTTTCAGGAGGTGCATCATGGGGCTTGCGTTTGGTGTTTTGGATCTGTATTGATTGAGATCAAGTGGTTGGGGGCTGAAGATGCATGGTATACGTATTGGGCTTGTTCACATTGAATCTGCAAGAAAAACATGTAAAAAAACAAAAGGATGCTGATGAGGCTCGAACCCATGTCTCTCAAGTATACGCGCGCTTGTTTTACCACTGGGGTGACTTTTTCATCTGATTATGAAACAACACCCAATAAATATATTACAAGCTCATTTTACAAATTTGAAAATGCTATCTTCTTCTTCCTCGGATGCCCAGACACAACAACACCATTGATGATTGTTGTACCCCAAAATTTGCCCTCCCATTTCTCACTGATTTCTCCTCACAAAGCTCTTGAAGCTCAAGATCCAGTTAGGATTTCATCTGCTCAAGACTCCTCCTTGCACTGCTAACCCCAAATTAGGGTTTGTGTTTGCACCAAGATGTTTTGACCTAAAGTACCCAAGATGACTTTCTTGCTTCATATTGACCTCCTAAGTTTATCCATATCAAGTTTCAAGTCCTGATTCCAAATTTTGCCCAGTCAATTGGACAGTTGACCTAGAAATCAACTGTATTGGGGAAAAAGTCAACTGTGGCCAATTGACAGTCAAATCTCATGAAATTAAATCCACATCAACCTTATGAACTCCTAGGAGTCATTTGATCAAGTTTGGACCACAACTCCACAAGAAATTTGATCAGATCACCAAAAGGGCAAAATGGTCATTTTTAGGGTTTTGACTGTACAGAGGCAATTTTTGACTGTTTGACCTAGCCAATGGCAAACCAAGCTCACATATGGATTCAAGGACCCCATGGAATTATCTTGACATGCTCAACAAGTTCAAAAGATCCCAAATACACAAGATTGACAGTTGAATTTCTCAGTCAATTGATCAATTTTTACTGTATACTGAAAAGTCAAACTTTGACTTTTTGGTCAAAATCAAGAGTCAAGATTCATTTTTCATCAAAATATGCCAAACCATGAAAATTGTTCACCAAGAAATCACAATTTGCAAATTAGGGTTAGAAAATGGAATTTTTCATAACTTAGAATTTTTCTAAGTTATGAAAAACCCTAATTTTTTCCCAACTTTGCCCCACCTTTTCACCAAGATCCATTTGGATTCAAACAAAAGTAAAAACATGAAAGTTGTAGCTTATTGCATAATCTACAACTTTGATTCACAAAGTTTTCTCATTTGAAGCTTGTATCTCAAGTTACAATTTTTTGAATAAGGGCACTAAACCATTTTTAACTTAGTAAAATTTTGACCTATTTTGACAAGGTTTTCTACCCTACTTCAAGGCCATTTTTCATACCCTTCCACTTGGAATTTCAATTTGCATTTCAAAGATGGATTGTAGTACACATTCCAAGCTTTCCAAAATGTCCAAGAACTTCTCAAACAACTTCATGGTTAGGGAGAATCGAATTTCACAATATAGCAAAAAAACACTTTGTTCATGACCAAGTTCCATGTCCATAACTTTGCAAATTTGAACTCAGCATAGTTTGTGTTACTTTACAGGTCCTTAAACCACATTACACTCCTTAATTTAATGCTTGTTCATTGTGTCAAAGTGTTGTTCCATGAATTCAAGCATTATACACAAGATTGATCCATTTTTGGATAAAGTGAACTATCCATTTTTGCAAAAGTTCACTTTATGTCAATTTGAAAATCAAACAAGTACAAGCTAAATCTAAATGGCACAAGATTATGGACAAATTGCTCTGATCAAGAGAAGATTATGCAGCCCATTAGGAGGCCCCCTACATGCCTAGGAAGCCATTTTGCTTTTGTTGCTTAGAAAAGAAGAAAAGTCCATAACTTGTGACAACACTCATCTCAGCTTAGAAACAGAAGAGCAAACTTATCAAACACACTCAGTAGATCCCAACCAAGCTTTTGCACAAGTCCTTGCCCTCCAAAACACCCTCCACCTCAGAATCATCCTCAAACTGCAAAAACAGAGTTGCCTCTGCAGTTTGAGTGCAAACTCCCATTTCCCTCGAGCATTCTCACCAAAATCAATTCATACACCTTCCATACAACATATGCAAACTAACCATGGCCTAAAACCTGACCTGTAATCACTCTAACAGTTTCCACCATTTTTAATTTTTCCTTTTGCAGTTGAAGTTCTACAGCTCGATACAAGGAGTTTCAAGACAAAGTAAGCATTGAAAAAGCATCCCTGGACCTCAAGGAAGCTTTTCCAATCATCACCTTGCACTGAAAGTTCCTCATTCTCCAGATAGAAGTTCAACTGAAAAGGTAAAAGTTTGAATTCGTATCTCTCTTATCATGCATATTTAGTCTTAAGTTTGTGAAGAAACAAGGTCCTACTCATAGCCCTGAACATGTACATAGCTTTACATTTCATTTCTTTTGCCTGAGTAGAGAGAATTTGAGCTTTGAAAATGACAGAAAAATTAGGTTAGGATTTGGGGGAGGAGAAATTCTCCCTCATCTTAGAGAGTTAGAACAAGTTATGCCTATGGTTAGAACCGTCTCTTCATGCTTAACATTTTTTGTGTTGGAAGTTTGTTGAAAAAATCAAAGAATCAGGACATTCGAAGGAAGCTTGTTGGCGCGCGTTTTTTGAACAAAATCTGTTCAAAGGTTGAAGAAGAAGTGGATTGGGCTGGGCCTGTGTTATTTTTGCTATCCACACCATTTTTTCTGTTTCACACCCCTCAGCCCATTTGCTTCATTTTTTAACATTTTTGACTTTTTCTTTTTTTGTTTGACTTGTTTATTTTTTCTCAACATATTAAAATTTTGAAAATATTTTTCTCATCATTTTTTGATTTTATTTGGTTTTTATTTGATTTTCTTTTTGATTTGTATATAAATAGATATATATTATTATTTAGGATAAATAGAAAAAATATGTAAAAGCACTTCTATTTTTATTTTTTATCTTATATAACCCTCTGAAAATATTTCATATAAAAAAATATTACTTTCTAAAAAATTGAATATTATTATTATTTGTATATAATACATATTTAAATAATATAAATATACATATATATATATATTAATATACTTAGGATAAAAATGACAAAAAAAATGTATATACTTTATTTTTAATATTTAATACTAAAAAATGACCTTTTTACAAATATACCATATTTTATTTTATTTTTGTATGCAAATAATAAATATTATGTGAATTAATTAATTAATATACATTTTGATTAAAATTAGGGTTTTTTGCCCTAAATATGAAAATACTCAAAAATAATACCTTTTTATTATTTTTTTTTTCTTGTTTTATTTTACATAAACAATACTTTTTTTTCATACATAGAAAAGCTTTCTTTTTGCATTTTGCATATTTATTTAATTTCTATTTAATTATGCAATTTATTTACCTTGCAAATATTCAAAAATGATGTAATAGCCTAGATTTAAATTCTTGTCTAAATATCCCCCATTTGTAAATTTGTACCCCCCTCCCTATATTATTATGTTGTAATAACGTAGGAATTTAAATTTCGCACTTTATACGCTTTCTAATTATGCCATGTTAGAATTAGGGTTTGCATGCGAAAAAACGATAAAAAATAGTTTGACCTAATACAAGATAAATGAGCATGAAAATAAACAACACTTCTCACACTTGCACCCCTAGGGTATTCCACTTTGTTGCCTTCAAATAAATGGGCCATATTGTATGTTGAATTTCTTTGGGCAAAGCAAACAATTTGAATGATCATAGTCCCTCGATAAAACTTTTCAAAAACAAACAAAAACAAATGATCAAGTCCCTTAAAGAAATTGCCCAAAGATATTTAAACGTCGTTGCAATTATGGTCCAAACGATGACCCGCGCCTGTCCCTTTTTTTTTTTTATCTCCTAAGACAAGATTGTCCACCAAATGCAATGGTGGAACAAAATTGTCAAAAGGTTTAAAACATAACAAAAATCTTTGAGGAAATTTTTAGGGTAGATAAACTCTTAAGTACTTGTCAATTTGCAAAGAAAACACTTGCCTAATTTCAAAAACCTACTTCACAAACACTTTCAAAATCAACTTTTCAAACCCTTGAAACATCTTTTTAAAAGATAAAACACCTCTTGTAAAACATTCCAGTAAAGAATTGTTACAAGGTTAGCCTAACACAAGGCATCTTTTCAAAACATTTTCAAAACCACACACAAAGCACCATTTCAAACAATTGAAAACCAAGGCAAGTTGATCTAAGCAAGTACCTAAGAGCCCATGGATAACCATGGATAGAAGGGGTGCTAATACCTTCCCCTTCTATAATCTACTCCCCGAACCCAAGAAAAATCTCAAAGGTTTTTGTTGTGCTTTTTTAACCTTTCCTTAGGATAAAATAAAAAGTCGGTGGCGACTCTTGCTCAACCGAAACATTTGCGAAAACAAACGCAAAACCCTAGTCAGTTCTCCCACCGTATCACAGAACTGGCGACTCTGCTGGGGATACTTTTTAAAGTGGGGTAACCTTAGGGCTTAGATCACCCTCTTGCATGACTAATTGTTTGATTTGCTTGCTTTATACTTTGGCTCTATTGTTTGGGTTTACAATCCTCCACACGGATTTTGGGAAACATTCATAGATAGCAATACGTTGTGGAAACTGTGCGGGGTATACCGACACGGTCTAAGCAATAGCTATATTAGTGCGACATATTTGTGAGTACCGGTAACCCTTGAGTTCAATCAAGGAGAGTACGGGGCCGCTGAGTGATGTCACTAAGCACTAATGACCTAGAACCTTACTTGACCATCTTGGCCTTTTATTAGGGGTAGTGAGATGACCGGCTTTGGTGCAGTCCGAAGTTGGTAGATACTCGATACTACACTCATTGAGGGTTGCTTTCTTGGAATATTTTGGTCGCTAGTTAAGTGGCTAAACCAAAACAATGAACAACGAAAACAATCCAGTGATATTGAGCTCCTTAGAACCCGGTCACTATTTATAGGACAGGTTTTTAAGCCAACTACACTCAAGAGGGTACTTACCTATGAAACCCCATGCGAGCCTGAAACTAGGGCTTGGTGTGATTTTCTTGTACATATGTCTTGCGCATACATCATAAACATCATAAAGCATCATACGCATTCGCTAACCATTTCAAGGGTTTGGATCTTCATCATTGTTCTTGTTTTGTAGGTCATGGAAATACCTCGCAGAAATACCATTCAAGTCAACCTTGTGAGAATCTCTCCTCAACTCAAGGAGATCACTTCAAGAATTCCGGAAAATTCTTCCTTCAGTGAAAGACATGGTAGACTGATCAGCCTAGTCAACACCAACATTGAAGAAGATATGATGAAAGTGCTATTCCAGTTCTTTGACCCTCTTCACCACTGTTTCACTTTCCCTGATTATCAGTTGGTTCCCACTTTGGAGGAGTTTTCTCAACTCCTAAGAATCCCTATCCTTAATCAACTACCCTTCAACGGTACGGAGAAGGAACCAAAGCCTGAAGATGTTGCTCGAGCATTGCATCTACAACCATCTGAAATCAAGGGGCATTGGGAAACCAGAAGCGGCGTAAAAGGATTCTTAGCAAAGTTCTTGTTTGAAAAGGCACAAGAATGTTGGAACTCATTGGACCTACAAGCCTTTGAAGAGATTGTGGCATTCCTTATCTATGGGTTGGTCTTGTTCCCAAATCCTGACCAATTGGTAGATGTCAACGCCGTCAAAATCTTCTTGTCCAGGAATCCAATACCAACATTGCTTGGGGACATTCTTCACTCATTTTACACACGAACAATGAGAAAGAGGGGTGTTCTCATGTGCTGTACTCCTATTCTCGCAAGGTGGTTTATTTCGCACCTTCCACAATCTGTCCTGAAGAATGATCAAGGTACAAGGTGGTCCCAACGGTTGATGACTCTTACTCATTCCGATGTGCATTGGTGCTCTCGGTCCAGAGAAAATGTCATCATTGTCGATCGCTGCGGAGAGTTTCCTAATGTCCCTTTGCTTGGAATCAGAGGAGGTATCACCTACAATCCTTGCCTAGCTTTGAGACAATTTGGATATGCACGGAGAGATGGCCCTCATGACATGCTGATTCCTAGCCTAGTTTTTGACTTCGACAACGATGCGCAAGGACTTCGCCAAAGATTCATCAGAGCTTGGGGAAAACTCAACAAGGTTGATAGCAAGACTCTGGGACACAAGAACTCCATCCCTCTTGAGCCCTATCTCAAGTGGGTACGAGCCCGAGCCCAAAGTCTAATGATGCCTTATCCTCATGTACTCCCAGTGATTAAAGAGCCCGTCAATGAAGGAGGGGTTCCCTACACCATCCTGCATCCAGACATGCCTACATCGTGGGAGGAAATGCAGAAGAGTTGGATCCAGCTCAAAGAGGAACGGAACACTTTTGAAGCTAGCTACTACGCCAGTGAAAAGAAGGTTCTAGAGCTTACCCGCCGACTCCACGAGCAAGAGGCCCTCAATACCTACATCGCACCAAAGAGGATGCGCAATGTCTTTCTGCCTTAGGAAGTTTATTTTGTAATATTTGGCCCATGGGGCATTTATGTACTAACAAATTTCTTCTTATTAATATGACGTGCGTTCTTCTTTGTCTGAAACAATTTTGAATGTTCCAAACCCTTGAATGCATTGCATAATCATACCATTCATCATGTGCATAAACAGGTCTCACTCCAAGGTTCCTTATCTATCTGCTGTTTATTTCAGTAGGATGGATCTCGAGCAAACAGTCAAAGACCTACAGGCTCAGAATGCACAGTTCCAGCAACTCTTGATGACCTTGGTCAAGAGTCAAGAGGATATCAAGACTCAACTGGAGAATAAGGACCCAATGAAGAAGAAGAAGAAGAGGGTTGGAGTGGCCACTTTGGGGAGAAGATTCAACGGAGAAGCTCGGAGAGCGCTTGAATTTCCTCCAACTTCTGATGAAGGGACTAGTAAAAGAGATCAAGTTGTGGTGCCTTCCGAGTCTGATGCAGAGGAGGAAGAAGTTGAAGAGGATGAAGATTATTCTGACCAGCAGTATCCTCCAGCTGATGACAAATATAAAGGTTTAGAAGACAGATTGGCTGCTATGGAATTGCAAAGGGTACCGGGTTTAGATTTTGAAGACATGGGCTTGGTCGCCGGAATTGTGATTCCACCAAAATTCAAAGTACCAGTGTTTGTGAGGTACGACGGGCTATCCTGTCCCAAGATGCATCTCAGGTCTTATGTGAGAAAAATTCAACCCTATACGGCAGATAAAAACCTCTGGATCCACTTCTTTCAAGACAGCCTGTCGGGGGCTCAGTTGGAATGGTTTTATCAGTTAGAAGGAACCAGTGTCAGAAGTTGGGAAGATTTGGCCACCGCTTTTTACAAACAATACCAGTATAATTCCGATCTTGCTCCTACTCGTACCCAACTTCAGGGTATGTCACTAGGAACAAGTGAGGGATTCAAAGAATATGCACAAAAATGGAGGGATTTGGCTGGCAGGGTGCAGCCTCCTTTAACCGATCGTGAGCTCGTTGATATGTTTCTTGGGACCCTATCTGGGCCATTTTTCAATCATTTAATTGGTAACTCTTCCGCGGGGTTTACTGATTTGATCTTAACAGGCGAGAGAATTGAGGCTGGCATCAAGTCAGGAAAGATTCAGAAGGGTGTCGCTGCAAGTGTTGAGAAGAAGCCGTTTAAGAAGGAGACAGCTATGGTATATTCTCAAAGAAGAGCAGGGAAGATGGAGCGTCGGCCGACTGTGGGGGCCGTAATGATTCAAAACACTCCAAGTGAGCAGCCTCGCTATAACCAGACCAGACCAAATCAGCAACGGGTAGAAAGGCCACACCGGCAATTCACCCGTATTAATATGACTCCAGCACAGGTGCTTCCCCATCTGTTGAAATTAAATCTTGCCACTATCAAGGAAGCGCCAAAGAATGTGAATACGTCTTCCCCGCATTATCATGCCAATGCTAAGTGCGCCTATCATTCAGACAGTGTTGGACACGACACCAATGATTGTTGGGCACTCAAGCATAAGATTCAGGACCTGATAGAGGCTAAGGAAGTAGAGTTTGACGCTCCAGAAAAACCCAATGTGATATCTGCACCTATGCCGAAGCACGGTCGGAATGTCAATGCCATTGAAGAGGATCTGTATGTTGCTGACGTTAGTGATCTGACTACTCCACTGTTAACCGTCAAGTTGAATTTGTTGAGGGCCGGGATCTTCCCGGGATGTAAAGAAGACTGTTACTGTTGCCACTCTCTGCCGTTTGATTGTCCGCTGTTGAAGAAAAGCATCCAAGGCCTCATGGATAGCCGACAAATTTTGTTCGAAAAAGTTCCTGCCGTTCCAGTTCATGTTGAAAATGTCTCAATCATAACCATTCACGCCAATCTTTCCGAGGCCGTCAAAAGGCCAGTTAAGATTACACCAGCTGCAAAGTCTATACCTTTGAAGATAACAATGCCGGGGCCTGTTCCCTATGTCTCCGAGAAGTCGATACCTTGGAACTATGGTGGTGACATCTACTACCATGGTATCAAGCAAGTTGAAATAATTGAAGAAGATTCAGATAATGAAGAAGCCAGCATTAGTAATATTGCGGGCACCAGCAAAATCACCAGGAGTGGGAGGATATTTTCTCCAGAGATTGCTCCTCCAAAAGCAGTCTTTGGACCCTCATCAGCTAAAGAAGTCATCCCCGCACCAGTAAAGCTCTCTGTCAGAACTCCTTTGATTGAAGAAATTTTCGTTCCTAGTGCTGTCTCTCCTACCATTGCCGATAAAGGAAAAGGAATACAAGATGAGCCCGTCAGGACGAGGGATCAACCCTTGGCGATTCCAGAAGCTTCCAAGAAAGAAATGGATGAGATTTTGAGGATAATCAAGAGAAGTGATTACGATGTGGTGGAACAGTTGGGGCAAACCCCCTCCAAGATCTCCATGCTGGCACTGTTACTTTGCTCAGAAGCGCACGCTCAAGCTTTGATTAAGTTTCTAAAGGCAGCTCATGTGCCCCAGGAAACCTCTGCAGATCAATTTCAACATTGCGTGGCTAGCCTGACTGCAGACAATGGGCTAGGTTTTTCTGATGCCGACCTGACCCCTAAAGGCCGAAACCACAATGATGCGTTGCATATTTCAATCGAGTGTCGCGGAACCACCCTTGCACATGTTCTGATTGATACCGGTTCATCACTGAATGTTTTGCCTAAGAAGGCCTTGGACCGGCTAGATTGCGAAGGGTTGGAATTGAAGCCGAGTGATATTGTCGTCAGAGCTTTTGATGGGTCGAAAAGAATGGTCCATGGAGAAGTTGAAATTCCTGTCAAGATAGGTACTGAGGTGTTTAAATCCACTTTCTACGTAATGGACATCCGCCCATCATACTCCTGCCTGCTGGGTAGACCTTGGATACACCATGCTGGGGCAGTCACCTCATCCCTGCATCAGATGCTGAAGTACCCTGTCAAGGGAAAGATCATTACTGTCCACGGCGAAGAAGAGTACATGATTAGCCATTTAAATTCTTTCTGATATGTGGAAGTTGAAGGGGAGTTTATTGAGACACCGTTTCAACATTTCGAAGAAGTGTTTCCCGAGATAGCAGTGGCAAAATTGACAGCTGAGACACCAAGGCAGATGGCCAGGATGGCATCTCTTGAAGATGCAAGGGCTGCAGTTAAAGAAGGGAAGAATTCAGCGTGGGGACAGCTACCCGATTTTCCGCATAAAGCTGACAAGTCTGGATTAGGTTTCACAGCTGCCGGTCAGAAGGCTATGCGCCGGTCAAAGATTGAGAGAACGCCAGTCAAAATTTCTCCTTACGGAATCAACGCCTTGGAAGAGGAAGACAAGGACAGCAACATTGAAGATTGGGTTTATCCAACTGTCGGAGGAGGGTTGAGCAATTGGGAGGCAAAAGACTTTGTCCCCATCACTTTTATTCCTCAGTAATTTATCTATCGAACATTTCCTATTTTTGTCTGTAATATTTTACTGTCAAACAATCCGTACACTATCTTTTTCACCTCCTGCCTTGCCCGGGGCATGTAGGTCCACTTGTAAGGGTTTTGACTATTTTTCATATTCATATGCCATGTTTAATGATTCATTGGACGTTTTTCATTTGATAAACTGCTTGTGTTCATTTCCTTTCCTTTTGCATTTTTGTTTAAGGATGGCTATCCCTTACACACACCCACACTCACCAATGCAGGTACCCATCCACTCCGGATTCCATGGGTGACTATTCTGCTGTATCTTTCAATAATTCTGAAGACCTGGTCAATCTAGCCGAGTATGAAGATGACGAAGGTTGTGAAGTACCAGGGGAACTAGCCAGACTTCTGCAACAAGAGGAAAGAGCCATCTTACCGCATGAAGAGCCATTGGAAACCGTCAACTTGGGAACCGAGGAGAATCGGAAGGAGGTGCAGGTGGGTGCCAACCTGGAACCAGAAGTTAAGGAACGCTTGGTACAGTTACTGAATGAGTATGTTGAAATCTTCGCTTGGTCCTATGAAGACATGCCGGGTTTGGACACAGACATCGTGGTTCACCGTCTCCCCACAAGAGAAGACTGTCCACCAATCAAGCAAAAGGTTCGCCGAATGAGGCCTGACATGTCTGAAAAAATTAAAGCAGAAGTAATGAAGCAGTTCAATGCTGGCTTTCTGGCTGTTACGTCCTATCCTCAATGGGTCGCTAACATTGTGCCAGTACCGAAGAAAGATGGCAAAGTCAGGATGTGTGTGGACTACCGGGATTTGAATAGGGCCAGCCCTAAGGATGATTTCCCGCTACCCCATATTGACATCTTGATCGACAATACAGCTCAGCACAAAGTGTTTTCCTTCATGGATGGATTTTCGGGCTATAATCAAATCAAAATGGCTCCCGAAGATATGGAGAAAACAACTTTTGTCACACAGTGGGGCACTTTCTGTTACAAAGTGATGCCGTTCGGGCTGAAGAACGCAGGGGCAACTTATCAACGCGCCATGGTAGCTTTATTTCATGACATGATACATCATGAGATTGAAGTTTACGTAGACGATATGATAGCTCGGTCGCAAACAGAGGAAGAGCACCTTGAACATCTGGAAAAGCTATTTTCCAGATTGAAAGAATACAAATTAAGGCTGAATCCAAGCAAATGCACTTTTGGAGTTAGGTCCGGTAAACTCCTGGGATTCATTGTAAGCAACAAAGGCATTGAAGTCGACCCGGCAAAAGTAAAATCAATACAAGAGATGCCTGCTCCCCGTACTGAAAAGGAAGTTAGAGGTTTCTTGGGGCGCATAAACTATATTGCCAGGTTCATCTCACATCTGACCTCTACCTGTGAGCCAATTTTCAAACTCTTGAAGAAAGATCAGGTAGTGGAATGGAACGACGATTGTCAAGCTGCTTTTGATAGAATCAAGGAATATTTGCTAGAACCTCCTATTCTGATGCCACCCGTCGAAGGAAGACCTTTCATCATGTATTTGACCGTCTTGGATAATTCAATGGGGTGTGTTCTGGGCCAGCATGACGAGTCTGGTCGAAAAGAGCATGCTATTTATTACCTTAGCAAAAAGTTTACCGACTGTGAGACTCGCTACTCACTGCTCGAGAAAACTTGCTGCGCTTTGGTATGGGCTGCTCGCCGACTAAGACAGTATATGCTGACTCATACTACCTTGTTGATATCCAAAATGGATCCTATCAAATATATCTTCGAAAAGCCCGCTTTATCTGGAAGGATAGCTAGATGGCAAATGATCTTAACTGAGTATGACATCCAGTACACCACCCAAAAAGCTATAAAAGGGAGTGTATTAGCTGACCATCTGGCTCATCAGGCTATTGAAGACTATCAACCCATGAGATTTGACTTTCCAGACGAGGACATCATGAATTTGGACAACATTGAAAGTGACGGACCGTATGACGGACCCGAAAAGGGATCTCGATGGACCCTATACTTTGATGGTGCTTCAAATGCACTTGGAAATGGTATTGGCGCAGTACTCATTTCTCCGGAAGGTTGTCACACTCCTTTCACAGCCTGACTTTGCTTCAGCTGCACAAACAACATGGCTGAGTATGAAGCCTGCATCTTTGGTCTCAAGGCTGCTATAGACTTGGGGATCAAATCTTTGGTCGTATTCGGGGATTCGGCTTTGGTCATCAGCCAAATCAAAGGAGATTGGGATGCCAAGCATCCTAATCTTATTCCATACAAAGAACATGTTCTGACATTGTTGCCTCACTTCGAGCAAATTACCTTCGAGCACTTCCCGCGAGAAGAGAATCAGCTAGCAGATGCTCTAGCCACAATGTCCTCCATGTTTAAACTCAACTGGGATAACGAGACTCCCCAAGTCACCATCGAGCGAATGGATGAACCCGCGCATTGTCACGAGATTAATATCGAAGAAGTAGTGGAACAACCTTGGTTCCATGAAATCAAAAGGTATCTCGAGACCCAAGATTATCCTGAAGGAGCTTCCGTGAATGACAAGAAGTTCTTAAGGAAATTCGCTGCTAAGTTCTTCCTGAGAAACGGCATCCTTTACAAACGAAGCCATGATTGCGTATTACTCCGGTGTGTGGATAAAGCTGAAGCAGAGTTGATTATGACCGACATACACAGCGGACCATTTGGCACTCACTTGAGCGGGCATACAATGGCTAAGAAGATCCTAAGGGCAGGCTATTACTGGTCTACCATGGAGGCTGACTGCCATCAGCATTCCCGTACTTGTCACAAGTGTCAAGTCTATGCTGACAAAGTTCATATCCCTCCGGTTCCCCTCAACGTCATGACTGCTCCGTGGCCCTTTGCAATATGGGGCATTGATATGATTGGAGAGATCAAGCCCACGGCTTCCAACGGACATCGCTTCATCCTGGTTGCCATTGACTACTTCACTAAATGGGTCGAAGCAGCTTCCTTCGCCTCTGTCACCAAAAATGTGGTTGCCCGCTTTATCAAACATAACCTCATATGTCGGTATGGTGTTCCAGACAGGATCATCACGGACAACGGTACAAATCTGAATAATACGATGATCACTGCATTATGCGAACAGTTCAAGATTTATCATCACAATTCATCTCCCTATCGGCCGAAGATGAACGGTGCTGTTGAAGCTGCGAACAAAAACATTAAAAAGATTATTCAGAAAATGACAGTCACTTACAAAGACTGGCGCGAGATGTTACCGTTTGCTCTGCACGGATACCGCACGACGGCACGTACTTCAACTGGGGCAACCCCATTTTCTCTGGTTTATGGCATGGAGGCTGTTTTGCCTATGGAAGTTCAGATCCCTTCTCTAAGGATCATGAAGGATGAAGGTTTGAATGAAGATGATTGGATGCAGACCCGACTTGATCAACTCAATCTGATCGATGAAAAGCGACTTGCTGCTATATGCCATGGTCAGACGTATCAAAAACGGATGATCAAGGCTTTCAACAAGAAGGTTAGGCGTCAAGTGTATCAAGTCGGAGATCTAGTAGTCAAGCGGATTATCTTACCGCAAAGTGATCCCAGGGGCAAATGGACTCCTACATATGAAGGACCATTTGTGATCAAGAGCATATTTTCTGGTGGTGCAATGATTCTGACCACCATGGACGGCGACGATTTGCCGCACCCTGCGAACGCAGACATAGTCAAAAGATACTACGCATAAAGTAACCCGACAAGTCGAAAACCCGAAAGGGCGGCTTGGGCAAAAATGGGCATCCCGGTGAACCGAAAACCCGAAAGGGCGGTTCAGGCAAAAGTTAGGGATAAAAACAAAAAAAATCTGTGCACCCGGCAAGTCGAAAACCCGAAAGGGCGGCTTGGGCAAAAAGGGGTTTCCCGGTGGATCGAAAACCCGAAAGGGCGATTCAGGCAAAGTTAGGGAATTAGAGCGTATGACTATGTCTCGTCGGATCACTTCAAAGACAGTCTCCTCATCAACCGGTTCCAGGTTTCTGATCAATCCAGCCATCGTCAAACGAAGCATTGAATGGACAGAGGTTCAGAGTTGTGAAAGCTACAGCAGAACGGAATCCCATGGAATTATTTCACATAGCCATCTTTATTTTGTATAAATTTTTCAAATATTTACGGCAAGATCCTCTTACTAGGATGATTGTTTCCTTTGTACAAATATACTCGAAGAAAATCAATACAAATACTCTTCCCAAAATTTGTGCCATTTCCCTTTTTCTTTTTCTTTTGCACTATTCGTTTTATTTTGAGAAACGTCCAATGTTTTGTTAAATAGGCATATGCATTTGAAACATGATCAATTCCTAATTAAAACCTAAGAAAAGGATTACTGATAGGATGAAAGTACAGATGGATATTTTGACACCTTTTCAAAGGAAATCCCTCAAGACCTGTAATCCACATCCCTGGCAAACCCTGAGGTCTCTCTCCAGCAGACCCTCGAAGCTTGTGCCTAGTAAGGTTCTGAAAGGTATTCCCCGCAGAGTACGGACGCCCCTCCCGGGTTTTATTCAAAGTTATTCCTCACAGAGGCTTATAACTGGGTTATCCTCAGCTAACAACCAGGTGAGATCGCGCTCGCCAAAATTCTTCCCATCCCCGGCGGAGTTCCTCAAAATTCCCCAATAATAACTTATCAATACTATCCCCGGAGGAGTTTATCTTTGCAAATCCCCAGCCAGAGAATCTTCCGGAAATCATTTTCCCTCAGAGTTTAAGCTTCAGTATCCCCAGCGGAATCAAACTTTTAAACCTTCTCCCCACAGAGTTTTTAGGAAGAAAAATCTCGAGTTCCCCAGTGAAATTTCCAGAGATACTTCTCTCCTGGCTGAAGATTCTCAATCTAGTCTCCCCAGCATTAAGTCTACTAGTTTGGTACTCCCCAGTAGAAGACTCCGGGAATTCCCCAGAAGATCAGCAACAACCCAAGCTCCAGGTTCCCCAGCAACAACCCAGGACTTATTTTCCCCGGCAGCAGTCAGGATACTTCTATCTTCCGCTGTCCCGGATTCATCTATCCTATGCAAGACAGCTCTCCAGCTTACATGCACATCCATTTACATCCATAACACAAAATATACATTGTATCATGCATCATAGCATTGCATACGACTAACTCTTTGCCTTTTCAGGTAAGATCAGTCGACAGACTAAAATCATTCAAATCTCAAGATTTCTGAAAACAGTTTACGGGTTCTCCAAGTAAACGGATGTTAACCTATCACTTGTTCAGATTCTTCTCAAGACTTCTGAAAACAGTTCATGGATTCTTCCCAAGTAACGGATGTTAATCTATCAACTTGTTCAGATGCAACTTTTGAAAACAGTTTACGGACGCTTCCCAACAACGGATGTTGTTCTATTGCTTATTCAATCTCAAGATTTCTGAAAACAGTTTACGGGTTCTCCAAGTAAACGGATGTTAACCTATCACTTGTTCAGATTCTTCTCAAGACTTCTGAAAACAGTTCATGGATTCTTCCCAAGTAACGGATGTTAATCTATCAACTTGTTCAGATGCAACTTTTGAAAACAGTTTACGGACGCTTCCCAACAACGGATGTTGTTCTATTGCTTATTCAACTTCAAGATTTCTGAAAACAGTTTACGGGTTCTCCAAGTAAACGGATGTTAACCTATCACTTGTTCAGATTCTTCTCAAGACTTCTGAAAACAGTTCATGGATTCTTCCCAAGTAACGGGTGTTAATCTATCAACTTGTTCAGATGCAACTTTTGAAAACAGTTTACGGACGCTTCCCAACAACGGATGTTGTTCTATTGCTTATTCAACTTCAAGATTTCTGAAAACAGTTTACGGGTTCTCCAAGTAAACGGATGTTAACCTATCACTTGTTCAGATTCTTCTCAAGACTTCTGAAAACAGTTCATGGATTCTTCCCAAGTAACGGATGTTAATCTATCAATTTGTTCAGATGCAACTTTCTGAAAACAGTTCACGGGCTCTCCAAGTAAACGGATGTCAACCTATGGCTTGTTCAGACCTCTAATTCAAAAGTGGTCCAAAGCTTGGACACTTTCCTGATATTCCCTTCCAGATGGCATCTTTAAGCCCATCCCCGATAAGTTTCTATCACTCTCCCAGATGGCATCGTTAAGCCCTTCTCCAAATGGCATCTCTAATCCCATTCCCGCATCCAGTGCTTTGACGAGTGCAAATTTCCGGGCACTCTAGTGTCCAATCTCCTTTTACCCTCGAGTCACGAAAGGCAGGCTTGCCAATCTAACTCTTCAGGTCCAAGAAGATTGAACAGGGGCAACTGTTGTACCCCAAAATTTGCCCTCCCATTTCTCACTGATTTCTCCTCACAAAGCTCTTGAAGCTCAAGATCCAGTTAGGGTTTCATCTGCTCAAGACTCCTCCTTGCACTGCTAACCCCAAATTAGGGTTTGTGTTTGCACCAAGATGTTTTGACCTAAAGTACCCAAGATGACTTTCTTGCTTCATATTGACCTCCTAAGTTTATCCATATCAAGTTTCAAGTCCTGATTCCAAATTTTGCCCAGTCAATTGGACAGTTGACCTAGAAATCAACTGTATTGGGGAAAAAGTCAACTGTGGCCAATTGACAGTCAAATCTCATGAAATTAAATCCACATCAACCTTATGAACTCCTAGGAGTCATTTGATCAAGTTTGGACCACAACTCCACAAGAAATTTGATCAGATCACCAAAAGGGCAAAATGGTCATTTTTAGGGTTTTGACTGTACAGAGGCAATTTTTGACTGTTTGACCTAGCCAATGGCAAACCAAGCTCACATATGGATTCAAGGACCCCATGGAATTATCTTGACATGCTCAACAAGTTCAAAAGATCCCAAATACACAAGATTGACAGTTGAATTTCTCAGTCAATTGATCAATTTTTACTGTATACTGAAAAGTCAAACTTTGACTTTTTGGTCAAAATCAAGAGTCAAGATTCATTTTTCATCAAAATATGCCAAACCATGAAACTTGTTCACCAAGAAATCACAATTTGCAAATTAGGGTTAGAAAATGGAATTTTTCATAACTTAGAATTTTTCTAAGTTATGAAAAACCCTAATTTTTTCCCAAATTTGCCCCACCTTTTCACCAAGATCCATTTGGATTCAAACAAAAGTAAAAAACATGAAAGTTGTAGCTTATTGCATAATCTACAACTTTGATTCACAAAGTTTTCTCATTTGAAGCTTGTATCTCAAGTTACAATTTTTTGAATAAGGGCACTAAACCATTTTTAACTTAGTAAAATTTTGACCTATTTTGACAAGGTTTTCTACCCTACTTCAAGGCCATTTTTCATACCCTTCCACTTGGAATTTCAATTTGCATTTCAAAGATGGATTGTAGTACACATTCCAAGCTTTCCAAAATGTCCAAGAACTTCTCAAACAACTTCATGGTTAGGGAGAATCGAATTTCACAATATAGCAAAAAAACACTTTGTTCATGACCAAGTTCCATGTCCATAACTTTGCAAATTTGAACTCAGCATAGTTTGTGTTACTTTACAGGTCCTTAAACCACATTACACTCCTTAATTTAATGCTTGTTCATTGTGTCAAAGTGTTGTTCCATGAATTCAAGCATTATACACAAGATTGATCCATTTTTGGATAAAGTGAACTATCCATTTTTGCAAAAGTTCACTTTATGTCAATTTGAAAATCAAACAAGTACAAGCTAAATCTAAATGGCACAAGATTATGGACAAATTGCTCTGATCAAGAGAAGATTATGCAGCCCATTAGGAGGCCCCCTACATGCCTAGGAAGCCATTTTGCTTTTGTTGCTTAGAAAAGAAGAAAAGTCCATAACTTGTGACAACACTCATCTCAGCTTAGAAACAGAAGAGCAAACTTATCAAACACACTCAGTAGATCCCAACCAAGCTTTTGCACAAGTCCTTGCCCTCCAAAACACCCTCCACCTCAGAATCATCCTCAAACTGCAAAAACAGAGTTGCCTCTGCAGTTTGAGTGCAAACTCCCATTTCCCTCGAGCATTCTCACCAAAATCAATTCATACACCTTCCATACAACATATGCAAACTAACCATGGCCTAAAACCTGACCTGTAATCACTCTAACAGTTTCCACCATTTTTAATTTTTCCTTTTGCAGTTGAAGTTCTACAGCTCGATACAAGGAGTTTCAAGACAAAGTAAGCATTGAAAAAGCATCCCTGGACCTCAAGGAAGCTTTTCCAATCATCACCTTGCACTGAAAGTTCCTCATTCTCCAGATAGAAGTTCAACTGAAAAGGTAAAAATTTGAATTCGTATCTCTCTTATCATGCATATTTAGTCTTAAGTTTGTGAAGAAACAAGGTCCTACTCATAGCCCTGAACATGTACATAGCTTTACATTTCATTTCTTTTGCCTGAGTAGAGAGAATTTGAGCTTTGAAAATGACAGAAAAATTAGGTTAGGATTTGGGGGAGGAGAAATTCTCCCTCATCTTAGAGAGTTAGAACAAGTTATGCCTATGGTTAGAACCGTCTCTTCATGCTTAACATTTTTTGTGTTGGAAGTTTGTTGAAAAAATCAAAGAATCAGGACATTCGAAGGAAGCTTGTTGGCGCGCGTTTTTGAACAAAATCTGTTCAAAGGTTGAAGAAGAAGTGGATTGGGCTGGGCCTGTGTTATTTTTGCTATCCACACCATTTTTTCTGTTTCACACCCCTCAGCCCATTTGCTTCATTTTTTAACATTTTTGACTTTTTCTTTTTTTGTTTGACTTGTTTATTTTTTCTCAACATATTAAAATTTTGAAAATATTTTTCTCATCATTTTTTGATTTTATTTGGTTTTTATTTGATTTTCTTTTTGATTTGTATATAAATAGATATATATTATTATTTAGGATAAATAGAAAAAATATGTAAAAGCACTTCTATTTTTATTTTTTATCTTATATAACCCTCTGAAAATATTTCATATAAAAAAATATTACTTTCTAAAAAATTGAATATTATTATTATTTGTATATAATACATATTTAAATAATATAAATATACATATATATATATATATATATTAATATACTTAGGATAAAAATGACAAAAAAAATGTATATACTTTATTTTTAATATTTAATACTAAAAAATGACCTTTTTACAAATATACCATATTTTATTTTATTTTTGTATGCAAATAATAAATATTATGTGAATTAATTAATTAATATACATTTTGATTAAAATTAGGGTTTTTTGCCCTAAATATGAAAATACTCAAAAATAATACCTTTTTTTTTTTTTTTTCTTGTTTTATTTTACATAAACAATACTTTTTTTTCATACATAGAAAAGCTTTCTTTTTGCATTTTGCATATTTATTTAATTTCTATTTAATTATGCAATTTATTTACCTTGCAAATATTCAAAAATGATGTAATAGCCTAGATTTAAATTCTTGTCTAAATATCCCCCATTTGTAAATTTGTACCCCCCTCCCTATATTATTATGTTGTAATAACGTAGGAATTTAAATTTCGCACTTTATACGCTTTCTAATTATGCCATGTTAGAATTAGGGTTTGCATGCGAAAAAACGATAAAAAATAGTTTGACCTAATACAAGATAAATGAGCATGAAAATAAACAACACTTCTCACACTTGCACCCCTAGGGTATTCCACTTTGTTGCCTTCAAATAAATGGGCCATATTGTATGTTGAATTTCTTTGGGCAAAGCAAACAATTTGAATGATCATAGTCCCTCGATAAAACTTTTCAAAAACAAACAAAAACAAATGATCAAGTCCCTTAAAGAAATTGCCCAAAGATATTTAAACGTCGTTGCAATTATGGTCCAAACGATGACCCGCGCCTGTCCCTTTTTTTTTTTTTATCTCCTAAGACAAGATTGTCCACCAAATGCAATGGTGGAACAAAATTGTCAAAAGGTTTAAAACATAACAAAAATCTTTGAGGAAATTTTTAGGGTAGATAAACTCTTAAGTACTTGTCAATTTGCAAAGAAAACACTTGCCTAATTTCAAAAACCTACTTCACAAACACTTTCAAAATCAACTTTTCAAACCCTTGAAACATCTTTTTAAAAGATAAAACACCTCTTGTAAAACATTCCAGTAAAGAATTGTTACAAGGTTAGCCTAACACAAGGCATCTTTTCAAAACATTTTCAAAACCACACACAAAGCACCATTTCAAACAATTGAAAACCAAGGCAAGTTGATCTAAGCAAGTACCTAAGAGCCCATGGATAACCATGGATAGAAGGGGTGCTAATACCTTCCCCTTCTATAATCTACTCCCCGAACCCAAGAAAAATCTCAAAGGTTTTTGCTGTGCTTTTTTAACCTTTCCTTAGGATAAAATAAAAAGTCGGTGGCGACTCTTGCTCAACCGAAACATTTGCGAAAACAAACGCAAAACCCTAGTCAGTTCTCCCACCGTATCACAATGATCTTTGAAAACTCTCATTTCTCATCCATTTTGAAAACTTCTAAAACCAAACTTGCTTGAAATTTAATCACGAATTCAACCATGTAAATTATAAAACCTATAGGTTAAAGATGAGCGCGAATTTTTTTTGGTACCAAACTGAAAACTTAATATTTCAGAAAACTCTGTTCCAAAATTCTCATCACATAGTCAATTAAAATGAGATTTAAGGACATGGTTAGCTTCATAGACATGATATCTACATTTTATATTTAGAAAGTAAATGTAAATGATGCTTGTACAGAGATTTCATAGTTTGGAAAACTTACCTCTTGATGTACAATTTCAATGCCCTCTACACGACTTCCAGAGGTGAAATGATGATTTGGTGAGCTTTCTTGGACCCTGAGGAAGTTGTTTGGATACTCACTTGGTGCTGAGAACCTCTAGATACCTCTGACCAAGTCAACTTGCAAGTATGAAAAGTTAAAATGGTGGATGATGAAGATGATGTTACAGTGATGAAACAGGTCTTTAGATCACTTATATATGATATATATATATATATATATATATATATATATATATATATATATATATATATATATATATATATATATATATATATATATATATATATATATATATATATATATATATATATATATATATATATATATATATATATATATATATATATATATATATATATATATATATATATATATATATATATATATATATATATATATATATATATATATATATATATATATATATATATATATATATATATATATATATATATATGAAGTGTTTGGATGATTTGTTTGGACAAAAGTTGCAAGAGTGATGAGTTTCGAAGTTAAGGTTTCAAAAGCTTTAAAATGGAGGTTTTTTGGCCAATTCTGATTTGAGAGAGATTGAGGGTGTTTTGGAGCTGTTTATTCGTGTCCTACGCAGTGTGTTATGCTCTCTATTTATAGAAAAAGTTTCAGAGGATGAGAGGACTTGGTTTATAAGTTATCAAGTTTGGGCTTGGTTGATATGTAACTTGTGATTTCTTGAGAAATTAAAGTTTCAATGCATAGTACCATGGCTCATAGGGTGGTTAGGAGCTTTAGACATGTTGCTTCTTGCTTTAGTGCTTGAGTGTGATCATAGGAAGCAATGTATGGGCTTAAGGAGTTGACAATTGCATAAAGCATGCTTTTCCAAAATGGAAGTGTTGACTTTGTGCCATAAATGGAAAATTATTTTAGATAAAGCTTGAATCAAGTGGACCATAGCTCAAAAGCTTGTGTAATCTTCTGATTAGAGATATATTTACAAGTTTAGAGGCATGCAAAGTGAGATTACAAGGCATGGCTATGAGATTTGATTATATGTTTATCACAAAAATGACCTATAATTCAAGAATGAAAAGCCAACTTCATCTCTTCGAATCTCTCAGCTCAAGTATGATCTCTTTGTGTTCTTAGACATTTTGGAAAGCTTGAATCAAGATATACAACACTCGTGTTGACTACTTTGGATGAATCAAATGGAAACTTAGTGAAAATTGGCCAAGAAGTTGGGATAAAAAACTGATCAAAACTTGTTGAAAATTTTTCGAAGTGTTGAATAAAAATATCACAACTTCATGGGCTCATATCTCTTAAATTAAGCACTTTTTGAGAATCATCCCATATTAACAAAGTTGTAGAATTCATCAATCCCTACAACTTTCATGTTGAAAGTTTTCTTTGAATCAACTTGGATCTTAGTGAAAAAAGGCCATGAAGTAGCGACTTTGTTAAGAACAAAACACTTAGAATTTTTCTAAGTGTTGGAAGATTTTAAAACTTTTTAATTTTGTTGAATTTTTTATATTCTTGATGATAAAATTTGATAGTTTTGAATATCTTGATGATTCTTGATTTTAGAATTCCAATGTTGACCAAAAAAGTCAAAGTTTGACTTTTGTGTGATTGTTGACTTTTCATCAATTGATTCAATTCTTCCATTATCAATCACTTGCATCTTGAAAATGTCTTTAGCTATGTAATTAGGTAAAGGTGTTGTATTTGAGCCCTTGAGATAATGATTTAAGCCATTAGGTCATGCACTAGGCCAAAAGTCAATGACCAGTTATCTTCAATCAAAAACCTAATTTAACGATTTTTGACCTTTCAGGATTTGAGGGTTTTCCTTGAGGAATCATGATTAACCCTTGATCAAATGATGAATGTCACCTCAAAATGTTAATTTTGACAAAAAATCTTGAAGTTTGACTGTATATTGACCATAGTTAACTTTTTACCCAATATAGTTAAATTTCAATCTTCTGAGCCATTGGCTGAGCAATTATGTGAGGCAAGACTTGAAACTTGACATAATCATTATTTAGGACCTATGATGAACCATGAAATTCATTTGAGACCCTTTCTACTCAATATTCTTTAAGAAGCACCAAATCCTAGTTGAAGACCCTTGCTGAGGAGGAGGTTTGACTAGTCCACTCTTGAGTGGCTTTGAGTATTTGAGACTTTTGTGAGCATGTTTTGAAGAAAATTGGAGGGAAAATTTTGGGGTACAACAGGTGTGAATTCTGGATTTAACAAAAGACGATGCTCCATGATATTAGTATCCAAACCAGGCATGTCTTGATAGGATCAAGCAAAGATATCTACATACTCTTTCAACAATTCTGCCAACCTGCTCTTCAGCTCTGGATGACGCAGTGTGTGATACGGTGGGAGAACTGACTTGGGTGTTTTGCGTTTGATCGCAAATTTTGCGGTTAGAAAGAGTCGCCATCGACTTTTATTTTATCC
This sequence comes from Vicia faba, assembly GCA_948472305.1. NCBI lineage: Eukaryota > Viridiplantae > Streptophyta > Magnoliopsida > Fabales > Fabaceae > Vicia > Vicia faba. Next base: position 1,123,004,132 of record OX451739.1, on the reverse strand, counting down.
AAAAGGAAAGGTAAAAAAGCACAGGAAAGACCTTTGAGATTATTTATTGAGTTCGGGTGGGTAGATTATGAAAAGGGAAGGTATTAGCACCCTTTTCATCCATGATTTTCCATGGGCTCTTAGTTACTTGCTTAGATCACTTGCTTTTGTTTGAAATTGTGCTTGGTGTGGTTTTTTGTAAAGAGGCCATTGTTTAGGAAATCTTTGTAATGATTCTTGTTTGTAATAATGTATACAAAGATGTTTGATCTTTTGAAAATGTTTTACAGTCTGTAAGATGTTTGAAAGTGTAAGTGTTTATTTTGAAAATAGCAAGGATGTTTGTTTGAAATTGAGCAAGTAATTAGGAGCATTCTACCTACTCAAAAGTCTTTCTTGTTTATTTTCCTTTTCCTTTGACATTGTTATCTTACCATTGATTTGGTAAGTATCCCTATCTTTGGATGTAAATGGGATGGGCGTGGGTCATCGTATAACCATGATTAGCAATGTTGCAAGATATCTTAACATTCTCTTTTAGGGACTAAGATCATTTGAAATGCAACTTAGATAGCATCATTGAGGGACTATGATCTTGTATTTGCTTGTTTTTACTAAGATACCTCACATGCATAATATGGCCATTTTGTAAAGGCAACCAAGTGGATTTACCCTAGGGGTACTTGTGTACAAGTGTGTTGTTTTCATGCTTGATTTTGTCTTGAATTAGGATTTTCTAAGTATTGGTTTTAGTCTTTCCATACAAACCCTAATTACTAGCATGTTATATATAAAGCGATAAATTGTGGAATTTAAAGTTACTACACTATTACAAAATTTGTGAGAGGGGGGTGTACAAATTGACAGGGGATTGCAAAAATGTAAACCTAGTTAGTATATTACAACCATATTGAATTGGTATCAATGTACAAAGAAATAAGTAAATACAAAGTACAAAATGAATAAATATACAAAAATGAAAAATGTAAAGAAAATGGATCTTTTATTTGTATTTTTAGGAGAAAAGAGGTATTTGTTTTAACCTAATTAATTGAAGAAAATAATTAATTAAACTTAAATTTATTAAGAAAATATTTTTTTTAAAAAAACCTAGTTCTATTACTTGATCAAAAGAAAATAAGTTTAAGAAAAGTATTTTTGGTATTTTTGTCTTGAAAATATTTATAGCATTATAAAATATTTTTAGTCTTTTTTATATCAAAAATAATATATTTTAATTAGTGTGAAAGAAAATAACTAATAACCTAGTTTTAATTAAATTTGAAAAATAATAAGTAACAAAATAATGTATTGTTAATAAAAATATTTTTTGTGAGAAAAATAAAAATAAAATAAGCCAAAATATAAATCTATCATTTTTGTATTTTTATGATTTTTAATATTAATAAAAAATAATTAATAAAACAAATAAAATAAAAATAAGAAAATAAAATAAATTGGGCCAGGGGTGCAAACAGCCTGCAAGGGGGTTAGTAAACAAAAATAAAATAAAAACAATACAAGCCCAATAAGGCCCGGGCGCTTGCAAAAAAGTCAGGAATATAAAACATGTAAAAAAATGCAAAATGGTACCACTGGGGCTCGAACCCAGATACCAAAGGTTACAGGCGCGCGCTTCTACCACTGGGGTGGCTATACATCCGTTAACATAAGCAAAACAATAAATATACAAGGCAAAACGCGGCCTGATGACTTCATCTTCAACCTCTTGCCAGACCAACTGTAACTTGCTCATTTCTCAATAAAAATGAAAACTGTAAACATGAAACTTGTAGCAAATTTTCTCACGGTTTCATAAATGTAAAGCATTAAAACTATAGATCAAAGATAAGCATGAATTTTAATGGCCCTAATCTGAACCCTAAAAATCTCAGAAATTTCAGTTTCAAAATTCTCTAAGCTCAAGCAAAATTAGTGGAAACTATGGACATGGTTAGCTTTAGGGCAATGTTATCTACATGTTTTGTTCACAAATAAATCATTGATGATGCATGTATGAAGAGTTCAAAGTTAAGAAAACTTACCTCAAAAATGGAAATCGTGTTTTGAGTTTGAGCTTGTTTCAAGTGATGGTGATGATCAGGTTAGCTTCCTTGAGGTCCCAGGAAGCTAATGCAATGATTAGCTTGAGCAATGGATGGCTGAAATGGTCTGGAGAAGTCAATGTGCAGGATTCTGTTTTTGGAAATGGAGGATGGTTTTAATGGTGTTACAGTTCTGTAACAGTGTGTGGGATTAACTCTATATGATGTTTAGAAGCTTTAGAAACCAAAAGGCCAAGAAACGCACGAGTAGATTATGAGTTTCAAGTTTTTGGTCAGTTTGTGTGAAAATGGAAGTGTGAAGTGTGATTCTGAGTGCTAGCTCTTTTCAGTGGTCAAGCATTCATGTTTTTTATGTCAATAGTTTATGTATGTATAAACAAAAGGATTAGAGTGCATTGGCAAGTCAGAAGTACAAGTTCTTAGCTTTTGGCTAGGTTACTTGATTTTGAAGAAAAGAGGAAAACAAGTTTCAAGGAGAGGTACAAGCATGGGATGGGTGATTGTAAGTGTTTGAAACATTTATCATGAGTTATAGGACCTGTTTGATCAGAATAGAACAAATGCAAGGCTCAAGAACAAGTTTTGTACAAAAAGTCACTTTATCAAAATGGCAACGTAACCTTTCTTCCAAAAATGGATATAAAGAATGTCCATGCATTGAATGCTTGAAGTGAGACCTCTAACATCTGTGTAAACCATTAATTATTGAGTGGCTAACAATTTTGAGGCCTTCAAAGTAGAGTTAATGCAGCACAACTTTGAATTTAAATTTTTTTCATCACTAAAATGACTTGTAATTAAAGTGGTAAAACTCTAACTTCATCTCTTCGATTCTCCCTACTCAAGAATGATCTCAAGGAGTTCTTGGACATTTTTTAAATATTTAAATGTGCTCTACATCCCATATTTGAATTTATTTTGAAAATCCCCCTTGGAACTATATGAAAAAGTTCCATGAAGTTGGGTCAAAATCCTGACCAAATTAGGGCAAAATTTCACTGTGTTTTGTTTCATGACCACATGTTCTTAAAGTTATAACTTGAGATCCAAGCACTTTTGGAAGAAGTTGTGTGAATAAAAGTTGTATATTTCATGTATATCTACAACTTTCATGTTGGAAGTTTCTCCTGAATCACTTTGCATCATGGTTAAAAATTTGCTCAAGGTTATGAAAAAATAAGAAATTTTTAACACTTAGAAATTTTGACTTTTCAAAATGAAATCTTGACTTTTTGATTTCTTGATGAATAAGTTTCATATTTTGACATGTTTTGATGAATTGTGATCTTTGGCATTTGAATTTGACCAAAAAGTCAAAGTTTGACTTTTCAGTATATAGTTGACTTTTGATCAGTTGACTGAAAATTCATTTGTCAATCCTTTGAACTTGAGTAATTTTTTGGGCCATGTTATTAGGTCAAAATGATGCAATTGGACTCTTGAGATCATGCCTTAAACCAATTGATCATTTTTTAGGTCAAAAATCAGAAATTTCCCTTTCCCAGTCAAAACCCTAATTTTGACCATTTTGCGCTTTTGGAGATTTGATCAAATTTCTTGAGGAGTTGTGGTCCAAACTTGATAAAATGATACCTATGAGTCTAAAATGTTAACGTGGATCAAAAATTATAAAGTTTGACTGTAAATTGACCATGGTTGACTTTTTCTCCAATTCAGCTGATTTTTAGGTCAAATGCTCAATTGATTGAGCAAAAGTGTGATCCAAAGCTTGAAACTTGACATAAGTGATCTTGGGGGTCCATAATGATCCATGAAAGTCATATAGGACATTGGAAGTTCAAAAATCCTTGTGCAAACTCAAACCCTAATTTTGGTCATCGGTGCTTAAGGAGGTGTCTTGAGCTGATCAACCCTAGTGCAATCTTGAGCCAAAGGAGATCTTGTGAGCAAATTCTTTGAAAAAGTGAGAGGGAAAATTTTGGGGTACAACACAGTGCCCTAATCTTGACCTCTTTCTGATCTTCTTTGGTACTTAAATTAATTGTCTCTAACGGCTCTTTGTATGGTTGAATGGTCTCCTCCTCGTGCTCAAGTAACCGAGAAACCTCTTATGGGATTTGAATTAACTCCTCTTCTTCAGCTTCATACACAGAATATTCAAAGTTGGGAGAGGGCATAGGGTCATTGTTTTCAACGAGTTTTTTTAATTAATCTGCACATATGATTATGCTTGATTTTAGAAACAGATCAATGCAATAAGTGATTATGCAGATTTTATTGACAGTTAATTTTATTTTTAAAGGTTTTTCTGATTATCATTTTTCAATAAAAAGCAGAAAATAAAACACAATTAGATAACAAAAATGACTTTGATTAATGATTTTAAAAGTTGAAACAAGTCTGAACGGCATCACTTTCACCTTGGGCAGAGCGGAAAGAAAGCAAAACAAATTACTTTGAAATGAGAATACATTTGGGAACATCAATAGAGATCCAATTCTGAACTCTTCTTCCACCTGTCACAAAATTTAGCATTTCCAACTCAGGGTCATCTTCAAGAATATCATCAACCTATGGAGAAGTTGGATTGAGGAATCCCCCACTATGGAATATGTCTTGGTAAGGAAGAAAGGTGCACTTCAGCTTCACAACTTCATTTTTAACTTTCCGAGGAGAGAAACCAAAACCAGTTATGTTCTTGTTCTCAAGTAGATTAATGAATTGACCCCAAACACTACTAGAACCTTTCTGAACAACCTAGTGCGCATCTTTGAATTAAGAGATATAATCTACACTCTTCTTCACATCATCAATGGATAAAGCTTGGAATAGTGTTGCAACAACAGCTTCATCTGCTTCAACATAACTGAAAGAAGACAAATGTTACACCAACATGATTGATAGCCATTAACAATCACTACCTTACCTTCTCTGATAAACTTCAACTTTTGATGTAGATTAGAGGTAACAGCTCCTGCCTCGTGGGTCCAAGAACGACCCAACAAACAGCTATAGGCGGGAAAGATATCCATAACCTAGAAAGTAATCTGGAACATATACGGCCCCTCCCACACAGGTAAATCCACTTCTTTGATAATAGACTTCCTGGAACCGTCAAAGGCTTTCACTATAATACCTCTATAATGCATGGAGTTCCATAATAGACAAGCTTTAATAGAGACCATTTTGGCATAACATTTAAAGCCTAGTCATTATCAATCAACACATTGGATAAGGCATCTTCTTTACAGTTCACAGAAATATGTAACGCCAAATTGTGGTTCCTTCCTGTTGTACCCCAAAATTTGCCCTCTCATTCTTCAAGAAATCATCATGGATTCTCAGAGTCTCTCTGAAACAAATCGAAGTCCTGAATTATCATTTCTTCCCAAGAAAACCATTTACAAGAGCAAAATGATCACACAAGCTCTAAAGGCAACGCTTTTACCTTAAAAAATTAAATTCTAACCATTTGGAATTTTTCTCTAAAAATGGGTGTTTAAGAAGAAAATAGCACTTCAGAACTTCTGGACCAACCTCCAGACAGAAACGGTCAGAAGTTGCAAGCTTGGCTCAACGCAGTCATAAGTTGGCTCTTCAGCAACTACATTAACTCATTTAGAGGTTGCAAACGTGGTTCAACACGTAAGCCTCAAACAGAACATGGCTCCTTCAGCAGTTACGCAAGTTCAGCCAGAGTTTGCTAGAGGAATGCAAAGGAAGCAAAGAAGTCTGAAGGCTCCTTCAGAACATGCTGGAATCAGAAGATGAAAGGGTCAGAAGAGTGGGTGTTACACTGACACAAAATCTCTAAGTCCAGGATTTCCAGAAACAAATCCAAGGAACGTGTTAGAAAGTAAGGAGAATCCCCAGAATTCGCTGAGACAGCAAGAAGCCAAGATCAGAGCTTGGTTCACGTTGTTTTTGGTAAAACAGAACTGCTGGTTCAGGTTTTATCCTATTACAAGAATTTTGGTGTTGATAAGTCTCATCACCATTTAATGCTCATTAATGCTCCCAACCACTCCTGAACATTCATCCAAGAGGTCTCTTCACGTGTGGCTTGGTAAACACCTTTCTGCAGGCTTAGGCATGGGTCTACGTGCCACCTTCCACCTATAGAGGTCACTTCTCCTCAATCCTCGCCTGTTGTTCTAGTCTAGGCTGAAAGGTTGTGCATTATCACAACTTTCCATGAACTTCTTTCAAAAAACAATTTAACCTCTATTGGCGCCTTTAACGTTCAAGAATCCACAAGAACTTTGCCTATAAATAGAGCACCATTGACCACTAAGAGGACGTGAAAAAACAGCCAAAAAAATTTAGAAGAAATAGAAAACTCTGGTAAAGGAAACCTTGTGAAACTCTGCCAAAATCCCCAGTGTTTCATAACTTTGAACTTCCTACCTCCAAACTTCATCAATACCCAGTTTTCTTTGTGACTAAAGAACACCCTTTCAGCTTCTGACCACATATACTCTCCATCCACCCCTTCAAAAAGAACCTGTCCAGAACACCATCAGAGCTAAAAGCTAGCTCTCAATCACAAATTTTTCCAACATCCAGGTAAGCATCTGCTGACCTTCATCACGCTGTTAAACATCATCAGCTTTGCATGCTCAAATAAACATAATGTAAATATCATGTTGCTGCTGTTTGCGTTTTGAGGATTTTCATACCTCAGAATGTTTGAGTAGGAAGTAAATCAGTGTAGAACCTGCCTGTGACCTTGCTGGTTCTGTCTCCTAAAAACACTTTGACATTTTCTGAAGTTGTCCCAAACATGTTTTCTATTTTGTGGAACAATAACAAAACTGCAGATGTTCTGACTAGCACAGGGAGAAGCCAAATGCTGACTTTGATGTTAGCACATCTGAAGCCTGTTTTGCTGTCAATAATATCAGAACTTCTGAGAATTATTTGATGTCCAGCAGGATCAGAACTTCTGATATCCTCACTAACAAATTTTTGTCTTGCAGCGCATGGGGGTCAGAACTTCTGATCTTCCCACTAACAGTTTTCTGTTTTGCAGGTGCCAGAGTCAGAAGTTCTGACTCATACAGTTTAACCAAAAGGTTGATAATCTGGCAGCATGCCTGAGTCAGAACTTCTGATGGCCTCTCAGCAGCGCGCTGGCTCTCTCTCTCTTTCTCTCTATCTTGCTTTTGTTATTTTCTTTTCTTATCTATTTTTCTCATTGAACCACCCCATGTACAAATATGTATCCCCACCCCTCTAATTGCTGTAATAGCGTAGAATTTTATATTTCTGTTTTTTATTGCTTTCAAATATAAATGCTAGTAATTAGGATGTGTATGGCAAGATAAAATCAATGAAATAGAAAATCCTAATTCAAGATAAACTCTTGCATGCAACAAAACACACTTGCACACTTACACCCCTAGGGTTACACCCACTTGTTGCCTTCAAAAATGGGCCATGTTTGCATGTCAAGTATTTTGGCAAAACAAAACAAAATTAAACAAAATGATCATAGTCCCACGATGACGCTATCGGAGTTGCCTAAACAAAATGATCATAGTCCCTCAAGAAAAATGCCAAAATACTTGACACTATTGCATTCATGGTCTATACGATGACTCGCGCCCGTCCCGTTAACATCCTAACACAAGGTTGTTCACCAAATACAATGGTGAAACAACACTGTTAAAAGGGTTAAAACATGAGAAAGATCTTTGAGAAATTTTAGGGTAGATAGCTCTTGGTTACTTGACCAATCTTGCAAAACAATCCTTGCCATTTTTCAAAACACACTTCACAAACACAATTTCCAAACAACTTTCAAAAACATTGAAACATCTTTTCAAAAAGACAAACACCCTTGTAAAACATTCAAACAAGAATTGTTACAATGGTTGCCTAGACAAGGCATCTTTTTCAAAACATTTTCAAAACCACACACACAAAGCACCATTTCAAACAATTGAAAATGCAAAGCAAGTGATCTAAGCAAGTAACTAAGAGCCCATGGATAACCATGGATAGAAAGGGTGCTAATACCTTCCCTTTCTATAATCTACTCCCCGAACCCAAGAAAACATCTCAAAGGTTTTTTCCTGTGCTTTTTAACATTTCCTTAGGATAAAATAAAAAGTCGGTGGTGACTCTTGCTAAACCGAACAAGTGCGAAAACAAACGCAAAATCCAAAGTCAGTTCTCCCACCGTATCACAGAATTGGCGACTCTGCTGGGGACACTTTAAAAGTGGGGTAACCTTAGGGCTTAGATCACCTTTTGCATGACTAATTGTTTGCTTTGATTGCTTTACATTTTGGTTCTCTTGTTTGAGCTTGAAATCCTACACCCGGATTTGGGGAAACATTCATAGATATCAATACGTTGTGGAAACTGTGCGGGGTATACCGACACGGTTGAAGCAATAGCTATATTAGTGTGACATATTTGTGAGTACCGATAACCCTTGAGTTCAATCAAGGAGAGTACGGGGCCGCTGAGTGATGTCACCAAGCACTAATAACCTAGAACCTTACTTGACCATCTTGGCCTTTTATTAGGGGTAGTGAGATGACCGGCTTTGGTGCAGTCCGAAGTTGGTAGATACTCGATACTACACTCATTGAGGGTTGTTTTCTTGGAATATTTTGGTCGCTAGTTAAGTGGCTAAACCAAAACAATGAACGTAGAAAACAATCCAATGATATTGAGCTCCTTAGAACCCAGTTACTATTTATAGGACAGGTTTTTAAGCCAACTTCCCTCAAGAGGGTACTTACCTATGAAAGCTCATGCAGGCCTGAAACTAGAGTTTTGTGTGAATTGCTTGTACATGTGTTTGTGCATACATCATGAACATCATAAAGCATCATATGCATCCACTAACCATTTCAAGAGTTTGGATCTTCATCTTTGTTCTTGTTTTGTAGGTCATGGAAATTCTTTGCAGGAAAACTATCCAAGTCAACCTTGTGAGAATCCCTCCTTAACTCAAGGAGCTTACATCCAGAATTCCAGAAAGCTCTCTATTCAGTTAAAGACATGGTAGACTGCTCAGCCTAGTCAACACCAGCATTGAAGAAGACATGGTGAAAGTGTTGTTCCAGTTCTTTGACCCCCTTCACCACTATTTCACCTTTCCCGACTACCAATTGGTGCCTACTTTGGAGGAATTTTCTCAACTCCTGAGAATTCTTATTCTTAATCAACTACCATACAACGGTACGGAAAAAGAACCAAAACCTGAAGATGTTGCTCAAGCACTACACTTGCAACCATCTGACATCAAGGGGCATTGGGAAACTAGAAGTGGTGTCAAAGGCTTCTTGGCAAAGTTCTTGTTTGAGAAGGCACAAGAGTGTCTGAATTCTTTGGATCTGCAAGCCTTTGAAGAGATTGTGGCACTCCTCATTTATGGGTTGATCTTGTTCCCAAATCCTGACCAACTTATAGATGTAAATGCTGTCAAGATTTTCCTATCCAGGAATCCCATACCTACATTGCTTGGGGACATCCTCCACTCATTTTACACACGAACAATGAGGAAAAGAGGTGTTCTCATGTGCTGTACTCCTCTCCTTGCAAGGTGGTTTATTTCTCACCTTCCATAATCAGTTTTGAAGAATGAGCAAGGTTCAAGGTGGTCACAACGATTGATGACCCTCACACATTCTGATGTACATTGGTGTTCTCGGTCCAGAGAAAATGTCATCATCATCGATCATTGTTGTGAGTTCCCTAATGTTCCATTACTTGGCATTAGAGGAGGCATTACCTACAACCCTTGTCTAGCTTTGAGACAATTTGGATATGCTCGGAGGGATGGCCCTCATAACATGCTGATTCCTGACCTAGTTTTTGACTTCGACAACGATGCGCAAGGACTTCGCCAAAGATTCATCAGAGCTTGGAGGATGCCTAACAAGGTAGATAGCAAGACACTGGGGCACAAAAACTCCATCCCTCTTGAGCCTTACCTCAAGTGGGTACGAACCCGCGCCCAGAGTCTCATGATGCCTTACCCTCACATTCTCCCTTTGATCAAAGAGTCTGTTAAGGAAGGAGAGGTTCCATACACCATCCTACATCCTGACATGCCAACATCATAGGAGGAAATGCAGAAGAGTTGGATCCAACTCAAGGAAGAAAGGGATACTTTTGAAGCCAGCTTCTACGCCAGTGAGAAGAAGGTTTTGGAACTTACCCGCCGACTTCACGAGGAGGAGACCCTCAACACTTACATCGCACCAAAGAGTATGTGCAACGTCTTTTTACCTTAATAAGTTTTTGTAATATTTGGCCCATGGGGCATTTATGTACTGACAAAATTTCTTCTTATTAATATGACGTGTGTTCTTTTTGTTTGCAACAACTTTGAATTTCTAAATCCTTGAATGCATTACATGAATAAACATATCATTCATCATATGCATAAACAGGTCTTCACACCAGGTTTCCTTATCTTTCTGCTGTTTATTTCAGTAAGATGGATATTGAGCAGACGATCAGAGATCTGCAGTCACAAAACTCGCAGTTTCAACATCTCCTTATGACCTTGGCAGAGGGTCAGGAGGATCTTAAAGCACTGTTAGGGAATAAAGAGCAAGAAAAAGGAAAAAAGAAAAAGAAAAGAGTTGGGGTAGCTACACTGGGAAGAAGATTTGAGAATGAAGCTAGGAGAGTTCTTGAATTCCCCTCCACATCTGATGAGGGGACCGGTAAGGGAAAAGGAGCTGCATTACCTTCTGAATCTGAGGCTGAAGAGGAAGAGGTTGAGGAAGATGAAGATTATTCAGAGCAGCAATACCCGCCAGCGGATGACAGATATAAAAACCTGGAGGATAGACTGGCAGCCATGGAGTTGCAACGGGTTCCCGGGCTAGATTTTGAAGAATTGGGATTGATTGCTGGGATTGTTATCCCTCCCAAATTCAAGGTACCAACTTTCGCAAAATATGATGGCCTGTCTTGCCCAAAGATGCACCTGAGGTCATATGTCAGAAGAATTCAACCTCATTCATCCGATAGAAATCTTTGGGTACACTTCTTCCAGGACAGCTTGTCTGGTACTCAGCTAGATTGGTTTTACCAGCTTGAGAGGTCAGAAGTGCATAACTGGGAAGACTTGGCAGCTGCCTTTTATCGCCAGTATCAATATAAGGCTGACTTGGCGCTGACCTGTACTCAGTTACAAAGTATGGGGATGGCCTCAAATGATGGATTCAAAGAATACGGCCAGAAATGGCGCGACTTGGCTGGAAGGGTACAACCACCGCTTTCAGATAGGGAGCTAGTTGATATGTTCTTGGGGACCCTATCTGGCCCTTTCTTAAACCATTTGATCGGGAGCTCTTCCGCAGGGTTTACTGAATTGATTCTGACTGGCGAAAGGATGGAAGTCGGCCGGTATTAAGAGTGGGAAGATTCAAAGGGACGCCCCTGCCTCCACAACTGTTAAGAAACCATTCCCGGCCAAGAAGGAAGCAGCCGATATATATTCTCAGAAAGGATCGGGAAGAACTGAGCACCGGCCGACTGTAGGGGCCATGATGATTCAAAATTCGTCAAGTGATCAGCCTCGTAACAATTAGTCTAGACCTAAACAGCAATGGGGAGAATGGCCACAACGGCAGTTCACCCGCATCAACATGACGCCCGCACAAGTTCTTCCCCATTTGTTGAAGCTGAATCTCACCAATATCAAAGAGGCGCCAAAGAATGTGAATACCACTTCCCCACATTATCATCCCAACGCAAAGTGTGCCTATCATTCTGACAGCGCCGGGCATGACACCAACGATTGCTGGGCACTTAAGAATAAAATTCAGGATTCGATAGACGCTAAAGAGGTTGAGTTCGACGCCCCTGAGAAGCCGAATGTAATCTCTGCTCCAATGCCAAAGCATGGTCGCAATGTCCATGCTGTTGAAGAAGATCTGTTTGTTTCTACTGTTGATGATTTGATAACTCCACTACTGACAATCAAGTTGAATCTGTTGAAGGATTGGATTTTCCCAGGTTGTAAAGAATATTTCTACCTTTGTTCCTCCCTACCGACCGACTGTCCATTGCTGAGGATAGGCATCCAACGCCTAATGGACAACCAACAAATTCTTTTTGAAAAGACTCCTGTCACTCCAACTTCTATCAATGAAGTTTCAATAATAACCATTTCCGCCAATCTTTCCAAGGTCCCCAAAAGGCCTGTTAAGATTACATCCGCTCCAAAGATTGTACCCTTGAAGATAACCATGCCTGGGCCCGTCCCATACAAATCTGACAAATCAATATCGTGGAATTATGGTGGAGAAATCTACTACCACGGTGTTAAACAAATTGAGATAACTGAAGAGAGCTCTGACGAAGAAACTGCCGACATTGGAAACATTGCCGGTACGAGCAAAATTACCCGAAGTGGAAGAATTTTCTCTCCAAAGATTGCCCCTCCAAAGGAAATCTTTGGACCCTCAGCTGCTCCCAAGGTTACTCCTACACCGATAAAACTATCTGCAAGAACTCCAATGATTGAAGAAGTTGTTACTCCTGTGGTTGTCCCTTCTGCTGCTGCTGATAAAGGGAAAGGGATCCAAGAAGAGCTCGTCAGGACGAGGGCTCAGCAATTGGTCATCCCTGAGACCTCTAAAAAAGAAATGGAGGAGATTCTAAAAATAATCAAGAAGAGTGATTATGATGTGGTGGAGCAATTGGGGCAAACCCCCTCGAAGATCTCCATGTTAGCTTTGCTGCTTTGTTCGGAGGCTCATGCCAAAGCCTTGATAAGGTTGTTGAAAACAGCCCATGTGCCCCAAGAAACCTCAGCCGATCAATTCCAGGATTGTGTAGCCAGCCTTACCGCCGACAACGGCCTGGGTTTCTCTGATGCTGACCTGACTCCGAAGGGAAGAAAGCACAATGACGCACTGCATGTGTCAGTTGAATGCCGAGGAACCACTCTCGCCCATGTCTTGGTCGACATTGGTTCTTCTCTAAATGTGCTGCCTAAGAAGGCTCTCAACCGGTTGGATTGTGAAGGCTTGGAGCTGAAACCAAGTAATATCATTGTCAGGGCATTTGACGGGTCTAAAAGAATGGTGCATGGGGAGGTCGATATTCCCATCAAGGTAGGCACTGAAGTGTTCCACTCAACATTCTATGTGATGGACATCCGCCCATCATACTCTTGCTTGCTAGGAAGACCATGGATACACAATGCTGGGGCAGTCACTTCTTCTCTACATCAGATGCTGAAATACCCTGTTAAGGGAAAAATCATAACTTTACACGGTGAGGAGGAGTACATGATCAGTCATCTGAATTCCTTTCGGTATGTGGAAGTGGATGGCGAATTCATTGAAACACCCTTTCAACACTTTGAGGAAGTGTCTCCCGAAGTGGCAGTAGCAAAGGCAGTAGCTGAGGTACCCAAGCAGGTGGCCAGGATGGCATCTCTGAAAGACGCAAAGGCTGCAATGAAGGAGGGAAAAAGCACGGTGTGGGGCCAATTTCCTGACTTTCCTCACAAAACAGACAAGTTTGGGTTGGGACTCACCGCTGCGGGGCAAAAGGCTATGCGTCGCTCAAAAATTGAAAAGACACCCATCAAGATTTCTCCTCATGGAATCAATGCTTTGGAAGACGAAGATGAAGAGGGTAACATTGAAGATTGGATCTTCCTAACCATTGAAGGGGGACTGCACAACTGGGAGGCGAAAGACTTCGTTCCCATTACTTTCATCAATCAGTAATTTATCTTTCGAACATTTTATGTTGGTCTGTAATAATTACTAAAACAATTTGCACACTATTTTTTCACCTCATGCCTTGCCCGGGGCATGTAGGTCCATTTGTAAGGGTTTTGATTCTCTTCATAATCATATGCCATGTTTAATGAATCATTGGACGTTTTTCATTTATAAACTGATGTGTTCATTTTCTTTCCTTTTGCATTTTTGTTTGTTTAAGGATGGCTATCCCTTACACACACCCACACTCACAAATGCAGGTACCCATCCACTCCGGATTCCATGGGTGACTATTCTGTTATATCCTTCAATAACTCTGAAGATTTGGTCAATTAGGCTTAGTACGAAGATGACGAAGATTATGAAGTACCGGGAGAGCTAGCCAGACTTCTACAACAAGAAGAGAGGGCCATCTTACCTCATGAAGAGTTGTTGGAAACCGTCAACTTAGGAACAGAGGAAGACTGGAAAGAAGTCAAAGTGGGTGCCAATCTGGAACCAAGTGTCAAGGAACACTTAATACAATTGTTGAATGAATACGTTGAAATCTTTGCCTGGTCTTATGAAGACATGTCGGGGTTAGACACAGATATCGTGGTTCACCGTCTCCCTACAAGAGAGGATTGCCCACCGATCAAGAAAAAGTCCACCGAATGAGGCCCGACATATCTGAAAAGATTAAAGCTGAAGTAATGAAGCAATTCAACACTGGCTTTCTGGCTGTTACATCCTATCCACAATGGGTTGCTAACATTGTGACCGTTCCTAAAAAATACGGCAAGGTCAGAATGTGTGTGGACTATCGGGATTTGAACAGGGCTAGCCCTAAAGATGATTTTCCGCTGCCACATATCGACATCTTGATTGACAACATGGCTCAGCACAAAGTATTTTCTTTCATGGACAGATTCTCGGGCTACAACCAGATTAAAATGGCCCCCGAAGACATGGAGAAAACAACCTTTGTTACACAATGGGGTACCTTCTACTACAAGGTGATGTCGTTCGGACTGAATAACGCAGGGGCAAATTATCAACGCGCCATGGTAGCTTTGTTTCATGACATGATATATCATTAGATCGAAGTTTATGTAGACGACATGATAGCTCGATCACAAACAGAGGAGGAACACCTTGAACACTTGCAGAGACTGTTTGCCAGGTTGAAGGAGTACAAACTCAGACTGAATCCAAGTAAGTGCACTTTTGGAGTTAGGTCTGGTAAACTTCTGGGATTTATTGTCAGCAACAGTGCATTGAGGTCGATCCAGCAAAAGTGAAGGCTATACAAGAAATGCCTGCCCCCCGTACTGAAAAGGAGGTTAGAGGATTCTTGGGACGCTTGAACTATATTGCCAGGTTCATCTCTCACCTGACGTCTACATGTGAGCCAATTTTCAAACTATTAAAGAAAGATCAGGTAGTCGAATGGAACGATGATTGTCAATTTGCTTTTGATAAGATCAAGGAGTACTTATTGGAACCTCCTATTCTGATGCCACCCGTCGAAGGAAGGCCGCTGATCATGTATCTGACTATTTTGGACAATTCAATGGGGTGCGTACTAGGCCAACATGACGAGTCTGGTCGAAAAGAGCATGCCATTTATTACCTTAGCAAAAAGTTTACCAGCTATGAGACTCGCTACTCACTGCTCGAGAAAACTTGCTGCGCTTTGGTATGGGTTGCTCGCCGACTAAGGCAGTACATGTTGACTCATACCACTTTGCTGATTTCTAAAATGGACCCGATCAAATATATCTTCGAGAAGCCTGCTTTATCTGGAAGAATCGCTAGATGGCAAATGATCCTGACTGAGTATGACATCCAATATACCACCCAAAAAGCTATAAAAGGGAGTGTACTAGCTGACCATCTAGCTCATCAAGCTATCGAAGATTATCAATCCATGAGATTCGACTTCCCGGACGAGGACATCATGACATTGGACAACATTGAAGGTAACGGACCGTATGACGGACCTGAAAAAGGATCCTGATGGACCCTGTACTTTGATGGTGCTTCAAATGCACTTGGAAACGGTATCGGTGCGGTACTCATTTCTCCTGAAGGTTACCATACACCTTTCACTGCCCGACTTTGTTTCAGCTGTACCAACAACATGGCCGAATATGAAGCTTGCATTTTCGGTCGCAAGGCTGCTATAGACTTGGGGATCAAATCTTTGATTGTATTTGGGGACTCGGCTTTGGTTATCAGTCAAGTCAAACGAGAATGGGACACCAAACATCCTAATCTTATCCCATACAAAGAACATGTCTTAACATTGCTGCCTCATTTTGAGCAGATTACTTTCGAGCATTTCCCGCGAGAAGAGAATCAGCTAGCAGATGCTCTGGCTACAATGTCTTCCATGTTTAAACTCAACTGGGATAACGATGCTCCCCAAATCACCATCGAGCGAATGGATGAACCTGCGCATTGTCATGAGATTAATACCGAAGAAGTAGTGGAACAACCCTGGTTCCATGAAATCAAAAGGTATCTCCAGACTAGAGAGTATCCTGAAGGAGTTTCCGTAAATGACAAGAAGTTATTAAGGATATTTGCGGCCAAGTTCTTCCTAAGCAATGGCATCCTTTATAAGCGCAGCCATGATTGTGTTTTACTCCGATGTGTAGACAAAGCTGAGGCAGAGTTGATCATGACTGAGATAAACAGTGGCACATTTGGCACCCACTTGAGCGTACATACGATGGCTAAGAAGATTCTAAGGGCAGGCTATTACTGGTCTACCATGGAAGCTGATTGCCATCAACATTCCCGTACTTGCCACAAATGTCAAGTCTATACCGACAAGATTCATATTCCTCCTATTCCTCTCAAAGTTCTGACAGCTCCTTGGCCATTCGCAATGTGGGGCATTGACATGATTGGAGAGATCAAGCCCACGGCATCCAACGGACATCGCTTCATCTTGGTCGCTATTGAATATTTTACCAAGTGGGTCGAAGCAGCTTCCTTTGCCTCTGTTACGAAAAATGTGGTTGCCCGCTTCATCAAGCAGAACCTCATATGCCGGTATGGTGTCCCCGGCAGGATCATCACAGACAACGGTACAAATCTGAACAATACTATGATCACCGCTCTATGCGAACAGTTCAAGATTTATCATCACAATTCATCTCCCTATCGGCCGAAGATGAACGGTGTTGTTGAAGCTGCGAACAAAAACATCAAGAAGATCATTCAGAAAATGACAGTTACCTACAAGGACTGGCATGAGATGTTACCGTTTGCTCTGCATGGGTACCGTACCACGGCACGTACTTCAACAGGGGCAACCCCATTTTCTTTGGTATATGGCATGGAAGCTGTCCTACCCATGGAAGTTCAGATTCCTTCTTTAAGGATTATGAAAGACGCTGGTTTGAGTGAAGAAGATTGGATTCAAACCCGACTTGATCAACTCAATTTGATTAGTGAGAAGCGACTCACTGCTGTTTGCCATGGTCAGACGTACCAAAAATGGATGATCAAGGCTTTCAACAAGAAAGTCAGACGTCAAGTATATCAAGTCGGAGATCTTGTAATCAAGCGGATCATCTTGCCGCAAAGTGATCCCAGGGGCAAATGGACTCCTACTTACGAAGGACCATTTGTGATCAAGAGCATATTTTCTGGTGGTGCAATGATTCTGACCACCATGGACGGCGACGATTTGCCACACCCTACGAACGCAGACATAGTCAAAAGATACTATGCATAAAATAACCCGACAAGTCGGAAACCCGAAAGGGCGACTTGGGCAAAAATGGGCATCCCGGTGAACCGAAAACTCGAAAGGGCGGTTCAGGCAAAAATTAGGGATAAAACAAAAAAAAATTGTACACCCGGCGAGTTGAAAACCCGAAAGGGCGACTTGGGCAAAAAAGGGTTTCCCAGTGGATCGAAAACTCGAAAGGGCGATTCAGGCAAAAGTTAGGGAATTAAAGTGTATGACTATGTCTTGTCGGATCACTTTAAAGAACAATCTCTTCACCAACAAGTTCCGGGCTTCTGATCAATCCAATCATCGGCGGACGAAGCAGTGAGTGGACAAGATATTCAGAGTTGTGAAGGCTATAACAGAATGGGAATCCCATGGAATTGTTACACATAGCCATCTTTCTTTTGTATAAAGTTTTCAAATGTTTGCGACAATATTCTCTTACTAGGATGTCCGTCTCCTTTGTACAAAGATATTCATAAAAACTTAATACAAATACTTTTCCGAAGACAAAAATTTGCTTTGTCTTCTTTTCTTTTTACACTTATGTTTTATTTGAGAAACGTCCAATGTTTTGTTAAATAGGCATATGCATTTGAACATAATCATTTGCTTACAAATCAAGAAAAGATGATTGCTGATAGGTTGAAGGTATAGGTAGATATCTTGATGCCCTTTCAGAAGATATCCCCAGCGGAATTAAACTCCAAATTCCTCAACTGAGTTAAAATTCGGAATATCTTTCCCCAAACAAGGTTAAACTTCAGGATCCTCAGTAGAACAAAAGCTTTCTCAAAACTGATTTCCCCAGCTAAGAGAGCCTCCCAGAACTTAATTCCCCTCAGAGTTAAGCTTCAGTATCCCCAGTGGAGCCCTAAAAAAATATGAAAATCCTATCCCCAGTGATGTCAAAGCTGTTAATCCCCAGCGGAGCTAAAACTTCCAACTATCAATCCCCAGCGGAACCAGATTAGTGAACATCCTCCCCACGGAGACGCTTCCCATCAGATTGAAGATTCTCAGTCTCACTCCTCCAACATGAGTCTCTCAGGTTCTGAACTCCCCGGTAGAGATCATCAGGATTCTCATTCCCCACAAGTCATCAAGGATTTTTGATCCCCAGCTTCGGTTATGGGTTTATTTCCCCAACATTTGTCAAGGATTTATTCTCCAAAACAAATTACATTTCAAATTGATCGGTCGTTCAAAAGTTCCTTCATCACCTGTTAGAAGTTACGGTCGTCAAAGGTCAAATTCTCACAAAATTCAAGTTATGAAGCCCGGATTCGACCGGATAGTATCTTGATCTCTACAGCATATTGTGAAGCCCGGATTACGACCGGATAACAGTATCAGAATACTACGAAGCCTAGAGTCGACCAGATAGTGGTATATCTTTTACACAAGTCGTGAAGCCCGGATTCGACCGGATAACAGCTCAACAAGTTATTGTGAAGCCTGGATTACGACCAGATAGCAATACAAGTTTCTATGAAGCCTGGATTACGACCAGACAGCAGCCAAGAATACTACGAAGCCTGGAGTCGACCAGATAGTGGTATATCTTTTACACAAGCCGTGAAGCCCGGATTCGATCGGATAACAGCTCAACAAGTTATTGTGAAGCCTGGATTATGACCAGATAGCAATACAAGTTTCTATGAAGCCTGGATTACGACCAGACAGCAGCCAAGAATACTACGAAGCCTGGAGTCGACCAGATAGTGGTATATCTTTAACACAAGTCGTGAAGCCCAGATTCGACCAGATAGCAGCTCAACAAGTTATTGTGAAGCCTGGATTACGACCAGATAGCAATACGAGTTTCTGTGAAAGCCTGGAGATCAATCAGATAACAGTTAACCGTTAACAGAATGAAGATTCTCATTTTGGCCTCCCCAGCAGATTGGCATACAACCCAAGCTCCTGATTCCCCAACAGTGGTCTCAGGACTTCTCATTTTCAGTAATCAAAAGATTCGTGGAATCCCCAACTTCGGTCATGGATTTATTTTCCCCGACAAACAATCAAAGGATTTTCAATCCCCTGCAGCAGTCCAGGATTTATCTTCCTCAGCAAGACGGCTATCCAGCTTACATGCATAATCATTACATTCATAAACATTGATGAAACGCAATTCATTGCATCATACATCTCATGCAACATAACTTTGTCTTTTAGCTAACATCTTTACCCTTACAGGATAAGATTAAAAGGCTATCATTAACAATTATTCAGATACAGTATGGATACACCCCAGACACGGCGGTCATTCTATTACTCATTCAGAATTTCAAGTCAGATATAGTACAGATACACCCCAGACACGGCGGTCATTCTACTACTCATTCAGACTACAACTCCAAGATACAGTCCAGATATGCTCCAAACACGGATGCCATTATGGCCCTTACACCAGCAGTTTGATTCTCCTCAGTGCAGTCGCCACGGAAGTCATTCTATCACTTATTCAGATCCCAGTTACAGTACAGATACACCCCAGACACGACGGTCATTCTGCTACTCATACAGATCTCAACTCTAAGGTACAGTCCAGATATGCTCCAGACACGGTTGCCATTCCGTCACTCATTCAGAGTTTATCCCCAGCACACGGTTGCTCCATACACAGATATTCCTTTGTCATCCAGATATAATACAGATACACTCCAGGCACGGCAGTCATTCTGATATTCATTCTACATTCAAACACAATTACAGCTCAGATACGCCCCAGACGTGGAGGCCATTGTTTTGCTCATACAAATTCAGTCTCCAGATACAGTTCGAATGCATTCCAGACACGGATACCATTTTGATACTCATTCTTTTGACCTACAACATTGCAAGTTGACAAGGATTCTTGGATGGCATCTTTAAGCCCATCTCCAGCAAGATTCTACCACCTCCAAATGGCATCTTTAAGCCCATTCCCTCAACTATGCTTTAGACGAGTGCAAATTTACGGGCACTCTAGTGTCCAATCCTCTTTTACCTTTGAGTCACGAAAGGAAAACTTGCCAATCTAACTCTTCAGGTTCAAGAAGATTGAACAGGGGCAGCTGTTGTACCCCAAAATTTGCCCTCTCATTCTTCAGGAAATCATCCTAGATTCTCAGAGTCTCTCTGAAACAAATCGAAGTCCTGAATTATCATTTCTTCCCAAGCAAACCATTTACAAGAGCAAAATGATCACACAAGCTCTAAAGGCAACGCTTTTACCTTAAAAAATTAAATTCTAAACATTTGGAATTTTTCTCTAAAAATGGGTGTTTAAGAAGAAAATAGCACTTCAGAACTTCTGGACCAACCTCCAGACAGAAACGGTCAGAAGTTGCAAGCTTGGCTCAACGCAGTCAGAAGTTGGCTCTTCAGCAGCTACATTAACTCAGTTAGAGGTTGCAAATGTGGTTCAACACGTAAGCCTCAAACAGAACATGGCTCCTTCAGCAGTTACGCAAGTTCAACCAGAGTTTGCTAGAGGAATGCAAAGGAAGCAAAGAAGTCTGAAGGCTCCTTAAGAACATGCTGGAATCAGAAGATGAAAGGGTCAGAAGAGTGGGTGTTACACTGACACAATCTCTAAGTCCAGGATTTCCAGAAGCAAATCCAAGGAACGAGTTAGAAAGTCAGGAGAATCCCCAGAATTTGCTGAGACAGCAAGAAGCCAAGATCAGAGCTTGGTTCACGTTGTTTTTGGTCAAACAGAACTGCTGGTTCAGGTTTTCTCCTATTACAAGAATTTTGGTGTTGATAAGTCTCATCACCATTTAATGCTCATTAATGCTCCCAACCACTCCTGAACATTCATCCAAGAGGTCTTTTCACGTGTGGCTTGGTAAACACCTTTTTGCAGGCTTAGGCATGGGTCTACGCGCCACCTTCCACCTATAGAGGTCACTTCTCCTCAATCCTCGCCTGCTGTTCTAGTCTAGGCTGAAAAGCTGTGCATTATCACAACTTTCCATGAACTTCTTTCAAAAAAACAATTTAACCTCTATTGGCGCCTTTAACGTTCAAGAATCCACAAGAACTTTGCCTATAAATAGAGCACCATTGACCACTAAGAGGACGTGAAAAAACAGCCAGAAAAATTTAGAAGAAACAGAAAACTCTGGTAAAGGAAACCTTGTGAAACTCTGCCAAAATCCCCAGTGTTTCATAACTTTGAACTTCCTACCTCCAAACTTCATCAATACCTAGTTTTATTTGTGACTAAAGAACACCCTTTCAGCTTCTGACCACATATACTCTCCATCCACCCCTTCAAAAAGAACCTATCCAGAACACCATCAGAGCTAAAAGCTAGCTCTCACTCACAAATTTTTCCAACAGCCAGGTAAGCACCTGCTGACCTTCATCACGCTGCTAAACATCATCAGCTTTGCATGCTCAAATAAACATAATGTAAATATCATGTTGCTGCTGTTTGCGTTTTGAGGATTTTCATACCTCTGAATGTTTGAGTAGGAAGTAAATCAGTGTAGAACCTGCCTGTGACCTTGCTGGTTCTGTCTCCTAAAAACACTTTGACATTTGCTGAAGCTGTCCCAAACATGTTTTCTGTTTTGTGAAACAATAACAAAACTGCAGATGTTCTGACTAGCACAGGGAGAAGCCAAATGCTAACTTTGACGTTAGCACATCTGAAGCCTGTTTTGCTGTCAATAATATCAGAACTTCTGAGAACTATTGTATTTCCAGCAGGATCAGAACTTCTGATATCCCCACTAACAAATTTTTGTCTTGCAGCGCATGGGGGTCAGAACTTCTGATCTTCCCACTAACAGTTTTCTATTTTGCAGGTGCCAGAGTCAGAAGTTCTGACTCATACAGTTTAACCAAAAGGTTAATAATCTGGCAGCATGCCTGAGTCAGAACTTCTGATGGCCTCTCAGCAGCGCGCTGGCTCTCTCTCTCTTTCTCTCTATCTTGCTTTTGTTATTTTCTTTTCTTATCTATTTTTCTCATTGAACCACCCCATGTACAAATATGTATCCCCACCCCCCTAATTGCTGTAATAGCGTAGGATTTTATATTTCTGTTTTTTATTGCTTTCAAATATAAATGCTAGTAATTAGGATGTGTATGGCAAGATAAAATCAATGAAATAGAAAATCCTAATTCAAGATAAACTCTTGCATGCAACAAAACACACTTGCACACTTACACCCCTAGGGTTACACCCACTTGTTGCCTTCAAAAATGGGCCATGTTTGCATGTCAAGTATTTTGGCAAACAAAACAAAAACAAACAAAATGATCATAGTCCCACGATGACGGTATCGGAGTTGCCTAAACAAAATGATCATAGTCCCTCAAGAAAAATGCCAAAATACTTGACACTATTGCATTCATGGTCTATACGATGACCCGTGCCCGTCCCGTTAACATCCTAACACAAGGTTGTTCACCAAATACAATGGTGAAACAACACTGTTAAAAGGGTTAAAACATGAGAAAGATCTTTGAGAAATTTTAGGGTAGATAGCTCTTGGTTACTTGACCAATCTTGCAAAACAATCCTTGCCATTTTTCAAAACACACTTCACAAACACAATTTCCAAACAACTTTCAAAAACATTGAAACATCTTTTCAAAAAGACAAACACCCTTGTAAAACATTCAAACAAGAATTGTTACAATGGTTGCCTAGACAAGGCATCTTTTTCAAAACATTTTCAAAACCACACACACAAAGCACCATTTCAAACAATTGAAAATGCAAAGCAAGTGATCTAAGCAAGTAACTAAGAGCCCATGGATAACCATGGATAGAAAGGGTTCTAATACCTTCCCTTTCTATAATCTACTCCCCGAACCCAAGAAAACATCTCAAAGGTTTTTTCCTGTGCTTTTTAACCTTTCCTTAGGATAAAATAAAAAGTCGGTGGTGACTCTTGCTAAACCGAACAAGTGCGAAAACAAACGCAAAATCCCAAGTCAGTTCTCCCACCGTATCACACTTCCTTCATATGATAATTCATTATCACAAAATCTAAGGTTGTTATAAGTTGTAATATTACCACCGGTGATTTGCTCAATAGTCACATCTTATTCAACAAAATCCTGATCCAAAACTCTGATAAGAGAATCTCTATGAGTAGCGAAGTTCATTAACAGATCCAAGATAGAAATCTTTGATGGAGTTTGCAATAACTGATCAACAATTTTGTAATCACTCATATTTATAATCTCCAGCAGATCATCAACATATTTCTCTAAAGTAGCACCACTAGTCTGTGTAAGAACAAGATTTAATTCAGCAATATTATGTCTGAGTTTTGATGATAACAAATGAGTATGTTTGTATGAACAATATTGATACTCTAATGTTTTTTATTATTGAGTACTTAACAAATAGTCTATGCTTCTGATGGTTGGCGTGTCCAAGACATTAGAAGAGAATTAGTTCCGCTTCAACACTACACAAGTTTTGTTGACCAGTAGCAAGACACTCCAAAGTGTAGGCTCTGATGTTTGTCTAAAGAAACCAGCCAGAAGATCTGAAGACAGAAGTTGCTCCTTAAGTCCAGATGTTGAAGATTCGTGTTTCTGAAGACAACGGGTTCTAAAGAAACAATCAAAAGATCTGAAGACAAAAGTTTTAACTCAAGCCATATGCTAAAGACTCAAGTTTCTAAAGACAGTGTGTTCCAAAGAAACAAAGTTAGAAGATTTGAAGACAATGTTTCTACTGAAGTCCAGATGCTAAAAACTTAGTTTCTAAAAATACAACCTATTTTAAGAAGACAAAGTTAAAAGATTTGAAGATAATGTTTCTACTAAAGTCCAGATGCTAGAGACTTGTGTTTCTAATAACAAGGTTCTTAAAAGGATTCTTAAAGAACCAAGTGCTAAAGATTTTAAAGACGGAATTTATGAAGATTCCAAAGACTTGAAGTTCTAAAGATCCAAGGTTCTATACAATGGGTTCTCAAGAACAAGTGCTGAAGACTCTAAATACATTGTTCTTAAGACTCTGAAGACTTGAATCTCTTATGATCCAAAGTTCTCTACAATGGGTTCTCATGTCCAAGTGATGGAGACTCTGAAGACACAGTTCTGAAGACTCTGAAGACTTGAAGTTCTGAAGACCTTATGTTATGTTCCTACTTTTAAACTCATGCTCGTAGAATCCTATGAAGTGTAGAAGGAAAGAATATAGCATTAACATGGTACAATAGTACATAGTACGAAAAAGCCTTATTCAACTACCTCTCCACTAGCTTGAATTGTGGAAGAAAAAAATACGTAGCAGTACTATTTGTAACGACTCTTTTTCAAATATCCAACAAGTCTATTTTGCTTGGTTAATATAATAAAATAATTGTATGTTTAAAATGTTGTTGGTGTTCAATGTTAAAAATGAAAGTTATCATTATTGGAACACAACCTAAAAGCTATCAACCACTATAACAACAACAAGAACACATGTTATCAAAATGATTCTTTAATCATGTTGATAATGATTACATTGAAATCATTGATTCACAATGTACTTAATTTCATATGCTACACAAAGCTTGCTAAGTCGCGGAAGATAATGAAGATGGTCATGAAAGCTCTAGTTACAAATACACAACATAAATGTTGTGCTCTAAAGTGATTATAAAAGAAAATAGAACAAGGGTTGTTGTCCAGAATGTTTTAAGGTGAATAAAGATGAAGATGTTCTTCTCTTTACTACATCAATATCAACAAAGCTTCCAGAAGCTTATTAAGAAGAAGACATCAGCAATTCAAGTGCTCCGGGCTATTGTCCGAGAAGAAGCTACTTGAATAAAAGAAGACCATACATCAAGCTACAATACAATGTAATATTTTTAGTGTGTATTAGGATCTTATTATGTATGTTTTGTACCCCAAAATTTTCCCTCTCATTTCATCAACATTTTCTCATCACAAGACCCTTGGAGCTCAAGATGGAGTTAGGGTTTGCTCTGCTCAAGGCCCCTCCTTGCACTGTTGACCCAAATTAGGGTTTGAGTTTGCACAGGGATGTTTTGACCTAAAATGCCCAAAGTGACTTCCATGCTTCATGTTGGACTCACAAGTTTATCCATACCAAGTTTCAAGCCTTGATTCCAATCTTTGCCCAGTCAATTGGACAGTTGACCTAGAAATCAGTTGTATTGGGGGAAAAGTCAATTGTGGCCAATTGACAGTCAAACCTCATGATTTTTTACCCACATCAACATTATATAAACCATTTGGTCAAGTTTGGATCACAATTCCATAAGAAATTTGATCAGATCACCAAAAGGGCAAAATGGTCATTTTTAGGGTTTTGACTGCACAAAGGCAATTTTTGACTGTTTGACCTAACCAATGGCAAATCAAGCTCACATATGGACTCAAGGATTCAATGACATTGTCTTGACACATTCAACAAATTCAAAAGATCTCAAATGCATGGGATTGACAGATGAATTTTTCAGTCAACTGATCAAAATTTGATTGTACACTGAAAAGTCAAACTTTGACTTTTTAGTCAAAATCAAGTGCCAAGATTCATTTTTCATCAAGACATGTCAAATTATGAAACTTGTTCATCAAGAAACCCAAAATTGCAAATTAGGGTTTAAAATGAAAAAATTTCATAACTTAGAAATTTTCTAAGTTATGAAATTTTCTTATTTTTTCCCAACTTTGTCCCATTTTTTCACCAAGATGAAAATGGATTCAAACAAAAATTGAAACATTAAAGTTGTAGTCCATTGCAAAATATACAACTTTGATTCACAAAGTTTTCTCAAAAGAATCTTGTATCTCAAGTTATGATTTTTGGAACAAGGGTACAAAACATTTTTAACTTAGAGAAATTTTGCCCTATTCTAGGCAGGATTTTTGTCCAACTTCTTGGCCATTTTTCACATGGTTCCAAGAGGAATTTCAAGTTGCATTGCAAAGATGGATTGTAGTACATGTTCCAAGCTTTCCAAATTGTCTAAGAACTCATCAAACACCCTTGTGGTTAGAGAGAATCGAATTCACAAAGTTGGCAAAAACTCACTTTTGTTCATGACCAATACATGTTCATAGCAAGTGGCATTTTCAAATTAGTTTGGTTTGTGCTAGCTTGCAGGCCTCTAAACCCTTTTACACTCCTTAATTGAAGGCAAATCCACTGAGCTAATGCATTATTTTGTTCATTTGGACATTGCACACAAAATTAACCCTTAAATGGAAAAAGGTAGAATGCCATTTTGATAAAGTTATGCTTTATGTCAAATACCAAATCCTTGAGGCATGGGGCCATATCTTAGAGCCAAATCAAATCCATAAATCCCAGTTATCAAGAGCCTAACTTGCAGCATACATTAGGGCATTGTATTGGCTGGTATCACAACTTACACTTCTTTGCTTCACTTTGAAGAAACATTGCAAAAACACTCAAACTTTGATTTCCTGCAAACACAAGCCAGAACAAACTTTGTGAACATCTTCCATAGATCCCAACTGACCTAAAACACGACTGAACCACCTCTCATACCTCAAAAAACACCAAAACACCCTCTTGCTGCAGAAACAGGGCATACCCTGCAACTTGAGTTCCATAATCCATTTCTGTCATGCGTTTTATCCAAAAGGAGTTCAAACACATTCCATTCCATCCAATGAAACTATCCCAAGCCTTAAACTCAAGCTGTAACACCCCTAACCACGTTTGCCATTTTCACTTTCAAGCTGTGCAGGTGAACTTCTACAGCACGATACAGGTGGTTTCAAAGTAAGCTAGGTATTTGGGAAGCATCCTTGGACTTCAGGCAAGCTCAACCAAAGCTCAAACTCCATTGAAGGTTTCTACATTGCTCTGCTCGAGTCAAGCTGAAACAGGTAATCTATGGACTTTTATCTCTCTATCCAGGCATGATTAAGCTTAGGTTTGTGAATGAAACATGTTCTACTCATAGCCCTGAAGCCATACATGTGTTTACTTTTCATTTATATTAAGCATGCTGTGAGAATTTTAGCCATGAACATTGAAGAAAAACTAGGTCAGAAATTGGGGGTGAAGAAATTCTCCCTGGTTTCTTAGAGTTAGGTCAAGTTTTTTACATGTTTGGAATCGTGGTTTGATGCTCTACATTGTTTGTGTTATGAGTTTTTGCTAAAAATCAAGGAATCAGGAGTTTGTATTTTGAAAGGAGAGGCGCGTGTTTGACAATGTTGAAGGTTGAAGATGACTGGCTTGGGCTGGGCCTGAGTCAGTCTTGTTGTTTACACCCTTTTTTTTCATTTGCACCCCCATGGCCCATTATGTGAAATACTTGTCATTTCTGCATTTTTCTTTTTGATTCTGATTTTATATTTTATGCTCAAACATAAAAAACTCCAAAAATATTTTTCCACATTTATTTGGCATTTATTTGCTTTATTAGAATATATGTATGTAAATAAATATATTTCCTTTTCATTTTAAAACCCTAAAAATAATACAAAAAATATTTATTTTAGTTATTATTTTTTATTTACATCTTGAAAATATTTTATCAAATATACATTTTTTTTATATAAATAATTAATTTTATCTTTTATATTTAATAGGTTTAGTAAATATATATATATAAATACTTGTATATTACATTTATTAGAATACTTAGGATAAAAATATGAAAACAATACATTTTTACTTTTATTAATATTTAACACTAAAAATACCTTTTTTTATAATATACTTTTTATATTCTTGTATAAATTAATATATCTTGTACATAATTAATAAATAATTACTATTTGTTCAAAAATTAGGGTTTTGCCCTAAACAACAAAAATAATCAAAAAAATGACTTTTTTTTATTTTGTCTATACTTCAAACATGAAAACCTTTTTCACATACATAAACAAATCTTTTTTGCATAATACATTGCATTTTGATATTTATTTAATTGTATTTATTTAAATGCCAAATATTAATTTGTATATTCGATATGGTTGTAATAATTTTAGCATTTATTTCCTTGTCAAATATCCCCCAATTCAAACTTGTATCCTCATCCCCATAATCATGTTGTAATAATTTAGGACTTTAAATTCTCATACATTTAAAAGTTTCCAAATTATGCCATGATAGACCTAGGGTTTGTATGCAAAATCAATCAACAAATAGCTTGACCTAATTCAAGATAAACATGCATGAAAAAACAAACACAATGCACACTTGCACCCTTAGGTTTATTCCACTTGTTGCCTTCAAAAATGGGCCATGGTTGCATGTTAAGTGTCTTTGGCCAAACAAAAACAAACAAAATGGTCATAGTCCCTCGATGACGCTATCTTGTTGCCTAAACAAAATGATCATAGTCCCTCAAGAAAATTGCCAAAGATACTTGACACTATTGCCTCTATGGTCTATACGATGACCCGCGCCCGTCCCGTTAACATCCTAACACAAGGTTGTTCACCAAATACAATGGTGAAACAACACTGTTAAAAGGGTTAAAAACATAAGGAAAGATCTTTGAGTAAAATAGGGTAGACAAACTCTTAGTTACTTGATCAAATTTGCAAAACATCCTTGCCATTTTTCAAACACACATCTCCACACAATTTCCAAAACAACTCTTTCAAAAACATTGAAACATATTTTCAAAAAGACAAACACCTTTGTATATTCTCAAACATGAGTCATTACAAAGGTTGCCTAGACAAGGCATCTTTTTCAAAACATTTTCAAAACCACACACACAAAGCACCATTTCAAATAATTGAAAATCAAAGGCAAGTGATCTAAAACAAGTAACTAAGATCCCATTGATAACCATGGATGAAAAGGGTGCTAGCACCTTCCCTTTTCATAATCTACCCCCCAAACCCACGAAAACATCTCAAAGGTCTTTCCTGTGCTTTTTGACCTTTCCTTAGGATAAAATAAAAGTCGGTGGCGACTCTTGCTAAACCGAACAAATGTGAATACAAACACAAAACCTCAAGTCAGTTCTCCACCGTATCACAGTATGCTTAAATTGTGTTTACATCCAGCTTGTGTAAAAGCATATTATTATAAACAAATATAAATCAAATTGTTGTTTGATTATACCTTGAGAGGCTAAGTGAAGTTTTGTGCTCAAGAAGATAGTGACTAAAGGTCATTATGAAATCCTGGTAGTGGATTCTATTGGGTCAATGGTAGTCATATCTCAAAGGGGATTAAGTGAAGGTCAACCTTGTGAGATTACTGGTTGATGGATATCATTGGAAGGAAATTCTGATAGGAGATTCTGAGGTATCAAATTATATTGGTTCAATGAACGTTATATCCAGTTTGGATTCCTGAACGCGCCATTGGATGTTAGTCACTGGAGGTTGCCAGTGTGATTGTAATCAGACTGGTTATAGTGGATTAAGTCCTTGAGTTCAAGGATAAATCACCTTGGCAGGGTGGACTGGACTAGCTTGGGGGTTTCTCAAGTGAACCAGGATATATCACGTGTTCTTTACTTTTACTTATGCTTAATAGTTTATGTTTTCATAACTTAATTAGAAGCATTGCTTTGAAGAAATATCCAGAAGTTTTGTTTAACAAACAATTATTATAAGCGAAAGTTTGCCCTTTCTTGTGTTTTCTTCACACCTTCAATTGGTATCAGAGCCCGATTTTTTTATTGATGGATATCAAACACCTAACAGTGTCAGATAAAGATCCAGATGTTGTGTGAAGAAATACTCTGAGGTGATAGTTATTCAATTTTCAACTACTGTCTAAAATCAGAAAATTGAAGAACAAGCTAACAAGAAAAGATTAATCAGATAAGAAGTTATATTTGTTAAATGCTTTTGATTAAGTTCCTTGAGAGTATGAGATGTTTTCAAGAAACATATTATTCCACCCTTAACTTTCTCATAAGATCTCATTAGGAATAATGTTGTCTTATGATACATTAGAACCTCGTGATAAAGTTGTATATTCAAGAAGACAGAAGATCTTATGCATAAATATAAACATTGGCTCTGTCAAAGGAGGCTTTATAGAAGACCAGATATTGTTGAGGAAAGAATTCTCATTGACTCATCAGAAGTATGATTAAAGACTAACTCTAAATAAGTTAGCTCAGCGTCGCAAGAACAAGATTGTCAGCCAAAATCGTCAAAGCTTGATGATATTTGTATTAGAACAGATTTTGCAATGTGTTTAAGGAATCAAAAAATTCAGAAGACGTTAGGCAATGATTGTTAATTCTCTCTAGCACATAGCTTCTCAGAAGTTCATGAAATATTGACCTTATGAAAACTAAGCTTTTGTTCAAAGGAAGTTTGACAAACAAATGGATGTTTTGATAATAAAGGATCAGAATATTTATACTCTGAGGATTATTCTCAAGAAGACAGACGGGTGATTCTAAACAGAAGAATGAAGAGATCATATGAAGAGAAGACTGATCCTAGCTCTCAGATTAGAGATTAGAGTTCAGAAGAAGGTTATTCTTCTCAAATCAGAAAACTGAGAATGCTCAAAGAAATAAGATGAATCAATATGAAAATGATTTTGAACCTCTGAAAAACCGCTCTGTAGCGATAAAAAATGTAGCGGGGTAAATCAGAGATCGAATTATTGATTAATTCGTCTCGCAAAAGCAAGAGTCGCCACCGCGCTTTATTGTTTCCAAAGGAAAAGGGAAAAGAGCGAAATAAACCCTAAATATGCAATGTAAATAATACTTTTAAAAGTAATAAGAATACAAGGCGTTTTTGAAAAAGAGATCGAGAGTTCGGGGGTTGGTTATACAATGGGAAGGTATTAGCACCCAATGCATCTATAGTACTCTATAGGAACCTTTTGAAATATCTGTTTTATTTAAAATTGATTGCTTGATTGAAAATAAATCGTTTTGGCCGAAAAGGGATACGGACGGGTTTTTGAAGATACGACGACCTAATGTCGAAGTTTTGGCTTAAAAGGTATAAGTCTTGAAAAGGTTGAAATTTTGAAGTAACGTGAATGTTTGAGGAAGAATTATCCTAAGTTTTAATGTAATGCGAAAATTTGCGCAGTTAGATTTGGAGACATGAGGTCAACAAATTTACTGTTCTTTCCTTTTGGATTTAAACATAAATCGAGTAAACAAAGATACATGAACAAGGAAAATATGCGAACAATAATTAGATAGCAATAATATAAATAAAAGATGCGAACAATGCGTTTTTATGATTTTTTCTATTTAATGTTAACGGGAAGAAAGTATTTTAAATTTTACGCATTTTCGATAAGGATAAAATAAAAGGATTATTTAACGAGGACGTGACGTTTTTTAGTTTTAAGTCATTAAGTTTTTTTTATATATATATTTAATATTAATTATGGTGATAAAATATTTTTTTGTTTTTTTTCTATTCTTATGTCTTTTACTACAAAAGTATTAGGAATTATTTTAGATTAAATAAAACTAACTAAAACCTATTTTTCAAGAAAAGATATTAAATTAAATCTTGAAAGTTGGATTGATAAAAATGGTCTATTATCAGAATACTTTAAATTATTTTGGGTTATCTAAAATTAAAATCAAAATTAATAAGACTTTAAGAAGGTAATTAAAATGGAAATGGATTAAGGGAGGTGCAACTAAATCTGAATGGGCCAGGTAGTTGGGATAGGGCCCAAAACGAAAATGAAGACAAGGGGGGGGTACAACGTTTTATGGGCTTAAGCTGAGAACATAGGGTCCAAGGGATTAAGGTATGATTAGGGTTATGTTATGTTTGTACAAAGGGATTTAGGGTTTGTCTTAAGGCAGAACGGCGCTCACGATCTTCATCTCTCTCGCGCAGCTTCTTCATTTTTCGCCTCCAGTGTTGACGTTTTTCCTTGTTCCGGCCACCCACACTAAGCTCTTCTTCCCTCCATTGTTGGCGTTTCCTTGTTCCGGCCACCCACGCTAGGCTCTTCTTCCCTCCATTGTTGACGAGGCGGCTTAAGCAGAGACGGTAAGGACAAGTCTTTTTCGTTAACGTTAGATTCGATTCGCATGTAGATTTTTACAGTTTCGTTGTTGATTTTACGGTTTCGTTGTTGATTCTGACTAGTTTTAATATTTATCTACCCATGTTGATTTGAATGCCCTTTAAGGAATAAGAAGGAAGAAAGCTTGTTACCTAGGTGGAGAAGGAGGAGGAGCTAGGGGTGATGGAGGCCGGACAGCAGGGAGACGGCAGGCGCACACGGTGGTGGACGGTATTTGCGATTTTCCTCTTCCTCTTGCTTGAACGTGCTACTGTGTTTGTTTTGCTTTTCTTGTTGGTCTGGGTACCGTTACTTTGTTTCTTCCTTCTTTTTCCTGAGTGTGATACTGCACTTGTTCTTCTTGAAACTTGTTGAAACTGTACTTTGTTTCTTTCTTCTTCTTCTTGAGCGTGATACTGCACTTGTTCTTGTTGGTCTGAAAAAAAGGTTTGCAGGAATGATGTTGGCTTGAGTGATTGTTTGAAAGGCCAATGAGGTTGAACTGAGGCTTAGTCGGTTGTGTAGAAATTTTCAGGTTGTTGGATGGATAATGCACAGGTTTGGGCAATGGTTGGACATGATGATGGATGTGGGATTTCTGTGTAGTTTTCTGATGTTTTTTTTGATGGCAGGGGATGATGATATTGGCTCTAGAGGCTCAATCGGTTGTGTAGTGTTTTTTGTATGGTTTGGAAATAGTTTTCTCAGTATGATTATGCAGGTTTTTCAATCTCTATGGTTTTTCTTTGGAGGCTTTGATATTCTGCCTTTCTTTGGTTTTTTGCTTTGTTATGTAATATAACAACTCTTCTCTCCTCTTTTTCGCTACAGGCCAGGAATTTGAAAACAAATGCCTTGGGATCTCCCTGAGCATTCTGCACTATGCTGACCCTCCAATTTTGTTTCTATTCTTATTCTGTGCTATTAGTTCTACTGGCTATATTTTTATTTGTCTTGTATAACCACTTCTGCCTATGCTAAGCCTGCAAATCCCACACTTCTCCCTCTCTTTTTTTCTCTCAGCATGGCTTTGACAAAAGGATGATAAGCTGTACATGTTCTGAAAATGTAGTGGCTGAAAAATGATGAAAAAAGGAATTTTGTGTTGCTTGCAAAAATGGTCAAACTGCATATTTGCTTTTAATACAAATGTTGTTTGTTTCCTGCTGTGTAGGCAAATGTTAAATGGGCATGCTTGCATATGTGGTTACTGCATATTTGTTTGCTTATGCTGTATGCTTTTTGAAATTACATTTAGGATTTTGAACAAAATGTAATTAGCTTAAGTATGCAGTTTTGGAAAACAACTTGTGCATATGCTTTGAAATTCTTTTCTTTTTTTTTGTGAACCGGGAGTAATCCCGTGATTTGCAAAAAAATAATAACTGATTCCGGCCATTACATTTAATGATGAACACTAAATTTATTTTTCTGCATTTTAAATATTTATTCGAATTCTAATTTCTTCCTTTTAATTGCAGGTAACATTAAATGAGCGGACAAAACGCATTGGGTCGGAAGCTTTAGAATTAGGATAGATTAGTTTTTTTTTTATTTCATTTTAATTTTTGGCAATTCATTATTGTAATCTACTGTAATATATACAATATTTACAAAATAACTTGTACAAAAAAAATGAATAAAAGAAAACTATTTGTCCATTAATTCTTCTTCTTTATTTATTTATCGTTTATTATTTCTCCACACGAATAATAATTGAAACCAAATTTCAATTACCCACGTTCAAAATAATAAACAGATAAATAATAATTATCATTGACCAACTAATATCTCCGGTTATTTAATCCATCATTCCCAACTAAATTATAATAATTAAAATAGGATTTCAATTATTTAACTTAGAACGACGAACGATTAAACAGTCGTTATTGACCAATGAATTTCCTCGAATGCTTATTTATATTATTCATAACCTTTAAATTATGTAATAACTAAGAATAAATTCTAGTTACTTAAATTTAAAATAATGAGTAACTAAATAAGTACCGTCCACACAATTAATGCGCCTCTTCTATGATGTTTATTTTATTATCCATGCATCTTTAAACTAAATAATAATCGAAAAAATGGATTTCAATTATTTAAATTTTAGATAATGAACAAATTAATAAACATCAATTTTTTTGCACGAATCGATTAAATGATTTAATGTTCAGCATAGATAGCTCCTGGCCTAAAAAAGTCATGAATTTTGAAATCGATGGATCAAAACAAATGTAATGTAAATATGCAGGTAGGAGACGATATCTTAGGTCAAAATTTGGGGTACAACAGCTGCCCCTATTTAAGTTTCTTCTATCCGGAGATATGAAGATTAAAATCTTCGTTTCGACGTGATTGAAGGTACTTAAATACATAATTACGCAAATTTTGTCCTAAGATGCCGTCATCATGCGGTGGTATGAATGTAGTGCTTGAATTCACAGAGAAAGATATTGTATGAAACAAGACAATGTTGGAGGAATCGAACACCAACAAAACACAGAGACATAAGGTGTACGCTACTGGGGAAACGAACTATCGACTTCAAAAGACAGACTCTTGACAGCGAATAAGGTCGAGGGAAAACAACCTCTAATCCTAACAAATAGAGCATCTTGCATAGGCCATAACAGATTATTGACCTCAAAACAGTGAGTTCACAACTCAAGGTCGATGGTAGACAGAGAGTATCAAAATGCGGATAACTGATTACCGACTTGGAGGTATCGGTTAGTAACAAACTCTTCTGTTAGATTTCAGAGGTATACTCATTAATGCTGAGGTAATGAGACTGTAGATACGAAGGTTGTTCAAATCAAGAAAACTGCCATTTGTCATCGTCCAGAGAAAATACCGATAACATACAAGCTGCTCAAATAACGAAGCTGCCGCTTGCTGTCGTCCGACGAAAATACCGATAACAAACAAGCTGCTCAAATAAAGAGGCTGCCGCTTGCTGTCGTCCGACGAAAATACCGATAACAAACAAGCTGCTCAAATAAAGAGGCTACCACTTGCTGTCGTCCGACGAAAATACCGATAACAAACAAGCTGCTCAAATAAAGAGGCTACCACTTGCTGTCGTCCAAAGAGAATACCCATAACATACAAGCTGCTCAAATAAAGAAGCTGCCGCTTGCTGTCGTCCAGAAAAGTAATAACGTACTGGTAACTCATGAAGAGTTTGCTGCTTGTTGCTTTCAGAGAAAAAAGAAAAATGACGCACTAGTAGCTCGTGAAGAACTACTGCTCGGCGCTTTCAAAAAAGATAAAATGACGCACTAGTAGCTCATGAAGAACTGCTGCTCGGCGCTTCAGAAAGATAAATAACGCACTAGTAGCTCATGAAGAACTGCTGCTCGGCGCTTCAGAAAGATAAATAACGCACTAGTAGCTCATGAAGAACTGCTGCTCGGCGCTTCAGAAAGATAAATAACGCACTAGTAGCTCATGAAGAACTGCTGCTCGACGCTTCAGAAAGATAAAATGATGACGCACTAGTAGCTCATGAAGAACTGCTGCTTGGCGCTTCAGAAAGATAAATAACGCACTAGTAGCTCATGAAGAACTGCTGCCCGGCGCTTGTCGAAGATAGTAACGTACAAGTTGCTCGTGAAGAGCTACCGCTTGTCGTTTTCCAACATAATTCAGAGGGAGACTGTGATGATACTGGCAGAGAATATAATCCTCGTCAAAGAGAAACTTGAATCAATCCCTCCCGAGGAGATCATATATTTTAACGTGCAAAATAAATGCACCAACTGTCCAGGTCGCGATTTCACTGGGAAAAATCAAAGGGATAGCCTATGCAAGAGGCAACAATTTCATCCAGGGATAACCAGAGAAAACGGTCGAACAAGACTCCACCCAATGAGAAAGTAACTCGATTGGGGAATTTATCCTATCCAGAAATGGACAAGGTAAGCTAAATCAAAAATCATCCACGAGGATTAGCTCAGTTGGGGAATTAGAAAGGAGGCACGTTTTCTGCCTAAGCTAACCTTCTACTTGGAAAGAAATATGTACGTTGTTTGAATAAACAAAGTACGACCCAAAATCAACGGCAAATGTGAATATGCATGCTGATATGAGTGTAAATGAGTAAATGAATGTTGTGCTGACAAAACAGACAGATGGAATATCTTGAAGACAATAAGATGTCACAGCATAATAGATACTCGGCCAATCTTGAAAAAGACGGAAGATAACTGGAATTGGAACCCCAAAGCAACGTCGGAGCGTAACACGCCACAAGGCTCAAGTCTTCTAAGGAGAAAAGTATTGAATCCAATCTTACAATACCAATAGGCTACCGGCAAGAGACAAAGCGTACCACACTTCAGAAATTTCCCAAACAAAGGTGGCCAAAACAACGCTCAACTGGAAAAGCTGGGGAGTCACCAAACTTAGCATCACTAGAACCAAGAGTGTACACAACCAACACCTCAAGACGAATTCGAAACGAAACATGTTCATCATGCAAGGATAAATTACTGTACTGTTTTGCATTTCACGGCTTGACCATCCTCGGAACAACTGTTAATATTCCTTTCGTTATTCACGAAAAAAAATAAGGACATTTTAAGTAAATTTGTTTCAAGTATTTCCATAAAAATTAAAATTTTGCCCACAGAAGGTAAATGCTCAAATTCATTAATAAGATGGTAGTTCGCTAACAACGCGACTCCAACGATTTACAAAAATGTGGGAAACAGTACATGAAATAAAAGGTTACACAAAAACAGTGATCGCTATTCTCCCTAACAACTTTGAATTCCAGAATGTGTTCAGATGCTGAAACTGATTTGACCAGAAATTTGCTTAAGCGAAATACTTCTTGACTGCGTCGGCGTTCAGGGGACGCGGGAGGTCTTCGCCATCCATATTGGCGAGAATCATGGCACCTCCAGAGAAAACTTTCTTAACAACATACGGTCCTTCATAGTTCGGAGCCCATTTGCCCCTAGAATCAGGTTGGAAAGATAATATCTTCTTGAGCACAAGGTCACCTTCTCTGAACTCGCGCGGTCGAACCTTCTTATCAAAAGCCTTCTTCATTCTCTGCTGATACAACTGACCGTGACACAAAGCTGTCAATCTCTTTTCTTCGATTAAATTCAACTGATCATACCTACTTTGACACCATTCGGCCTCAGAAAGCTTGGCTTCCATCAACACTCTCAGAGACGGAATCTCAACCTCCACGGGGAGTACTGCTTCCATACCATAAACTAGGGAGAAAGGGGTCACGCCTGTTGAAGTTCGAACCGAAGTACGATACCCGTGTAAAGCAAACGGAAGCATTTCATGCCAATCCTTATAAGATACCACCATCTTCTGGACAATCTTCTTGATATTCTTGTTAGCAGCTTCAACAGCCCCATTCATCTTCGGCCTGTAAGGAGAGGAATTATGGTGTTCGATCTTGAACTCTTCACAAAGCTCCTTCATCATCTTGTTATTCAAATTCGACCCATTATCAGTGATGATCTTACTCGGGATGCCATACCGACAAATGATCTGATTCTTGATAAATCTGACTACCACCTGTCTGGTTACATTAGCATAAGATGCGGCTTCCACCCACTTAGTAAAATAATCGATCGCTACCAAAATGAAGCGATGACCATTCGAAGCTTTGGGTTCAATCATCCCAATCATATCAATGCCCCACATGGAGAAAGGCCAAGGTGAAGATATAACATTGAGGAGGGTCGGCGGCACGTGCATCTTGTCCGCATAAATCTGGCATTTATGACACTTCTTCACATACTTGCAGCAATCAGATTCCATGGTCATCCAGTAGTAACCAGCTCTCAACATCTTTCTAGCCATTGCATGTCCATTGGCATGAGTGCCAAAGGATCCTTCGTGCACTTCTTGCATCAGTGTGTCTGCTTCACGTCTGTCTACACATCTGAGCAAAACCATGTCGTAATTCCTCTTATACAACACTTCTTCATTCAGAAAGAAACTGCTTGCTAATCTTCTCAATGTCTTCCTATCCTTATTGGATGCCCCCAGGCGGATACTCTTGAGTTTGAAGAACACGTTTGATGTCATAGAACCAAGGTTTGTCGTCGGTGATCTCTTCCACTGAGAACACATGAGCAGGTCTGTCGAGGCGCATAACCCGGATCGTAGGCACATCATTCCAATCATTCACTTGAAACATTGAAGACAAAGTAGCCAAAGCATCAGCCATTTGATTCTCATCCCTAGGGATATGATGTAATTCCACCTTGTTGAAGAAGGTTAACAACCTTCTAGCATAGTCTCTGTAAGGGACCAAACCAGGATGGCGAGTTTCCCATTCTCCTTTGATTTGATTAATCACCAGTGCCGAATCTCCGTAAATATCCAGAATCTTAATCCTTAGATCCACCGCTTCTTCGAGACCCATAATACATGCCTCATATTCCGCCATGTTATTCGTACAGTCAAACTTCAGTCTTGCCGTGAACGGGATATGAGTACCTCGGGGAGTAACGATGATTGCCCCAATTCCATTTCCATAGGAATTCACAGCTCCGTCAAATATCAAACCCCACCGGGATTCAGGATCAGGTCCTTCTTCAGGTAACGGCTCTTCACAATCTTTAGCTTTCAAGTACATAACATCTTCATCCGGGAAATCAAACTTGATGGACTAATAGTCTTCAATTGGTTGGTGAGCCAAATGATCGGCCAAAATACTCCCTTTGATTGCCTTCTGAGTGTGATACTCAATGTCATATTCAGATAACAACATCTGCCAACGGGCTATCCTTCCAGATAAGGCGGGCTTCTCAAAGATATACTTGATTGGGTCCATTTTGGAGATCAACCAAGTAGTGTGATTAATCATATACTGGCGCAGACGGCGAGCAGCCCAAGCTAAAGCACAACAAGTTTTCTCCAGCAATGAGTATCGAGACTCACAGTCTGTGAATTTCTTACTCAGATAATATACAGCGTGCTCCTTTCTTCCAGTCTCGTCTTGCTGACCAAGCACACATCCCATGGAATCCTCTAATATGGTCAAATACATAATCAAGGGTCTTCCTTCCACCGGAGGAATCAAAATGGGAGGTTCGAGCAAATATTCTTTGATACTATCGAAAGCTTTCTGACAATCCTCTGTCCACACACATCCTTGGTTCTTGCGGAGAAGCTTGAAAATCGGCCCACAAGTAGCAGTCATGTGAGATATGAACCTAGAAATGTAGTTCAGTCTCCCAAGGAATCCTCTTACTTGTTTTTCCGTCTTGGGTGCGGGCATTTCCCGAATAGCTTTGACTTTATCGGGATCTACTTCAATACCTTTCTGACTGACAATGAAACCTAAAAGTCTTCCTGAACGAACGCCAAAAGTGCACTTATTGGGATTCAGACGGAGTTTGTACTTTCTCAAACGCTGGAATAGCTTTAACAAATGCTCCAAGTGATCTTCTTCAGTCTGTGATTTGGCAATCATGTCATCTACATACACTTCGATCTCCTTATGCATCATGTCATGGAACAAAGTAGTCATGGCCCTTTGGTACGTTGCACCAGCATTCCTCAAACCAAACGGCATAACTCGATAACAGAAAGTTCCCCACGGTGTAATGAAAGCGGTCTTTTCCATATCTTCCGGTTCCATCTTGATTTGGTTGTAACCAGAGAAACCATCCATGAAAGAAAAGACTTTGAACTTGGCAGTACTGTCGACCAATACATCAATATGAGGTAATGGGAAATCATCCTTCGGACTAGCTCTGTTCAGATCTCTGTAGTCTACACACATCCGAACCTTACCATCCTTCTTAGCAACGGGCACGATGTTGGCTAACCACTGAGGATAGACCGACGTCACAAGAAAACCTGCGTTGATCTGCTTCTGAACTTCTTCTT
Source organism: Vicia faba (assembly GCA_948472305.1). Classification (NCBI taxonomy): domain Eukaryota; kingdom Viridiplantae; phylum Streptophyta; class Magnoliopsida; order Fabales; family Fabaceae; genus Vicia; species Vicia faba. The sequence continues at coordinate 1,122,963,860 of OX451739.1, read as the reverse complement.
TAATCTTGTCGGCCATGTCAGGACGAGTCCTTCTCAACTTCTGTTTGATCGGTGGACACTCAGGTCTCAACGGTAAACGATGCTCTACGATGTCGTTGTCCAACCCTGGCATATCTTGGTAAGACCACGCAAACACATCAACATACTCTCTGAGAAGCTCCAACATCTTCTCCTTAACTTCCGGGATAAGCAATGCTCCGACTTTGACTTCCTTTCTAACTTCTTCATCACCCAAATTGACCAACTCTACAGGTTCTTCAAATGGTTGAATGACCTTCTCATCTTGCTCAATCAAACGGGAAATCTCAACAGGAACCTCTTCATCATCCCCTTCTTCGGCTCTGAGCACAGGGAATTCAAAGTTGTGAGAGGGCATAGGATCATTGTTTTCGATGGTTAAGTCATGAAGTAATCTGCACACATGATTATGCTTTATTTTAGAAATCGATTTGTGCAAATAAAACTAAATGTTCTTAATCAATTTTCATTATTATTTCCCGAAAAAGTGAAAAATAAAACAGCAGTGGACAAAATATCATTTTTATTCATTAAAGGGGAAATACTTGAAACAGCAAGCCCAGACATTTCTCTTTTGCCTTGGGCAGAGCAAAAGGAGTTATTTTTCATAGCCCGACACAAAATACGTTTCGCCTTGGGCAGAGCGATTTTTCAAAGGGAAAATAAACAAAACATTACTCGGAAATATGCATAACCACAGGAATATCAACAGCTATCCAGTTTTGGCAAGCCAATCCAGTCGTCACAAATACGGGCAAATCCTCCTCGGAATCATCATCTATGACAGCATCAACCTCAGGATGCACAAACCCTGCACTCCGAAAGACCTCTTGAATTGGACGAACAACCATTTCTTTCTTGACCCTTGCAGCTATTGGATGAAAACCCAAACCTTCCCCAGACTTGTTCTCGGGTAACGTTAGCACCTGGCCCCATCCTTCGGTCGAACCACTCTCCACTACTCGCCGTGCATCCTCAAAAGAAGAGATGGATGCCCCTTGCTTCTTCACGGTATCCTTAGCAACAGATAGGCCCTGAAACTGGGTCCCGACGTCCTCGTCAGCATCAATAAAAGAAAATGATGATAGATGACTTACCACCATGGCCTGCTCTCCCCCAATCATCACTAGCTTCCCATGCCTCACAAATTTTAATCTCTGATGGAGTGTGGAGGTAACTGCCCCGGCATCATGGATCCAGGGACGGCCCAATAAACAACTATAAGCAGCACGGATGTCCATCACTTGGAAAGTGATTTGAAAAGTATGGGGACCAATCACTATGGGAAGATCCACTTCACCAATAACTGTCTTCCTGGAACCATCAAAGGCTTTAACAATTACTCCGCTAGGCCTCATAGGAGCACCTGGATATGAAAGTCGAGACAACGTGGTCTTGGGCATCACATTCAATGACGAGCCGGTATCCACTAACACGCTTGATAAGGTATCGTTTCCACAACTTACTGAAATGTGCAGAGCCATATTATGGTTTCTCCCCTCCTCCGGGAGTTCTTCATCACTGAAACCCAAGTTGTTACACGAGGTTATATTCCCCACAATCCCGTCAAACTGATCAACTGTCACATCATGGTCTACGAACGCCTGGTCCAACACTTTCATCAAGGCTTCTCTATGTGCCCCAGAATCTCTCAATAAGGCAAGCAAGGAAATCTTGGAAGGTGTTTGCAGAAGCTGGTCCACAATTTTATACTCGCTTCTTTTGATAAGCTTTAAGATTTCATCTTCTTCAGGGTGAGGGATAGATTCACTGGATCGACCTATCTCAACCCTTGGTTCATTTCTTACAGGAATCTCCGCCGGCATGGGCCTCCTTATTTGAACTTCTGGTCTTCTCGACGGTACTGCGGCGAAAACACGCCCACTTCTTGTCACTCTACTTACATCGGCAATATTAACGAAAGACGGTCTAGTTGGTATGGGGATCTCTACCCCATTCTCGATCATGGTGGCGTTATACTTGTACGGCACGGCTTGGTCTGAGCTATAAGGCACAGGGCCAGGTGGGTAAATAATCAAAGGATCAGCAGACGCAGTCTGGCTGTTGTAAGCAATCTCTACTGATTCTGGCAAGTTAAATTGTGGGGTGATCACATTCACTTCATCTTCAGGATTTCGGTCATAGGTAATAGTAATAATTCTCTGATCTAGCAACTTCTGAATGTCCTCCTTCACAATAGGACAATCCTCTTCTCTTGAACAAAACTCACAAACGTCATAATCATGTTGGTGCCTAACAAAGGCAAGTCTTCTCAAACTCTGATGCAACCTGATCAATGATTCTCTGATGTGCTCGACTTGGAAAACTCGGAACTTCCCCGGACAACCTTCCACCATATTCACAGAAGCTGCCCCATGTCGGGGCAAAGGGTTATCTCTGACATTTGGATTCACATCCTTAAAAGACAAGATGCCATTCTTAATTAATCTCTGCACGTCCGCCTTCAACGCAAAGCAATTCTCAAGGTTGTGCCCCGGCGACCCTTGATGATATTCACAGAATTGATCCGCCTTATACCACGGAGAAGCACTGTTCGGTGCAACAGGAGGTGGCTTTGTTGTGATGAGATTCTTCCTGATGAGAGCAGGGAAAAGTTCGATATACGTCATAGGAATGGCATCGAAATGCGGCTTTCTGGGCGAACGGTTCTGATTATTGAACGGATAAGCCTGTTGTCGAGGCTGCTGCTGAAAAGGCCGGGGTTGAGTTGGCGGAATCTGATGAGATGGGGCTACCAAAGCTGGGCGGACAGCCGGAGTGACTGCCGCGACGTGAGAGTAGCCTCTCCTAGGCCTACCTGGAAACAAAGCACTGACATCTTGCTCTTTCCTCTTCGGGAAAACACCTCCGAACTTCTTCACACTGCTGGATGGACTCCCTTCTTTAACCAAACGCCCCTCGCGAATTCCTTCCTCTAATCGCATACCCATGCTCACCATTTCGGTAAAGTCACTGGGCATGCTGGCTATCATCCTCTCATAGTAAAAGGATCCCAAAGTCTTCAAAAATATCTTAGTCATCTCTTTCTCCTCAAGAGGTGGATAGATTTGAGCAGCAATTTCACGCCACCTCTGGGCGTACTCCTTAAAAGATTCTCGGTCTCTCTGCGACATTGCCCGGAGTTGATCCCTGTCCGGCGCCATGTCGACATTGTACTTGTACTGATGGACAAAGGCTTCACTAAGATCGTTAAAGTTGCGGATCCGAATGCTGTCTAAACCCATGTACCATTTTAGAGCAGCACCCGTCAAGCTGTCTTGAAAATAATGAATCAACAAATCATGATCATCGGAGTACGTGGACATCTTCCTCACGTACATTGTCAAATGACTTCTAGGACACGAATCACCCTTATATCTCTCAAAGTCTGGCACTTTGAACTTCGCTGGGATCTTGACATTCGGAACTAAACAAAGATCGTGCGTACTCTTCCCAAACAAATCCTTCCCTTTCAATGCTCTAAGCTCCTTCTGCATTTCCTGGAACTGATCCTGAAATTCCTCCATTCTGTCAAAAAGACCCAAACTTTCAGCGGGCTCGGCAGGATAAACTGGTTCATTCAAGTATGGTACTGAGTGGACCACAGGAGCAACGGTTGTCATAACTGGTTGCGGAAAAGGTGTTACAGATGGAATTACTGGCGGCATGGCAGTTGTCTCTGGTTGAGGAAGAGACAATGCAGACTGAAATATAGGTTGGGCGGTAGGCTGACACCCCTCTGGCACAAAGTTGTAAGGCATTCCCCACGGAAAACCTTTCGGCATCTGATGTTGAAGCGGAGAGTTGACTTGAATTGTGGATGCAGGAACTGTAACAATTTCGGAAACCACTGGAGTTGACGTCTGAATCTCGGCAGCCGTAGTCGATGGCTGATTCTGAACAGCCACCAAACTTTCCACCAACGCTGTTAACTTTTCCATCTCGGCACGAAGTGTAGCAACCTCCCCACGAAGCTCGTGATTTTCCTGTTCCAAATCTTCCATTTTCTTTTGACGATTGGCCCGAGTGTCGTATCGGTGAGACAGCTTGACAACCTTCGGTGGAAAAAGAACAAGAATGAGACTCTAGAAAACATGTGATGTGAAATGATGCATGATGATAATACAAATGATGACTCATTTTTGAAAGTTTTTCGAGGAACTTTAGTAACTTGGCATACATCAATGGTAAAGGAATTTAGAACAACAAAAACTCAAACCGTTAATCGAAAGCGATAAATTACAACTTACAATTTGGAAAAGTAAATTACAATTTTTGCGATAACAAATCCACTAATGAAAGTAATAAATTACAACTTGCAACATGAAACCCATAATAAAGCGATAAATTACATTTTTGAAACACGAAAGCAGTAAATTACAACTTGGAGCATGAAGCCCAAAATAAGACAATAAATTACAACCTTGGAGCATGAAGCCCTTAAGAAAACAATAAACTACAACTCGGAGCATGAAGCCCTTAATAAAACGATAAATTACAATTTCGGAACATGAAGCCCTTTTACATGGTTTTTCAAAATGACATCAATAGAATAAACTAAAGCTAAAGCTTACTCGGAATCCTCAGATGACGGACCAAATACCAGCTGTAACCGGAGCTTCTTGATCTTTTCTTCGTAAAAGTCTTCCATATCTTTCTTTTCCGCTATCAGTTGATTGACGATTTCTTCCTGTGGATTAGGAACGAGAGCCACGTTTACTGAACATTCCCTTTTTCTCTTCCTTTCACTCGCGTATTTCTTCAACAAGGCATCCTTCTGGCGAAGCTTCTCATCGTGGTCAACGAACCGGCCGTCTTGAATAAGCAACAACTCCTTCTTTTCTTTCAGCTGTCGAGTCAGGACTCGATTCTCGTATTCGGACATATGGTACTTTTCCTTCCAAGCATCCCTTTCGGATTTCATCCTAGCCAGGTTCCCCTGATATTCTCCTACATCTGCGATAGGGATAACAACTGATGATGGTGCGATGGCAGGGAATAAAGGTTTCTCAAGTTTATACGGCATCTTGAGAGCATTAGCCCTAGCACGGACCCACTGCAGGTAAGGTTCCAAAGAGACGGCACCCCTATGTCCCAGCATATCTCTCCCTTTCTTATGGATATGGCGCCAAGCTCCCTCAATCTCCCTCTTAGCAGCCTGATGATCTTGTCCTTCCTGAAGAAAGAAACCACTCACATGGATACTGTTCGGCTTATCTCTCATCGGGTACCCGAACTGACGACGCGCTAGAACAGGGTTGTAGTTGATTCCACCCCTCGTACCAAGAAGAGGTACGTTGGGAAAAGCACCACAGCTGTCGATGATCTCCACGTCGTGGTAAACTCGATTGTACCAGTCAATATCAAAATGAGTGAGAGCCATAATCTTTGGCGCCCACCGCGGTTCCTTCTCAAAATCCCAAAAAGCATCGGACCCAGGTAAATGCGAGACGTACCACTGATACAACAATGGCACACAACAGATGATCATCCCTCCTTGATAAGAGTTTCGAAGATGGATAGAGTAATACGTGTCCCCTAGCAGCGTGGGGACCGGATTTTCAATCAGGAAAACTCTGATAGCGTTGACATCCACAAATTTATCAACGTTAGGGAATAAGAAAAGACCATACGCGAGTAGAGCAAACACGTCCTCGAAGGCAACGGTATCCTTTGTATCAGCAAAGTAACGAGCTTTCTTCAACAGAAACTGTGCCGGCAAACCCCGGATTCCTCCTTTCGTAGTCATATTCTCCTCTATCTCTGACTTCTTCAGATGGGTGATGGTTGCTATCTCATGGGACTTAGGCTCCTCTTCTAACCCAGAAAAAGGAACACGGTCGACGATCGGCAAACCAAGAATATAGGAGTACTCCTCTAAAGTAGGCATCAACTGATAATCTGGGAAGGTGAAACATCTGTACAGAGGATCATAGAACTGAACCAAAGTGTTGAGGATGCCTTTCTTCATCTTGCGCTTCATGAGCGGTACGATGGACCCATATTTCTTCTGAAAATCTGTCGGACTCTCTATCTTCGGAATCAAACTCTTCAGTTCTTCAATTTCGGGCTCCTTGAAACTAAAGCTTCGAGTATTTCTTCTTCCAAATTCCATAATACCCTAAGACGTTTGCAAAAATCAATCCAAAGTTCCTTGAAAAACGAGTTTTTTTTTAAAAAAAAAAAGATGTTGATGAATGCATGAATGAATGATAGTGCAACAGTCACACATAAATTTGCAAACATGGGGTTCAAAGGTTCAACGTTCAGCATGGAGTCGGGGGTAAAGCCCACCCAAAGGTATGTACTAACGGTTCAAACGCACCTGTAAGACATGGTCCTAAGAGTTCCCAGAGTCTACATTCCTCCTTCGGATATTACCAACGTCTTGATTACTCAATAATTAGCAATATTCTCAAGAGAAACTCGTCCGAGCGTAGCATCGCGTAACAACTACTTCCGAATTACTCCGTTATAGTCTCCGCGCTACACCTAAAAAGGCCAAGATGGGTTAGGGTCCTACGGTCCTCAACTTCTCGGGCTCCTAGGTCGAAAATAATAATGTCTTCCCGATTACTCGGTAAACAGATATTAAGTTCAAGAGGGCCTTCCATTGAGTGGGGGATCTCATGCCTCCTTCTTCGGGATTACTCCCTCAAAGTTAACATGACTGTACCGCCCGTCCTATTCCTTAAGTGTTACTTAATCCGGGTATAGGATTCGTCCTTTGTAAAAAACCCAAACACCCCAATTTAAACACATAATCAAGCAAATCAAATAATAGTAAAACAGATAAAACAAATTAGGCTTAACCCACTTAGGGATGGACCAGCAAGAGGTCAATCTGTCCCCAGCAGAGTCACCAATTCTGTAGCGATAAAAAATGTAGCGGGGTAAATCAGAGATCGAATTATTGATTAATTCGTCTCGCAAAAGCAAGAGTCGCCACCGCGCTTTATTGTTTCCAAAGGAAAAGGGAAAAGAGCGAAATAAACCCTAAATATGCAATGTAAATAATACTTTTAAAAGTAATAAGAATACAAGGCGTTTTTGAAAAAGAGATCGAGAGTTCGGGGGTTGGTTATACAATGGGAAGGTATTAGCACCCAATGCATCTATAGTACTCTATAGGAACCTTTTGAAATATCTGTTTTATTTAAAATTGATTGCTTGATTGAAAATAAATCGTTTTGGCCGAAAAGGGATACGGACGGGTTTTTGAAGATACGACGACCTAATGTCGAAGTTTTGGCTTAAAAGGTATAAGTCTTGAAAAGGTTGAAATTTTGAAGTAACGTGAATGTTTGAGGAAGAATTATCCTAAGTTTTAATGTAATGCGAAAATTTGCGCAGTTAGATTTGGAGACATGAGGTCAACAAATTTACTGTTCTTTCCTTTTGGATTTAAACATAAATCGAGTAAACAAAGATACATGAACAAGGAAAATATGCGAACAATAATTAGATAGCAATAATATAAATAAAAGATGCGAACAATGCGTTTTTATGATTTTTTCTATTTAATGTTAACGGGAAGAAAGTATTTTAAATTTACGCATTTTCGATAAGGATAAAATAAAAGGATTATTTAACGAGGACGTGACGTTTTTTAGTTTTAAGTCATTAAGTTTTTTTTATATATATATTTAATATTAATTATGGTGATAAATTATTTTTTGTTTTTTTTCTATTCTTATGTCTTTTACTACAAAAGTATTAGGAATTATTTTAGATTAAATAAAACTAACTAAAACCTATTTTTCAAGAAAAGATATTAAATTAAATCTTGAAAGTTGGATTGATAAAAATGGTCTATTATCAGAATACTTAAATTATTTGGGTTATCTAAAATTAAAATCAAAATTAATAAGACTTTAAGAAGGTAATTAAAATGGAAATGGATTAAGGGAGGTGCAACTAAATCTGAATGGGCCAGGTAGTTGGGATAGGGCCCAAAACGAAAATGATGACAAGGGGGGGGGGGGGGGGGGGGGGGGGGGGGGGGGGGGGGGGGTACAACGTTTTATGGGGCTTAAAGCTGAGAACATAGGGTCCAAGGGATTAAGGTATGATTAGGGTTTTGTTATGTTTGTACAAAGGGATTTAGGGTTTGTCTTAAGGCAGAACGGCGCTCACGATCTTCATCTCTCTCGCGCAGCTTCTTCATTTTTCGCCTCCAGTGTTGACGTTTTTCCTTGTTCCGGCCACCCACACTAAGCTCTTCTTCCCTCCATTGTTGGCGTTTCCTTGTTCCGGCCACCCACGCTAGGCTCTTCTTCCCTCCATTGTTGACGAGGCGGCTTAAGCAGAGACGGTAATGACAAGTCTTTTTCGTTAACGTTAGATTCGATTCGCATGTAGATTTTTACAGTTTCGTTGTTGATTTTACGGTTTCGTTGTTGATTCTGACTAGTTTTCATATTTATCTACCCATGTTGATTTGAATGCCCTTTAAGGAATAAGAAGGAAGAAAGCTTGTTACCTAGGTGGAGAAGGAGGAGGAGCTAGGGGTGATGGAGGGCCGGACAGCAGGGAGACGGCAGGCGCACACGGTGGTGAACGGTATTTGCGATTTTTCCTCATCCTCTTGCTTGAACGTGCTACTGTGTTTGTTTTGCTTTTCTTGTTGGTCTGGGTACCGTTACTTTGTTTCTTCCTTCTTTTTCCTGAGTGTGATACAGCACTTGTTCTTCTTGAAACTTGTTGAAACTGTACTTTGTTTCTTTCTTCTTCTTCTTGAGCGTTGATACTGCACTTGTTCTTGTTGGTCTGAAAAAAAGGTTTGCAGGAATAGATGTTGGCTTGAGTGATTGTTTGAAAGGCCAATGAGGTTGAACTGAGGCTTAGTCGGTTGTGTAGAAATTTTCAGGTTGTTGGATGGATAAAGCACATGGTTTTGGTGCAATGTTGGAATGGTTGGACATGATGATGGATGTGGGATTTCTGTGTAGTTTTCTGATGTTTTTTTTTGATGGCAGGGGATGATAGATATTGGCTCTAGAGGCTCAATCGGTTGTAGTGTTTTTTT